>JAUJYP020000285.1:3665450-4887267 GCA_030674075.2 Linum usitatissimum | reverse complement strand
ATGCTCGAAAGCTGGAAGCAATCATCTGCTATAATCACCTGGCTAGGGACCACAGCATCCTGATCATGAAAATGTAGTAAAGACTGTCCAACTCGTTTGAAGATTGATGGATCCCTGGCAAACCATCCTGTTACAAAAATTATGCATTGACAAATGGTTTATATCTTTCACTCCGAAAATCGGGTAATCGAATTGCTGATTTCTTACCGACGGTATCGAAGCTTTGTGCCATGGGAATGACTCCAGAGTTAGAAACAGCATCATGTGAAGGTCGGAACCCGAAGATTCCACAGTATGATGCAGGAACTCTCACACTGCCACCAGTGTCGGTCCCTGTAGAGTAAAAGAAGAAACTTTATAGTACCCTCTAGCTTCTGATCAGTTCAACCTTCATGTCCAAAATAAAAAAGTTCAACCTTGTAAATGATTGAAGGATATTCACCTAATGAGAAATCTACAAGAGCAGCACCAACTGCTACAGCTGACCCACTGGATGATCCACCGGGTACCCGATCTGCAGCACATGGATTCACTGGTGTGCCATAGTGTATGTTCTCTCCGTTAATGCTGTGCTCATAGAAGAATACCAGAAATTTCTCCGTAAGTCACAATCATGATCCATCCATATACGTTACTATCTGGCTACCCCCCTCATATTGAAGATCATTTTGCTACGTTTTGATTGTGATTTTACTACGCTCTCTAATGAGTTTATCATGATTCTTTCACAACGTAAGACTCACTGGTTCAATCTCCGACATAATGACACTATAATGGTTATATCATGATTCTTCCACGACTTCTGCTGTTCAACCTTAGACTCACTGGTTCGATTTCAGAAATAATTTTGCAGATTCTCCATCTTTCACGTACACTCTGAGCGGTTAAAGACTTAGAAACTCAACCTGTAAGCCATTTCATCCATGACGGTTTTGCCGACGAAGGTAGCCCCATCCTTCAAGACATCCAACACAGCTGGAGCAGTTGAAATTGCAGCTGAATGAGTCCTTGCCCAATCAGGACTGCCAAACCCCGCCACATATCCCGCCACGTCAAATCTGATCCAAATCTGATCGTAAATTACAGTCCAACCATTGAAAAATCTTGGCAGAAGAAGTGAAAAACTTACATGTCTTTGACAGCAAAAGTGAGACCCTGTAAAGGAGGGAGCTGATGATCTGAAGAACTCGGCGGCGGCGGCTCTATCACGAATTTCTCCATGAAAGCTCCATTGTCTTCTGAGCTTTTTGCCATGTCCGACTGTCTGTTAAGACTGTTACTGTTCAAAGCTTCTTGCTTTACCCATCGAAACGGATAATACTGAAGGCAACAACAAATCAGCAACTTGGCATAAGAATGACGATTTTGTCCTTCCAGCGTCTTTGATTATAAAGGGTAAAGTAGGCAACTCGGAATTCCTTCAATTTCATTTCTGTTAGATCAAAGTTTCGAACTTTAACAGTAAAATTCGTGCAGCTAATCGTGCTAAAAGCATGACAAATCTAGATAATTACGATAAAAGTGTGCCGATTTTCGTATGTTGTCCATGAACATTTCAGAAGTAATGCCAGAGGCAATCATTTACCAAGATGCCAGAGGCAAACCCAAGTATATAAAAGAGAGCTGAGCCTTTCAAACAGCTTCATCACAATCCGCATCTGAAATGTACAGCAATGGAACTGCAGCTGGTGTTATGTGCTCATCCGATTCAACGTGTCCGTAGTCTTCTTTTTCTCGAATCATCCTGCTGATTCCAGGGATGTTCCAGCCCAATTGTTGTGTGTAGACTTCATCGTACCCATTAACATTCAATCCCGACGCAAGAAAGAATTCCAATTCATCTACGAATCGCGCTGTTCTTGCTGCTACGAAAGGCCTTGCTGCATCTGCTACCAGAGCTTTGAACTCCTGCTGCTTTGCTTCTGGTGGTTTCTTGTACTGAGATTGATCGTCTCTGCATAAGATAAAGGCTTCAGATTTTCGAATCAAACGAGGATTCAATCTACAAAACTATGTAAGGATTTATGATTACCTTCTTAAGAAAGATTCAATCACACCTAGGATATGATGAACAATGACATCAACATCTTCTACCTACAGAGAAAAGCAACACAGAAAGAGAGTTTAATTCATTTGTTCTCTACAGCTACATTTAAAAAGAAGTGCAGACAAACTAGCTAACTGAACCTGAATAAGAGCCTGGATTTCTCTAGTTAACCAACGTTGGAGCCAGTGATTTGGCTGGAGATACTTATTCGACTTCCAAAACCGCTGAATGTTGACTGCCTCACTCAGAACACCTATTTCAAACCAACAGGAAGCTCTATTTCATTGAAATTGAACTTGCAAAACCAGAAACTCAAAACAATAATTAAAGAGGAGTAGTACCTGGTTCAGTGTAATAACTTTGTAATCTATACTTGTGCTCTTTGGTGAAGAACGTCGAGCTGATACAATGATAAATCAGCACTCAGAAAACAAAAACCGAAATTGCGAATGAAGATCGAATGAATACATACTCCTCAGTTCCGGAACTTATGTAATGCCTAAGGAACGAAGCTCCATCATATCCATGGATGACCGATGCATTTTCTGTCTGCACATTGGCCGTCAAACCAAAATCCATTAGAACAACACACACAAAAGCTAGTGCAAATCAATGGAATACTGAATTATGTATCAATTAAACTAACTCAAGAGATCTAACCTTGCACAAAGGGCATTTCACTGAAGACTGGGCTGCAGAATGCTTCCCAGCCACCACTTTAGACCACTGCAAGATGCATTTGAAACAGAACTTGTCTGAAACTCAAAGAATTAGAACTCAAATCAGAAGCAGAAAATCAAACAATACCAAAATCAGAACTCCTAGTTCAAATACTAGAATTACAAGAAAAAAAACTCACGGAAACAGGTATCGAGATACGACTCTTGGATGAACGACCCCAAGCAGATAGGGCAACAATGGCCGCCGCTTGCGTCCTGTGAAGTCGAAGATGAAGAAGTCTTCTCGTCCTCCATTTCTCAAGAGCTCTCGAAGGAAACTGATTCAAATTTGCTGGTTGTGTCTTCTGTTTTCTGTCCTCTTATTTATAGGGCTGACTCGGCTCTGCAATTTTATATTTTGACTTGCCAGGTGGAGTCCGACTCACCCTTCTTTCTTGCCAGCTGGAAGCGTCTCTGGAACCGACGCTTAACATTATTGTTGGTTGTTCATCTTATTCTTTAACCGTGAAAATTGTTGGTTGTTCATCTTATTCTTTAATCGCGAGATTAAGAATTTTATCTATTGCATGCAAGAATGGAGTGCACATCGTCGACTACAAAAATATTAGTTATTGCTATCGACATAAATACCCAAATTAAACAAAAATAATCACAAAATAGTGTTAAAAAATACCTTATCATAGTAAATACCGTTTCTTCTAAAATACATTATTGAAGACTATTATTAGTTGGTACATTTCAAGCAAGCAACAAGCTCAAGTCCTGAAGTCCCCCGAGAATCGCAACTCCTAGTCCCCCGAGAACACACAACTGAGTAGTACTAGCAAAGACATATTTACACATCAGCAACTCAACACCAGACTGCAAATCATCACCACATAGAGCTTTCTTTCCACGCCTCACAATTACTGATGCTCGGAAGACGATTGAGGCTGCTGCTGGTCCGACCCTTGCTGCTGCGGCCACATAGGTTGCCCCATGTAAGAAGCCATGCCCTGCTGCTGAGCATACATGGACGAAGGATCCATAACCGGCTTCCCCATGATCATCCCAGGACTCCCCCCCACCTGCTGCTGCTGATGAGGCCAGTAATTCATCGCATCGGAACTCCCTCCTCCTCCGGGCATTCCCCCACGCGGGATCGAAGCCAGGACCTCATCTTTCAAATCCTCGCGGGGCACAATGTCTACCAAAAAGTCGAAAATGTCGGTCCTCGTGATGGCCGCAGCGATGTCGTTCTTCTGCAGGGTCCTCCTCTTGTTCTCCTCCGTGTGGTTCCACGCACGAAGGGTCAGTTCGAGGATGAACATCTCGCAGGCCCTGGCAAACACGACAGGGGCCTCGGCCGAGATCATCCTCACGTCTTCGTCGGCCTTCATGATCTTCTTGATCCTTGCTAAAGGGAGGCTGTGGTTCTTGAAGTCGGTGACTTTCTCGATCTCTTGGTACTGGTTAGCCCAGAACGACTGGAGCTGTTGATGCAGCTGCTGCTGCTGTTGATTGTAGATTTGCTGGTAGGCGATTTGGTGCTGACTCGTGGCCGGTCCTCCGCTGCTTTGTGGAACTTGCATTTGGTTCGGATTGTAAGGGTAGGACATCTGAGCAGCGCCGGAAGTGACTCCTGTAGCTGGAGACTGTCCTCCGTGCCCTTGTTGGTGGTGATCCATTTCTGTTCCGATCCAAGCCAAGTTATCAAAGTAACTTAATCAGTAATCCTGCTTAATTCTTACTCCAGTTAAATAAATAAAAAATCTTAATCATACAGATCATCAAGGTACAAGCATGTTACTCCCCTGAACTTCTACTTCGAGCCTACTTAGTTCGTTGAGTTCATAGCAGAAGAATAATCCTACTCAATCCTACCTAGCACATTGATTTCAGAGTCAGTAGCAGAAGAATAGTATAAATGCGCTGATCTTCTACTTCAATCCAAGTTCATTGATTTCGCTATCAGAAGAATCATATGAATCCACTGATCTTCTACTTTGACACTACTTAGTTCAGTGATTTCACTAGCAGAAAAAAATCATCAAAGCCCACTGCTTCACTTCAATTCTACTTACTTCATTGATTTCGCTAGCAGAGAATTCATATAAATACAATATTTGACTTCAATCCTACTTATTAGTTCATAGATTCCACAATCAGAAAAAACATACAAATCTGCTTAAGCTCCTTGATTTCACTAGCAAAAGAATCAGATGAAATCCACTGATCTTCTACTTCGATCATACTCAGTTCATTGTTTTTCACATGTAAAATCTCCCAATTTTGAAAGACTGATCCGAAGTAGCAAACCACAACTGAACCAGCAGATCAAGCAACAAATGACACAGTAAGTTTCTGAATCCCATACAAGTTGGAACCCAATCACCCATTAGCTTGAACTATCTGGAATTCCCACAAGTGAGAAGGAACACAAATTCTGCAGATTCCAAGTTATCTAACCAAATTATCAGCTGGAACAAACAACGAGCTACAAATTTGACACTCAATACACATATAATCATGATTACCTTTTTATAGAGAGATTGAGCAAATCCCCAAGCTGGGAAAGGGAGAAACCAAATTACACTTGTTGTGCCAGCAGGAAGCGAAAGATCTGAGGGATTTTAGGGTTTGGTTGGAGATGGAGGGAATCAAAAGAGGCAAACAGAGACAAAAAAGTTGGGGACTTTTTGGAATGAATGATAAAGTGAGTCTTGTAGAGACGTGTATCTTGTACTTATTATGCAGAGAGAAAGGGAAGGAGGGCGTCGTGGTCGCTTCTGAGAGCAGAGGAAGAAGAAAGAAGAAGGAAGAGAGAAGATGGAAATGTCTGCTGATAGCTGGTGGTGGAGCTGCTAGATTCTCTCTCTTGACTTTTTTTTTAACTGAGGTGGCGTTTGGATGAAGAATTTAGGGGAGGATTTGCGGTTAGATTTTGGATTACGAATTCATCGAATCGCGTGTTTATCAAGGCGTCGTTTCGTCAATTAAGAGTTCGTTAAATCACGATTTGGATAAATTTTAACTTTGTTGACTTTTAGTTGGCTCGGATAGAGGTTGGGTTGGGTAGGGTTGGGTTGGTTTGCATAAATTTTGAAGTGTTTTTTGAAGTTTGTTAAGAAATATATTTTAATATGTATAACATTTTGTTAAGTCAATGAGTGATTATATCAAGTTTTTGATTAATCAAGTCAATGGATTAAGTGAGTTTCCAATTTTTCGGATCATGAGTCGTGGTTAGATGGATACATTCATTACTTCGAGTCAGTTCTTCACAATTCGTCACTTTTCTGAATGGTACGACGATTTCTTGAGATTTACAATTTCCACTTAAACTATCATCAGTAATATTTTGAAGTTTTTTCCTTTTATATTTAGGCGTCGTTCCACCGTAGAAACTTGAATAAATTCGAAGAAAAAATTCTTCCTATTGGACTATATCTTCATATCCAAACAAGGCCTAAGATTATATGATCAGTTAACTCTGCCGAATCTACCCCTTTGCCAAAGTGGGTGTGTGTTGTTCGTTGCGCTGGCAGCGGCAGTTGAACTGTTCTCCGTATATTCCCTCTGGGCTCAAAAGGGTTTTTCCATTTTTCATCATTTTTCTCATGGCCTGCATTTGAGTAATGCTGCTAGTGCTAGTGCTAGGTGAACCACCAGAATTCACATTCCGAGATCGAATCCGTACAGCTAATTCTTTATCGCATTTTTCGAACGATGAAAAGGTCGTATCATGCGGTACTTATTACAGGTAAAAATGGTGTATAGCTACGCATTAGGGATACAGAGTGATGGAAATGATTCAAGAGAGTACAAGCACACAAGATCATCCTATCCTCGAGGCTACAGACTAAAAGCTCCATAATCCCCGAAGAACAATCACACCATAGAATGTCCATAATGCGTGGATTGGACTCTTATCGTTCATATGAATAATGTCGCAACGAGCAAGCTTACCACCATGAAAAAAGCATAAAGGCCGACCAGGCAGAACCCCCAGAACTTGGGGACCCGAAACCTGGACCACGTAACGACGAGTAGAGAACCCATCAGGCTCAGAAGCAAGAAAACAAAAGCAACTATGATACTTATGTGGAAGTTGAGTTCGTAAGCATCCGGATAGACGTTAGCCGTTTGCACCATCAGAGCCGATCCGAGCCCCACAAGCATGTTAAACATCGGTCCGGCAAAGCAACCGGCCATTGCCATGGCTGGCTGTCCGGCCTTGGCGACCGCAACATCAGCAACGAGATCGCCTACCGAGTTCCCCCACGCAAGCACCGTCAGCCCCAGAAGTGACGGAGCGACCTCGAGGATGGTGCCGAGTGCTGCCAGGCAGTTGAGGAGTTCTCCAGCGGTGGTGGATATCCAAAAGACGCTCATTACGAATGCCAGAAGTACCACATGGAGTTGTTCGGTTTTTGGGGGTTCTCTTTCGAGTATGAAATGGAGCAGTGCGAGGGAGGAGCCGGCCAGGAGGGTGACGAACCAGAGTGGGAAATGGGTTGTTGAGAGGAGGAAGGCGATGGGATGGTTTAAGGGCATGATTGAGCTGCATGCATATAGGAGAGCCAGAGGGCAAAGAACGATGTTGGCTGATTGGTAGAGCCTGTTCCATTCCGATGGTGCTGTTTGCGGAATTGTGAGGTTTAGAAGCAACATGACAGGGACCTCCCAGATTTTCGAAATCTACAGATACGAAACAACAAGTAATCAGCAACTCACATAAAATTACTACATACTTGGTTGCTCCTCTCATCAATTTTGCATCATAAACAGCAAAAACCGAACAAGAAAATAGTCGAACCATATACCAAAAATCGATCCAGATCCTAAAGCTCTCAAAAAGCATTCTAATCTTCTAATTCATATGCATCAGCTTGGTCAAGTCCATGGTAACGACTATACATACAGCTCCACTGATGCAATAATAACACAGAACATCTTGGTGACTCCATTTTAACATGCAAGATTCTCAACTGTGGAACAAACAACAGTTCAAGGTTCAAAGAGAACCCCAATTCCTAGTTCCTACACGATTCAATGAACAGATTACCACAGCTTAAAAGCTTCATTTTCTTTATAAAGGCTTCGAAGCTTCATTGACACTAAAAGTTGATTAGCATATACAAAGATCCAGACCTCTCCTACACCTTTCTAAGCTTTAATCATCTAAGTATCTAACATGCAAGGTTCTCAAATTGGGAAAGAAACTAAAGTAGGTAACCGTTCAAGGCTCAAGAGAACCCCAATTCCTAGTTGCTACAAGAATCAATTATCAGATCACCACAGCATTAAAGCTTCAACTTTTCCTGTAAAGGCTTCAGAGCTTCATTGACACTAAAAGTTGAATAGCATATATAGAGATCCAGAGCTCTTCTACTCCTTTCTAAGCTTTAATCATCTAACATAAGAAACTAAGGCAGGCAACATTCGAAGGATTCCTAGTTGCTAGATGATTCAAATTATCACAGCTTTAAAGCTTCACTGAGACTAAATGTCGCACAACATATACAAAAAGACATTACCTTTGCAAGAAACCCAGAGCTCTTCTCCTCCTTTCTATGAAGCTTCAAGCTTCCAAAAGCCCTTTCAAGCAATCCAGCAGCTCTCTCTTCTTCCTTGCTAGCCTTCAACCTTTCAACATCCACCTTTTCAAAATCCATCATCAGCTCTGCATCATAATAGCCTCTACCTCTACGACCTTTACTTCTACCCTTAATCCCCAAATCCATCCAAAACACAATCCCAACGAAGAACACATAGAACCCAACAAACCCAGCAGCCTGCCAGAACGTGATCTCCCCACTCAGATAGACATAAAACAACGACATAGCCGCAACCAAGTAAAACCCGACGTCCCTCGCGAACGAACCGGGATCCACACTAAACGGCGCCGCATAGATCGCCACGAAGCCCACCACAAACGCGGAAACAAATGCCCCCGCAGAGAGTATGGCTCCGAATCCAGTCCTGTACTGTCCGGACCTTACTGCAGCAAGAGACGCAAACACGTCGGGAGCTCCATTTCCCAGGGCTAAAAGCGTCACTCCACCCATGCTCGGCGACAGATTCAGGTGAGTCGCCAGCTTTGTGGTGACGACGGAGAAGTGGGATTGCGCGGTTTTGATGAGGATGTAGAATTGGAAGAGGATGAAGAGCGAGAGCGACAGGACGGAGAGGAAAGAGTTGGAATTGAATAAGCAGAAGTGGATCGAGAGGTAGTTGATGATTCCATTTGAAGGCGGGAGAGTTGCGCAAGAAATGTTGGGGGTCTGTGAAATTAGGGATCTTCGATTTGTACGGTGGGGGGTTTCGGTGGTGAGTGCGGCGAGTAGTGAAGTGATGAGGGTTAGTGAGATTGCTGCTGTGGAGCTGAGGATTGGAGATGGCAGTGGGAATTTGAGAGAAGGGAATGCCATGCCATTTCCACAGCGGCGGGAGGCTTTCCTTCTCTTTTAAATGGGTAGATCGAGTGATCAGATTCTTCTGGTTCTGTGATTTGAAGAAGAAAAAGTGAAAAATTAAGAATGTCGGTTCATTCCTTCGATCTTGACGCGCTTCCATGGCGGAGGAGGTTGAGCTGTATTTTTTTTCTTTTTGATATTATTTACGAAATGGTACCTAATCTTTTTATGATTTCATCATTCGGCACATTTTTTAACTTTTTGAAGAAAGTCTTATTAAAGAGTGAAAGTTAGTTAGTGAAACGACTTTTTGAAAAAAAAGGAGCGAAACATGGTGGAATTCGGTTATAGTATAAGTTTTTTGGCGGTAAAATTTGTATTAATTTGCAACTCTATAGATCGAATTGATTTGAAAATTTTCAGGTGCCTAGTTTTGATGAGCAATTACATTTGATGGTATCGGAACCGTTGGATCGCATTTGATTGTACCAAGACCGTTCCATTGAATGTTGCGTTATGTGGTTCAAACCAATTTATGTGGCGAATTCCTACCGGTCGATATACTAATATTAATGTCGGATGTGGTGTTTCGAACCTGCTGATAACTCCTCGTCAGCACATGAGAGGACCAACTGCTGCAATACTCGACGTAAATGATCGTGATCGAGTTACGTTACGAGTTTAACCCCCTAGCTTTTATGGACTTAATTAAGTTAAAAGAGTTCAACTAATCACGAATTTCATCAATTTTGATATGAAGATTGAAGATTTGAACCATATCCCAAGACTGGTTTTCTTCTCTTGCACCTTCTCGTGTAGAGAGATTCCTAACTCGATACCAATTAACAAAACACATCAAAACATTTCATACAAACCGCATTTCATCAAACAAACCAAACCAACACCCCAACCAGCAACGACACCACCAACCACATGACGCCACTGAGCCCAGCCACCAACCGACTCGCTCCAGCAAAGCTCCCACCAGGAGTCCCCGTCGTCAACACAACCACCATCCAGTCATCCTCCGAACCAAGCCCTGCAGCCACGAACCGCGAGTCATTGAGGTACCTCGCGTACTGAGTCTGCGTATAGTTCGTCAGGACCAAGGTCGGGACCAGCTTCCTTACACAGACCGGCAACACGACACCTTCCCTGGTCTTGTTAATGTCGACTCCACACTTGTCCATCGCGTCCGGATAGTCGCTGAGCTGGACAACCGGGGCTGCGGCCCTTCCAGAGGCCGGACATGGCTGGTCCTCTAGCTTGTTGGCCACCCTGTCGGCGAGGCACCCTGCCTTCTCGTGCTTGGCAAGGATCGGAAGGCTCTGTGACTGCCTGTAGCTGTTCAGCCCTTGCAGAAGGTTATCCTCATCCTCTGCAAAAACATATGAGAAAAGTTTCATCCAAAATCTACCAGGATCCAGGAAGCAAAATGAGAGCTTTAGATTATACAATTGATAAAAGAGTACATAAAGTACCATCTTTGGAATGCACAGAGGAAGGAAGCAAGATCAGGGCTTGAAGGACAAACCAGAGTAAGAAGGCCGATTTAAAGTCATTCATGGCTGATTACACTGAAAGAGAGATCAGAGAAGTTTCAGGATCCAACAAGAGTGTAATAAGCATACAGGTTTTGGCCTGATATTATATGAACTTCTATGGTTAACTTAACTCTTGGAAACCTTACAAGTGGTCTTTGGCTTTAGCTAAAAGATTGACAGCTGTACAGACCCCAGCTAGCTTCCACGCGGCAGCCATGCAAAACAATCTTTGAATCATACGACACCATTGTTTCGAGTGTTTGTAGACGTACCAGTCGGTGTTGAACTAAGCTTATATAATGAGGCAATGTATACATGGTGCAATCAAGTCTTAACCTTTTTGCTCAGATGTGTAATTTCTAATGTGATTCTCATAAATTATGATAAACCAATTAGACCGATCACATTTGGTTCTGATCCTAAAACACAAACAGAAGTTAACAATGCTGCAAAATTTCAACCTAAAACAAACAGAGATTAGATTATACATTACCAAACATTCTTCATCATCTTCTGATATGATCTCGAACGAGGAAAACACCAACACAAGCGACCGTTTCAACAGACGTGTCCGCTGCATGCGGCCCTCTTTCGCCACGTATATACAGCTTACAGCGACATTAACTTTGCTCCTGCCACCTATCTCCATGTGTATCACTTCCCTGTCAATATAAAGGTCCGAATTTTTCTGTCAGCCTACAAAAGGGCATGTTGTCCAGGAGTTTAGCGTCGATCTGCAGGTTTCAATCTTCAATAATCTCACGGTGTCCGAACGAATTCCACTTCAGAAATTTCCATAAAACAGTCCTCGTCCCTGCAAGTAGACAGAGAAACAAATTCTGTCAGGTCGTTAGAATGGCTTCTGGTGGTGGCGATCGGACGTTTCCTTCTCAGCAGCAGAGGGACCAGCCTGGTAAAGAACATGTTATGGACCCCACCCCTCAATTCTCCAGCCCTGACTATAAGCCTTCCAATAAGCTTCAGGTTCAGTTGCTATGTCTCTATCAACATGTCAATGCACCATACTGTAAGCAATGGAGTTCAGTCGTAAGTAAAAGTTTCTTAATTTCTTACACTGCAGGGGAAGGTTGCACTGGTGACAGGAGGAGACTCAGGGATCGGCAGAGCAGTCTGCTACACCTTCGCCATGGAAGGCGCAACGGTGGCCTTCACCTACGTTAAGGGCAAAGAAGATAAGGACGCTCAAGACACTCTCCAGATTCTGAAGAAGGCCAAAACCCCTGACGCCAAGGACCCCATAGCCATCCCTGGTGACCTCGGCTTCGACGAGAACTGCCGTAGAGCTGTGGAGGAGGTCGCCAACGCTTTCGGCAGGATCGATGTCCTCATCAACAACGCCGCCGAGCAGTACGAGTGTAGCTCCGTCGAGGAAATCGACGAGCCTAGGCTTGAACGCGTCTTCCGCACCAACATCTTCTCCTACTTCTTCATGACCCGGTAACATAAACATAAAACATAAATCTTCCCTGCTCTCAGTGAATTTCATCGAACACGTTGTGGGCGTAATTTACTGTGACATTTCGTCAAACACCTCGTGGCTGTTTTTTTCAGGCACGCACTGAAGCTCATGAAGGAAGGAAGCGCGATAATCAACACGACGTCGATCAACGCGTACAAGGGGAACGCGGAGCTGCTGGACTACACGTCGACGAAAGGCGCGATCGTGGCGTTCACAAGGGGGCTAGCTCTCCAGCTGGTGAACAAAGGTATTCGAGTGAACGGAGTGGCTCCGGGTCCGATATGGACGCCGCTGATTCCGGCGTCCTTCAGGGAAGATAAGGTGACGAGCTTCGGGAAGCAGGTGCCGATGCAGAGAGCTGGACAGCCGAGCGAGGTGGCTCCGTCGTATGTGTTCCTGGCGTGTAACCATTGCTCGTCGTACATCACTGGGCAGGTGCTTCACCCCAATGGCGGCGTGGTGGTGAACGGTTGAAGAAAATGATTAAAGGGGTTTGGAGGGATGTAGGAAGAACAATCAATGTCGTCTGTGTTAATGTGGTGGACGATGTGTCTGTGTGTGCTTGCACGTAGTTGGTTTACTGTAGTAAGCTGAAGGAGTTTGTGGTGTATAAATGGGGAAGATGAATAAAAGTTCGAAGATGGTTTTACTTATATGGTTCTTGATCAGTTCATGAGAGTTGCACGAATCTGAACATTTGATCATACTCGGATGCATGTGCAACCATGCATGCATGCATGAGATTGGGAATATGACTTGCACATATCTTAGCGTCCGTCCAATTCCTTCCGGAATTTGAAATCCGTTCTGAATTCTAGGTCCAATTTCGGAATTTTTGTAATGGAATTCGGTAGAATTGAGAATGTAAGCGCTGAAACCTATTCAACGCAGCAAGTTTGGAATCGGCAACTAACATGTGGATAATCTGGCGGGATCACAAACCTCAAATTCGGCCAATTTTAATGAAATTGGATTTCTAAATCTCACCGATCCAACAAAATTGGACCTCCAAATACAACCAAATCCTCCAAAACGTGGCTTAGGTAATCATTACTATGGGTTAAATGTGTTAGTATACACTAATAAATACTATAGTACATTAACGAGAATACGATATCAAGACTATCGAACCTCCGAATTTGTTCCACTTCTATTCTAAAAATCAAACCTCAAAATCCAGCCAATTTCACTTATACATGTGGCACACAAAACGTGGTCTAAATAATCAATATCATGGAATCAATGTGTTAGTATACACTAATGAATACGAGAACATGACACTTGCCTGGAATTGAGAAGATAAAAAATTCACAGACAAATTCTTATCTCGAATAACTAGTTATTTACTCAATATTATCGATAGAAATTGCGAACCGAACGACATAATCATTTTGGTTGAATTAATATCAGGCCACAGGCATAGTCTGATCTGTAACGGAACGGGCCCAGTTTGCTTTAGCAGTAGTGCCGCACTAGCCCATCGAGCGAAGTCTAAACCGGCCCGGCCTAGGTTTCTTTAGCAGCATCGGCGCACATTTCCCTTTAGGCCTCAACGTGCGCGCTATAATCCCAAACCGGCAGGGAAAGGCCGACAGACAGAGAGAAACAGAGCACGTGAGAGAGAGGGAAGCTCGCGCCATGGGGGATGGCGATCGCCGATGACGACGAAGGATTCGGGGACTTCATCTTTGCTCCTCCTCCGCCTCTGGGTCTCAAAACCTTCGTCCGCCCCGAATCCTCCGGCATCGCCGCCTTTATGGCCCCGAATTTCGTCCAAGACGATAATTGGGGCGATTTCATTTACTCCTCCGGCGCCGGCGGATTCTCTCACGCAGCATCGTCTCTCTCTATACCTTCGGACCTGTTTCTTACTCCCGTGGCGGGAAAGAAGGACGAGGTGACGCAGAAGAAGCCGCTGGACACGAAGCCTTCAGGAGCTTTCCCGCTTTCTCTGTTTGGAGAAATGGAGGAAGCAGCTGAAGAAGAATCGGGTGCTGGATTGATGAATTCGGATCTGGTGAAAAGGAATGCGGTGGTTAATATAGACGTGAATGATCTGATTGCCGATTTGTATAAACCCAGTGGGGACTCGAAGCCAAATGGATCGGCAAGGGAAGGAAGAAATGGAGTTGGTTCGAAGTCGGTTGGATTCGATTCGAGTTGGAGCTGGGGGCATACCTCTGGATTTGGAAATGGCTTGATTGCTAATGGTACAAATGGAGCGACATCTGAATCACGGGGACAAGGTTTGGACTTTGATCCGTTGAATCTGATTTCCAATGGATCGAATTTGAACGGCAACATGTCTGGTTCGGATCTGCAAGGGTCGAATTTGAATTCAAATTCAAATGTAGTGAATGGTAATGAGGGTTTCGATGACGAGGAAGATGATGACGGATGGGAATTCAAGGCCGCTGAATCCAAAGTGGAAGAGGTTGCTAAGGTGACTTAACTGACTATATAATATCAACCAAGTTTGTTTCTAGGTTGATTCCTTTTTGGCGTTTCTAGCCAGTTAGCGAGCTGTTCTGATTATATAGGCATTGGTTTCATCGTTTGTCTTCTATTTCTTAGAGAGAACATTGTACTTCAATTATCTTCCATGGTTCTGAGGTTGGTACATCTGTCTTTGTTAATTTCACAGCAACCAGAGCAAATGACGAATCAGAATGGGCTGACTTTCAATCCGAATGAACTTTACTCTAGCTGGAATGGTGCTAATTTGGACTTCTCCGGATGGAGTACTAGTTCCAATGGTGTCGAGCGGAGTAGCAATTCGATGAATGATGGCTCAGTTGGTGAAAGGGAAGACCTTCCCGCGAGTGATACATGGGGGTTTGTTGTTACAGGTTCTAATGGTGGCCCGGTTGACGAAATAAAGGTACTGAGATGAACTTAAGCTTCGATCATTGTCCTTTCTAGTTTCTATGAATGGTTTCAAGCTTATGCAGTTCAAGTACATTCAGTTTTTGTCATATAGTAGTCTCTTTTTTCTGATGATTCCAGTCATCTTGGGCTGTAGTGACGAGTGTCTGTAGATTTCTATGTTTCAAATCTGGTTTTAAGCTCGATGGTTTCTTGTATTTTTAGAAGATTGATAAAACTACTGAGGATGTTTCAAAGGCAAATTTCGACAGCTCCAGCTTAAGCTTAAGTGTATTGAACTCAAATGTGGTAAAAGCGGATCCTGGATTTTTGGATGAGAATGATGAGTTTAGTGATGTGGATGGTTGGGCCTCCAAGGACGCAGAATCAGACTTGCAAGTAAGATTGAGTTACTAAGTTAAATGCGCGATTCTTTAAATTGATTGATGCTGTTATTTCTACGTGCTCTTTTGCTACTGGAAAGGATATTTGATGACCTCCATTTTTTAACTTGATCAAATGTATTACTGTTAACATAAAAATTTATAAAGCTACCAAATAATGCAGAAGTGCCTTTTTATCTCAATTGTTTTGAATTCAAAAGCAATAATCATTTGCTTATGCTGTTTGAAATCTCTACCTTTTCTACTATAATTCCAATCAAGCAACAAGCAAGAAAATATTTTTCTCAAATATGTTCCTAAATTTGCTCAGGATACCCAGGTGAAGATGGAAGATGACCTGAAAATTCAATCTAGTCCTGCTGATTCAAGTGTTAAAATTTCCAACTTGGGTGGTGCTGGTGTGAATTTGGATTTGTTTGCTGCTGATTGGGATACAAGAGAAGGGACTTCAGATATGACGCAGTCGGATCACAATTTATCGACTGAAACTGAGGATCCTGATGGTGACGATGACTGGGAGTTCAAGATCGCAGGATTTCCCATTGATTCAAGCAGCAAGGTAACCGTGTAGGTGCTGTTGATTTATCCCTGTTTATCATAGTTCATTTCCTTCTCTATTTTTTCCTTTGGAATTCGGAAGCAGATAACTATGGTGTACTTCCAGTTTGCTTGACCTTTTCCCTGAAATTGGAATGTCTTAGCGTACTTCAATTCTAGTGACAAACATTTCCTGTTTGTTATAGGTTCATGACTTAACTCATAGCCGGAGTACAGGAGCACTTCCTCTGTCACTTTTTGGGGAAGAAGAAAAAGATGCCAATGATCTCGCATTACACCAAGTCAGTTCGGCTCGGATCTCAAGAAATGATAATAGGGGTATTAGTTCCAGTCTCTCTATCAACGATCTGATATCAAGTCTGTACAATGAAGTTGAGCAAACTGCTCCCCCCAGTCACTTGCAAACTGCATTGGCTTCCACTGCATCAAATGGCACTGAAGTGTTGGATGATGATTCCTGGGAGTTCAAAGATGCTTCTTCTATTACAGAAGACTCCACAATATGGTCCAGTCACATAGAGCTACCAGATTGGCTAGACTTGTTTTCCAAATTGAAGGAAAAATTATGTCTGATTGCATATCAACATCTTGAAAATATTAAGGTTGGTAGACTTGCTAAGTAAGCCCTACCCTCTATACCTTTCTCTTTTCACAAGTCTCCCTTTTGAAGAATTACTCAGAACTGAAGTTGAATTTTGATTTTTTCTTAGCGAACTC
This sequence comes from Linum usitatissimum, assembly GCA_030674075.2. Taxonomy (NCBI): domain Eukaryota; kingdom Viridiplantae; phylum Streptophyta; class Magnoliopsida; order Malpighiales; family Linaceae; genus Linum; species Linum usitatissimum. The sequence continues at coordinate 4,870,574 of JAUJYP020000285.1, read as the reverse complement.
GTGAAACTGCTGCTCTTACTGGCGAGGATACCGATCTCAGTGTCTTGGATAGGGAAATACAGGTTTGTGGTTTACTTCATTTCATTTCTGTTTCTTGGTATTAACAGTGCCATCTCTACTTGAGTGAAGTATTGAAGAGCAATGTGACTTACGATAGACTGCTCAGGCATGCTTATGTTATTGAAGCTGAATTGCCGTGCTGTCTTCTGTCTGATATTGTTAGGACCTGCATGATGAACTCAGTAACATTGTGGAAGAAGTTCATTCAGAAGATCACTTGCAACGTGACGTACGACTCAGTGAGTTGTTTGAAGTGTTGCAGCAACCGAAGTTTCAAGCTATCGAGTCAGAATATCAACTATTAGAAAAGCTATCGTTGGTATGTCACGGTTCTTGTTATTTGTTCTATCGATCAAAGAACAGTTGATAGAGTGATATTCATTTCAGCTAGTCCAAACTATAAATTTCAATTTGTGAATGATAGGTTCAGAACGACTCAAACTCGACAGTCCAACTTCTGAAGAAGGTGTTCTCGGTGTTGAAGATTTTGACTTTAGTATCTAGACAGGAACAAACCAGTTATATCTCCACCTGGTCTAAGATACTCTCTCTATGTGCTGAAGAGCTGCGACACGGGTCGATGATTTGGAAGCAGTTGGTACAAGAAAATATCCAGGAACAAGTTCTATCCAGGGTTGAAGGTAATAATAGCAACATCTACACATATTATTCAACGATTTTTTGAAGTACGTAACCTCTTTTTTTCTTGTCGGATGCAGGAAAGAGGTATATCCTCGCAATTGGAGAGATTTACAGACTCGTTGAAGTTCTTCGATGCACGGCCAGGCTTTACAGGCCATGGATATTGTTGATGGGACCTGCTGATTCCGCGAGATTCAATACTGTGATGAGCGAGTGTTGTAACATGTGGCCAAGTTCAGGACTTGAAGAAGCTCTGCTAAGCTTTTCTGATGGCTCTACCGTATTGGATTCAGTTGCATACCTTCGTAATCTCGAGGATGCTACAATTTACGAGATTGTTTTCTCTGGACAAGGCCCAATCTGTCAGCTCTCGGCTCTTAATCAAGGAGTAGTTCCAGGTAAAAGAACATGATTCTAAATGGGAACTTCCATTTCCTCTATGTAGTATGTACAGTATGCTCACCGGACCTTTTTACTTGTTTTTCGACAGGGATGGATCTCGTGGCATGGAATGACGCTCACTACTTTGTCAAGTTCGCAAACCTGTGGACTAACTTGACGGGTTCTTACCCGCCTAGTCTGTCTCACTTACACCTCCATGATGATGTTTAAATTTCAGGGGCCGATATTAAGAGGTTGTTCTACGCATCGCGCTCTCGGAGACCAAGACCGTATCCTATCCCACGTTGAAGGGCTCATGAGTGATTGCTGCTCTGCCGCAACAATGGCAGTTCAGATAAGTGTAAGTAATCTGCTATTCTTCAGTTCCTTTCTTCCCTTGTAGCTATTCTTTTTTCATGTAAGATAGAAGGAAGTTTCGGATTCCTGTGTCGTGAGATTAGGTGCTTGAAGATAAGCTGCCGCTGCTCTTAAATTAATTTTAGGGTTCCTCTCTGCAATGTTGTATCTGAGAATTTGGCTTGTAATTTGAAACCAGTTTAGAGAGAAATTTGATGCTTGAATGAAAAGAAAACCAATAGTTCAGTATTTCCCTTTGTAATATACTGTATACATCTTCACCATTACGGCACTACCCCCGATCTAACCCTAACATCCTCGCCGTTGGCTTCTCGGTTGGCTTCTCGGTTGTGATGGACGACGGAGATAGTTTCTAACTATGCAATACACATACTAGCAACTGTTTTACCAGTGTCCTCTCTTGGACATTAAGGTTCAAGCCGATGCAGAAATTTCATTTCTTGCCTGAATGATCAGAGGTTAAATTCCGTGCAATGGAGCTTAACCAACACGCAATTTAACCCGATGTGGCTCGAATGGCCGATTCTCCGTTTTAAGTTACAAAGAAAAGTACAGGAGTTAACATTTCAACCTAAAAATGAAAGCTCTTCTTTTTTTCCATGTAATCTACATCTTTGTTCAAGTGGATGTCCTGAATACAAGAAACTGGGATGATGAAGGGTTCTTTAGCTCTAACAAGTTATACAGTAATAGTAAATAGATACATCTTCAACACAACCGACAACGCTAGCTGCAGCACAAAGATCCCAGCGACGATCAAGAACCATCTTTCGCCTGCTGACATTATATGAGCTCGGAGGTTCAGCGCGACAAAGGATGCCGACATAAACCCGGCCACACCTGCAACTACCCATCTGAAGATCTCCAAGGGAACAACTGAGATACACTGCAAAAAAGATCGAATTTGCAGGAAATATTTTAGGGGTATATGCTGGAGATAGTTTTCATCAATGGTTTAAGAGAATGAGCAAATGGCTTATACCAGAGTTGGGATGAAGATGAACAGGGAGTAACCGTACAGACAGAAGAGCTGTACAAGACCCGATGGTGCCGAGAAGTACTTGAGGATCACGTATAGAACGAGAGGGACTATAGTTACGTATCCGTAGAATAATCCGGCAGACCAGGTAACAACGTTTATGTCGTAGTTCCATTCTTTATTGTGAAGCTTGTGCGCTATGTATGTCACGACAGTTCCGATCGATGCTGCTACAAAGATTAACGTGGTGCATATCCAGAAGGGTCCGTACCTGCAGATTGATCATTTCATATGAGAGAACATGATTAAGAATTCTTTACTTCAAATCGAACATACCAATTAAACTTGGAGAAACGCACTAATCAGAGATACTCACAAGTCCGGGTTGTTTGTTGTTTTCTCGTTAAAGGATCCATTAAACGGAAAGAGTGAATCTTTGATTCTCTCTAGAACATCAAAAGTATCAACGTCAAAGTATGGCTTGTATGCAGCAATTGAGAATGCCCGAAGCCAACCACCTTGCTGCTGCGGTTCATCAGTACCATTGACTGGTTTTGAAAACGAATCTGCAAGTAGCATTCATCCACTAAGCCATAACATAGTATGCAACAAACTCCACCCCTCCTCGATTCGAATATCCCACACAGAAATCGACTGCCTAAACAACTCTAAACAAAACTCATCTCGTGTGGACAACAGTATCGAGGGCTAACATGCAGCATGCCAATGTTCGAAAGAAGTAGAAGTAACACTGCTGGGGATGCTCATCATTGCTAAATTAAAGCCTACCCAAGTGAATCGAATTTGATATAACAAGCAACTCCTCATGGGCTCACTCATTCAAAAGGAAATCTCACAGAATTCAGCTATGAGTAATACACAGAATTCCCTACTGAATGCTTAAGGAGAGGAAATGAATCAAAGACAGCCGGTTCCCATTCGGCAAGACTCTTCCCCTACTAATATTCAGCTAGTTTACAACAGAATATCAGCTCAATTATACCCTGAACATGGCAACATGAACAGGAAGAAAGCAAATCGACTTACCGTCAGAATCACGGGGAGGCCTGGATCCACCACTGATCTTCCCCTGAGCGCCAGAAGGAGGAAAAGTTTGCAGATTTGACTCTACAGAGACACAAAATCCACCAATTCAGCTCCAATCATCCCACATTCCTCAACTAAAATCTATAATGCAAACAATTTTCCCGCCACCTCCGATTCCAGGAATCAAAACCAGAGAAGGAATTTTTCACCTGCGAACTGAACGGGAACGTGGGCCTGATCAGTAACTGCCTGGAGATGAATCAAATTGAAAACAAAACAATAATCGAAGCCAGCTGAATCAGATCTGAGAACACTGTGAATAACCGAAACGAAGCGGAAGAGAGAAATGTTTTGCTTACGGGTACAGATCCAGATACTTTCTGGTTGTCAATGTGGGTGTAGTTTCCGGACATCATCTTTCCTTTCCCTCCCCAAATCTCTTCCGCGTCGTCTCCTTCGTTTTCTCAGAAAACGAACAGCTCTCTTCTGCTCTTCTTAGCTCCGGTGGAGGGTTCGTTTATCATCGAATATTTTTGTTTTATTTGATCACTTTGCTTATTTACTGATTTCATTTTTCCGGGGGGGAAATCATTTTTGGTTTCCTTTTTCTTTTAAGATGTCGGCGTCACGTCGTTAACCGCCGGTGAGGAAATTCGCCGGGAAAGCTGAGAGGTCCTTATGCAAGAATGGGCTCTTATGGCCCAATAATAATACTTTGGGCGTGGCTTTATTGGGCTAATGCTGTCTGAGCCTACTAAGAAATAATAAATATGGACCATATTTTTTCCCTTTTCTGTAAAGAGATTTATTTTAATCCGGCTAAATTTCTCGTTCAATAAAAAAATTTAAATATTATAAGATGTATACTGTATTAAAATATTCAGTGGTGGATACAAAAATGTCGGCTCAGGTCTAACCTATATGTGAATTTAGACCTTCGATTGCATATAAATTTCTTTATATTTATAGGTTGATTAGTATATTTTTTATATGTGAGTTCATATATTTTAATATTTACATTATTGACTAGTACATTAAACTATTTTCGATTCACTCATTAAATCTTATGTATAGTGTTTCCTTCTTTGCTCTTTGCTCCCATGTCAAAGGTTCGTTTACAGATAATTAGTAAGTCTGATAATGGAGCCACCCATCAAGTAACACGTTTGGCTCTCAGATATCCTTCATGAGTAATATCGGTAATCTTCACTTCATGGATTAATGCTTAAGATTTATGTGTTGTTATTTCTTACTATCTTCTAATCTCCGTAATAAGTTATTTACGAAAAAAGAAATTTGAATTTGTCGCACCAAAATAATATTTATCAAACTTGTTTCATATTTCAGTCATAATTATACTTATTTTGAACGAAACTAATCTTAATTTTGCAGTTAATTAACCAAGAAGGACCATCTACCAAGTTCCTAATTAATTAGACTAATCAACAAACTCTGGCAACTTCCAAAACCGGCGGCGAGTTTACGCTTCTGCCCCTTGCACACGTTAGGGCAATTCTTCTTCTTCGTCTTCTTGCTGCCTACTCAAAATTTTCAGCTGCCATCTCGGATTCCTCTCCCAGCTTCACTCTCACGCCGTTTTTTCCGAGCGCATAGCGAGGTTTAGTTAGATGTCGAGACCCGGTTCCAAAGCAGCCGCAGCAGCGGGATCGTCCGCCGCCGCCGGGAAGTCCGGCGTCCGAATCGTCGTCGCTGGCGACCGTGGCACTGGGAAGTCTAGCTTGATAATCACCGCCGCCGTCGACAATTTCCCACCGAGTATGCCGCCTGTTCTCCCTCCGACTAGACTCCCCGGGGATTTCTACCCCGATAGAGTCCCTGTCACCATTATTGATACTTCCTCTAAGTGCGTATTTCTCGAATAGTTGTTTCGTTGTAAATTTAAATTTCTGTCAGGTGTGGCATTTCAAATTTTCTATTGATTCAGGGTAGAGGATACTGGTAAAGTAGCGGAGGAACTGAAGCGAGCTGATGCAGTTGTTTTAACTTATGCGTGTGATAAGCCAGAGACTCTTGATCGATTGAGTACCTTCTGGCTGCCTAAGCTTCGTCAGTTGGAGGTTTGTTTGTTTGTTTTTTGCTATTTAAGTTGGAAGTTTATGTCAATGTTTGCTGCTGTGATATCTGATGTATGTTTTCAACATTATGAGCAGGTGAAGGTTCCGGTTATCGTAGTTGGTTGTAAGCTGGATTTGAGGGATGAGAATCAGCAGGTGAGCTTGGAGCAAGTAATGTCTCCGATTATGCAACAGTTCCGAGAGATCGAAACCTGCATCGAGTGCTCGGCTGTGAAGCATATTCAGGTAAAAAATGGTAATCTTTCATTGGTGCTAATGTATGAATGTGATATCTTGTTTTTGGAATGGGTTCGGATTTATGTAGATTGAAATGAAAGATTTACGTGTTGGCTTGGTATAGCCTGGAGTCTTGAGAGTTGGAATTTCTTCTCTTGCAGATCCCTGAGGTGTTCTATTATGCACAAAAGGCAGTGCTTCATCCTACGGGTCCTCTATTTGATCAAGAATCCCAAACACTGAAGCCAAGGTGTGTCAGAGCCTTGAAGCGTATTTTTATTCTTTGTGATAATGACAGAGATGGCGCCCTTAGTGATGCGGAGTTAAATGACTTTCAGGTTTGCTTTCTGTTCCTGTAAGCCCGTCCTCATTTGAATTTATGTATGAGATAGGAGTTGCTTGATTGTTAAAAAAACCAAGGTTGTCGAGGCAAATTTATGTTGCGGTTAGAGTTGAATCTTGCTAAGGGTCTCATAATGGTTTAATGATTAGGTCAAATGTTTCAATGCCCCATTGCAACCGTCGGAAATTGTGGGTGTAAAGAGGGTTGTTGAAGAAAAGTTGCCCGGTGGAGGAGCAACTGATAGAGGAGTCAATGAACGTGGGCTGACATTGACTGGTTTCCTCTTTCTCCATGCCTTGTTCATAGAAAAAGGGCGTCTTGAGACAACGTGGACTGTCCTCAGGAAATTTGGTTACAATAATGATATCAAGCTTGATGATGACTTAATTCCATCATTTAAACGGGCTCCTGACCAGGTAATAGTTTGTTTATCTTATATATTTGGCATTTGAATACTGCATACTTTAGCATAATTCTTTGTTCAGATATTGGTAAATAGGTTTAAGAATGTCACATCTAATGAGGGTAATGGTTATGGTTATTAGAGTTCCTTTGGAATTTTTGTATTTGTTATTTAGTTATTCACTTCAACTCTTATTTCTGCAGAGTGCTGAGCTTACAAATGAAGCTATTGATTTCTTAAGGGGGGTCTACGAGCTATTTGACAGTGATTATGTATGTTTCAGTCAGTGTATTTCTTTTTTAATTACATACTTCATCATGAACCAAGTCAGCACTGGTTCCAATTTCTGAGATCCTTTCTATCTAATGGCAGGATGACAACCTTCGGCCTGCTGAGTTGGATGACATTTTCTCTACTGCTCCGGAAAGGTAATATACCATTGTTATGCTTCTTCAAAAGAAAAGTCTCAGAAACCATTCTTGTATTTGAATTGGTATTCGAGCATATTGCATTTATCTCATGATGCATTGTTTCTCGAGTTGCAGCCCCTGGGATGAAGCTCCATACAAGGATTCTGCACAGAGAACTGACATGAATGGAATGTCAGTTTCTGCATTCTTGTCTGAGGTATAATTTTGCTTATTTTTCCCAAATCAGTTAGTGTAACCATAGAAGACGACCAATGAATTCCAAATAGCCTATAACCCGCATGACTAAAATGTCCTTTATTTTTACTCCAGTGGGCCCTGATGACCCTTCTAGATCCCTCTCGTGCTGTGGAGAACCTGATTTACATTGGATATCAAGGGGATCCTTCTACTGCTGTCCGTTTGACAAGGAAACGGCGCTTGGACCGCAAGAAGCAACTATCAGAGAGAAATGTCTTCCAGTGCTTTGTCTTCGGACCAAAACAGGCTGGAAAGACTGCGTTGTTGAATTCTTTTATTGGAAGGTGCGTCATTGAACTAACCATCAGAACAATCTTCGCACATTGGTATTTATTACTTGTTTAATTGAATGGTGATTGTAAATGCAGGTCCTACGCAGATGGTTATGCTTCAACAACTGAGGAGAAGCTGGCAGTGAATGCCGTTACTCTTACTGGTGTAAGTACTGTTCTGTTATACATTTCATTTGTATACAGTTAGTTTTTACCTTTTATGGTTTCCTAAACAGCCTCTCCTGGTTTGTTTACAGGGAGCCAAGAAAACTCTTGTGCTAAGAGAGATTCCTGAAGATGAAGTTGAGGGCTTGCTCTCAAATAAGGAGTCTTTGGCGTCCTGTGACATTGCAGTGTTTGTTTATGACAGGTATGCTTTAATTGGTACTAATTGCTCCATTCCACACAGAATTTCGGGTTCAGGTTTTCTAAGTTTGAAACGATGTTGCAGTTCTGACGAGTCCTCGTGGAAGAGAACAACGCAATTGCTTGTAGATGTTGCTGGTCACGGTGAGGATACCGGTTATGAGGTGCCTTGCCTGATTGTTGCAGCTAAAGATGATCTTAATTCGTTCCCGATGGCTATACCGGAGTCTACCAGGGTACTAATTTTGATTTCGGGATTTTTCTTTCGATTTGTCATTTGCTTTTGTTATTTCTGCAGCTAGCCTGGGTCTTGGACTCTGGGCACCATTCTGTATAATACTTTAGCTCTCTAGGCCAGAGATCCTAGTCATCTGAGTTTGAAACTTCCTCTCGGCTGGATGTGACCTAACCCGAACTTCCATTATTGTAGGTGACTCAAGATATGGGAATAGAGGCTCCGATTCCAATCAGTTCGAGGATGGGCGATACGAACAACATCTTCCGCAGGATTGTAAACGCAGCTGAGAACCCACATTTGTGCATTCCTGAAACCGAAGCCGGGAAAAGTCGCAAGCAATACCATCGCCTCGTCAACCGCTCACTAATGGTTGTTTCAGGTACTTAACCGACACTCAAACCCTTAATTCGAGCTTTACTTTACTACAAGCGATAGATTTTTTTATGGAAAGCAAATCTGTGTTCTTTGATTTTGCAGTTGGAGCTGCAGTTGCCATTGTCGGTCTAGCAGCGTACCGTGTTTATGCTGCGAGAAAGAACTCATCGGGCTAAAGCGATTGTCGATCTCTCCTGTAGTTTTGCGCTGTATCGACTGTAGAGTAGCCATTTCCCAAAGCTTAGTATGCAATCGTTCTCCATTTGTATTCTGCAAAGGATGAAAATGGTACTAGTATGGAAACATTGATCATAAACACGGGTTTTCCGTACACTAAATTCGATGTTTGTGATACCTATCTACCGTTAAAAGCTGTTAATGTCTGTGAAAATCGCGGTACAACCATCGCCTTGGATACCCTTACCCGATTAAATTGATACGACCGGCCTATGTTTTTGAAACCTGTTACTGTGCTTATAACTAATTATATGCTTGCTCTACGGACTTTTTTTTATCTCCCAACTGTTGATATCAGCCTACGTGGAGGCTGCGGTGGCTGTGGCAGGACTCTGCTCTCCAACCTTGCCGGAATCATCATCGCCGGAAAATGATCCCTTCCACGTCCTTCCCTTTCCAGTTGAGAACAGTAACTTATGTAGCTCTCCACAGTGACATTGAGCCTGAAATCCAAGCTGAACAAGAACTTCATCTCCATTCTGTTCATCTCCTCTATACTCACTCCTCCAATTCTCGCATAATACTCGTTGTTGTAACACCTGTACAGAGTCGAGTAGACAATATGGATATCCGAAATCCTCAGACAAAGGATCCTATCTGGATCTTTCGCAGATCGAAAAAACTTACTTGTCGTCAAGGAACTTGGCTGCCACCATGACGCTCGTGATCAGGAGCCTGTGGATGTTCAAGGGAGTCAGGCAGCTGCTGCTCCTCTGGCAGAACCTCTCGAGGTAGATGTGAGCCACGACAAAGCACGAAGTGCTGCATTTCGCGTACTTGAAGACTCGTTCAAGGTACTGTTTGATGGTCAGGGCTGGCGGTTTTGATCCGTGGAACACTGTGTTGTTGACATCTGATGATGTCTTCTTCTTGTCGTTCCTCTGCACCGCCTTTTCGAGAGAAGATGCGAGGAGCGAGACGAGTCGAGGGAGCTCGGTACTGGATTGATTGGCCCTCGACTCGTAGGTAGAACCTGTGATTCGGGTTCCCATTTAGTGAGCTTTGGTTGAATGGTGAAGGTGAGGGAAATGAGAGTGTTTGTGAAGAACATTTATACTTTGCTTTTAGGCCACGTAGTCGTTGGATTCTTATAAGATACTTGAGATAATATCTGGACTTAAGGGATCGTTTGGATTTGGATAGATATAGCCGAAAGATAAAAAAATATATTATTCCACATGGATAAACATGGGGCTGGTTTTAACCACTGTTGCCCGAAAAGCATAATGGTCGGTTAGACCGGTTGAACCTTGTACCAGATGTCAAGCTTGTTCTGCACGAGAGTTTGAGAAAGAAAATGTACATGGTCTCGATTCCATTTCAAGGTAACTGACTTTAAATCAGAGTTGTCAAAGGTTGATTTAAACCCGATTTATATTTTAAATTGATAAGAAAATAAATTTATAACAAGGAGTAGCCAATAGATTTTTAAGTTCGACCATTAAATATTTTTGGTTGGATTTCTAGCTATTTTCATCATGTTTATATAAAGTAATTAAGTTATTTAAAAAATTTCAACACTAGTAAAATCTAAAAAATAATGGTTTAAAATTCATTTGATTATTATTTGAAGGACTTAATATGGTAAAATTTCAATTTTAGTCATTACCAACATACATGTTAAATATTAGCCAATTTAAAATTTTAAAAATTTTAATGTCAAATTTGGTCAATTTCGGTGTATTATACTAAAGAAATTTGACCATTTTCACAATAAATTTCAAAATTTTCAAATCGGCTAATATTTGATATGCATGTTGGAAATTGCTAGAAAATCAAGTTTTACTATGATAACTCTCGTAAATAATGATCAAATAAAGTTAAAAATTAATTTTACTTGGTGTTTGGTGTTATTATAGTGTTGGAAATTTAAAAATTTGTTTATTTTCTTCATGTATGTGGTGGGAAACCGCTAAAAATCTAAGATAAATTTTTTGTAGTCGAAAATACATACATCCTTACTAATAACAATAATCAAAACCCTTAAAAAAAATTTGAAGGGTCAAATTTTATTGGGAAAAAAACGAGAATAACGGGGAGGATATAAAAGAGGCTAAAAGACTGACGTGTTAAAGTGAAAAAAATGAAAATACTTAACATATAGTATAGATGTTGATGTGGATAAATCAAACAAAAAAGATCGACAATTTCATGACTTCAAAAAAATTTATGATTTAGTTAATTAATAATTGAGTAATTTAATAAATTTGTAATTTGATAAACTCAACATGACATTTTTATTTAACTTGAGGAATTTGTGCTGCAAAAAAGAATAGAAAGGAGAATGTTCTTTCTTTTGAAGGGGGGAAAGTGTATGTGTAGAGGAATTAGAGGGAGCATATAAAGAGAATTATTTGGAGGCAGAATATAGGATAACCTTTTGTAAAAAGATAGATGATATTTTTGGTGGGTTAACCTTGAATGTTGGTTGTAAAATCAATTTGGGTCGTTCGGTTGTGTTAGATTGATGTAATAACTAATTATCGTAAAATCATTAATATAATCTCTTAAGTTGAGTTGTGATTATTCGATAGAAATTATATTAAAATGTCAAAATAGGAGAATACATAAATATTTATGGATGAAAGTAAGGGAGAAAGTATCACACACTAATTAAAACCTCTAAAAAATCACACATTTTCTTAAATCACTCATGGTCGAAGTAAATTAGACAATAAAATTAACCAGAGTCCACCATTAGCAAAATCCTTTGATTGAGGCGTCCCATTACAAAAGATCGAGACTTGTGATGGTTGATCGACTCGACATATTAGATAGAGAAGGAAAGTTAGAGTCTGGGTGGGCAGCTGGGTTGTAAGTTATTTTCAATTTTCTTCCCTACCTCGTATTGGTATGAGGGTATTATTTTGAACTTTTTTTATTAAATCACCCCTTTATAATATATATTACCAAGTAATCTCCAATTTCCATCCAAACTAGTGGATCAAATTAAAAATGCCACACAAAATTCACAAGGAAATTGATTGAGCTTTGTACAATGAGTTTATTCCCCCAAATAAAGAGTTGCAAAAAGGTAAGTGTATCCTATCCATATCTATGTTTCTATTTCATGTCCAACATAATTGGAAAGACAATGAAACAATTGAACTTACACCTTTCATACAATCACCAATCAAAATTTACACCATCCTCTTCAAATCCACCCTTCAATGACAACCCCAATGGTCAACATTCTTCTTCTTCCAACAAAGAGCTCTTCATAACTTCCATTTCCATTCTCTCACTTGCCCTCATTCTCTTAATCCTCTCTTTTCGGGTTGACCCGTTGGTCGGCCCTATCGACTCATCTCAACACGTCCTTCTCAACCCTTCTCCCCATGGCAACTCGCCCGCTCATCACTTCATCGGCGCGGTTGTAGGAAACGATTTCGTGAAGACGGCCACTCGTGGCAACAGAGAAAGACGCTCATTCATCCCTAAAATCTTTAGCAATTTCTACTCATTATTTATATCTACCTTAACAATATATTTCCAACTATAATAATACACCATTCAAAATATAAATATTGATCATAAATGTTATTTTCTTAAAAGGTGATCCATTTGCCTATGTGACATTGCTAATTGACTTTCTAATTTAGAAAGATTACTAATTTATCAAGCCTATATGGATGCCTAGTAAATACTAATTAGGTGTCACCTCACCCTACACATCATTATAGCAATTGCTAAAAATTTGCGATGGAGACTGTTCTTAATTATCGTTTTTTTCCTTTGTGTTTGAATTAATTATACAATAAAATAAATTTTTGTTAACTTGAGGCTTATGAAAAAAGTGAAATTTCTGAATGAAAAAACCATTAAATGGTGTAGAATATAGACTAATAAATTTTGAAAATATGTTGTCTTGTTTATTTGTTGCAAAGCATAGGATTTATTTACCTTTACTTATATAGTGTTTAATACCTAGACCAGGTGGAATTTAATGTACCCAATAGGCTTATTCCTTAGATTGTTAATTGAAAATAACTATAAATTTCTTCTCTTTTAAAAAGTATACAATCCTCTTATTTTTATCATTCATTAATTAAGGGATCGTTTGTTTTCTAAAATATAGGATGAATTTGAGAGAGAATTAATCGAGACTTGTAATTCGAGTCGAATAAGGGCAAAAAATTCTAGAGAGAATTAATTTTTCCTATTTTAAATCTTTTACTACTTCAAATTTCCTACACCAAATCTCCATAAAATGCAGGGAAAGAAGGAAGTGGTTTTCCTTCCCAAGGCCAACAAAAGGGAGCTTATGTAACTGTCCTCCACTCCTCGGAAGCCTACATATGTGGCGCAATTGCACTGGCTCAAAGTATCAAACTCACCAACTCAGACTCGTGACCTCGTCCTCCTCCACGACTCCTCCCTCACCCAATCCTCCCTATCCGGCCTCCGGTTAGCCGGTTGGTGCACCCGATTCATCAAGCCAATTCGAAGCACATTCGCAGAAAAGGCTCCTACAACGAGTGGAACTATAGCAAGCTCATGATCTGGTAGCTCAGGGACTACACCAAGGTGGTATTCATCGACTCAGACCTCCTAGTCTTCAGAAACACGAACGACATCTTCTAATAACTAAAAAGTAATTCGCAGTTGTTCAAGACTAAGTAAGAGATTAAATATCGAAGATGAGAACGGTGAAAATAGTCCAAGCTAGTATTCTTTTTTTTTTGAATATTTGGCGAAAGCAAACGCGCCTCAATAGAAAACTATACGGTCCCTGGGTTTTTTTACTAACTTTGATTCGTGGTTTTAAATTACTTATTAGAAGTTAAGATTTTGAGGCAATTGCCTGCAGACCGTCGAACAACTTGTATTTGGAATTGAGGACAAGTCGTTAGATAAACGAGAATCTCCACAATAATAGCTCATCCGGTCATATTGTGTACTATGTTGGGATAATCGGGTAAGAACCAGCTCAATATCACATTCAAATTTTCAATGTCCACTTGGCAAATGCCACATCTAAAACACCACTCACATGCATTACACACACTCAGAAGCTCCTAAACATAAGGGTTAGAATTTTTGCGTATCTCCGCCCTACACCCTACAACACAACTTCGTCCGCCCTACACCCTACAACACAACTTCGTCCGCACTTGGCGGTGCAAAACTGAAGTGTGTGTTTGTAAAGTTTGTCAAAGTTTAAAAAGTTAGATCGATTAAAATTTGTATAGAGGATGCTAATGCTTGATATTTGCATACGATGGGGAGGCTCGTGGCGTGTCTTTTAGTGGTGTTCTGGATTACGATTCCCAGACGATGAATGATAATCTCACAAATATATATATTCTAGGACAAGATTTGCAAAGAATAGCAAACAAAACAATAGCTTGGAGTTCAACTTCGCCAAGTTCATGATTACTTGATAGTTCGGATGCAGAAAAATATTTAGTACCAAGTTAACTCGAAGCAAACTTCCAATGCATCCGAAGTAGCCATCTTCTCCGAAATAGCCTTTATCTCTTCTTCTACATCGGCCGTCTGCTCTCCCCCTCGTGGTTTGATCTTCACATCTTTAAGTCGACGCAGCCATCCACGCCGATACTTAGATTTTATCGGCCTCTCATTCGTTACAGATTTGTCAGAATAATGTGATGCCAATTTCAAGAAGAGCTCGAGCAACCTCGTGGTATAGACCTCGAGAACCCTCGTGGCATAAATAAATTCATAACCAACCGTTAAGAACCTAGGATGACAAGCCCCAAATAGACCGTTTAAAGAACCTTTATTTAAAAATTCGCGAACCATTATCTTCAAGTGCTCGATCGACAATGGATGTTCATCGTGGTCCTCCTCTTCACCGTCTGTGCAGAGAGCCTTGCAGTATATGCAACGACATTTTTCGATGATTAGTCTACTATATCAAATCAAAATCAGACATTGAGTAATATATGAAAGGCATTTACTAGACAGGAGATGCTAATGGCGCGGAACTGAGGGAATCTGATTATGAAGCTCTTCAATTCAACAAGCCATTGGTGCGATAGCTCAGCCACAATACCAATACTATCGGGTATGAAGAAATCAACTTCCCATCGACAATCAGCGGCGGCGTTATGGATTTCACATTTCTTCCATTTCTTCAATTCGCCGGGCAAGGATAGACTCAGGTGTATGCAAAATTTCCTGAAACATGGCTTAACGTTGAGCTCGATCTCTTCCAATCCGGGTGGTGCCCAGAGATTGAACTCCTCAAGCTTGGGACACGAAAGCTTCAGCTCCTTCTCTTGTAGTTGGAATCCACAGAGGGTCAAGGATTTCAAATTCTCGAGCTTAGAGACCATCCGAGAGACATTGGACAATCTCAAATACGTACAACCAGCGATTTCCAGAGTATTCAGCTGAGGGGCTATGAACTCCTTTCTGAACACCCGACTCATGTCGTCCAAGATGCGGGAAATTTTCAGGGTTTTCACATTGGGAAGATTCAGCTTCCTTATTCCTTTAACAGAACAGATTTCTAAGGTTCTGAGGAGCGGAGAGCTAGCAATCAACCTTGTGAAATGCCTGGGATCCCGGAATTCGACAATGTCCAGACGCATGTGAAGTAGAGAATCAAGGGAAAGACGGAGATCGTCGTCATCATTACCGTCTTTGTTCTCCGATTCGCCGTTTTTCCTCGATTCAAACTTGATTCTCTCCAAGTGGAGAGTCCTTGCGCTGGAATTCGAGAGCGATCCCAAGGGCAAGCAGAGGAAGTAAAATCCCGTACAGTATGTCGCACTGTTCGTTACCTTGATGGCTACATCCCCTGCTTTTTTCTTCGAAGCTAAACCCAGTAGCTGCTCCACGGATGGAGATCGGATGTCAGATTTGTATAAATCGAGCGACACCTCGAGAGCTTCCATCAGCAACAGGTTTTCTGGAGAAAACTTGATCATCGTTGCGCCGACGAATTTCTGGAGATCTTCTTCTTTCATCTCCCTCGTGAAATTGAACTTGGCGACAGGGTAAGAGCGCCAGAGATTTTGCCATCGGCTAGACAGTGTGCTCGTTTGCGCTGTGTTTTTGGGGCACGGTATGTGGCGGAGGATGTAGTGGAGGAGCTCCTCCGGTAATTCCGAGATTCGATCTTTGCCGCCGTTGCCGGCGGTCGATTTCTTAGACTGGTTCTCCATCATCTAGGGTGCCGCCGTGGTGAATCTGGTGATTACGAACTTTACTATTATAGAAAAGTTGGGCTGGGCTTCTCAAGTGGGCCTTCACGACTTTGGTAAATTCGATGAGTTAGCTAGGGTAGGAGTGGTTCGGTTTATGGTTAGCCGATTTATGTGGTTTGCCGTACTATTAGTGAAGAAAAAAGCTTATCGAAAATTACATTATTTTTGTTTGCGGTCGATTACTAACCAAATCGCGGTTAGTGGCAACAAAACCACTTCTTTAAAAAGATTAGCTTTTAATCTTTAAGATACAAATTCCAAGTAAAATTCTTATAGGTGGGAATATACACTCCGACTGTAAGATTCTTGGTAAGCTTGTTGGATCCTATTGGTCACGTCTCCGACTTCTCGTCCATTGACCTATCACGATTTAAAATTCTATCGTAACCATATCTTGAAGAAAAGTTTGTTTATCGGTGTGATCTCTCCCATGGTTCTCGTTGTCCATACCTCTATATTGAAATTTGGATTCGAACTTGTCAAATGTCACATATTTGAAGATTTGTTTAGGAATTATGTTCGCAAATGAAATTCTAGTCCATCTCGAAATCCTTTCGGTGAAAGGATTAGAAAAATAGCCAACAATAAAAAAACGATTGCGCAAGTTTAGACAGAGATCCTAAACCGTAGTAGCGCAAAAGATGTCTCAGGAATTCCGGCCGGAGCCGTGGCTGGCATACATCGACGAGAACAACGGCGACGACACAAAAACCTTTTGCAACTTACCCAACGGCGGCCATGTCGTCAGAAAAGTCCCTGAGATTATGAGAAACAAGATTTTCTGGAGCTGCAGCCGCGACTGGTGTGTACTTGTGCATCGTCGGGAAAGGGATTGCAACTTGGTAAACCCTAGGACCATGGAGTCATTCCGGTTACCAAGTTTACCGGCGGTCACCCTGGTGATCTCCTGCGCAGTTTCTACTTCTCTGAATAGTATTGTTGTCGTGTTGATGACCGGCGACGACACACGCTCCAGGAAGGCGAGCTTTCTATTTTGTAAATTGGGCGACGACAGCTGGACGACACAGGATCAAGTCCAAGGAGTGCCATGTATCTGTCACGATTACTACGTGAATATCCAGAATTTCCCGAATTTGAGAACTATGGGCAGCTTTGATGGCCAGCTCTACCTTCTCTCTGACTGCTGCAAAACCCTCTTTAAGCTCCAGATCGACGAAGAGCATTGCTGCATCAGGTTAATTGTTAGAAATTGTTGAATGAGTTAATTGTAAAAATTGTTGATTGAGAACTCATTATTAGCCAGTCGTATATTATATAATTGTTTTTTATGCCAACCATTTGAAAATCAGGTTACTTGACTTGAACCTGAGGAAACCTGACACGTATGAGAACCACATCAATAAGTGCTTCTACCCCAAGTTGTCTCTGGTTCAGTACTCACCAACCGAGCTTATGGTTGTTGAGGTATATGTGAATGATTACAGGGAGGATCTCGGAGCCTTTGACAATGATTCTAGAGCCGTTGAGTTGTACACTGTGAACTTGCAAGACAAAGTATGGACAAGGCTTCAAACTCTGCCCCAAGATTCTGCAGTCTTCATAGGAATTGATCCGTGCAATATCTTTCTCTGCAATGGCGTCCGCGGTGGGAACACCGTTTACTTCCTGCTTCGGAATGACAGGTATCTCTACGCTTATGATGTTGGGGAGAGAAGTATAATTGTTTCGTTGCCATCGCCGGATGTGAAGCCTGATGTCCTCCAAGCGGTATGGGTGCCACCTCACTTTTCTTTGTCCTCCACGGCCAATGATGTTGATACCCAAATGCAACATCAATCCGCGAGTGACATGAGCATAGCGGTGTCGGAAGATCGGTGGTGTAATATCCGAATCCACCTTCTTAGCATTATACAGTCTCTTTTGTTTGGGGCGGACCGATGCTGCTTCCGCCTTGTCTTCAAGACATGGCAATTGGCATTCTCTGCAGAAACCACCTCTACGACGAATATGGGAGGCCACGGACTCCCGTTGCTTGTACACATAAGGAATAATGACAAAGATCGAGTCGGTATCTTCGACCCGATAACCAACTCCAGGGCAACATTGCATGCGCCTGATTTGACAGGGGGAGTTGTGATACGTTGCTCGAAGCACGGATGGTTACTTGTAACGGAAGGAAGCCACGGTACAAGTATCTTCTTCTACAACCCTTTCACCAAACAAAGGATTGATCTTCCAAACCTGGAGGATTCATATGAATTTGATGGGATCACCTTCAGTTCACCTCCAACCTCGTCTGACTGCATGGTTTTTGGCTACTCAATCTCATCACCGGATGTGACACTTAGTTATCTTTATCGAGGAAGAAATAGATGGCAAACTCGTGAAATGGGTATTGATAAGATTGGAAGCCATAAGTCGTACGCTAATCTTGTTTACCACCGAGGGAAATTTTGTTTCATACCAAAACAAAGAAATCCAGACTTGACTAATAAGCCTTATAGCTCAATAAGAAGAATCAATGTGGTGGAGTGTGATGGCAGACTCCTATTAGTGGCTACCGGTCACCTCGAAAGGTTTGTGTAAGTTTTCGAGCTCAATCAAGATACCATGGTTGGGAAAACCCAATTGGTGCAAGTTTTGGAGCTCAATGAAGATGCCATGGTTGGGAAAGAACTCGACACTTTGGGAGGCAACATGCTGTTTCTGAGCTCAGGTGGTTCTACCTTATCAGCGTCGTGCAAGGTAGTGGAGATCTCAGGGTTGGGGAACAAGGTGTTCTTGGATAGGTTTAATGATGAAGATGGTATGTTCTATTCTCTAGCAACCAAAAAGTTCCACACTTTCTGGAGCGGATATAACAGTCATGGCTGGTGCAACACCAAAGAATATACCCACAGAGCTTGGATCGAACCCAACTTCTAAATGCAAACAAAAGAGCAATGGGTTTGACCCTATTGAACCTTCACATATATATTTTTCAAATATGGTTATTATGGTCTTAAGACTTAAGAGTCTTTGTTTTATATTATGCCTGTGGGAGAATGCAACAATCCAGAATGCTTAGTTGTAGGGTTTATAAGAATCTTATATTACAAGTTTCTTCATGCATTAAACTAAGATCGTGTAACTGACCCAACAATCTTACTTACAGAACCACAGTAACTCGATTCTTAAGTTAATTTACACACTGTGGATACTATTTCACATTTGAAGTTTAGGACAAACCAACCTGTGTTTCCCACCTGAGATCTGCCGAGAATTGTGAGAGTGCAGCACGAGGGTCCCCATCCGAGATAGTGAGGTAGTAGAGAGCCGTCCCATCATCGACTTGCATGCTTCTCCTTAACGAATCGAGAACCCTTCTTCGGCCACGCTCTGAAGCCCCATCGTTTGATGAAGGAATGAGCTTTCTCTCTGGCTGGCCAGTGAGGTACAGAACAGCCACCTCCCTTTTAGCGTATGAATCCAACTCTATGTAGCAGGTGGAATCTATCAGGAGCACTGGATCGCTAATCGGAATCAACAGTCTGTCTCGCGAGTATATTCCGTGGTCGCTCATCATGTTGTTCAGCCTTTTGATGTCCATAACCTGAGCAATAGATGCCAACAACATTCAAATGGATTGCACTCTTAATCGCATAGAAGGAATACATAATGAACTTATTGAATATTTTACGATCTAAGATCAGCAAAAAGAGGCAAACTTTTAAAACAAATCGTGGTCTCAGATCGGAATCAGGAGGAATTCAATTCCAGCTACAATGATTCCTACCATATCATAGCCCTAATCAAACAAGCGAAGCTTTCAGAATTCTCCAATTTTCGAATTTAAACAGGAACAGATATTAAGAAGTTGGGAAAAGCTTTTATCTACTTGAACGGAGTACTTGACGGCGAGACTAGCAACGGAATCCCCTCTGGCGATCCTGTGCGAGATCGCGAACTTCCCGATCCTGTTGTCCCGCCAGAACCCACCGGAGGCCGGCTTCCCGATCACCTCCTTCGGTTTCCACGGAGACATGAACGCTCCCCGCGTGATCTCGTCATCGGAGGCCACCGAGTTCCAGACGCGGCAGACGCAGCTGGATCTGGCAAGGTCGGCCACGGCCAGCTTCTCCAGGATCAGGCGGAGGGTGTCGCGGCAGGTCAAGGCGGAGAAGTTGGAGTTCATTGGAGAAATGGTCGGGAAAGGGGCATCGGCGGAGGCTGCAGAGGGGTTCAGGTGTTGGGTAAGGGTGGGAGGAAGTGGGTTTTCTCCGTCGTCGGCGGACTCTTCGCCGCAACAGCAGTTCATTGAATTTGTCTTCGTCGTCGTCGTCGTCAGAGAAGGAGGAGAATTTAATGGTGGAAAATAGGAGTGTCTTTTTCTCTACTTTATTTAGCAGTTGTCTCTCGTTATCGTCCATATTCACATTTCGTTATCTTTTGACAAATTACAGAATGATACACTAACTATGACAAACTACAAAAAATGATACAAAACGATTATGAAATGGACAAGCAGCTATAAGAGGCCATTGATGGAAGTTCGCTTTACTATTCATACTATTGATGCATTTGTACGGCTTCTGATACATGAGCAAATTACTAAAATGAGTAATCTCCACAACGAGTCATTGTTGTACCGGCCTACATCACTTCCAATTCGAGCTAATGTATGACAATGTCGTTGAAGCTGTGCCCGGCCAAAGATGCAATTAGCGCTTTCAACAAACGGAATCTGCTACACAAGCAAGACGTTTGAATGATGCTTAACAGAAGCATCCAACTGTTGGATTGTGTGGGGTCTGATAGAGCAAATAAGAGATGGTAGAAGAAACATAGGGAGAATTTTTCCAATGGATGCAAACCGTAAATAAACTCTAATTGACTCAACAAAATTGATAAAATAACAGCTATTTAATACTGCATTCACCAAACAAGCCTTAAGAAAAGTATATCAACTTGTCAAAACTAACCATCAAGCCAACAGATCAAACCAGGAAAACGGCCCTATATGCTGTGGGAAAGGTGTCTAGCTGCCCCAGGCTTGGCCAAGCCCGTAAGCGTCCATGTACCCTTCGGAGCTGTGTCCATGATCGAGGCCGGAATGGCCATGGTGGTGGTGGTGGTTGGGATTCTGTTTAGCCTCGTCAAGCATTTTCTGGATGTGTTCTGGTACGCGTTCCTCTTCAGCTTCTCGAATTGATTTCGGTAGAGATGATACAAATGTCACGACATGCTCACCTATCTCTTCGGCTGTGTCATCCTGACAAACCAACAATGAAACAAAACCTGAGATTCGTAGTTCGAATATCAACCACACGTGACACGTGTTTCGAGAACGTAATGCTTGATTAAGGCGAATTGTAACATCAGTAACATGTTTGAACTTGCAAAGTACTATGGTTTTACCTACTGCCTGAACTATATCAGAGGAGCAAAGTGTATCCTTTATACATTTACACACAGCAAGTCAGCATCGCAACGACTCATTGGAGAAACATTTCGAGCATTACCGTTCTAAACCTACCATCAATGACATTGTGAAGCAAAATCCAAATAATCATCATTTCTGAAGCACATTCAATAAACATGTTACATATATGACTGAATCCTTTACCTGAGGCCACCGCCCTCCGGAATGTTCAACGAATTTCGCCCCAGGAAGAGCCTCAGACACTCTACGCCCTTCATCACTCCACTCTTTCGACCAACTCCTCGACCAAACCACTTGCATTGGCATCCCTTTCACACCATCCAACCCTCCCCATTCCGCTACATCGAAGCTAGCATTCATCATCATCTCTGTTCCCACAACAGCACTTCTCCCATCTCTCAACACCATCCTGTACGATTCCAAATCGCCACCACCGATCCCCTTCGAACAACACGCACTAATCAGCCTCCGGTACACAAAGTCCGACCCTAAAACGACCTCTCTAAGCAAAGGAAGCTGAAGAACCCACAAAGGGAGAGCTGATCTTGATCCAGTATCAACAAGTGTCACACTCCTAACCAAGTTAGGATTCTCCGAAACCCAATTCGCAACCATGTTCAAGCTCGAATCGTGCAGAACCAAATGCACAGGAGCTAACCCTATGGTCCTAATCACTTGCCCCAAAACTTTCCCAATCTCTTCACTATCCAACACAATTGGCCTAAGCACACTCTTTTCTTTACTGAAATGAGACTGAACAGCTTCATAAGGAAGCTCACCAGTTTCAACCATGTTATCAAACGCCCAGAACAAACCTTTCTCCTTAATCAAACCATACACATCGAACAACCTCTCAAAGAAACCATTTCCTCTTTCTTCCATTACTTCCCTTGATTTTTCAGAGAAGCCATTCCCGGGAAAGTCAAACGCAGCCCCATGAATCCCTCTAGAAGCTAAAAAGGTCAAAACTTTTCTGAAGGAGAATGAACTCAAACCTAATCCGTGAACAATCAGGACATTCTCGCTTCCGCCATGGATCTTATTACCTTGGAAGACGAAGACCTCGACCGGCTTCTGACTCTGAGCCAGCTGTACTTTCACGATCCGGCCGTTGGAGTAGTGGCTACGGAGGGGGGATGAGAGTGAGAGGAAGAACGATTTAGGGTCTGAGGATTGGGAGAAGGAAGAGAGGAATACTATTGATAGAGTGATTATCGATACTCCTAGTGTAAAGTAGAACCAGAAGACAAATGGGCTGTTGCTGGGCTTGTTTGGCTTCGGCGATGGGGTTTTCACCACCGGCGGTGATGGCTCCGGTTCTGGTTCCTCTGTAATTATCGCCATAGTAGAGCAGTGATCAGGGAATGTTGGGGAAGAGAAATGAAGTAAGATCTGAGATCAGTGGGAGTAAAAAAGGAGTGAAATTGGGAACAAAGATCGGGACGTTTTCCCAGCTTTACAGCAGAGTTTCAGAGCACGAGGAAAAAGCTAATTACTTCCATTTTTTTCATTCATTTCTTTCCCTATTTCCAATCCGGGACTCCGGGAGGTTGAGGAACAAAGCGGTTCGAGTAGCTCGATACCGGCTCGAAAAAACTCCAATCGAAACTCGGCTATGTTATAAACGAGTTAGCTTGCAAGTCGGCTCGATAACAAACGAGCCAAATTCGAGCCAACTATGGCTCGGCTCATAAGGAAGCTCATTTGAGACTCGATTACCTGGCCAACTAAGACTCGAGTGTAGGCTTGAATGACGACTCGATTGATGTTCGATATTGTAGCTTGCTTGATTTTAGACATTTTAGTGGTTCAAATATTTTTATTTTGTTTTAAAAAATAAGAATGTGATAATAAATGATGTTGTTTTGATGATTAATTATTTAATTAGGTTATATAGATTAAAAATGTAGTAATAATAAGTTTATCCGAGTTAAATTCGAAATTTAACTCGAGTTATTAAGAACTGCAAATGAGCCTAGCCGAATCCGTTAAAAGATTCAAACGAGTCGAACTCGAATTCTAACTCATTAACACTTGCAAATGAGCCGAGTTCAATGTCAAGGCCGTTAGGACTTAGAACTAGCTGGACTCAAACTCATACAATATTAATCAGCCGAACTCGTGCTAGATTACCATAGCTCGAATCCAGCTCGAATCCAGCTCGAATCCTAATTTGAGTTGGTCGGTCCATAAACCAAACTGAGCGGAGCTCGAGCTGGGTAACGTTCGGCTCGGGTTGGCTCGTAGGCCAACAAACGGCATAGTTTCGCCTTCCGAAAGTGAGGAAATTTTAAATTACCAGTTCGTTAATAAATATAGTTTATCAAAAATACTTATTTATCTTCTTCTTCTCCCCTGCTTCAGCTAAGCAGCTCATCAGTTGTTTCCTTGCAAAAATGCGTTCACTACCATCGCCAATCATGCGGCCGCTCTATCTCTCATCTTCATCTTCTCGTTCCCTCTGCTTATTCTCTTCTACCCTTCTTCCCAAATCAATCCTTCCCACCTTCGCAACCAATCCCAAAACCACATCCGCCTCATCAAGATTCAATCTTCTGATCCGTAATTGCAGCTCAATCTCCGCCAAGCCCTCTTCCGAGCTCCGGAGGCAAAAGGGAAGTAGTTCCGATAGCTCATCCGACGAGAAGCTCAAAGCTCTTCGTGGGCTGTTCGTGAAGCCCGAGATTGGTATCGACGCTTATGTTATACCTTCTCAGGATGCTCACCAGGTTTTACAAAAACTAAACAAATTCATCTTTTTCGAATTGAAATTTTGTTTCTTCTGCTGATTTTGAATTGATTGTTGGCGGGATTTTCATTGTTTCAAGAGTGAATTCATTGCTGAGTGTTACATGCGGAGAGGGTTCATCTCTGGCTTCACTGGGAGTGCTGGAACTGCTGTGGTTACTAAAGACATGGCTGCCCTTTGGACTGATGGCCGATACTTTCTCCAGGTTTAGCTTATCAGAACCATTGCATCCTAATAACTGAGTTCAGATGGGTTTTTATGTTATTCATTAACATAGCTTTTCTTCCGATGATGATTTTTATTGCTGTTAGGCTGAGAAGCAGTTGAGCTCTAGCTGGATGCTTATGCGTGCGGGTAACAATGGAGTTCCAACAGCAAGTGAATGGTTGAATCATGTTTTAGCTCCTGGTGCTAAAGTTGGGATTGATCCTGTGGGTGATTAGTTCCTTTATTCTGACTTTAGATTCAATGAACCTTGAATGAAACGGGGTTTTGATGGTTTTCCATGTCTCTCTTGACCTTTGTGAACAGAACAGTTCCTTTTCTCATTTGATGCTGCTGAGGAATTGAAAGGGAATATAGCCAAGAGGGATCACAAGTTAGTGTACTTGTATAATGTCAACCTAGTGGATGAGATATGGAAAGAATCAAGACCGGAACCTCCGATCGGACCGATTAGGGTCCACGAGCTGAAATATGCTGGTGTGGAAGTCGGTTCTAAGCTATCTTGGCTCAGGACTGAACTTGTCGATGCTGGTTCTTCGGCAATTGTTGTTTCCATGCTTGATGAGATTGCCTGGCTTTTGAACTTGGTACATTTTTTTCCTTAACTGAATTGTGTAATGTGGATTCACTCTTGGAGAGTGTAACTCTCTGAATGATGCCTTTAAAATTCTCTGCTGCAGCGAGGCGGTGATGTTCCTCATTCACCTGTCATGTATGCATATCTAGTTGTTACGATGGACGATGCAAAGTTGTTTGTGGATAGTCCTAAAGTGACTCCGGAAGTCTCGAGTCATTTGAAGAATGCAGGTGTTCAGTTGAGGCCATACGAGTCCATTCTTTCTGAAATTGAAAGGTATCGTCCATGAATCTGTTTCATAAGATATGTATGTGGCATAACGATCGACATTTACATGACTCTGTTTTGGATGGTTGCAGTTTGGCTTTGCAAGGTACAGAACTGTGGTTGGATCCATCTTCCGTCAATGCTGCGATAGTAAATTCATATAGGACTGCTTGTGACAAAACAAGTGGAGCTCGAGCTGGTCAATCTTGGGGACCTTCTGGAGTTTATAGGACATCTCCAATCTCTTTAGCAAAAGCACTGAAGAATCCTTGCGAGTTAGAAGGCATGCGCAATGCTCACCTTAGGTGACTCCCTTGAACCGTCATGGTCATATTTTTACGTATTTTGGCATGAAGATTTGGTAATAGCATTAAAATTGGTTACAGAGATGCAGCTGCTTTGGTACAGTTTTGGACCTGGCTAGAAGACGAAATTCACAAGGGCGCAAAGGTAACAGAAGTAGACGTAGCTGATAAACTTCTCGAGTTCCGTAAACAGCAAGATGGATTCATCGACACTAGCTTCGATACAATAAGTGGTAACATTAATCTCTTGTTTCTCTCATATAACTTGTTTATCCTTGGGTAGCTTTCGACTAACATGAGCATGCATATGCAGGTTCTGGCGCGAATGGTGCTATCATACACTACAGAGCTGAACCAGAGAGCTGTAGCATTGTGGATTCAAAGAACCTCTTTTTGTTGGACAGTGGAGCTCAATACGTTGACGGAACGACAGATATTACAAGGACAGTACACTTTGGTGAACCAACATCCCACGAAAAGGAATGCTTCACCCGGGTTTTACAGGGCCATATAGCTCTCGATCAAGCAGTATTTCCTGGAAATACTGCCGGCTTTGTGTTGGATGCATTCGCTCGTTCCTTTCTGTGGAAAATAGGGCTTGACTACCGCCACGGTATGCGTCCTTCCTTTTTTTCATGTCATGCCATGTTCATAGAACTATTGACACAAACTTCCTCAAAAATCTGTTCAGGGACTGGACATGGCGTGGGAGCGGCTCTGAACGTTCACGAAGGCCCTCAAAGCATTAGCTTTCGGTTTGGGAACACAACTCCACTGCAGAAGGGCATGATAGTGAGTAACGAGCCTGGATACTATGAAGATCATGCATTTGGTATCCGAATCGAGGTACATTCACCAAATCTCCCACTGCGGTTCGCTCTTCGCCATAACTGCTTACATTCATCTGACATATGTGGGTTGTCTTCATGTCATCAGAATCTTCTTCATGTCAAAGAGGCAAATACTCCATACCGGTTCGGAGGAATCGGCTACCTGGATTTCGAAAAGCTCACGTTCGTCCCCATTCAGGTTAGATAATCTGCCAAAATGACAGTATCTACATCAACTACTGCCTGATATTACTCTTAATTTTTTATGCATTCATGGGTTT
Organism: Linum usitatissimum; assembly: GCA_030674075.2. Classification (NCBI taxonomy): domain Eukaryota; kingdom Viridiplantae; phylum Streptophyta; class Magnoliopsida; order Malpighiales; family Linaceae; genus Linum; species Linum usitatissimum. Next base: position 4,844,078 of record JAUJYP020000285.1, on the reverse strand, counting down.
TGGGTACTGCAGAACAAATTGGTGGATATATCCTTGCTTTCTGATGCTGAGATTGATTGGCTCAACGATTACCATTCGCAAGTCTGGGAGAAGGTAAGCGCGTGGTTCATTACAGTACCCCATAGTTGGCTTGACTTGATGAAAACGGATGTTCTTGTATATATATGCAACAGGTGTCTCCTCTGGTTGAAGGTTCAGCTAAGCAATGGCTATGGGACAACACTCGACTACTTGTTCGGCAGTAATCATCTAAGAATAAGTTGTATCATCTGGTCCCTTGATGTATAGAACTATTATTGAACCATGACAGGTCGAGTCCAACTTGGGCACACATTTGTAATGAATAGTGTAAGGCCTTTATGCTTTATCTAGTTTTAATTTGAGAATAATATGATTGTGATAAGAAATGTTAGAATTTAGTACAAATTGATTAAATTCTTACAAACACTATATAAAACAAGTCACGGATAAAGCAGGACAGGCCCCCACATAGAACGTGTGAACATAATTCTCTCTCATGATAGCAACTTATTACCAACACTCCAATTCAAACTAATAATTTCGCCCAACAGATTAACCATAGGACGGGCATGTGGCCATCAGACGACAAATCAACTCCTTCGTCAAGGAAGTCTATTTTATGCTTGGTCAGTCAAATTTGAATTCTCACTTCTTCCTCCTCCGAGAAGAAATCAGACGGACTTAAATTCAAAATCTCAAAATATCTATAACTACACAAATCAAACAAACTTAACCGGATAAGTTAGAATAATTTGAATTGGCTCAGGTAAGGTGGTAGTCAATACTCAATAATGATGGGATTAACACCACGTTTTAAGCCTTTTCTATATTGATACTCAAATCTTGTAAATTATTGCTAAATGCCTCAACTTTTTTTTTTTATCAAAGTAGATCGATTCTCGGATAATATAAAATCAAATACAAAAATTAAACATTATATTAATATACTTTATAAAATTTATATATATCAAATTTAAAATCTCTAAATCATCAAAGTCAACAACTGAGGCAGCAACTCCGTTCGAGAACATATACAAATTAGTGAAAATCAAAAGTGATCGGCCACCTGCTCATCTTTTTAACCTCTTCGAAGACGCCATTTCCATGCCACCTCACTCTGCTACTGCTATCATTTATCCTTCAGATTCCACTCATTCACTCTCTCTCGCTGCTTTCTTTCCACCAACTCTTCCCCTGTTGCTGCTCTCACCGTTCGAAATCCGATCGTAAACAATGACGTTCCTCAGGGCGACCGTGCAGAAGGCGAATCGGCACCACTTCGCAAAACTCGCTCCCGGGTGCCGTTTCTTTTCCGACGCTCTGCCGCAGCTCCCGCCGTTCGATCATCAGCCCAAGCCCTACAACGGGCCATCGGCCGAGGAAGTCCTTCAGAAGCGCAAGAAGTTTCTCGGTCCTTCACTCTTCTACTACTATCAGAAACCTGTAAATTGGAAAAAAATCTCGTCTTTATCTTTCATTTTCGTTCTTTTTTATTTGGTATGTGATCGTTTGGTTGATGGTGAAAAATTGTAGCTGAATATAGTGGAAGGCAAGATGCAATATCTGTTTGATGAGAATGGGAGGCGGTATCTGGACGCCATTGCTGGGATCGTCACTGTTTCTGCTGGCCACTGCCATCCTGAGATTTTGAAAGCGATCCATCAACAAAGCGAGCTGCTTCAGCATGCAACCACCATTTACTTGCATCACGCGATTGCTGATTTTGCTGAAGGATTGGCGGCGAAGATGCCTGGAAACCTTAAGGTTCTTTCTGTGGCATTTAAAGTTGATTTTGTTTGAGATGATGTAAGTTAAGAGTGAAATTGGTTCCAATTATGGTGGTTTGCAGGTTGTGTATTTTGTAAATTCTGGGACTGAAGCAAATGAATTGGCCATGCTGATGGCTAGGCTGTATACTGGTAACCTTGAGATGATCTCCCTGAGGAATGCCTATCATGGTGGGAGCTCTAGTACTATTGGGCTCACGGCTTTGAATACTTGGAAATACTCGATACCGCAGGTCTCAATACAGCATGCTTTAGCTTCAGTTACTTGAGACTGCCATTCATCATATATTGTGTTTTATGCTAATTTGATACCTGGGATGCAAAATCCTGCAGGGTGAAATTCACCATGTGATGAATCCGGATCCATACAGAGGGATCTTTGGCGCCGATGCAGCTGGGTACGCCAAAGATGTGGAAGACCACATTGCTTTCGGTACATCTGGAAAAGTTGCTGGATTTATTGCCGAGACAATTCAGGTTGGTAATCCGAGTTGATATGAGTTCAAATATTAGGTAAAAGTAGTATAGCCAACCGTTGATATATCTTTGTGGGACACATTGTTGAATGTAGGGAGTTGGAGGAGCAGTTGAATTGGCCCCCGGGTATTTGAAATTGGTATATGAAACTGTTCGAAAAGCTGGCGGGGTATGCATCGCTGATGAAGTGCAAACTGGATTTGGACGAACGGGAAGTCACTATTGGGGATTCGAAACACAAGGTGTCATCCCTGACATTGTGACGATGGCTAAGGTAAGTCAAAGTCTTTCTTCTCTTTCATACCGTTGTCAGCTTCACTAACTCGCGGATTCTGTAATTAGGGGATTGGCAACGGTCTACCATTAGGAGCAGTGGTGACAACACCAGAAATAGCTAGCGTGTTGGCTCAGAAAGTTCAGTTCAACACTTTTGGTGGGAACCCGGTCTGTTCTGCCGGTGGACTTGCAGTTTTGAGAGTTCTTGACAAAGAGAAGCGTCAAGAACATTGTGCTGACATCGGCTCTCACTTACTTAAACGTCTGGGAGACCTGAAAGAAAAACACGACAGTAAGTTTTCGTTGACCTTGACTTTCATCGAATGGTCTCCTTGCTTTATGAAATGATCTCTTTTGGACAGTGATTGTTCATTGCTGATCTTTTGTGTGTGTTTCAATCGGTTTCGCAGTCATTGGGGATGTTAGAGGCAGGGGTCTGATGTTGGGTGTAGAACTAGTTACTGACAGGAAGGAGAAGACACCGGCCAAAGCAGAAACGTTAGTCTTGTTTGAAAAGCTCCGAGGTAAGTGATCAGGCTCTGCAGCCAGAAATGAAAGTATTGAATCATTGATAATGAAATTTTGATTACTGTTAACTGTGTGAACTGCAGAGCTGGGTATTCTAGTTGGGAAAGGAGGACTCAATGGCAATGTGTTCCGAATAAAACCACCGATGTGCTTCTCCAAAGATGATGCTGGTACCTAAAAACACTCTTGTTATTCATTACAGATATATGATAAAGGAAGACATGGAGATCTCACTGATATATAACGATTGTTCTCTGTTTACTGAATGTGCAGACTTTCTTGTGGATGCTTTGGACTATTCTATGTCAAAGCTATGAAATTTGTTCTGTAAGTTGCAAATCTTCTGACTGGCGGCGAGGGTGAGGTGAATGATGATACGGTGTCGTACAGCTTCTTACTGATTTGGTTGGTTCGAGTTCTCGCTTTGTTGGTCAGGTTAATCAGGCCATGAATCGTGTTTCGTTGGTTTGGGTAGTTGTGTTTTCTGAATTCGGATCGTGTATCGGACAGAATTCGAGACGGGTCTTTGCAATAAGGTTATTTGAACCACTTACTCGGCGGTTGGTGACGATATTTCGTGGTTTATTCTTGTGTGGATGAAGTTTACTATGTATATATATATATATTGCAAGACGTGCCAAGAAAGCAAGAAAAAGAATACAAACCCGCAGGCTGGAAACATAGTAAAATTAACAGGAGAAAATAAACCAGCAGAACCAAACTGCAGCAGAAGAAAAACCAACAGAACCAAACTGCAGGAGAAGAAAAACCAGCAGCTAAAGACATTATAACCCAAACAAAACCGAGACGCCAAAGACATTATAACCCAAACAAGACAGCCGATCAAAACTCAAAACCAGCCTGGTCAAATATGAAGCTGCTCCATTCATGACTGGTTGGCAGCCACACCAAGCCATCTACCCATCGACACCAACTGACAGGGGTCGGATTCAACCCGGGTTTTTGTTGGGCTCAGGCTTTTCGGGCTTCACCCAAAAACTCCGAAAGTATGGAAAACTATGTTTTGCAAATCTAAGTCTAACCCGATCATATTTAGTTCGGTCTTTAATTGTAATTGTTGTTCTGTTTTTAAGGTTTGAGACGATTTTGTATTTGAAGTTAGCAATTTGATAGCAAACTGGTAATTTCTGTTCAATCTCTGGGTTGTTTATTAGCTGTATTAACTATAGATCCGTTGAGAAGCTAAGAACTGCAGGCTCTGGAGCTGGAATTCATCAATAGTCATTGTTATTTTGGGTGAAGGTTAGTTGGTTAATTTCTTTTCCATGTGGCAAAATGTGTTTTCCATGTCTGGATAAATTGCAATGGCTTCCGTATACGTGGGTACTCAGTACACTCAACTTTAAAATTCAAATTATGAACCTTAAACTCTTTACGATAAGCACTAATGGTAAACAATAATGACCCTCAAACATTACATATTTTTGCGAAACTGGCTGCCGATATTATTAATGATGAGAATCGAAACAAATGTAGTTCACAAATTCCTCACATCACTCCGGAGGCGTCATACCCATTACAAGATTATGAGATGACGAACAAGCTCGTGCGCAACTCTATTCTTGAATCTCCTAACTCATACGACTATGAAAAAAAGGTCGTTCCGACATTATCGTCCGGCACGATTCAATAGTGACTCCGAACTCCACAACATGTTGTAACAACAAGCTAACAGTCCACCTTAAACATACATCCCGCACTAGAATTTCATGCATGGATGTATGTGATTTCGACTACAAAAATCTTAGTTTGGATTTCTAACGGTTTCCCGCCATATGCATTTAGAAAGTAAGCCAATTTGAAAATTTTCAACACTAACATAACATCAAGTAAAATTGAATTTTAACTTCATTTGGCCATTATTTACAGGGGCTATCATTGTGAAACTTGATTTTTTAGTCATTTCCAACATGCGTGTCAAATATTAGCCGATTTAAATATTTTGAAATTTTCTTGTAAAAATTGTCAAAATTTCATAATATAACACACCGAAATTGACCAATATTTGACAAACATATTAGGAATTGCTAAAAATTAAGGTTTCGCCATATTAAACCCTTTAAATAATAGGCAAATGAAGTTAAAAATATTTTTCAACATGCTAAAATGACACCGAATAAAATTGATTATTAACTTCGTTTGGCCATTATTTACAGAGGTTACCATAATGAAACTTGATTTTTTAGTCATTTTAAACATGTATGTTAAATATTAATCAATTTGAAAATTTTGAAATTTTCTTGTGAAAATGGTCAATTTCCATAGATTAACCACTTTGAAAATTGACAATTTTGATATGAAATGTTCAAATTTTTAAATGGATTAATTTTTTACATATATGTTGAGAATGAAAATGATTAAAAATAAAGTTTCATCGTGTTAATCACTTCAAATAATAATTAAATAAAGTTATAAATATTTTTTAACGTGTTAAAATAATAAATAATAATATCGGACTATCATGTTTCAGTATTGCTATGAAGGTCCTTTTGCACGCTACTGTTTGGATGATTTGGGTTGAGCGGAATGCTAGTTTGCTATAAAATCTGTAATGTTGTCGAGAGATGGCTTGTTGCGGCTGGTTTATTCTCATTTGAAGTGTAGAACAGATGCTTCGCTGAGTCGGGTTATAATCGAGTGTAAGTTTGGATTTGGTATTTGATGAGTTCATCTTTTGATAGCTTTCTACTTAATGGGTTGGTTGTAGTTGTTAGTCGGGTTAATCAGCCCATGAATTTGGTTTTTATCGGTTTGAGTCGTTGTATTTTATGAATTCGGATCATGTATCAGACGGAATTGGATTGGCTCTTCTCGCTGAGTCGTCCAACCAAACGGGTGTTAGCAATAAGGTTAATTTGAATCACTTCCTCAAATAATGGGGGTGATATTTCAGGTTTTCAACTTGGTTTGGTTGGTTCAATTCGGATTTTATTTATTAATCTGGTTACTCAAAGTCGAAAGCAGTCAAGTAACCATATTATACTATCATCTATTGTGTCACATGATCCAAACAAAAATGGTCTAATGCTCGATAATAATTATATATTGAAATTGTATCAAGGTGTCTTGATCACTACTCATGATCGAAACCATTCCAAACCAATTAATCAAACCTTTTAAACTGTCATATATAATGAATTGGCATCTCAACAAGTAATAATTAATTACATTTTATTAATTAGTTATTAATACAACACTAGTAATAATAATGTTTATTATAAAAGTTAATTTAGCCTCTCACACATCAGAGTCAGAGCCAGATAACAGTCAACCGTCTACGAGTAACCGCTCAAGGGTTAACCAAAAACGATAAAATCGCATCGAAAAGCGAACCAAACTTGCGCATCTGGGCCGGAGGGAGGGCAACAATGACATTAACACCATCTTCTTCAACAATGTCCGGGAACAGCAACACGATATCCTTCCTATGGTGGACAACCGGCCGGCAGCAGTAGATAGGTTTGCCCCAAGGGTAATCAACCTCCGCAAACCCTAACCTACACCACGAAGAAACCAACACTTCTCCATGTGGGAACCCTCTTCCGTACACCTCCCCCCAGTCTATCACCGACCTCGCGTACTCCTCGGTTATCCTCTTCCCGCCCTCCGCCGCCATCTCTGCCATCCTCCACAGCGGCGCCTCCGGTATCTTGCTGCATTTCGCGCTTGCGTAGGCTGTGAGTACGGCGTTGCCTGTGTAGGATGCGACCAGTGGTGGGGTCAATAGTTTGTGCCTTATGTTCACCGCGTATAGGATGGTGGAAACTTTGTCTTCTTCGCCACCTCCGGCTGCAAATAACGAACATGGCTAAAACGTTAAATAGTCACTAAACTTTTGACTTTTTACCCGCCAGTCACTAAATTTCAAAATTTATTGTTGGGGAGAAGATTTATATTGGTTAATATATATTATTCATCAACATATACATTCGCCACATGAAACTAAAGCTCTTAGAAAAGAGACGGATATATCTCGATTTTAAAAATTATGATATTATATCATAATTATTATATTATATTATAATAATTTAAATTATTATGAGAAAATTCACGACGGTATTTATATTTATTATCGACGAGTAAGCCAACTTTAAAAAAGCATTTATTTCTCTATGAAATAAGAGATAACCAAACACCCCAACCCTACTGCAGCAGTACTATAGTACGGGATGTAATTAACTTGAAAATGACTTGTGAGGGGAAATAATGAGTCCAAAGAAAACTTTTTGGCCATAGAGAACCCTCAATTACCCTCACAATATATTATAAGTGGTAACGATTTATAACGTCTCGTATTTTTCGAGAAAATAATTGTATTGCGAACTCTCTTACAAATTATGAACACTTATTGGGCTTTGGTATTCATTATAATTTTCTCTATTTAGTAAAAAAAAATTATTGTATTTTGTTGATATATTATAGCGTTCCCACATACAATTTCCATAATTAATTAAGTCTCATCTTCCTATAAAAAGAAAGAAATAACATAAATAAATTAATTAAAATGAGGTAACCCATTAGTAATAATAACCTTTATTATAAAAGTTCCTTTAGCCTCTCGTAGACTAATTAGGTTAACAAAAAGCCAGATAAAAATCAACCGTCTATGATTGACTGTTCAAGGATTAATCAAAGACGATAAAACCGCATTGAAATCCGAACCAAACTTGCGCATCTGTTGCGGAGGGAGGGCAACAATGACATTAACACCATCTTCGTCAACGCTGTTCGGGAAGACCAGCACGACGTCCTTCCTATGATGGACGACCGGGCAGCTGTAGATAGGTTTACCCCAAGGGTAATCAACCTCCGCAAACCCTAACCTCCGCCACGAAGAAACCAACACTTCTCCATTTGGGAACCCTCTGCCGTACACCTCCCCCCAGTCTATCACTGACCTCACGTACTCCTCGGTTATCATCTTCCCGCCCTCCGCCGCCATCTCCGCCATTCTCCACAGCGGCGCCTCCGATATCTCGCTGCATTTCGCTCTCGCGTAGGCCGTGAGTGTGGCGTTCCCCGTGTAGGATGCGGCCAGTGGTGGGGTCAGCAGTTTGTGCCTTATGTTCACCGCGTACAGGATCGTGGATACCCTGTCTTGATCACCTCCTCCGCCTGCAAAAAAAAAACAGACATGGCTAACACATTAAATGGTCACTAAACTTTTGGGGTTTTACGCATTAGTCATGAAACTTCAAATATTATTCTAACCTTTATTAAAGTATTGAGTGCTAATCCAGTGGTCATTTCTGTTTACGGACATCTAATTTTTTATTCGAAATTTTATGTGGCTACATTATTAAGTAGGCCACATCATCACTTGACTAAACAACCACAACATATAATCACCTCCAACCGAATCGGAACAAAAACAATTTTATCAAAATAAAAAGAAATCTCTCTTTTTCTATAAATAGGTAGATTTTTTAAGCTAACGTTGATGCTAATTAGAATAGATTATTTTAATCAAACATTGAAATCATAGATTTTATCTTATTAATTAGTTTCACATAAGCATAATTTAAGTTTTTGGTCATCATCGTATTAAAATTAGTAATCTGTTAGCGTTATCCATATATATCGTACGCGTTTCAATATCCTATAAATATGAAGTAGAAAATTAAATAATTATAGCAAAAATGTGGTAAGTAGAAAATTAAAATAGTTACACCAAAGCATATATATATATATATATAGGGTTGATCACCTAATGGAGAGTAGGACAAAGCCTTGCACCTCCATATAAGAGCAGCGACTGCGTAGAATCCGGACACCGGCGATGGTGACGTGGCATGCGGATTTCTCGCTTTTTGTTTGAGGAGGGACACGTGTGAGGATGTCAACCGGAAGATCTTGAAGTCCAGATCTTCCTCGGTTGTTTCGAACACTTGAGCAGCTGAAGCATTAAGTTGACGGCGCTCGGGGTGGGGATAGGTGACACGTGGAGGTGATCTGGCGGCTAGAAGGCGACGGTCGTTGCAAGGAGGGACGAGGAGTGGTTTCCCACCGGCGACGGCGGCCAAGTTGTCCAAGAACAGCCTCGCGCTTATTCCGTCGAAAGTTGTATGGTTGATAGATAACCCAATTGCAAACCCACCGCATCTAAACGAAGTCACCTACATAAATCATAAATCTACGTTATTCACAAAATGAACGTTAATATAAATTTATGTTACACATAAAAGGTAAGTATATCGAAAACTTCAATATATCAGATACGGGAGAGAATTCAAATATACGGTATATTATAATAATTTACCTGAAAAATAGCAAGTGGATGATCATATTCATCATCATCGGAAGGGGGACGGCAGGGAGCTGCAGTCCGGTCTAGCAAGTTATGGACCGTCTGGACAACCAGCTGCCCGAAAGCCCGGTTCGGATAACTCAAGTCCCCAATCTCATCCACGCTACACGCGCTCTCCGCGGCAACGAACCCCACGCCTTTGCCGTTGCAATCGAACTCCAGCCGTCCTGTCTTCCCGTCCGTACTCAACCTCCCCGCCAGGAAGCTGTACGGAACCAGCACCTTCCCCAGCGCCTCCTTCAACGTTTGGGTCACTAACCGAGGCGGGAAATCTCGGCTGGCGGCAAAGAAATGGACGGTCTGGACGTCGAAGTTCAAGACCTGGTCGATGTTCGACATGAACATCGAAGTTCGATCCATCGGCTCCGACGGATGTACGTAGCACACATCCTTGATCTCCACGCGGAGGTCATCCACAATCTTCTGGCCGTGATCTACTTCTCCCATTGATTCTTTTGGAATGTATTATGTATACTGCTAAAAGGTAAAGAGTAAAGGAGCCCGATGGAGACCTGAGAGACGTTGAAACAATTATAAAAGAGTAGTATAGTGGGCAAGAAAGGGGTTCGGCCAAAAGTTAGGCCAATTTTTTTGAAGCATTTATTTCTGTATAACCAAACAGCCCCCACCTTTACTGCAAGTTTGTTAGAGCATTTATTTATGTACCAGATCATCAACTGGAAGTTGACCTTTCCAAAGAAAACTTTTGGTCTATTTTATTATATGAGTCTTTTGCTTATAATTCAATTGGATTTGTTATCCATGCATGCATGGTTTATTTACGTACGTTTACGTCCAGGCATCACCTTCCATTTTCACATTACGGATTGGAAGATGATTTGTTTGCGAATATCCAACGACGACTACATCGAGAAAGGGGTCTATATATGATCAAAACTTTTCAGTCCCTGAGAGGTGATGTTCCATACAATGCATGTCACAAACGTAACTTATCATGTCAATCGATCATCTTTCGTATGGTTAGGGTTGTACAAAATATCGCATGGAGACAATTTGTTATTCGATAATCGTGATTTCGAGACAATTCGTGACCGAAATGCGTCACAAATCACAAGCATGCGGACCTCGATTCCTTGATACATATTGGTTCTACAGCTAGAAATGAAAGTATTAATAAATCATCGATATCGCACTCCCATTGATATATAAGGAAATGTTTACACTTTACAATGTCAACGGCAGAGCTGGGTTATCTAGTTGGGAAAGGAGCAGGCCCGCCCAATAATTTGTGCTGGTCGGCCCAGAAGCATAGGGCCTCAATTTCAACAGGGCCTCTAAATTTGCTGTGTTTTACGATATGGCCCATTGCAATACTTCAAATCCTATCCTATTACTCAAAGGGTGGTGGTGATATTTTGGAATTTAGGTTTTGTTTGGTTGGCTAGCATGGTGTTTTATTGATTTTCTTTTGAAGTTGAATTTCATTTCATCAGAAACCAGTTATAGACTACGATTTTAGGTAGAAAAGTCAGTAAGTATAGGTTATAGAATTCAACCCTGATGCAAAGAATGAGCTCCGGAGGAAGTAGCCACCCAATCAACAATTCTGTTGTGATTCTCAAATCCCGAGGATGAAGTGAAAGTTGATACTCGACACGTTTGTAAAACGGTGAAAGATTGGTCCAAGGGTAGCACAACAGCCCTACGGTTGCGGGAGGGTCTGGTTGTTGATGATATTGACCAATGTTATGTTATCCGAGAAGATGGATGAAGGATATGGACTTGCAATCGCTACTTTGGTTGCCTCGAGGAGTGCTCTCGCTTCCGCACCAATAGCTGATGAGCAGAGGAATTTTTTTTTGAAAGAATGAATTTAACTAAATAAAAGGTCAACGTACATCAAAATACGTCTATCAACAACGCGAACAACCAAAAGATGAAAAAATACCTCCCTAAAAGAAATGAAACACCAGTCCTTCAACCCCTCGCACCAATTTCATTATCGTAAATTATCCCGATCCAAAAAGATTGACTATAGGAGTTGAGCATGATACGAAAAGCGAAAGATAAAACAAAACAAAAAAATCAATAGTTAGGGAGGCTCTCTATAAAATACTTTCCTACACCAAAATAAGACGAGCTCTGGAGGAAATAGCCACCCAAGCGAAAGATAAGACGAGCAGAAAAAGTTACCACTTACCATTCTTACCATAAAAAAGTTGATTATGCATGTTTCTAACTACGACACCATAAGCCGTCTTTTGAAAATCGCTAAAGAACAATCCATTGCAATAAATATTCCGTAATGGTGTAAATGGTGAGCATAAATAAAGAGCAATAATTTAACCAGTCGCGTAACCAAAATTTGGTATGCGGGTGTTGATTGAAAAAACAAAATATAAATAATTAAATCGTCAATTTGTTTGGTTAAGATTTAATTTACAACCCCGATGTGATTTGATATTATAAAAATATTGTATGAAACATTATTATGTACTTAATCTATCACCAAGATCTCTTTCAATGTACCATCTCCATCCTTATATTTCTTTACCGAATTGATTAAATCATTGATATTGGCGTTGTGAATCTTACTAAAAATTATCAATCAATTTTTGGAATGAAATGGTAGATTTATGTTTAAATTTTATCGATACCTACATCTAATTAAGTGTGTGATACCTCCTATGTTTATTTCTAAATTACTAGTAGCTATGTATAGGTTATTAATAATTATCTCTAAATTGATGATGGTTATCGAGTGTAATTTTGAGACAATTAACTAAAAAAATTGGTCGAAATTTTATCAAGATTATACTTATTTTAATCTGTCTTTATAAAATAAAGAGGTCGATGTAATAACTATTTGTTCATATTGAAAAATTATATTAACGAAATAAAAAAATTAGATAAAAATTTAATTAATGTGAAGTTATTAAAACTGGAACTAGTTGATTGAATCAAACGAATCACAGTAGGAAAGAAGCGAGGTGTTTGGGTACAGGAGGCCAAATGCTGGTTGGGTAAAGTACAGGTCCCTAAATACAAAAGACAACATGGATTATCTTGTAGGTTGACTGCTGGTGTTGAGGGATGGATGGGTGATAGGGCTAGAATTTGTAGCATTTATCTACCTTATTCTACACGCATTCGAGTGGTTATTAGCATCTTTCGTACTTCAATTCTCTTCAATTTCGTGTTTTGGCATATTGCGTTTAGATCCGTTCATTTGGACCGTTTCGGTCCATTTGATGTTTTCTCTGTAGTGTTTGTTACTTACAGGTATTAGGGAGATAGGGGATCAGACCATGAAGCCAAGACCGTGATATGTGGAGCATTCGGAGTTCGAGAAAGAAGGTCGAGATTGGATTTGGCGCGGCGGGGACCGCACGCCGTGCAAGGCGACACGCCGTGCGAGTCCATCAAACTACTCAAGAAGCACGGCGTTGAAACATGAGCACGGCGTGCACCGATGCACGCCGTTCAGCCCCTTGAGCGTCGAGGAATGGAGGATAGTTGGAGCCGCACGGCGTGCACGGTACCGCACGCCGTTCCTACCTTTTTAAGTCGCGGATTGAGCACAATTGAAGATGCACGGCGTGCACCGCTGCACGCCGTTCACCTTCTTTTGGTGCGCGGAACAGACTTCTTTGGAAGGTGCACGGCGTGCACACCTGCACGGCGTGCACCTTGCCAGATCCAGCTGCAACTATAAAAAGGGAAGGTGGAGGAAAGAGAAAGGAGAACTTTTCCCAGCTCGATTTTCCCCAATTTCTCCCGAGTTTTCTCTGCAAAAACCAGCTCCCAACCTCATCTAGAGCCCAAATTGAAGATCTAAAGGAGCTGCCTTTGAAGGATTGAAGCCAGGAGTCAAGCTAGGAGATCAAGAGCATCGATTGGAGGAAGATAAAGCCGATTATTTTCTGTAATAAGATGGTTAGGTCTTCTTTCCAAATGCTTTCTTCTAGAATCATGTTGAGCTAATTTCCTTGAGATTCTTGGATGAGATGTAGGAATTGAGCTATGAAACTCGTCTTGGATGCTTAAGAACAACGTTTGTGGATGATTGATTTGGAATGAAAGATTGTCTTGATTGTTTGGGGTGTTCAACCTAATTCTTGTTATGGCTAGAATTAGGTCAAATGTTTGAAATCCTTTGCTTGGGATAGGCTTAGGAATTCAGTAGGTTGGCAATCGAGGATAGAATTAGGTTATTGGTGGGGTAAACCGATAACCTAATCCTACCTTTTGTGTTTTCCCCGGTTTTAAGTGAAAACCATGTTGTAATTGGCGGGCGCTCTGGTTTGCACCCAATGGACCAAGTTGGGCGTAGTTATCAGTAGCTTAGGCGTTGATGGACCAAGTTAACGCTATTTCTAATTACTCGTTGGTTCTTTTGATTCCGGGAAAGCACCCTTTCACTTTGTAGAACTCCTTGGAGTTCATTACTAGTTAGCCCGTTTAAGGGGATTTCTACCTTAATCGGGAAGTTAGTAGTGGAAATTTGTGTGCATGATCGTGCCATGAATTCATACGAGTGTTAGGAGGATTCTTCTCATTCCATTCATGTCCACATTCGTTTGTTGTGAATGCATTCTAGCGGTCGAGCTTAAGAACTCGTCTCTTCCAAGAACTCGCTTTCTCCTTTGAATCAACTTTAAGTCCTTTGGTTTAATTAAGTTATTAGAATAATTAGTATTAAAAACCAAATCTTTTAGCCTAAACCGTGTTGACGAATTCGAGTAGAAGCATAGCGAGAGGGACCTTCGGACACAAACGACACTTGTGTTGTCGGAATAACTTCACAGTTATTCGGGCGATCAATGGGTCAACTATCTTAAGGCGGCGAACAGCTTGGCATGTTGAGTCGTACTGTCTTTAACAGTCTGTAGACGGAAGCGTAACGGAAGGGGACGAATTGTAAAGTGGGCATAGTGTAAATGGAGCATTGAATAGTACAGTACAATATAGATGACCATATTTCCAATATTAAATCAATATAATTTGTATAACTTATGATTCTAACTTGTTCTTTTTACATACTAGTAATTCGAGACAACCACTAATAATAATAATAATAATTATAAAATAATAATAATAATAATAATAAATTTGCTTCACTAAGTTTCCGCTACTTGGCGGCGGCCTATCGCGCGTTTTGTCCGCGGCGTCGAGGGTGACAATGGCGGAATCAGCTGCTAGCTCCAGTACCTTCTCCTGGATTCTTGTGGCAATCGTCTCCACCAATATCGCTTCAGACCTGCCAATGCAACGGTTGGGTTATTGACCTAGATGATGAACTGATCTACAGCCAAATTTAGTAAATCCCAAATCCAATCGTACTTGGGTTTCTGACCCTTTCAGTCCTATGTTACGTTGCCTCTCTAAAAAATGAATTATTGGCATCATCATATGTGAAGAGAGACAAACAAAGCATGCATTAATCTTGAGAATAAAAGCTACGTACTTACTCTTTGCCGTTGAAACGCCAGCCGCCTACGCTGGGGATCCAACGAAGTGCCCGGAGCCAGCCTTGCACTCTTTCATAACTGAAACTCTTCATGTGGACCTCCAAGTCTTTCTTGAAGCAACCTCCGGAGGGATCAGCCGCCGGAATTCCGTGGAAAACCGGCATACAGCAGCTTCTTCTGCCAACGGCGGTAGAGCAGTTCATGATCTTGACCAGCTCATCCAGGCAGTATGTGGAGGAAGCAAAATTCTTCGAGAGCACGACCACGTGGCAGGTGGATAGCTCGATGGCGCGGAGGATGGACTCATGTACTATTTCGCCGCGAAGCTCCTGGCCGTCGTCGCAGAACACTGTGAGACGCTTTCGCTGGAGGGCAGCGCGGAGGTGTTCCTTGAACGTGTGCCGCACATCGGGACCTCTGAAGGAAATGAACACGTCGTAGGAGGATCGTCGCAGCTGTAATAGTTCAGCTTCGTCGGCGGAAGTAGTAATCGGTATTAGAGTACTCCTTGATCGAACTGTTATTCCGATTAACTGAAGGAAAAAAGCGAGAGGGGAGGTGGTGGTGGTTGAGTAGTAAGAGGAAGTGATACGCGATAGAAAGAGTAGAAGGTGAAAAAATGCCACAGTAAGTAAAATAGATAATGTTATCATTGAACTGGAATGAATAAGGATGATTCGCTTGAAGATCAAAAGGGAAAGAGATGAAGGGAAGGGGAAGGAGGGAGATAGTGAAGTCTTATAGTAGGGGAAATATTTTTTCCGGGCTATTCCGGTGAAAATATTTTATTTGACATCCAATACATTATTTATGATATTTTGAATTATGATATTTTTTATAATTTATTTTTTGAATTATTTCAAATATCTCATTAAAATGATTCGTTTAGTAATTAAAAATAAAATATATAATATTTTGAGATGTGATATTTAAAATAATTAATTTTTGAATTATTTTAAATACCTCTTTACCATCTAAGTATTTAAATTTCAAGGTATGTTATTTCTATTATAAAATATTATATTAAATAATTTATTAATTAAATAAGATAATTTATTAATTCAAGGACAGTTGATCTCTAAGACGCTCACTCACGCACTTTTGGAAAAACAAACAAGTAAACAAACAAGAGTCTAAAACGCTTGCCGGTTTCTAAAACGCTTTTTCATTTCTCCTCCACACGACCTCTCAAATAATGGGGCGGAAAAAAGTGGCCACCCAATGACGCGGTTGGTGATTGTACACAAAGTCTTGCGCTCTTAATGTGTCCAAAATATAATATATTGTTTGGAAAACAACATATATTGATCCCTCTAACTAATTTTCCATTTCTTTAACCCACTTCCTCCAGAAACAATAATTTAGTGGGGATCTATAAACTTTAATAACACATTATTATTAATTATTAACTACTTCTAGCTACTAACTACGTACACAATATAATAATATTCATCAAACTTTATGCATGCATGCACCCCCGGGAAAAAAAAAACTCCCATTTACATATCGTAGGTAGCCCGAGAGACTCAAACCATAAACTATCCGACCACCAATTAACAAACTTACCATCTCTGCTACGCACGTACACGAAGTTCTTAAAATTTATATGCACTAGTTAAATATATTGCACTGAGATCGTAGGCGATAGGCATCTCCGGCTGGGTCTTCAACGACGGCCGGTATATAGTTAGCACTTGGCATGCATACGAAAAAATGCTCACGCCTATTCCTTTTCTTTTTCCAACGTAATTATCATTGCAAAAGTGTCCCGAACCTCCCGTTCCCTGACCTTCACCCGGCCATCCTCTTAGCAGCGGATTGTACTCCTCTGGTGGCGTAAATGGAAATTTCGAAATTTAGTTGTTTTTGAACGGCTTCAGCTGATGCTTGAGGTTCTGCTCCAGCAGTTCCAGTTACAGATTTCGGAGCTTCCCCTCCTTCAGCCTCCTATACGGCCTCACCAGTCTTCAGCCTCTATTGCTCCGGCCATTGGTTGGCAGGCCCCTGTGGCTCTGCGGGTCAAAATTAATATTGACGGGCTGTTAAAACTGGTGGAGCAAGCAATATGATTGGTTGTTCGAGATGCGGGGGGTTGTGATATTCCGCATCATGCTATTTTCAATAATTCACTTTCGAGTTATTTCAAATATCTCATCAAAATGACTCGTTTGGTAACCAAAATAAAATATGTGATTATTTCGAAATGTGATATTTGAAATAACTTGTTTTTGAGCTATTTCAAATACCTCCCCACCACTTAGATATTTGAAATATCTCGCTATTTCAAAAATATAATATTTCCGTTACAAAATACCACATTAAGTAACTTATTAACCAAACAAAATAATTCTCAAACTATACTATCTTTATATCTCATAAATACCATATTCTAAGTACCTCATATCTACATCAACTACTGCCTGATATTACTCTTAATTTTTTATGCATTCATGGGTTTTGGGTACAGCAGACCAAAATGGTGGATATATCCTTGCTTTCTGATGCTGAAATCGATTGACTTGACGATTATCGTTCACAAGTATGGGAAAAGATAAGCGTGTGGTTCATACCATATTCTAAAATAATCTATCATTTTATTTTGAAATATTACATGTCATAAATACCATTCAAAACTATATCTACTAACACCCTCATTCAACTTTGAAGCAAACAAAGAATCAAATATAAAGAGCCAAACAAAATAATTCTTAAATTATAATATCTTTATACCTCATAAATATTATATTCTAAAGTAACCTATCATTTTATTTTAAAATACCATATGCCATGAATACTTCATCCAAAACTGTGTTTACTAACACCCTCATTCAACACATTTGCGAAGGAAAAACACGTTTGAAACAAACAAAGAACCAAGAGTTTTTCTACACCGACGAAAAAAAAAGAAAAATGGAAACATGTATCGTTCGTCGTCATTTGGACTGGACGAAAACCAGCTTCCCCGTCCAGCCTCCATCCTCGGATACCGACGCGGACATATCCAGAGTCTTTAATTTAACCCCTATGTTTTAGAACTCTCGATTGTGCGTGATGCCTGCGAGCGGTGTCGTCGACACAATGCTTGGCCATAGAAGGTGATGCGGAGTTGGTCCATTCCAGGGTTTTACAGCGGAGCACCCGGTGTATTTCGAGTGGTGCCATTATTACAGAAATCTTGGCCTTCTTTCAGACTTGCTCTCACCTTCAGTTGCAGGTAGTTCGACGATCTATTAACAAAACTGCTCATTCAATGATTCGACAAGCTTTTTTACATCTCCCAAACAATTTAAAAACCAATCTTATCTGAATCGATTTTTCAGTTTATTAAATTGTCTGCTATATTAATGTCTCCTTCATTTTGAGAATTGAATACATCATCACATCACGTGGATATTTGGGCCCCCCATGTTGTGCTGAAACAGCCCGGCTAGCATACAGATGGGCTAAATGTCTGCAGTATGCGGACGGGTGATCCAACAGCCCAGTTTCATTTTTACCCATACAATATCAGCCCCGTTAGATGTAACGTACTAATTTTGGATGATTCAAGTGAAGGATTATATTAGCACCCAATTCGGACTTGTATCAACCTTCACCACTGATTTTTTTGGTGGTAGAATGCAGCCCTGAAGTGTTATTAGTTGTTATTTTAAACCGGCACAAGTTTAAGAAGAGAAACTCCATTGTAATTAAGCCGGTGGGACATGCTCCTATCGAGCGATTCAAAAAAATGAACACCATACATAAACGAATGACTCAGATTAACCAGGTAATCCGCAATACAATCAACGTCGCGATAAATATAAGAAATAGTAACATCCAAATGCCGGCCGCAGAATTCCTGAAATTGCAAAACGGCTGCAGAGTTCCTGAAATTGCAGAACAAGGGCAGCATGTTGATAAGGGCAGCATGTTGATAAGCAAGGGAGGTGGGATCCGAGAGAAGGAAGGAATCGGACTGAACCCTTATATTTTAAGGAAAGCCCGCTACAGCTGAATGCGTAGCTTTACTGCTAAAAGAAAACTGAGTCTTGCGACTAATAGACGCTGAGGCCAAATTTGGTGCTCAGAGCATATGATTTTACAGCAACAATATGTGACTTTTATCAGAACAAACAAAAAGGTATTCCATTTTTTTGCAAGTAGTTACCAGCCGTTGGATGTCACAGTCGTCAGTTACAGCTTTGAGATGGTGGGAGTTTGACGGTCGGATGAAGATAGCTCGGCGTACATGTTGGAGATTGCTTTAGCGAAATAGTCCTTTGCTTGAGGCCTCTTGATCTGAGTCAGAATATAGTGTGTTTTATTATGATATTATATCAAATTCTGTCAACTAAAGAACGAACTAACGAGCTATGTTAATATTATTATACCTTGAATGTTGGAGTTAGCAGGCCATTCTCCAGGGTGAATGGTTCTGGCACCAGAGTTATGGCCTTGGCGAATTCGAAACCTCTCAACTGCAAAAGACATCCGATGAAGAGTCGTGAATCGGTATGAAAAAGGTTAAGGGGAGAGCTGAAGAGAGTTTCTAAAGAAGAGCATTTACCTGTGCTTCCCTTCCTATTGAATCCATGTCAGCCAGGACAGCAGCTTTCGCTCTTGGATCGTTACACAGCTGGCCTAGATCGTCAGTCTACATTCGCAAAAACAATTTGTTATTCGATTATCGCAATTTTGTAGAACTGAGAGATAATTCGTGATTGAAATGGCTTCAGAAGCAAACCAAACCTTGATTCCTTGAGAAGTGGCCCAGTTTGTCAACACATCTGGGTCAACGGAGACTATAGCAACTAAGGACGAGTTGAAGCTGTCACCTGCCAACGAATTTTCGAGCACCAAATTGGTACGATGAATTGATGCACACATGAATCTCTCATAGTTTTATACTCTATTACCGTATATGAAACACTGGGCAACGAATCGGCTTTTGGTGTAGACATTCTCGATTTTCTCAGGAGCTATGTATTCGCCCTGTGCCAGCTTGAAGATGTTCTTCTTCCTGAAACAACACCACAAAACAAGAAAATGACATGCTAAACAGACTATGATTTTATGCATTCATCAATGGTTGGACAGTGTTATTGATCAAACCTGTCGATAATCTTGAGACGGCCTCCTTCCAACCATAATCCAATATCACCAGTGTGTAACCATCCATCCTCGTCTATAACCTCTCGCCTGTGCAAATTAAGTTGGTGTTAAGCAGGTTAAGACGAAATAAGGATCGACATAACTTATTAGTCAAATGAAACCAGTGTGAAATTATAAGAAGGTTGGAAAGAGTACGTTTGGGTTTCGTCTTTGTAGTAGCCCTTGAAAATGGTTGGACCCCTGACGCAGATTTCGCCACGAGGATAAGGCTGGTCTTCGGACATGTAATTCATTTCAGGAACATCCACCAATTTTACTTCTGCAAAGTTGAGAGAAAGAAAGCAACATGGAAGTAAGCACGCTAACAAAATGCTATTGCTTATTTGCCTATAGTTGTGTATATGACCCTTTAAGTTGTAACCTTCAGATATCCAGCGTTTCCGAACGAATGTGATAGATGACAAAAACGGGCTGCGATACTCTGAATTTTGAATCGATGCTAACGGAACTAATGACTCAAGTTGTTGACTTATTGATAGCGCAAAATGAAAGATGACTAACCACAAGCAGGATTAGGGGATCCAACATGACCAGAGAGATTGTCACCCTCATCCATAATGCTTATGACGCAAGACGTCTCGGTCATTCCATATCCCTCGAGCACTTGACAGCCGAAGCACCTGTTGACAACAAGTATATTCAAAATCAAGAAAGCAACATATCATTGCTTGGTCATTCATAAGAACGAAATATTTCGAACTCTGAGAGTGATGTATGATTAATTATGGAGCAACAGACTTACACTCTCAAGAAGTCCATTACATCAGGAGACAAAGGTGAAGCACCTGATCCCATAAACCGAACCCGCCCTCCAAGCTTAGCCTTTATTTTGTTAAAGACTAGTCTATCCCACATTGGTGATGAATTTCGGCCTGAAGAAGCATAAAGATTAAGATTTAAAAAACAGGTTACAAACAGTTGACTATTTACGAACCAATCTGGAAGAGTTAAGATACCTCTCATTATTGCTTGCTTCTTTGAGTTGAAGGCAGCATTAAACAACCTCCCCTTTAATGCTCCAGAAGTCTTCACGGCCGTTGTTATCCTGTAACAATCAACTTGATTAAAGGTGGCAGGAAGAACTCCAATCAAATGGTGTTGTGAAACCTTACCCGTCATATATGCGGTTATACAACCGAGGGACACTGCAGAATATTGTTGGTTTTAGAACAGCCAAATCATCCATCAGTTTCAAATTGTCCTGACATGTAATTAGAGAATCTGTAAGATAAAAGTACGTCCTGGAGACAAACCTCAAATGATTTTGTAAGAAATCCACACATACAAGCAAACTTGGTTGAAAATGGAAGCTGAAACACTAATTTCAAAGCAAAAAAATGCCACATTGTACTTGAGAAAATACGAGAGTGCATTGAATAACTAACCCCCTGATAGAAGCCAACAGCACAACCATTGTATACTGACGATATCTGGTTGGTTCTTTCATAGATGTGTGCCAAAGGAAGATAAGATAAATAGCTGTGAAGACACGGGGATAATCTATTAGGAGGGGGGAACAGTAAAGTTCTCTCTAGGAGATAACGTACGAGATGTAATGTGACTAGTGAAATCAGCAACTTACCTATCTGAAGAATCGAATTTGATAGACATGCTGGCACCGGCAAGGCTTGAAATCAAGTTTCCATGTGTCAAGACAACTCCCTATAAAACAGAAGTAAGCCTGACTTAGTAAGGTTTAAGAGTGTCATAAAAAGTAAACTAATGGAAGAATGAAGTGGGGATGAGGGGGACCAAAGTAACAAAAAAATGTTTGTACCTTTGGTGTCCCAGTTGTACCACTGGTATAGCATATCGTCGCAACATCTTCAGATTTAGGAGGCATGAAAGGCTGTACATTACTGCGGCCCTAGAAATACAAATGTCATGTGATGTGAGTGCGGTCACTTAGATAGTTTAGGCAGCAAATGTCCAAACCTACCAGCTAACTCAATAATGGACAACACTTTCTTTCTGCTTTTCATATCATTTCATGGAATATCCTGCTTTATTAAATATATATGAAACACCATTGAAAGAAAGATTACCTCACCAATCAATTTCAGATAAGATATGAGCTTGACTCCAGATGAAGGCAAGGTCGGTAAGTGCTCATCAACACCGCCAACTACCTACCATATATCAATTGTGATAAGGGATCAACAAAACAAATAAAGCTTATCTCATTTACAGGGTGCTTTGAAAAAAATCCAGAAATACACACCACAATGAGCCTAACTGATGGGATCTCAGATACGAATGTCAGGAGCTGCAAGATTCACGAGAGCCCAGAATACAGTTAAGTCATTTACTCTAAGCCATTAGTGACGTAAATCTTAAACGGAAGGTAAAATAGATCTCACGGTGTTCAAGGTCTCAGAGTTACAAAATATGGCTTGGACATCAGCATGATTTACTACAAATTTAACTGCATCTGGACCTGGCGAGAAGAATCTGCCCGTATAAGTACAGAGAAGACAATATTAAGCAAGCTGTGTTAGTGGTCAATTACTTACCAAGAGTATCATATAAGGGAACTGAGATGTATGAGTATGCTGCACAAGCGTGATCCACAACCAGCCATTCTGGTCTGTTTATAAAGTAAATTCCAATACAAGCTCCCTGTTTCACATTGATCAGTGAATATCGAACTTATCACTGATGATAACACCCAATCAGAGCTTACAGACCATACAAACTTAAAACACAATTCATCTTCAAGCCAAGCATAAAGACAGAAAATATCTCAAATGAAGGGCATCATTTTTCGGTGGATAGAGCACGGGCATAGCTGAGAATATTTGTTCAAAGAAACAAAACTTGTAAGCGAAAATCTGACTCATAATTCACCTTATCCAAACCTTGATACCGAAGGCCAGAACCTATGGCTTC
Organism: Linum usitatissimum; assembly: GCA_030674075.2. Taxonomy (NCBI): domain Eukaryota; kingdom Viridiplantae; phylum Streptophyta; class Magnoliopsida; order Malpighiales; family Linaceae; genus Linum; species Linum usitatissimum. Next base: position 4,821,186 of record JAUJYP020000285.1, on the reverse strand, counting down.
CCTTGCAATAGCTGCTTCTCCATATGTCATCCACATGTATCTAACATTACACAAAACAGATTAAACTCTCTTCCAATCTAGATTCGGCATGACCAGAAAAACTTAAATCTATGAAACGACCTACTCTCCGACTCTTCCATCCTGTCGAACTCGTGTCCCCAAGTACTTGCAATCACGAAAATTCCGAACACCATGTCTGAAGCAAGAATGATAACTCATTAACAGTTCAGCAGTTCAATCCTAACTGATAACCAAAACACATCTTCTTTAAGCAACAAACTAGCTATAGGAAGAGACTCACACAAAGTTATCATGCAATGTCTCAATCTCTGGATGCTCAGGCAACCTGCTAACGATCTTCATCGGCGACCGTACAGATCTAGCATTTCGACAGCAAAAGAAAAAAAGTTAAAAAAAACTGATCAAACGATTCAAAGCACAAAACTGTTCTGCTAGTTGCTGTGTAACTCTGCACTGAGTTAAGCTGGCGAGAAACCTGTATACGTTCCACTTTCCGGTCTGCAATTTCTCTGGCAGACTTACGCTGTAAGTTTGACCTGCTCACGCGGTCAAACAGAAAAACAAATCACGCAATCGCATAGATAAGGCCTTGTTAAGCAAACCGGAAGCAGAAGCAGCAGATAAATCCATCGGAAACGAGCTCGTAGCTACGCCGGTCAGAAACAAGCTCCGAGCTACTAGAAAGTTCAGATTGATCCGGCGGGAATGAGGAACTCAACTGTTGACGAACTGCGACGAGGCGGTGAGGTTAGGTTGGAGGAGAAGCGAGTGATCCTCATCGGCAGAGGAGGAGGAGGAGGAGAGGAGCAAGTGGCCTTGAACGGCTTCGAGGCGGCGGTGAGCTGAGGATTCCATGGCGCCGAATTACCTTCTTTCCTTCGGCGAAGCGATTCGTGAAACGGGAAACAATGGAGAAATGCGAGGGAAGTGAAATTCGGTTCGGTTACAAATTACAAGTAGTTGGTGGTGGGGCTATTTTATTATTATTATTTGTGTTTTCGAAAATATTTGTGATCTAAAATAATATATATAAATCATTTGACCAAATATAATAATATACAAAATAAAAAGGGGCTGCGATTTTGTAAGGTCACTGATGTTTGAAGCTTTGTTTAAAGAGGTCACTAATGTTTGAAGCTGTGCTTAGAGAGGTCACTAATGTTTGAAGCTGTGATGAAAGAGGTCGCTAACTTTTATTAATTAACACTCCGATAACTGAACTTCAACAATAAAATAAATATCCATATTAAAAATTGAAACAATCCATTAAAATTGGCATGGTTAGACAATGAGCATGAGTTAGAATGTGGACGTATTAATGTTGATTTTTAGTTGATATATATAAATGAATGACGTGTTAAAGTGCATGATGGGCATGAGTATGATATTGATGTAGAACCTCTTTTTTTTTCATCGGAACTAGACCTATCGATATGTACAAAATAAAAAAAAATAAATAAACATTACATACATGTTCGTTTGTAGAATATTCCAAATTTAAACTCGAAACTTCCAAATTACTAAAGATACAACAATATCTAAAGCAACACTGCTTGTACTAGAACTCCAAAACTCCTTCCCCTACAATAGTCTATGTGCTAGTCATTGTGTAATATTTACAGTTCAATCACCATTGTGGTAAGCCTCAAAAGATTGGTGACCATTTATGTAAAATGACAGTTAGATGAGGTGTGAATGAGGCACGCATTCCCATGTACATGATTGCCGCGCGAGTGACGTCATTGTTTTTTCAAAGGATAAGGTTAACCTTTCTTGTTTCCTATTTTGGACGTAAGCAACAATTGATAGAAAAAGAGTAATGTATAATATAAAATAAACCTTTTTTAAAAACAAATTTGATATATTCAGGCATAACCATTATATTTGGAGAAAATATAGGAAGATTATGAGTCCAATTATGAGGTAAGGTTTTAATTTGATATAATTTAATTATCTTATTTGTTAAAAGGTTGAGTCTTTAGGTACAAAGAAACAACAAATAGAATTACATTGGTAAAGAATAGCTCTCATTTAACCGATCAAAGCATAACATTGTCATGGCCAAGCTTTATATTGACCAGTGAAAGCCTGAATGAGCACAAGACAGTTTGATTTGATTATTGTATAAAGTTCTGAATCTCTCATAAATTCCATCTCCTTGAGAAGAGCCTTAACTTCTACCATGATTGGTGATGATCACATAAGCGGCGTGCAATACCATCGCAAAGTCTTCATTGGGCGTCTTTAATGATGACCACAAAAGCCGTCCCAATATCATTTCTCATGAATGAACCATCACATAAAATTTCTTGCTAATAACTAACTGACGGTGAAAAAAACAAACTGGATCTGTTTCATTTAGGCTCGTCCTAACAGAGCGTGGGTCAGATTTTCCTCCCATTCTCCCACCGATATAAATACCCTAATACTTGTTACTTGGGTAGAAGGGAGAGAATATCAAAATGTTATCTCATTTCGTGCTCTCCAAACGAACCAACATATTGATATCATAAGTTAGATCTGGGTCACTTAAACCTTTGTGAGCTGAAACTATCCATGTATGGAAATGGATCCCATTCCCTGGAAGCGCCATGTTGGGTAGTAAAATCTCACATGTACGTTTTGCATGCACACATTTAAACAAGCAGTGTTCAATATCTTCGTCCTCACTCAGGCAGATCAGCCATTTCGAATTTTGCGCACATTGTCGACTGTAAAAATTGTTTTTAGCAGCCAAATGCATTACACACACATCTCCACTTGAAAAACTTTAATTTTGGAGGGATAGTTAAATTCCATAACCATGTCCACATGTCTATATCATCTCTGTTTGGATTCTGCTCCCCTTGTTCTCTCTTGTAACGTTTTTGCATGCAGTGATAAACAGATCTTATCGAAAAAATCTAATTTTGGGTCGGCTCCTAAATCCATCGATTCTCTTGTCTTTTCATCCAATTAAAACCTTTTTAATAGCGTCCAATTCGTTATTAGTCACTAGATTATAAATGATGACTATATTCCGTTCCTTCTCATGATCCATGATCCATTCAACTGCTTGTTGTTACTCTAATTGGCGCTGACTTAATTTAAAACCCGGGAGTGATGGATTCCAAAAATTCATTAAAATGTTAACGTTTTGACCATTTCTAAGGTTTTTTAGCGCTCTAATACATAAAAATTCGCGCACATCACATAAGCTTGACCATATCCATGATCGACGTCTTTTTTGTAGTATTTAAAAATGACGTATTGGGAAAATAGAGAGCTTTGAGTAATTTCACCTACATATGGTCCTCCCCATTAAGAATGTGCCAACCTTGCTTGACAAGGAGGGCAAGATTGAATAACCTAAAATCTTTAAATTTCAGACCACCTTCACTTTTCAGTTTAGTGAGCTCACTTCCTTTTGTCCAATTAATACATATTTTTTTTATTGATCCACCTAAAAAACGCTTTGAGCATTGCATTCATATGATATGTCATCTTCCTCGATAACAAAAAACATGACATTACGTATGTTGGGATATTTTGTAAATCCGCCTTGAGTAAAGTTTCCTCCCCTTTATGAGAAAGCATTTGATTTTTTCACAATTTTTCAAAATTTTTCATTCAAACGGGAAGTAAAGAGAAGACATATTTCTTTGATCGGCCCCATTCTGTGAGTATTCTCATGTATTTATCGATGCCATTAGACAGTTGAAAACCTAATGTATCCTGGACTCTATTTTTCAGTTCATTAGGAGGGTTTTTTGCTAAAAGTGATCACCAATTTTTCTGGGTTAATAATTTGTCCTATAAGTATTATCCGCAAACAACACGTGAGTGAAAATAGAGTATCGCCTGTTCAGTTCGATTCTTTTCACTCGCTAATGTATGAGGAAAGATGGTGAATTAATAAAAAGGATAAAAAGAAGTGGTGAAATGGAATCACCTTACCGAGTAATCTTTGTTGGAGAGAAAGTATGTTAAGGTTCACCATTGATAAGGACTACAAAGTTCAACATTTTAATGCATTGATTAATCCACGCCATCCATGTTTCACCAAAACCCATGGCTTTAAGAATATTATCCACAGCGTCCTAATCAACCATGTCATTCACTTTTTTCATGTCCATTTTAAGTACCATGTCCCAATTGCCATTTTATATCGTTTTTGAAGTTGTGGATGACCTCGTGGACAATGATAATAGTCTCTTGAATGGCTTTCCCTCCTGTAAAGGCAGTAGTTCGTTTACCAACCCAGATAACCATCTCTTCAGTCTGTTTGTCATAATCTTCAAGATAATTTTATACTTAAAATTACAACAACGAATAGATCGAAACTGTGTAAAATGTTCAGGTTTTATTACTTTCGAAATAAGAGCAATATGAGTATCGTTCCATCCACTCAGGCATAATATTGGTTTCAAAGAAACCCTTGACCTCCTTAGCAATGTCTTTCTCCACCGCTCTTCAATATCCTTAGAAGAACAATCCGGATAATCCATCCGGTCTCGGAGCTCTATTCCCCCAAGACCAAAAACTGCTTGCTTAATGTCCTTTGTTGTTATGGGTCTACACAAGTCTTCATTAATTTCATCGGTAGCCAGGTTAGGAATCAGACTTACCAAATCATCATCTCTTATCGGTGCCCTTGCCGTAAAGACTTCGATAAAATAATTTATGTCAAAAATGAATTGCTTAAAGGGCTCCGTAGACTCTTTTCTACCGGGTCCACCGTCAGATTTTTCCTCGTCATTGGTAATTGCATTAAAATCCCCCGTAAGTAGTCATGGTTCGGTCGGGTCAGCTCTCAAATTACCAAGACGGTCCCAAAGCAAATTTCGAGTCGCATAACTATGGTGAGCATGTAGCAGCGTCAAATAAAAAGAAAAGGCTCCACTAACATAGACGTCCACGAACGATACATCAGAAGCAACAACTTGGAGATTAATATTACCGAACCGCCAAAGGGCTAGCCCACCCCTACTACCAAGCCCTTGGGTGTCATGAATGCAAACAGAAGTTTGGGTCGTGAGCTGGAGAGTCCCTAAGCAGAGCTGGCGATTGGCTTGAGAGTTATGTTGGAGAGATATCAAGCGATATCTGCATTGTAGTTCTTCAATCATTGATTAGAGGATCTTGATTTGTTGTTCATTAGGTGTAACTAATGTATCTGCCAACTTGTCGCTTTTAATCTAATCGTGAACCAGATTGTCTCATTGTCGTTTAGATATGTCTACGTACAGAAATACAAAGCAGCGTGCTGATGATCAAAGTTCTGAGTTGCGGAGAGAATTGTGGCCGTACAAAGGGATTCCATTTGAACCTCAAACGTTTATCTAACTTTTGCTCAAGTAATTGAGCAAGTATTATAGCTCAGTTGAATTGCGCCACCAATAGACTCCACTCTGTTCATGAAATGACGCCATTTTTTCACTACAGGTTTGTGTTTAAAATAGGATTAGAGTTTATATTGGGTGACTACTGAAAAGTATGCATAATAGGATGTTGATTGGAAGATACCTTCACAGCTCTACTCTCCTAGTCAAAATCTAGCAATTTACGGCTAGTAACCTTTCCCCATCACAAAACAAAAACTAGCGTGCAAATTCATAGACAAATGGCTAACGTGCAAGTACTGACCATCCATCCAAAACTCTTTGACACCATTCTATCTCTTTCCATCATAATCTAATGAAAGCTCCTCACTTCAACAATTTCCACTGAAGAAACACTTTTGATCGTCGAAGAGTTGCAGCAGCTGACCACAGCAACAATGGCGATGGAAATTGGAAGAAAGGTGCTCGATTCAGGGTGGATAGCAGCTAGATCGACGGAGGTCAAGCTTACGGGGACTCAGCTCACCACAACTAACCCTCCTGCTATCGGGCCTAAATCGCCATGGATGGAAGCTGTGGTTCCCGGAAGGTAAACCAAATTTTTTTTGAAAACTGCACAAATCCAATTCGTTTTTTGGAATTTTCTCTTGTTGGGTACAGGCGGGGTGTTTCTGGTTTAAAAGTTTGGTTCCTTACTGCTGTATGATTGTTGGGTTTGCGAGCAATTGTAGATTGGATAGTTCTTGAAATGTTACGAGTATTATATAAGATCAGTGATATAGTGTTCTTTGTTTGTGAATGAATGGTAGTGGTGAGTGTTGACTTGTTGACTCTGAGACTGTGTTCTTTATTATGGCAGTGTCTTGGCAACCCTTGTGAAGAACAAAGTGGTGCCTGATCCATTTTACGGGCTCGAGAACGAGGCGATCCTCGATATAGCCGATTCGGGGAGGGAGCACTACACATTCTGGTTCTTCACTACCTTTGAGTGTAAGCTGGTATGAACACTAACTGCCTTTCCACCTTCAATTTTCGAGGATGCATTTTGAATTTAGGGTTTGTTTCTGGTTTGCTTGCAGTCAGAGAATCAGTACCTTGATCTGAATTTCCGCGGGGTCAATTACTCTGCTGAAGTGTATCTCAATGGACACCATATGGCCTTGCCTAAAGGGATGTTCAGGCGGCATTCTCTTGACGCTACGAAAATTCTTAGTTCCAAGGGGACGAACTTGCTAGCTGTTCTAGTTCACCCGCCTGATCATCCTGGGAAGATCCCTCCTGAAGGCGGCCAGGGTGGCGATCATGAGGTATGGAAATGATTCTGTTCGTTGCATTTCGATAACAACTGAAGGGTTGTCTAACCTTCCTCATCTTCCAGATTGGAAAAGATGTCACCACACAATATGTTGAGGGATGGGATTGGATTTGTCCCATAAGGTTTGACTAAATGCTGTTCTCTTCATTTTTTCTTTGGATCCAATTGATAACTTACCAATCAAATCTGTTATTGTTTACAGGGATAGGAATACCGGCATTTGGGACGAGGTATCGATATCGATTACAGGGGTGAGTTGCATATATCTTTCGCTCGGAGGAACAAGTTTATGAGTGTTTTCTCTACTGATGTTGTGTACCAATTTTTCTTGCAGCCAGTGAAGATAATAGATCCACACTTGGTCTCAACTTTCTACGACAACTACACGAGAGTGTATCTTCACGCTGCGGTGGAATTGGAAAACAGAAGCTCTTCCGTGGCTGGATGTAACGTAAACATTCAAGTGACGACAGACCTCGAGGGAGGTGTTTGCCTCGTGGAGCATCTTCAGACGCAGTTCTTGGCCATAGCGGCTGGTAAACGCGTTCAATACTCATTTCCCGAGGTAATTTTCAGTGTCTGAAGAATAGCTTGTTGCACTGTTGCCTTTCCTTTTACAAGTCTTTAACATAGTTAATTTGAATTGAATTGGAAGCAGCTCTTCTTCTACAAACCCAACTTATGGTGGCCGAATGGTATGGGAAAGCAGGCGCTCTACAACGTCACCATTACAGCCAATCTAGAAGGACAAGGAGAATCAGACACTTGGAACCAGCTCTTTGGATTCCGTAAAATCGAGAGTACTATCGACAGCTCAACCGGTGGAAGGTCTTGTGATTTTTTTTCATCTTGCATATTTTTTAACCCCGTGGTTCTTTAGCCTAAAGATTTGTTTGATCGACAGGTTGTTCAAGGTCAATGGGCAGCCTATTTTCATCAGAGGGGGTAACTGGATAGTCTCTGATGGGTTACTACGGCTTTCTCGAAAGCGTTATCAGACAGACATCAAGTTCCATGCTGATATGAACTTCAACATGATCCGTTGCTGGGGTGGCGGGTTGGCGGAGAGGCCGGATTTCTATCATTTCTGCGACGTATATGGCATACTAGTAAGCACGATTCTACGTAACTCTCTCATGCCTTATTCTAGCTTGCTTTCTTTGAGATAAACTACAACTTCTCTCTATAATGTTAACATTTTTTTGCAGGTGTGGCAGGAGTTTTGGATTACAGGAGATGTGGATGGAAGAGGCGTCCCAGTTTCGAACCCGGACGGTCCGTTGGACCATGATCTCTTCCTGTTTTGTGCAAGGGACACTGTCAAGCTACTAAGGAACCATCCGAGTCTCACTCTTTGGGTAGGCGGAAATGAACAAGTTCCTCCACCTGACATCAACAATGCTTTAAAAAAGGACCTGCAACTCATGCCCGAGTTTCAATCCTCTGAGATAAAAACCCCGTCTGAACATGATGATTCGCCCTCCGTGTCACAAAGCCTCTCCGACTATCTCGATGGCACGCGAGTCTATGTGCAAGGATCAATGTGGGACGGCTTTGCTGATGGGAAAGGGAACTTCACAGATGGCCCTTACGAAATTCAAAACCCGGAAAGCTTCTTCAAGGACGACTTCTACAAGTATGGTTTCAACCCGGAGGTTGGCTCTGTAGGAATGCCAGTTGCTGCTACCATCAGAGCGACAATGCCTCCGGAAGGGTGGCTAATCCCATTGTTCAACAAGCAAGCTGATGGTTACATCGAAGAAGTTCCAAACCCCATATGGAACTACCATAAGTACATTCCTTATTCCAAACCCAGCAATAAGGTCCATGACCAAATACTGCTATACAGTGTCCCGACAGACCTTGATGATTTTTGTCTCAAGGCTCAACTTGTAAACTATATCCAATATAGAGCATTGCTGGAAGGCTATAGTTCTCGTATGTGGAAGAAGCACACCGGTGTACTAATCTGGAAGAATCAGAATCCGTGGACAGGTCTTCGCGGTCAGTTCTACGATCATCTCCTCGACCAAACTGCAGGCTTCTATGGCTGCCGTTCTGCTGCAGAACCGATACACGTGCAGCTAAACCTCGCCACTTATTTCATAGAGGTAAGTAACATAAACTACCAGACATCGATCAACATACAAATCTTTCGCGCCATTTATATTTTCCTGGATTTTTCGTGTTAACTGATCAGGTTGTCAACACTCTATCGAAAAGTCTGTCCAATGTGGCCATAGAAGCATCAGTCTGGGACCTCGATGGTACGTGCCCGTACTACAAAGTCCACAAAGATCTCTCGTTTCCCTCGAAGAAGACCACACGAGTAGCCGAGATGAAGTACCCGAGTTCCAAGAATCCGAAACCGGCATTCTTCCTCTTACTGAAACTCTACAACACGTCGGACTACAAGATCCTTTCCAGGAACTTCTACTGGCTCCATCTTCCCGGCAGCGACTACACCTCGCTCCAGGACCCATTCCGGAAGAAGAAGATCCCTCTCAAGCTCACAACGCAGACTTTCATCTCCGGGAGAGCCTACGAAATGGAAGTCCTAGTCCAGAACAAGTCCTCCTCCTCGACGAGTTCGACTCATAAGAACAACTTTGTCGTAGCTGCTGCTGATGATGGCGCTGATTATGATTCGAACGCGGAACTGCAGCTTCGTGTACTGGATGGAAACGGTAAAAAAGATGGTTTGTTTCGGACATTGTCCAGAATGTTTGCAGCAACAGAGGGATCGTCTTCTTCTTCGAAGGTTTCATCCGAAGTGAATGGGAGTAACGTAGGAGTTGCATTCTTCCTACAGTTCTCAGTCCACGCTGAGAAATCGCGATACGAAGAAGGCGAAGACACGAGGATTCTGCCTGTACATTACTCGGATAACTACTTCTCGCTCGTCCCAGGAGAGGAGATGACCGTTAAAATTTCGTTCGAGGTTCCTCCTGGTGTTACTCCAAGGGTGACTCTCCATGGCTGGAACTACCCTGGTGGCCATACAGTTCACCATTGAGAGGAGCTTTTCTCATGAACCATTTGAGTTTTGCATTTTTATAGGAAATGCTCGAATGTGATTGTTAATCAATTGGCTAATTGGCTTCGACTGTATAGTCATTGGTTTTACCTGAAGGTGCATAATGATACGACGCCGTAATGGCACGAGATTTTCCCTTTTTTTTGAAAAATAAATTATTTCTTCATCCTACAAATAAGTTCTGTTAAAATTCCGGTAACTAACTGCCGCCACTTGTTCCTTTTTTCGCGGCGGAGGATACAAGCCAGATTAAAAATGGCGACCTTAGCTTTCTGCTATTCTTCTATCCCACCAATTCTTCCTCCGATTCACAGTGCCAATTTCTGGAATCCCACTCCCGGAAACACGATTCGATTTAATCGGAGCTCCAAATTCACACTCCGCTGCACCGCAGGCGATGGTTCTTCTTCTTCGCCACACGCCGTTCTCGGCGTCAACCCAGGATGCTCAGCCACCGAGCTCAAAGCCGCGTTCCGGGCGAAAGTGAAGCAGTTCCATCCCGACGTCATCGGAGAGAAAGGATCCGATGTCATGATTCGCCGCGTAATTCGAGCGTATGAGGTTAATTGATCTTCTTTCTTCCCATGTTATCTTCTTCGATTTGTTTTGAAGTTTGACCATGGCTGCTTCTGGTTTATGGATTCAGATCTTATCCGATTATACACGGTCAGAGATCATCGAAAGGTGAATTGGAGAAAAAAAAAACTGATAATTTGATTAGCTCTCGGGTATTCCTTTTCATATTTATATCCTTTCCCCTTTTGGAAATGTCACAGAGAATTTATGGATCCATTTGAGAAACCAGAGTGTGAAGCTTACGATTTATTCGTCAATGAAGTTTGCTGCATTGGCAGAGGTATAATCTCGACGATCACGATCGATCGACGATCAACAAACTTATGTATGGACTTATTTTGCAGGGTGTCCCTATTCATGCGTAGAACGAGCGCCACAAGCCTTCACATTTTCACCATTCGGAACAGCCAGGGTCAAATCTCAAGGTAAAATTACAGCATAGTAACTGCAGTCATTTGGTTTTCTGCAAAGGGAAGTTTGTTCTTTATATAATGTTCGGAGCTTTTACCAGGCTACGGTGGAGACTACCAAGTTCAGGTGGCAGCCGGACAGTGTCCTAGGAGCTGCATTCATTATGTTACACCGTCACAGAGGATCATTCTCGAGGAGTCATTGGACAGGTACGTAGTTGAACGCGTCTCGTTGTAAGAAATTGATAACGTGCTGTTGACGATGTGCTGTTCTGGGAAAACATGCAGTATCCTTAATGAACACTATTGACTGATCAGCATAGATGAACGCATTTCGTGTAAGACATTGATGACCTGGTGTTGACAATGTGCTGTTCTGGGAAATTTGCAGCATCCTCAATGCCCACTATGACTGCTCAGCAGAGTCCGAACTGCTGTATTCGCTGATCTTGAAAGCAAGGTTCGAGAACAACCGGTTCCAGAAGCCGAAGAACAAGGAACCAACGACGTCGACGCAGCATGTAGATTGGTATTGAAGTTCCATTTCACTTTGAATATTTCAATGTCTGGTCCAAAGATCGCAGATTAGGTTATCAAGAACTCATAAATACAATAGCAAGCTTAGTGTACAGAATTGCCATTGATTTCGCCAACTGTCACGAACAAAAGATCAGAAAGTCTGTTCCTTTCTTCACATTTCTGTGGAATTATACATCATAGCTTTACTTTGATATGACTCTCATGAATTCGTTTATGGAAGAAAAAAGGCTAGCAGCTCTGTTGAAGAGTGATGGACCTTGCTCAGACTCTTCTTGGCCATTACCAAATATTATCTGCAGAAGAAAATAGTGTTGCAAAATCATAACATCATTAACTGTTTCTTGGATATGGAATCGTCCAGCTGACATAACTAACCTCGATTTTTTCGTAGTCAGGCTGCTGAATGAACTCCTTTGCAAGAAGGTATCTGTTTGGCCTTTCTTTGTCGTCCAAGAACACCTTCCACAATCTGGTAAAAAAAGGAACATTAAGATCTCTAAAGGCCTATAATGAGGATAGTGAACTGAAAGTCGGTTTTCGAGTTTTTTACGCTGGATAGCACCTAAAGACAGCACCTTCTGGCAGAGGTTTCATTGAGTAAACCGTGGTGAAAGTGCTGGAGAATGCCGATTAGAGATTCAGTTAGTTTTCATCGTTCTATCATGTTCCGTCTCATTGGTTCATTTCCCGTTACTTTACCTCAGGAAGTAATGCCTAAGGTTGCAAACGTTGATCCCGACTCCAACGCCCTCGCTAATGAGGCGAGGATTCCACATGATGAGCGGCCTTGGCTGGATAACCGAACGCAAAAAAAACTTTGATCGAGAATCAACAAAATTACATACTGTACAGTGCCTGATACTAAAATGTCCCCGTACCGGATCGTCTGCGAGACTAGCTGCAATTTTCTCAACAGATGACAGCATTTGATAGTCTGGAAGAACCATAACCACACCTAAGCTGATACATAGCAAATTCGAGTTACACGAGTTGCAAAACTCGTACCTGAACTTGAGTGGTCTAAATAGTATAATTACCTCGCGAATCCAAAGGTTGCTTCTTCCCATCTATACTTGAGCATTGCAGCAGCACCAGCATCTGGATATATGGCTTTAACCCTCTGAAGAAAAAGCAAACCATAAGTTCCCCGCTTAAATGCTCAAAGTTCTTACCACCGTCGGTTCAAGTGTTTGATTCGAACCTATGAACCGGTCTGTTCCATAAGGGTTTCAAGGAAAACCCTGGAGAGATCCCACAGCTCAGCCTGTGCACCTTCATCGTCCAGAAACATTAGCTGCGGAATCAGAAGCTCCACCTGTAACATATTCTTCCTGTTCAGTTTGCGATTGTGGATTCTCTTCGCCCTGGAATTTCTCGAACTTGGCGGAGATTCTTGATGACGAAGCTCCGCCGTAGCTTTTCCTACTAGTGGCTGATGAGAATAGGAAAGATAAGGTGAAAGGAGTGGCTGTGGTTGAGCAAGTGCTGTGGGATGCAGATGGTTGTGATAAGTTGTTGTGGAGAAATGAGCAGCTTGGGATTGAAGCAGCCATGGATAGGAGCAAGCTTTGCTGCTTCAACTGCCTGAAAGTACTCCCAAATTTAGTTCCCGCTCCCTGGGGGATATGCATAAGGAAGCTGAAACAGAGAAGAAAAAGTTCATCAGATGAGATTGTAGGTGAAAATGGCAGGTCACTTATGTTTGGATAGATAACAAAATAGTCACTTAAGTTTAAACTTTTGACGAATTGGGAACATTATAAGTTCGTATTGAGTGATCATTGTTTTCAACACAATAAGCGTGATAATTTATCATAAATAATTAAGTATATTATTTTCTGTCGTTGTTGTTAATAAATTTAACAAAATTTATATGAAGTATATATAAATAAATGGTTATTCTTTCGTCGGAGACACGTGTAGGAATTAGAAAGCAATAGACCATTAGTCACAAATCACAACCATAATTTTCATAATTGTATCGGAGTGTCGAATGATACACTAGAAGAACAAAAAATAGAAAAATTAAATATCATACTAATATCTATTTGTGGGATGCACTGAATTCGAATTTGATATTTCTAAATCACTAACACATAACATTACCAATTGTATTACTTTATTTGGACGGTGGTGTCGAATCAGTGAGCCTAATGGGTAGTTTAACTGCATCATCCGTTTAAAATCGTAATTAGCCAGTGTAATTGGTCCGGGCCAGACACATGTGAACATAAACGGGCCAAGTCATCAGCGGGCCAGCCCAACGAACTGAGATCCAAAACTTCAAATTTCAGACTTCAACGCTCCCGTCTAGTCGATTTGAAATAGCCGTTGGGAGTAGCAAGAAAACCTTCCTTTTGGATCCAACAACGATTTGTATCCTTTTCCAATTTCAAAAAACTCTCTCCCCCCCCCCCCCCCCCAAATCAGAACCCCTCTCTCTTTCTCTCTGTCTGCTTCCTCCGTCGTTGCTAATCTCCGCTTCTCATCACAATCTCTCGCGCTAAAATCTGTGCAGATCCTGATTCTCCTCGGCCATCAGTGATCCTCTCATCCGCCATGGAAGGTACCGTACACTGCGGTGGACTATCGGAATCTTTTGTGAAATTTCTCCGGTTTTCTTTATGTTCTTGTCGGTGAATTGTGGAATCTAAGAAAACTCGTCTGCTCTTACCTCTCTCAGATCCAGTAGTGGAAACGGTCCTCGAAAACAGTTGTGGTGCTGTTGACGCTCTCCACATCGTCTCAGAGCCTGCTTCTCTGTCCACTTCCTCAGGTCTCTTGAGTTTTCTGTATTCTCGCGTCTGATTTGGCTTCTGATCGAGTCTGATTTCGATCGTTTTAAGTGAAAATCGATTTCGTTTCTTTGCTTTATCTGTTAGATTGTCTATATAGTGCAAACCCTAGGAGAACGATGAATTTTCCCCTGTTTAGTATTATTTCTCGTCTCTTTTGCTGTTTCATTTCGTGCTGAGATATTTACTTGCGTTCTGGTTACCATTTACAGTTTTGACTCCAGCTGGTGAAACAATAGAAGGAGGTATTGAACAATTTTAACTTCCAAGTCTTATTTATGGAGGAAATGGAGCCAGTACATTGCAAGATTTTGTAATTAGGTTAGACTTCTTTCTGAAATCTGATGTGTAATTGTTTCGACCAGTTGCCCCTGAGCTGGTGGAGGAAACCACTACTTCAATGGATGAGGGGAACGTATCAAGTGGGAGTAAGGAGTCGCCATCTCAGGAGCCTGCACTGCCTATATTGCAGAAAATCACCAAGTTGAACAGTAATATTCAGGTAAGATGACGGGACAGATCCTATCGCTGTTTATCTTAAGAGAAGTATAGGCTGTTGAAGGTTTTAGTTAGGGCAGCGTTGAACTTCATTCACTGATCCATCCAAATTGCTCCTAATCTGTCTCTTTGGGTTCAGAATTTGAAGAATGATCATGCAATTCTCAAGGATGAAGTTAAAAGTGCGCTTCAGCTACTTGGTGAGTACTCATCTCATGCCTACCTAATCATAGACTCCATAGTCGTGGATGAAGAAATGAATGTCCTTGTTGTTGGATTGTTGCAACAGGTAATGAAAATGAACATCTAAAGAAGAAGTTTGTGCAAGAGTCAACTGAAAGGAAGAGGCTCTACAACGAAATGATAGAGCTTAAAGGCAATATTAGAGTGTTCTGCAGATGTAGACCGATAAACCAATCCGAGCTTGAGAAAGGCTCCAATAGTGTGGTCGAATTCGATTCCTCCCAAGATAATGAGCTGCAGATTCTTTCATCCGATTCCTCGAAAAAGCAGTTCAAGTTTGATCATGTCTTTAAACCAGATGACAACCAAGGTGAGCTTGGATAATACTAGGATCTCATCAATTTTTGTAGGGAAAATATATTCTGTCCTAGTAGATATCTTATCTTTGGATCCTCTATTTTTTGCAGAGGCTGTATTTGCAGAAACTAAACCTATTGTTACCTCAGTGCTGGACGGCTACAATGTCTGCATATTTGCCTATGGCCAAACTGGAACTGGCAAGACATTTACAATGGAGGGAACACTTGAAAACAGAGGAGTTAACTACAGAACTCTCAAGGAGCTCTTTCGGATTTCTGAAGAACGAAAGTGTTATATGAAATATGAGTTATACGTCAGCATGTTGGAGGTTTACAATGAGAAGCTAAGAGACCTTCTAGTCGAAAACTCCAAGGAAAATTCGAAACGGTTGGATATTAAGCAAGCTGCTGATGGAACTCAAGAAGTCCCCGGACTCATTGAATCTCATGTCTCTAGCACTGAAGAAGTATGGAAGCTCCTCAAGTCTGGAAACTGCATTCGATCTGTCGGGCCCACAAGTGCCAACGAGCAAAGCAGCCGCTCTCACTGGTATGATAGTAGCTGAATCAATTCACTGTGGAAGACCGCTATAGCTGAATCAATTCACTTACTTGACTTTTACTTGTGTGTGTAGCTTGTTACGAGTGACGGTCAAAGGAGAGAATTTGATCAATGGACAGAAAACAAAGAGCCACCTTTGGCTGGTGGACTTAGCTGGAAGTGAGCGAGTAGGGAAGATTGAAGTTGAAGGTGAAAGGCTGAAGGAATCCCAGTTCATAAACAAGTCTCTCTCAGCCTTAGGCGACGTTATCTCTGCTCTTGCATCGAAAACAAGCCACATTCCATACAGGAACTCGAAGCTTACTCATATGCTGCAAAGCTCTCTAGGTGAGGAGGGTTCAAGATTGTTTCAGCGGATTCGAGCTATCATTATGCCGATTGAAGAAGAGCTAACAAATTGGGATTTGATGTTTGATGTAGGTGGGGATTGCAAGACTTTAATGTTTGTCCAGATAAGTCCTAGCTCCAGTGACCTTGGGGAGACCCTTTGTTCACTGAATTTCGCTACTCGAGTTCGAGGAATCGAATCTGGCCCTGCTCGTAAACATGCTGATCTTAATGAGCTCCACAAGTACAAGCAAATGGTACTGTGTACTACAACGTATTTCTTTTCCTGATGAAGTTTCTTTCTTTTGCAACATTCTGAATTCGTTTGATGGCAATGATTCCAACAGGCAGACAAAATGAAACATGATGAGAAGGAAACTAAGAAGTTGCAAGATACTGTCCAGTCTTTGCAGCTACGCCTTACTGCCAGAGACACCATGTTCAGAAGTCTCCAAGAGAAGGTAAATAATTTGACCAATTTGGTCCAACCGAAATCCAGATTTGATCTATTTTCGTTTGATTTATGTTGTTACTTGTTCGGTTGCTTCGAACTGAGCTTTCTGTCCATAGTTGCGCAAAATCGGTTGCTGATCGATTTTCGGTTTAACATCCAAAACTCGATCCATTCCCCACCCAAGGACACTCAATTTTCTCTGTTGAAATTGGACTTGGGGATAGAAAACCGAATTTGGCCTAACCGAGACTGATATCTGTATGTTTCTGGTTAACTACAAAAACCACCAATCAGTTTGGTTTTTGTAACTTGAATTGCAGAATCAGTTTCGGTTTCGGTCTCAACCTTTATGGTTTTCTCAACTATTACCACCATCAACTCGGGTTGTAGACTTGTACTAACCTGTTTGCATGTCTTTACTTTCCAACTTTTCATTCAGCACTTTGGTTTGGTTAGCTTTCACTATTTTGTACGTTTATTCATCTGGTTAACCGAAACGAAAGCCAACTTCAATCGAAAATGCAGGTCAGAGACTTGGAGAACCAGTTGGAGGAAGAGAGGAAAACAAGAATAAAGCAAGAAAACCGAGCTTTAGCTGCTTCAGTTCGATCTTCATCTCTCTTCTCGAAGCAACAAACATCAACGGAGAACAACACCACTATCAGCAAACCACCGTTGGCTCCGCCGACGAAGCTGAGAATGCCGCTCCGTAGAATCACCAACTTCATGCCCCAGCAACAACCTCCTCCCGCCGCCGCCGTCAAAAGACCATCCTCTGGCGCCGCCGCGTGGAAAAGGAAGGAAAACAACGTCGTCAACATCAACAACAACAACAATAACAATGCAAGGAATCTGATGAAACCGAGGAGGAACTCCGTTGCAGTGAGACCACCACCAGTTCAATCTCAGCAGCCGTCGAATTCGGGCCAAGTAGTTCGTCAGCCGAGGAGGCGGGTCTCTGTTGCCACGTACATCCCGGAACCAAGCATGATCTCTACTCCCCGAGTACAACAATCATCGCAGCAATTGATCAGGGGAGGTGCGAGGAGGGGGAGGTATTCGAGCTTGTTTTCGCCGTTGCCGGAGTCGGAGATTCTAAGGACACCTGCGGCGGGGAGGTTTAATAGTAGTAGTAGTAAGTTCATGGGGAGTCCTCCGGTGGTTCCTGGTTCGTGGAAGCCGAAGCATCCGACGGTGGTTGCTTTGCAGAAGAAGACTCTGGTGTGGAGTCCTTTGAGAGGGATGTTGAAGAACGTCGGCGCCGGAGGAGGAAGGGCTAGTCGGCCGTCGTTCATTGCTGCATTGAATCAACGGAACTGAAAGTAGTAGTAACAAGAGTCTTTTTTAGTTCTATGTAGTTGTCTCAGTTGTTACATCCTTTGCCCAAGGATTTGTGATTGATTGGTGTATCTGTGTAACAAGCATAGTTTAACTGAATTTGATTGATTGATGTCTATAGCCATTCTCCTCTCATTTGTATCGAAGATTGAACCGATAATATAATATTTCGAGTTTCAATAATTTTCTCATTGTTAGATAAATTGGTATGTCTTTTAACATTACAAATTACTAGAAATAACCCTCGGCGGAAAATAATATAATATTAATTGTTGTGAAAAAGGTTTAAAAATTAATCCAATGAGATAGATTTATCGAGTTACAATTGATTGAATTATGAATTGAACGGTTACGAATTTATGACCGCAAAAATATGACGGCCGCTACCCTAGAGAAGTCAAAAAACCCTTAACATATCATACCAAATATATTATCAATTGAAAAGACCCGCCTAAATTGCTGAAATAGGATCGAAATTGCTCACGTGTTAACCAGGCCGCCTATAAAAAAATGGTTGTTAATTGGTAATTACAGGCATTAATTGCTAAGATTCATCCAGTAAAAAGTCAATACTCAATACTCAAGTATGATCCAAAATCCAACGGCCGTTACGCAATACCTTAATGTACAAAATAAATATTATTTTTTGAAATATTAAAAAGGGAAAAGTAGCCGTTCGTGGTTCGGCGGACCACTTGCTCCCTCCCTCCACCGGCTTTCTCTCTCTTTCTCAATGATAGAAAATTGGACCGTTGGAGGGGCCAGAGAAAATCAAAAGAGACCCGTTACCACAAAGCTCAACCCATTAGATTTGACTTCGCCGAATCGCCCCCTACTTCAAAGACATTAACTCCCTCTGTTTAGTAACTGAACCTCCGATCTCCTCTCAATAATCAAATCACACACCTTTTCCTTCCTTCATGGCGGCTGCTGCTGCTATTTAGCTCAGTGGAAACAGAGACCCACTTTGGGCATTAGAAAAAAAGAAGAAGAAAGTGTCATCGTCGTTCAATTCCTTGTTTACTAATCCACTCAGAGACAATGGTGGCAAGAACCCCACCAAAGCAACGGAGATTGGTTGCAGCTGCAAATCCTCTGCCTCTTAGCCCTCGTCTCATTCGTGAGACTGTAAACAAGGTCAGCTGATGATTTTTTAATTTCTACTCAACCCTTTTTTCTTCCTTCTATGTGAATTTTCTGAGGTCTGGATTTTTTATATCTTTGTAGGTAGAGAAATGCATGGCGAGGTTGCAGGAGCTGCAGTACACAGTGACCGGAGGGAACAAGGTGATATCTTCTGGTGCGAGTTTGAGTCCCAGGAGTACTAGAGGCTACTTGAGGACCAGTTTGAGATGCAAGCAGGAATCTTTGAGGTGATTTTGTTTGTTAAAGACTATTTGATTGTTGGATTCCAATTTCGAGCTCAAGTTCTTACACTCTGTTTCTTTTGAATTGGGGGAAAACAGGATAAAGAGCTCTGCATCGAAGAAATCCCCCATTGGGAAGTTGCCACAAGCTTCCATAGGTACAAAAGGCCAACCTAAAGGACCATTAAGGCTAATTACCCTTTCTATATAGCTGTCTATCATTTTGATTTCCAGATTCTCACTGATGAATTATGGCAGGGGAATGGAGGAGGATGTCGTTACCAGCAATGTTGCTAGGGGAAACCATGGGGGAAATCTTGCAAGCAAGCCAATTCGCTAAAGAGATCGTTGCATCTGTCGGAGGAACCACCAATTTCACCGATGATGAACCCAAAACTCCATTGACGACGCAGCAAAGAAGAAGGCCGGAAAACAACCACTCTGCCCTCAAGTCCAAACGCCACAGGGAGAAGAAGCAAAACCAGCCCGGGTTCGGATCGGCTCGGTCCGACTCGTCTGGTTCTCCCGTCCGGACCAACCAGCGGGTTCGGTCAAGGATCAACTTCAGGATCTCGTCTCCGCCAAAAATTAGGTCATCGGAGAAGAAGAAAGAAAACATAATTGCTAACAGAGTTTCACCGAGGCACAGGCCATGGGCGAAGAAAGCTGTCCTGTTTCCGAATCCTGTTTTTCTCACATCATCGCCGCCGAGAATCGATCGGGAAGGGCAGGGGGCTGATCGTCGTCGTCATCCGACGACTCCACATAAGTTTTTAATAAAGTCGCCGGTGAAAATTAGGCCTCCGTTCCCGGTGGCAATGTCACCGACGAAGGGGAGGAGTGGTGGTGTGGTGTGTAAGAAGAAGGAGTCGTCGTCGTCGCCGGCGAAGTTTGCGGCGAGTGCTGCGTCGAAGCTGAGGCGGTCGTTCTCGCCGTCGAGGATTGCTAACAGATTGGTGTCGCTATCGCCGATGAAGAGCAGGAGGAAGAAGAACGGTGATTGTTCTGGTGGTGATGCGTCGACGGCGGCGAATGAGAAGATCAGTGGACTGAAGCGGCGGCCGGTTATGGTGGCCGCTTCTTCGTTTTCTCCCCGGAGATTCTCGATTGGGGGAAGAATCTGAGAGAACTTTGTGAATGAGATCGTTCAACTTCTGTTGGTTTTCTGTAATATTGTTCTTCTTTTTATTAATCAATGCTAGTATTGATTTGATTTAATTTAATTTAATTCAATTTTATCTATAACGAGGTTGAATTGAAAATTTGAATAATTTCGAGTTTATACGATAGAGATTTAAAGGAGAGTTGAAATTACGTTGTGAGTGCCTTATGCGGTGATCCACTGGTAGCCAGGAGCTCGCCTGGTCGATATGGTCGTCGATCCAATGCAACTTCTGGCTCTAAATCCCCCTTACAGGTTGAATGATGTTTACAACATCACGAAGCAGATAATCCCGGCCTTGCAAAGAGTGTTTGGACTTGTTGGTGCTGATCTAAACCGGTGGTTTTCCGAGATGCCTCGTCCCGCCAGGGGAAGTTTGGCCAAGCATCGCCCGCAGTTTGCTCCAAATCAATACAGGACGAGGATCGACTTTTACTACCTGTCTCAGCATTGCTTGATCTGTGGAGATTGTGAGAAGTGTTGGGAGAATGAAGCAGCTGTTGCTACGGCTATGATTGGAAGGACTTCCAAGGTAGAAAGAGAGATGCATCATCTTGCTGCTCTTAAGTTTTTCCGGCTAATATCAAAATGGTCTGATGTAATGGATGTAGATATGCCGGGAATGTGGAGGCGGGGATTGGGTGGTGGAGAGCGGAATCAAGTGCAATTCACTGACGTGCTCGGTGTTCTACGAGAGGAGGAAAGTTCAGAAGGAGCTTATGGGTCTGGCCGCCGTTGCAACTGAAAAAGGTATGTACCCCAAGTGTATGGTAGAGTGATTCTGATTCCCAACAGTCCCATAAAGAACGTTGCTTACTGTTAGGTGTAAATATTGGACAACGAGCATATAGCAAACCTCATATGCTCTACACTTGGAGATACCTAAAGTATAAAACATGGAAATCATCGAAGCAAAATCATTCACTATGGAATACCTAAAGTATAAAACAGTCGGGGGGGGGCTATAATTTCAATTCTTGAGACTTTACATAGCCATTCAACATGTAGAGTCGGGATTTTATCGGTAACTAATGTCAATTTCTTCGAGTGAATCACAATCAGAGACTTAGAGTCTCAAAAGGTTGGTAAGATTGTGAACTCGGAGCTTATTTGGTTTTCGAATAAGTACTAGTATTAGGGTTTTGACTCAACTTCGCCAAAATTAGATTTCTAATTTTTTTCAAGATGCTTGCAAGAAGTTAGCCAATTTGAAAACTTTCAAGATTACACATAACTCTCGGAAAAAAAATATTTTAACTTTATTTGACTGTTATTTGAAGGGGTTTACACGGTGAAACTTGGATTTTTACTTTTTCAATATGCATGTCAAATATTAGCCAATTTGAAATTTTTAATTTTTATATAAAAATTGTCAATTTCCGTATGTTATAACCCATGAAAATTTTCAAATTTTCAAATCGACTAATATTTGACTATTATTTGAAGTTGTCAATTTCCATGTGTTACAACCCATGAAAATTGAAAATTTTGATATAAAAATTGAAAATTTTCAAATCGGCTAATATTTGACATGCATGTTGGAAATGGCTAAAAACTCAAGTTTCGTTATGATGACTCTTATAAATAATGGTCAAATGAAATTAAAATTCATTCTTTTAGTGTTATGATAATGTTGGCAATTTTCAAATTAACTTATTTTCTACATACATTTGGAAGGATGAATCACGATACAATCTTATATCACAAAATGTTGTATGACACATTTACACATGTTTTGAGCCACACACATCTCGCACGATGGCTACAATGTCCGTGTCATAATAAAAACAATTTAGCAATAACTTCAACATTTCCTCTCATAGGTGTTCATCGTTACTACTTCATTGCCATAAGGCCTAATTTTATTTAACAGTGACACGTTTTAGTTTCTATTTCATCGGAATCCTTAATCTTCGGTCATATTTTTTTGTTACGCTATCATTATCCATTTAGGAAGTTTCAATCGACGATAATTTATAGAATTATCCGATCAATAAATATTATTATGCCTGTTTTAGAATAACATATAAGTACGAGTACAACCCTACAAATAAACATGAGGACAATAGATGTACCAAACTCGTTTCCACACCCATCCGTACCCTATTTAAATCTAATCCCTCGCTTGGGACTGTTCCACAAATAAAACAAAACAAGTGACCAAACTGCAAATACCCATCAACAGAAATTTCAAATTCAATCAGGTGCGTAATTTCTATCCGATCACAAGTAGGATAGCAACTCCAAGATCGAGCCGTTAAATCTGTCCATCTGTGACGTGTCAGTGATCCAGAGGCTCCCTCCCTGTACCCGAACAGAAAACAAAAATAAAAAACGGAAAATAAAATATTTGTTTCAGAGCGCGGCAACGCCCCGCCCCCTCTTCTTCAGCCCAAAAAAGATTTTGTCTCTCATTGAACCAAACCCTTCGTACTCCTCCTCCTCCTCCACCGTCAAACTCCATTCCCGCGAAGGAGACAGTGAGCCGTCCTCTGGACGGTGGTGTATCGGCTTGAAATCGGCAAGGTCGTGGGGTGGATCTGCTTGATTTAGGATTGTAAGAAGACTGTGACCAGGAGTTTCTGCGAGGGTTTCTCGAGGTACATTGGATGAATTGACTCTGGTTTTCTTCTGGGTTTTGGATTTCAGTGCTGGGATCTTTGCTTGATGAGTTGACGGTTCGGATTGTCGGCAGAAGGCTGCATTTTGGACAATCCTTGGATGAATATCTCATTTCAAATTTCAAATTCTCTTTCTTCGTTTGGTTTTAGCAGGTTTTTGTTTTTGGGTTCGGCGTTGTAGTTCCTTCCCAGTGCTTTTCGCTGCTTTTCTGAATTCAAAATTTTCGGGGCTTTGCCTGTGTAATGGAATGGTCGTGTTTAAATCTGAGTATATTGGCTGGTGTTGAATCTGCTCTGGTGCTTTCTTATGCTGAACTGGGAAACTATCTTGGTACTACTAGTCGCCAATAGTGGTTGCTTCCCTTCTTCAGTGGTTTTGGTTTATTTGTGTAAGGGTTACTCCTGTGTAAGATCCCCTTCTATGGGATTGTTAGGATAAGTAAGTTGACTTACGTAATCCTATGATGAGACCAAATGCTAAGTCCTACTTTAATGTGTTCCAGAAAATTTACCTTCAATGCCACCAGCTAGGAAAAGTAGTGTTGACAAGCATTTTTCGGAAGAGGTATCTCGTGAGAAGAAGGTGAGGAGCTGGGACAAGAATGTAGTGCAGGTGACTATGGTGTTCTTTGCTTTTGCTTGCATTAGTGTTCTCTATGGTTTGGTTCTCTAAGCATGATTTAGGTATGCTAGTTGAGCAGGAGGATATCTAATGTTGTATTATGTTTGGGTTCCTATTGACCCATGACTGTTATTTTACCAGAAGAGGAAATCTACGTATAAGTTGGGGCCACCTTGGAGTGACACTGAGATTCAGAAGTTCTACAAAGCCTATCGTAGACATGGGAAGGACTGGAAAAGGGTACTTGCTTCTGCTCCTGTTAAGCTGTTCATTACCGGTCATTATTTATGGAATTCCGCTTCCGAACAGTTCGTTATTTGCGCTGCTCATTCTTGTTTATGTTCAGGTTGCTGCTGAAGTCGGTACTCGATCTGTGGAAAATGTGGAGGCCCTTTACAATTTACATCGGGTATTAATACACGTTTGGAGTCATTAAATGTAGTATTGAGCTAATGCTAAGGAACAGTGTGGAATTTGAGAATTTAGTCTGCTCATGTTGGGGGCAGAGGATTGGTTCCTCGTAGTGAAGTTTAACTTGATATGAATGAATGTAATTTGTAGGGTTCGTAAAGTCAATGCTATAACTTGGTTGTGAATTGATGTATATTTTTGTCTTGACTTGGTAATCATGATATTTTGTCTCTAGGCATACATATCCCTACCTGAGGGGACAGCTTCAGTGCACGGCCTTATAGCAATGCTTTCGGATCATTATAGTGTTCATCAGGTACACTCTATATCCAATTCTTCATCTCTTCAAAAACTTCTTCTACTTGATGAACGCTTTATTTCTTCTCCATGATCCGTGGTTAAGTTAAGACTTGGACTGCTTATATTCCTATTGTTAGGGACATTTTTCTGTGCTATGATCGATTTTGCATGTAATTGAACCCACTGAGACAACTAATGCACAAGTTAGGTCCACATGACAGAAAAGAGATTTATGCTTAAGGACACTAACATGTTCAACTAAGTGAATTTCATATCCTCAAAATTTGCAGTTATATACTTGCTGACTTAACAAAGACTTTCGCAATGTGTTGTCTTCCATTAGGCGCCCAGGGGCAGGGAAGCAGAAGACAGTGGCATGCCACTTGTACCCCACAAATCTCTCAAACGCAAGAGAGTGAAAGTCTCGATGAGCGAGCCGGCAGACCGCTCTGTTTCAACATCAACAGATGGATGCCTGTCACTCTTAAAGAGAGTACGTTTACTTGGTATGTAATCTTGGATTTTTTCGAACCCTTTGGCTTTAATTAGTGTTGAACCGCATGTTTGCGTGTATTTTGGAAATATAGACTGGATGATTGAGCAATGTAGCTAAAAGTCGAAGCTTGAGTTACTGTTGATGGTCTGAACTCTGAAGCTTGTCCTAGGTGGTCAGCCTCGTGTAGTTGGGAAAAGGACACCCTGTTTTCCTGTTGGACATTCATCCACCAGAGACAATCAGAGGAATCATGGTTTCCAAAACCGGAAGTCGGACCTTGCTTCCAAGGAAGAACAGGTGGTTAGTACATGTTCCTGTTTTGATATCAACTGATAGGCCAAAGATTTGATGTTCCATAACATCTATTGTTTTAGCTTTCTCCGTTGTACAAAGACGTACTCTTTATACCCTTACTTTTTTTTATGCACTCTGGCTCATCTCGAGAAAAGCTTCGTGATGCTAGAAGTAAGGGCAGTAACAATTCTGCTGCCTATGATGGAGATGCAAGCTTGCGGGACGTTGATTGTGTTGACTTCGCCGATATTTGTAAAAAGGGAAAGAAGATTCTTGGGAAGAAAATGAAAGTTGGAGTGACGGAGCGTAAAAAGCTTGATGACAGTGAAGGTCAGTTCTGTGGCTTGAGCCAAAATGTTGACACAAAGGTTGTAAAAGGAAAGGTGAAAGTGACTTCTCCTAATGGCGAAAGCAGCAGCAAGAAACTTTTGTCTGGAGGTAAGTTTGAAGGGACTTCTGAGTTATTATTGTTTTCTATGTATGTGTCCTTTTACTTTATTAGTTTAAAATGATCTTGTAGAATTGTAATGTTTGCTTCTGGAAGAATAATCAGTTCTCTTACTTGCCCTTTCTCATTGTCAGATGAATTCTCTGCTCTGGATGCGTTGCAAACATTGGCTCATCTCTCTGCGATGGAATCTGGTGAGTGTTGGAGACAGCGAGTCTGTTATGTCTCTGTTTGATCCCACTTATGAAAAGGGTATCCACACATCATAATAAAAATAAAAAAAACTAAGTTTGATCGAGAAATGTTCCCATCTTTGAAGCATGTAGTTGACATTTGTGGCTGATTTATTTTTTGGGTTTAGAATCTTCTGACCAGCTGAAGGAAGAAAAAACTATAGTTGGCGACGAAATAGCTTCAATTCCACAAACTACGTGTGTCAGCCATGGCACTACCGAAATCCCTCCCATGAAGGAAGCTCTACCCGACATGGTAACCAGAGTTCAAGCTACCACCTCAAAGAACTCAAAGACAGGAAGAATCGCATCGGTTGATGCTAGACCTAATACAGAGGCCAAGCAGAGGAATGGACCGTCAAATGGTAATACCCTGAAGAGGAAACGCCAGTCTTCGGTATCAAGAGTAAGCATACTTGAACTGTTAATCTCATGTGTCACCAAACTCCATATCTACATCACTGTGTGTTTAATGTACGCTTCTTCTTTTGAATCTCAGGCATTGAAGGTTGAAGCTGAAACAAAAAGCCCTGTTACTGATTCAGTGACGACCAAGGTACGCTAATGTGTCTTTAAATGCTAGTTGTGATGAATGCTGTTATTAGCTTTTATTTGGGAATTAATAAGATGTTTATAGGATTTTCCTGAGGTAAAGTTGCCTGCTAAAGAGGAACAAACTAGTGAAGTGTCTGCTCCTTCCGGACAATTGAAGACATGTTTGGATAATAGTGATGATCAAACAAATGTAGTAAAAAGTCAAGCCAGTTCGCCATTGCCTTCAAGAACAAGTAAACGAAAAAGTAAAGCTAGAGTATCTAATCCAAAGGTACATCCCATCTTGTTCTCGTTGCAAAATTTTACGCTTACCATGTTTTAATCTCTAATTGCCTTTTCCTTCTCTTTCATTTTTGCAGGAAGAGTTTCCTTGTTTCCTTTCTCCTAAGCTTCGCAGATGGTCTAGATTTGAATGGTTTTGTAGCGCAATTGACTACCCTTGGTTTGCCAAACGAGAATTTGTCGAGTACTTGAATCACGTTGGGCTTGGCCACATTATTACTCTCACTCGCGTCGAATGGGGTGTCATAAGAAGGTACCTTTCAAACCTTTCAGTGCGTCGAAAAAGGGCTAGATATATTTTTCCAGTGAAATACTGTTTACTCACCCTGGTTGCTCCAGTTCTCTGGGAAAACCTCGGAGGTTCTCCCAACATTTTCTCCAGGATGAAAGAGGGAAACTTCAGCAGTACCGCGAGTCCGTGAGGAAACATTACAGTGAGCTCCGTACCGGCATCAGAAAGGGACTTCCGACAGATTTAGCAAGGCCTTTGTATGTCGGGCAACGTGTCAATGCTATTCATCCGCAGAGTAGAGAACTCTATACTGGGAGAGTCCTTACCGTTGATCATGACGAATGCAGAGTGCAGTTTGACCATCCGAACATTGGAGTTGAACTCGTTAAGGTAGAGTCTCACTCGACATGAAAGAATTATTCTTGCTTTCCAGGGGATCTACTTAGTTGATCGATCCTTTGGTCCTTTTTACAGGATATAGACTGCATGCCTTTTGATCAAATGGAGAACATGCCTGAGGCTCTTAAGAAGCTGAAGCACTTTGATGTTTCAAAGGATGTTCAAATCAATAGACATCCGGATACTCGAAGGCTCGCCTCAGGTACTGGACCGAGTCCAGGAAACGCCAGATTAAACCAGGCTCAGGTTGGAATTCTCGCCCGAAAATTGAGTTTAGTATTCAGTTTTAACTTCACAGTGATCGTGTCATATCGGTTTGAGATCTGAGTGTCATAAGCTTTTAAGGTCCAGAATGCCGTGTGTGGTCAGCTTCCTGCAACCCAACAAATGCGAGAATATAGAGCGGACAGATTTGACAGAAAGGTATATTGGGTTTTGAACAATTACATTGTTAGCATTTACCAGTTTTAGAAGGATCGAATTCCTTTAAAGCAGGATTTGCTTCTACTTCATGCAGGTCGTCTGTTCAGAAGCATTGAATACGAGGCAATGCCATACCCAGCCAGCAAACCAGGGACTACATTGGTTGAACTTGGGCAACTCTAGTTTATTTGCGGCCATGGAAGACACTCCGTACCAGGGTTCCTTTGCTTCACAAGAGTTGGGATCTGCTGTAGTTGAAATCGTACAAAAATCGAGACAACAAGCACATAAGATGGTTGATGCTGCTCTCCAGGTAATCTACCGCTTCTCTTTACTTCCCCGGCACTCAATTGGTTTTCCTTAATCTCTTGCATGCATTAAATTCTAGGCATTGTCATCTGAGAAAGAAGGGGCATCTCAAGGGGCAGATGCTTTCGCAACAATCATGGAGGCCCTAGATGGTGTGGACACAACAACTCGAGGTTTACCAGAGCCTCGGCAGCAAGTCACTGATGGCAACGATTCGCCAGAGTCCCACTCGAACTCCTCCTCTGCAGCTTCATCCTCCCCGTCCCAGCTTATGACTTCATGTGTTGCTACTTTTCTCATGATCAAGGTAACCAACTCCCATAAAATCCCTCAATGCAGATCTTTTCTTCAAAAGTTTGGATCGTAACTTCGAGCTATTATCTTTTGTTCTCATGGCATGAAGATGTTTACTGAGCGGCAGTATCCTCCTTCGGATGTGGCTCAGATGATAGATTCTGCGGTGACCAACTTGCGACCTTCATGCTCCCAGAATCTGCCGATATATCGAGAGATACAGACGTGCATGGGGAGAATCAAGACTCAGATATTAGCATTGGTACCGACATGATCACATAACAGTGTCTTAATTGAATTCCCCCACTCCCCATGCCAATGTAGATATGATCCTTCCTTTTGTGGGCTGAACTACAGGGAATTTTTGCGAATTGGAATGTTGTTCTAGCTGATGCTTACTTTCTAATGAAATCATGGGAGTTTTAGCTCTTACGATGCCTGGTTGTTTCGGAACAATGAAAAAAATGAAATCGGACAAATGTCCGAAAATCTTCCAACTAGTACTAGTGGTAAGATTTCTCGAAACTGAGAAAAAGGCAGTGCTGGTAAATCTCAAAAGCAAAAGGATCGAGCAGCATTAAAAATCACCATCAACCCTATTCATGGCTCAAATTGACCCAATGCAGATCGGGTCCCTGGACATGGAAGATCGAAATTAGCTGATCAAGGAGCCGCCTTTGATCGACTTGTTCAAGAAGCACATATGCCTCGTCGTGTATTTGGTGCCTTGTTCAAAAGTCGTATAAAAATCTTATTTGTATTTGTAAATTAACCTTGAAATTTGTATCCAATTTCATATACCAAACAAGAAATTTCATCCCATATCAAAGTTCTTTAACTTGGTCTCATTTCCAAAGGCTCTATTTCTCAACTCTCTAGGGTTGACTAATCTCTTCTCTTAAGTTGGTGTCTCCGGTAGCTAAACAGTGGACTTGTCACATGGTTCGTAGGTGATAAGCCCTCCCGGAATACTGGTTTATGAAAGTTGACTGCAAATGAACAACCGTAAAAACCATGGAAGTATGCCACTCCAAGGCTTTCAATATAACATGATATTCATATCATAGCAGCGGCTGATTCGTGACCGGATTTGGATCGTAAAGGATCGCAATTACCTTAATGGAAGAAACATCAGGGGAGTCTCGAGTCTTCTTAGGGTAGAATTTGTAAAACCTCATATTCTGAAATGCAGTTTTGGTCTCCTCACTAAGTTCTTCCCTTGCCTTTTTCCTAGCTTCCCTAGCCTGCACAGAACAGAGAATCATTTGTGGAATCGGTCCATGGTATTGCGTATCGAAATAAAACAAGGATCAGCCACCTCTCGATAAGCTCTCTTTGCTTCTTCAACTTTCTCTTTCACATGCTCCTGCATAAGCCACAAACGGAAAAGATCAGTAAAAAAACGTGACATTATGAGGACCTGTGGCTGTAATCATGAGTCTTTACCTTGAAGGCGTCCTTCTGAGCTTCAGATAGTGCTTGCTCCTTGATCAGCTCATTAGTGAATCCCTGCGAGTAAATATACAAGCTCCGAGTTAATAGCTTGCGAGCATCAACTTTCTCGGGTATTACTCAACCAACCAGTTACTAACGATACTTCTACTCACATACAACGCACAATTCTCACCTCAAGCTCGTCCATCTCCCAATCAAACCCACAGAAAACCTGCAACTACAAAATTCATAGGATGCATAATAAGGTTCCCAATATGCATGAATCCAGTGAGCTTCCCTAACGAGTAATATTCCCTACACTTTCTTACCGGCTTATCCTCTGCTGGGAAAATTATTTGGACCTCAGTGCTTTGCTCAAAATTAAGGGGATTATACAAGTCTGTCCAATAAGTAAAATAAACTCGATGACAGTTCAACCAGTTATAACTCACACAGCAGTAAACAACCCTGGAAAGTGGCTCAGACAAACTAGCTGAATGGATCTTCCTCTAACAACGTTACATGCTTGCTAGGCACTAAGAACCGAAGATACTTGAAGAACAGATCAAATTAACTTAAGCGCTGACTCACATGGAAGGCAGTATTCGAATTTCTTAAGTCGTTTTATATCCATATGTCTGAGTGTGGTTCTGCAAGACACGGATTACGATTGATCATCACCATGACTAATAGCAAGTAGAAAGTGAAACTTTAAAACAAAATGATTAGACGAACATGCTTCAAGGAGACGACGATACCTCCTCAGAGTACAGCTCAAGACGAAAATTTGAGATTTCAAGCTATCGACTTCTGTATCCCTGTTACAGACAGATTGCCAAAATATCGAACACCAAAACTGGACATGACAGCTCGAAACTAGTAAAGCTAAAAGTATGCATCAGCAACCTGTTCTCCATAGTAATGTATGGAACCCAGTCCATCATTTGCTTCATAGGAACTATTTCTTCAGATCCCATTTCAACTGAAGCGATTCCGATCTTATCGGATGGTGGAAAAGGTGAAACAACCTACAAAAGAATATCCAGACAAACATAAGAAAGACGGCAGAGCCAACGGGGTTAATCCCTCTGGCTACTGCCCTTCACGAGCAGTCTACAAACAACATCCAAGTGCATGCTACAAAGTTAGATTGTATAAGGAATCCTCACCGCCACAATCGCAGGTACATTGATTACTTTATACTCCCCTTGGTAAGGTACCAATTGAGCTGCAAACCAAAGAAGCCACAAAACTAAGAAACTAGCAAAGGGAATCGAAATTCGAAACTGCTCTTTTTCCTTCCCGAAATAGAAATGAACATATAACCAATGAAAATAGATAGTTACATACGTTCAGTAGAGCCAAAGAGATAAACTTTCTTCCCATGCAGAACTCCACCTTCTTCAACAGATTCCTGCCACAACCAAGAAAGCCAGTTAGCATCCGGAAACGGGGCGGTGAAGACTAGAGACAGAAACAGACGACCAGACGTTATCAATCACTCACTTTCAGGTTCGAAAAATCCCAATTGTACTTGTACACGGCGTCCAATTGATCCCATTGAAAACAAAACAAACAAACGAGCAACAGAGTAGTAATGATAATAACACATGAATATGTGCTCAGTGTTCCAACAATCCAGCAACAGGAAATTCCGAATCCAACCAACCTCCGTCCCAACCAGGAAAACAGATTTCCACAAATCCTCCTGCACGGCAATGGATTAACATTAACCATCTCCATTAGATATGATCAACTTCAATCAGCAAGAACAGCAAAGCTCTAGCCATTAATAAGCATCCTAATAGATGATCTATGACGGTTCCACCTTGAAAGCATCTCAATACCTAAACTATCCTGCTAAGTTCAAATTGCTATCGACATCTGTTGACTCGAAAAAACAAAAAAAAGTTAACCAGCGGCAACAATGAACCCAGACAAACCAGGCTAACCAAGCGGATTAAATACGCCACACGCCACAAGTTTTCCGACCCAAGACTTTATGGGTTTGGGGCGGTTTTTTCCCGCACAATTTCAAATTAAAAAAAAAAAAATTATATTTTTTTTATTCAAAGGTAATCGGTCTTGTTACACAAGTAAGAGAAGAAAGCATACAAAGTAGAAGGGATTACATGAGTAAGCACCAAAACTAACAATATTACCGAGGGCTTTCTAAGTTAATTAATGTCAATGATGATGCGATGGTTGAACCGCTTTGTGGTGCGTAGGAGTCAATAGTAAGAATTTAGGAGGGGAGGGTTGGGGGTTTCAACCGATCGTTTTTTTAGGGCTCCATGATCTCTTAAGTCTGGCGTTCTTGACCGTCGCAATGCATGTGCCTTGAGCTTTTGATGAGGAGTGTGACAGGTTGACGTTGGCGGTGATGCAAAGCTGGTTTTCTTCGAGTGTTCAGGCTTTTTACACGAGTGGGGAAGCAACCATATAAACAAGTCCCCATGGACATTGTGTGATGATCGGAACATGAGAAAGAGAGAGGGGGGGGGGGGGGTGAGGGAGCAACCATCAATGCAAGAACATCAATTGCTTGTCAAGCAAGAATCATCCTAGAAGGGGTTACTCAAAATGAACGTGGTGTTTCAAGATGGAAAATGAGAAGATGAAATGGGTTACAATCTCTTCCCTTCAAGAGCGAAGTTCTAACTTTCCATTGACTATTCTAGTATTTGCAATGAAGAAACAGATAGAAGCCAGAAGCAAGTGTTCTACATGATCTTTTCTAACATCATTTTGGAGGTCATTCTTGTTATAGATTCATCTAAACACGTTTGCGGAAAAATTCTCGGAGATTAGAGATTGAACTGCTGAGAAAGGTATGCTTTCAGTGCCCCGCGAGATTAACAGGTACACAATAGAAAATAGTACGATTCCAGACCCGTGAGGTTCAATTCAACAGGTACGATCTCGCCAGTATTACGAAACCAACCAATCAATGGACATCTACAGAAAAAACTAAGCATTGACTCATCAGGTTGAACCACAGCTCTTATTACAGCCCACCAACACTTAAAAGAACAAGTTTGGCCTCGGTTATCATTTCTGCTAATGAAGGGTTTTCTTGAGGCAAACTTGGAAGGAAAAATCATGGGACTGTAAAGGCTTTAAAAAGGAGGGTAAGAAAATGAATATGATACTCACAATTTACAGATTCTTTTTTTTGGGGTCTTTGAATTTCTCTATCCTAAGCAAAAAAGGAAAGGAAGGGCCTTTGAAGCCGTCAAGTTGTGGATTCTGACTAAAACCAGCTTCAACCAAGCAAGAACTTGAATACATCACTCAGTGACACGATCCCTTCGACTCGCTTGCTCCCGGCCTCAACAATCAGCAGCCTTCTAATCCCTGATGAGAGGAAGAGAAATCAGAGAATGATGCAATAATCGAGTTAGTTCGCAAGCCTCTTGAGTCAAGCGTACCCTAGCTTAAAGATCAGATCATTCGAATTCGAGTAGTCTCTCTAACGAGATTTTTTCTCGAGCGGCTAAGTTCACTAACAGCCCTAGTCATATATGTAGACTCATTGAAAAGTTGAACGGTATGAGATTACCGGGAGTCGCGAGTCGCTCCATCACTTTGTGTAGAGGGTCAGATTTCAAACACATGTGACATCTTTGGCCGTTGTACATTCCATAATTTGAGTTTGCATCTTGTCCCAGCTGCAACGCCTGTACGAAGATGAAATCAAATCGTGAGTTGAGTTGTATATTACGTTACAATAGTAAAGAGTAAGAGATTCGGCATGTACCTGATGGATGCTTATTTCTTCTAGATGTATCTGTGCATAGGCTTTATCTTTCGCCAACGCGGTGATATCGCTGCCAAGTTCAGAATTTTTACATAGATGCATCATAGATTGCTTACATTACAAACAACAAATACTGCAGACAAGCAAAACCACAAGCACGAACCTCCGTGAATATATGTCAAGGAGGGAATCGTTGTCGTCTACAATTGGTATTGAACTGATATCAGCTGCAAAAAGAATTAACAGCATCAGCCAAGACCCGGATAAAGGTGGGAAATTAGAGACCTTTGTCCAGGTTTTTCGATTACCCTGAACTAATAATGTCAGAGCAGCACCAAGTGTAGCATTGGGCCTCAAGACTGCTACTGGCCTTGCATTTGACTCCCCGATTTTTGGAACCCATGTACCTAAAGGAATCGAACAAATTGGTTGTTGTAGAACAGGCAACGAACTAGCGGAATGCCTGAAGTGTCTGCATATACCTGTGAAGGAATACGGCAAAGAATAAGCATTGCATTTCACAACAGATAGGCAGACATGTATCTTACACGATGAACATGAAGAACTTACATTTTAGTATCCCGGAAAGGGTAGCTAGATGTAACAGCTGTGGGAATGAACCGTCTTGAGAAGAAGAGTGCACAATGGGGATCGTGGAAATGTTGCCCCGCAAGATTTTCAGGGAAACGTCTTTCAACGAATCATAAGGTCCAGCCTACACGACACAGGACTTGCAGTTAAGAATTTAACCGTGAAAAGTATCTGTTGGTGCATGCACATAAAAAATTGCATGCCACATGATCTCAGTTAAGTTTGCAGCTAATACTTACATGGATAAGATGTCTAGGATATGATCTTCCAGTGCCATCAATTTGTCTGCTAAGATGCAACTTCCCTTCTTTCCAAGCTGATATAGTATGAGTCTCCAATTCCTCCTCCGTCAAATTAGATCCACGATTTCCAAGCTGGAATCCATGATATTAAAAGATCGTAAGCTGAATCTATGCAGGGTTGAGAGTTGTCCTTTAATTTATCAAAAACTAACCGACCTCTCTCAGAATTAAGATGAAATCCATTGCACTGAGAACACCAACAAACTGACCCTTCGAGAAATCCCATAGAGGAGCCACAGGAACACCCTGGATTAAACCAATGGAAAAACATGGATGCTCAGCCATGGCATTAAAACAAAAGAACGTGCAACAGAGAAAAATGCACAGGATATAGCACAAGTACGAAGTAACTAGGTATTAGATGTGAATATTAATATGGCCGCATGAAGAGATTAGACGTGTCCTCACCTGTTCGTGGAGAATATGGAATGCTTGCTTTACGGGTAGTTTAACATCCAAGGCAATAACCTAGAAGATGAGATGTATAAGCAAAGAGCAAATCACAATAACTTAAGCTTCTGAATGAGTGTGTGTGATTGTAGACAATTCAGCTCCAAACAAAATGGTAGCATTCAAACCTTGCCTGACTCAGGGAGCAACTCGTATGCAGTATGTGTTGATAAGAACGCAGAAATCCGGCTACGAGAGACCTCTAAATCAGCATTTGTTATACCCTGGACAACATCCTGAGAAAGAACAAATATTACACATTTATTTGTGACCGCTTTCCATTTAAACAGCCTAGCTTGTTCATGAAGCCACAGACCGGGAGAACACCTGAATTGTTGAGAGAATGTTGTACATTAAGTGGAGGGGACAAACTAAAACAGAATACTGATTACACTAAAACCGAGAAAATAAACTAGCTAATAGAGAGAGCTAGATGGAGTCACATGATGGGAGCCAACAACTCACAGTCTTGAAAGGGACACCAGAAACATGAATGAGTACTAGAGTAAACAAGAGGCCCTTACCGAACGAACAAATACATCATCCAGGTCCATGTTGGATCTCCCAGGTGTCCTAGGACTATAAGTTGCAGGAATGACATCTGGTTCCCGCGGTAGAAAGACAGTATTCATCACGCCATAACTTCCACTAACAAAAGGTTGGTGCTCATCATGCCGCCACTCTCCATCCACAATAAATTTGTACTGCATATAAATGTAGAGAACACGAAAAGTAAGTAACAATACCGGCCACCGGATCATGCAAATCATTCAAGACGAGATACACCAACAAGCTCAAAAAAGCAGCATTCACAACTTTACAATGCATTGCACTAGTAATCTAAAGGCCCGGGGATTCATTCATTGCTCAAGTGTTTATTTTGAGGCACTGCATTAGCCTATTTTTCCCAAGTAAGAAACCTTGATACATGCACTGATCCTTCTATAGTAACAAAACAACATCACAAGCTCCGTGCCCTTCTACTTACGAACCCCGGACCTGGGTATACTTGTCTAGTAAGAGTAAACTACTATGAACTATCAATGCTTCTTTTCCGAGTCATTGAAAAAACCAGGATTAACAGCTTAATTACGCGCAAATGCAGATTTGAGCAGATGATTACAAGTCATAACAGCAGAGATACGAAACAACAGTGAAGAAGAAGAAGAAGAAATACACAATCATTAACCTGGTGATATCCAGGCGTCAAACTGCAAATAACTTGAAACACCGTAGGACAACCTTCCATCGGTGACATTGGTATGCGGTCAGTCCACCTGAAAATGCATTAATCAGTCATCATAAGTGATAATGTCTGAAACACAGAACCATATTAATAACAAGCTCTCACAGACGGTAAGTTAGTAGGCAAACCCACCCATTAAAAGTACCACTGAGAAACACATTCCTCCCTCCATAAGGCCAAACAAAGCGCATAGGAACCACTCCTAAACCATCATGCCCAGCTTCTGAACCCGCAGCAAACATCTTCTTTCCTGATCCTCTATACTTAACAGCAGAGGACCCTTCTTATGCCTCCCTGTACATGCAGAAAAGCCTTTCCTTGGAGCAGTTTCAAACACCCACGAAGCAGTTATCTCCAAACTTCAACCCCAGATTAAGCAATTCGACACAAACATCACCGAAGAACAACAAATTCCTAGGAACAATTCCGACGATAGCGAAAAATCCTATCAACCACGAGCTGAAATCTCCGATCTGGGGCCGAATAATCGATAGGGAAAGCAAACCCAGAGATTGGAATTTGTCGGGAGCAGTAGTCGGGGGATGGGAGAGTGAGCTCCGTGCGCGGTAAAAAAAAATGGTGGAAGGTGCGGAAAACGATGGGAGGGAACCCTAATTTTTTCAAAGAGGGTGGGAAATTGAAGACATGGAAGGACAAAGTTGGATCTGAACGGGAAATGGAGTTTCTTCTTTCTTTTTTGCGGTTAATTTTTTTGGGGAGTGGAGAGAATCTGAGGAATTGGAGCGATGATGATGAACAAGAGAGACGACAAATGGTGGAGAGGGAGAGAGAAACAAGGAAAACCTAAAATGAAAATGATTAGTAATTAACTGAGACTTGTGCTTCAGGTTTACATTAATTAATAATCATTAATCATGTTTTTTTACTAATGATTGTTTTTAAGTCTCGGTAATAAATCGGTTAACTTTATTTTTTTACGGTAATACCACTCTGTATCGAGTAGATGATCTCGAAAATATATTCATCTGTGTATTATTTTGTAAATTATTCTATGAATATAAAGTTATATTCGATGAAAAACCACGTAAAATAGACAACGAATGTTACATTAAATTTGATAATTCAGTTTCACATGGGTTTGTCACAATTTCTTGTATAGTGTTGGGTAATAAAATAGGCCAGAAAACTCATATGAATTTGTATCTCCTTTTTCGGTAAAAATTAAATTGAAAATACTCAGAGAAAAGGAAAATAGTTTATTTATCATCACGAAATTATCGTCTATTTCTCGCATCAATTGTCGGTTAAATTTCTTCATGAATTGGTAGATAAAGAACAGTATCCAAAATATGTTCTTACAAGTTCAGTGGTGTTCCTCGTATCCAAAATTTCTAATTTATTTGTGTAAAAAATACTCATTACAAATGTTAAACACCTTATTCGTCCATAACTTTTACATTTCATATTCTTACCCAAAAAAAGTTACATTTTATATAAAAAATTAGTTAAATTATACTATTTGACGCCCAACGTTTTGAATAAAACAATGTTTTATATTTTGTAAAAACGACAGTGTCCAAATTTACTCTGTCCAAAAATTATTTCACGGTACATTTTTCTGTACATTTCGGTACATTTTTGTCGGCCCGACCGAAATTCCGGCCGAAAAACCATCTGGTAGGCTGGGTCTTCTCGGCGGACGGAATTCGGTGCCATCCGGATAGTTTTTTGGCCGCAATTTCGGTCGGGCCGGTTTGAATTTTTTTTTTTAATTTTTGAATGATCTCATTTAATTGTTTTTCAGATAATAACATTTGTCGGATGGTTTTAACATTCGTTGGATGCACTAACTCGTCATGAATAATTTGGTAAGGGGTCGTTAATTTTGCTGGAAAAATAAGTGAATGAATACGAAGATGTGAACATACTTCATAAATAAAGGGTACGTTTTGTTTGTAGGGAGTACATCGGTGAATAAGGGTGACAGAATCAATTACACCGATAGATTTTTATCTGATGATGTTACGATACTTCGGACGAATCTTGTGAAGCTGCAAAGTGAATTATCCAGTCGCTTAATTTTAAGTTGACTAAAGGATCCAACAAAATAAACAAGGCAGAGCGACAGTATCAGATGTATCTATATTGCTCTCGAAACCAATGCCCTTACAAGTGAGGAGAAGAGCGATATTAGGGACATGGTTGCGACTCACACACAACCAAATAAGATCAGGTACGTTCTGAAAATGAAGTTCAACACTCATCACAATAAACAATCAAATATATAATGAGTCGTACAATATTATGAAGGAAAAATTAGGTAGTATGAATTCGACGGATTGGACATTGAGAACCACTTCACGATTGGGATACTTTGTTCAGTCTATAGAGGATGAGGGTGGAAATTTTGCCAACCTTTTTCTCAATCACCCTGTGTGTGCTCTGATGTTGAGGGCTTGGCTGAGACTTATGTTTGGGTGTTGAATCAATTGAGAATGTTGCTAGGCGAGCGACAATCAAATGCATTTGTGACTAACAAGGAGCGCGGATTGGCTCTCGGACTGTGCATTGTCTTCCCAAAAACTCCATACTTACTTTACGAGTGACATATAAAAAGGAATATTGCTACCAATGGATCTTCGATTTTTTTTTTGAATTTTCGTTTGATAGTATTTTAGATTGTGTTATGAGTGTTTGTAAGTGTTTGAGTTAGTCAATATACACAACTTTTCATATGAATTTCGATTTACAAAAAGATAATAACGTAACTTACTCAATCCATGAATTTTAATTTTACAAAAAGATAATAATGTAATTTACTCGATATAGTCCGTTATTTAATTTGAAATCTATTCGTTTAGAGTTCATATTACAAAAGGCTAAAAGCGCAGTTCAAATGTGCAATCGCCTAATAATTTCACCGCCGTCGCGATTTAGCTTTCTCGATCGACTCCATAGCTTCTTCAAACGACTTCCCGGAGTTCCAACTCTTCCACAGCATCTCCCCACTGCCGTCCATCATCTTCGCCCCGCCCAATAGGCATCCAGCGAACGCCACGTTCAGCAAGAAAGCCCGCGTCGTCATGAACCGGATCGCCGCCTCCAAGATCGACACTCCGCTGCTGCTCCGCCTCGCTCCCCCATCGTATTTATTGTACGACGATTGATAAGAAGAGGAAGATGAATAAGAAGAGGAATAGGAAGAGTTCTTGTTGTGGTAGCGATAACCGCCGGTGTAAGCTGAAGAACCGCTACGGAGGTTGTAATCGGCACGCTTCCGATCGTCGACAAGGATCTGGTAGGCCTCGGAGATCTGCTTGAATCTGAGGGACGCGTCGTCTCGGACGTGCTTGGACGATTGGGAGTGTTTGTCTGGGTGGAATTGGACGGCCAATCGCCGGAAGGCTTCCTTGATCTCCGATTTCGTCGCGCTCCGGTGAACTCCCAGAAGTTTGTAGTGATCCATCGGGACTCCAATTGGTGACAAAACTCACTGTTCTTCGACTCCTAGGGTTCGCGTGTGGGGGATTTCGCTTTTGATTAATTACAGTAACGCTCTTGAGATTCGATGATGCCCGATACGGTGACGTTTGAATGGCATCCAGCACAGAGAGTGTTTGTGTTACCCGCCATTGCCACGTTTCATTTCTACTACCAAGAAGCAATTTAAACCCCTCAAATTTTATGATCTTAATGGACTTGGGCTCTTTTCCATCTCTTGCTGAGACAGACCCGGCCCGACAGCATCGATCAAATTTGGCAGCCCAATCAGCCACAGTGAAGCGACACCGTTTGTGCCCCTCTTTCTCAGTCTCGAAGTTCGATGCTTCTCGTGCTTTGCTCTCAGTCTCACTTGTCTCCGGCGGTCGAGAGAACTAGACTGATCCTTCAATGGCGTCCATCATCTGTACGATCTTATTCGCTCCTCTCTCCGCAACGAATATCTCAGTCGAGGTAAACAAGAACAGCACCGCGACGCTCCATTTTGTTTTCACCTTATCCGTTCAGACTCGATTCGGCCAAGATATATACATCGTTTCATTGTTCCGCGATTGTGCAGACCGTTAATGATTAGTGGGTTTCTGCTAGTTTTGGGAAGCAACGGGGGGAAATGTTCTGTTTACGGTTTTGCTGAGTGATTTGATCTACCTCGAGTCTAGAGAGCAATCAGCTAACAAGAATTTTGCATGCGTTTTTAGTGAATCGGAATTCTGAAGCTGTTAGTGTTATTCTTTGATTTTTGGCGTATTCTTTTCTTGTACATAATTTTGATGGTTCAGGTGGCCATTTCCTGTTGAGAAGGAAATGGTCTGAGTATTCCTCGTCACTCTTCCAGGAATTGAAATTACAGAAGGCAAATGTGGTTAGGATTTCAAGAAGAAGGATTACTACTACAGGTACATTTTGTCTTTTCTCAATTTTCCTCCTCCTTGAGCCTTCCTGTATTGTTTAGTAAAGTTCGTGTGTAGCTCCGAGTTGTGGTTGTGAGTTGTGACTTTTCATAACTGAAAGTTCATAGCAGATGCTTTCACTATGACCCAATATGCTCAAGTAAGATGAGAAAGCTAAGAATGCAGAAAAAGCGGAAGGTTGCGCTGAACTTTTCGACATTGTGAATTCTTGGAGCTTCCTCTTTTAAAATAACATATATGGATATATTTCCAAACTCCAGTCACGTTAGGATGTGGTCTTGGTCTGTTTTATGATCTAGGTGGCAAGTCTGTTTGCGCTTCGTTGTACTGAGTGAGGCTAGTTAATTAATTGGCCCGAGTGACAATGTACAGATGGAGTTAGTTGTTTACAGCTTGAGAATGTCTACTTCTTGTTAGAGACTGTTAATGGACTTCTCGCATTACTAGTGTGTTTGATCTACTTACAAAATATTGTTAGAGACTGTTAATGGACTTCTTGTTAGAGACTGCAAAATTTTAAATGTGTTTGATCTACTTACACTTCTGGCTGTATGATAAAAGCCTTGTCTAACTTGAATATTTTCATCAATTTGAGTCTGAACAAAATATAGTTTTTGTCCTTAATACCTGAATAACCATGAAGTAAACAATTTCCAAACCAATTCTAAAGATATGAATGGTTAAACAGCCGAACAGGTTATGTGAATTTCTATAAGGATACCTCTTTTTCCCTTCAAGAAATTGGCACACGACAAGTCAAATGGAACTAAACTATATAGTCTAAATCTGTTGGAATTTACTCCAACCTCTGCTACATGCCTGAATGTAAATGAACGTTTGTCGGATCAATCGTTTTCTCTCTTCTCTGGGTTGCCATTCGATATCCCTTCCTTGAAGAAAGAATCTTTTGTCTCCATTATGTTTCCAGCTTATGTTTTATCTGGTTAAACTTGGATGGGCCAAGACTCTTGAAATGAAGGTAAAAAAAAAAACTCTCTCGATTTGATACAGTTATGGTATGACTTTCTTTGCAGCGACTGGCCTCCTTGCCCTTTGCAGCTTCAGTAAAGACGTATATCTCAGAAGTTGCGGGCGTTCAACTACTCCATTAGGACATTTAAGTGACCTTTTTCCTTGTTGTATGAATGTAGGTTCTAGTAGTCACAAAAGAATAACTGGTTTCTGGGTTGGACCAGATATTGACGATGGTTGGGGATTGGTCGAAGCTTCTGTCAATCAAGTTACTTCACTCTAGTTTTGATCTTTTTCTGCCTTATGGTTCTTTAACAGGCATTCATGAGATAATGATTCAGCAGAGAGTTTATTTGTGCCCATAGTGCCCTGGAATACTTTGAACATAGAGTCATTCTAGATTCCACAATGGATTTACTGTTAAGAACATTATGGGAGGGACTAAATCTTACTTTCAGATGCACAAATGTTATTTTACTTAGTGTGTGTCACCAAACTTTTTTTCTTACTTTTGCGCAAGTGGTACTTTCATGTGGTCAACCAGTCGAGATATGGTGTAATTCAAACTTCTCAGAGGGTGCTTTTATGACAGCTTCTTCTGGTAATCAATTTTCTTGTGTCTAATTTTTATTTTTTGGCTATTGGCTACGGCTTATCTTGCTCGGTAAAACTAAAACTATATGAGAAATTGTAAGAGAATATAACTTGCAAAAATAGGACAAATAGTGGCACGTGCTTTTGTTATTAAGAATGAATACATAATTTTCTTCTAGTTGCATGTGTCTGCAACCTTCTTATTATACTTGTCTCATTCAAACTCTTTCTAGCAACCTTCTTATTATGCTTGTCTCATTCAACCTCTTTCTAGCAACCTTCTTATTATGCTTGTCTCATTCAAACTCTTTCTGAATACTTTCACATGGTCTAGTAGTAATTTAGCAATGATGTGATTCAGATATCTAAGTGGGTATAGTTATGAAGAGCAGTCCATATCCACTCACCTAACCTAATATCTTTTGCTAATTCACAGAGGAACATGGCAGTGTGGGTATTACATTATACATAGTTTGAATCATGACACAGCAAATAATAGTTGCTTTGGTGTAGACTTGAGAACATGAGCATGGGTTACTATCTTCACAATTTATGTGACAAGAGTTGTATATGTTACACTCTATGCATGAACTAATGTCAATATATGTGGATACTTATTGCTTGCTTACAAAGTTGCTGCATCAACATAGTTTCTTGGACCATTAAGTTCCAAAGTGATGAAATGGTTTGTGAAGATCAGTGTACCATTTGGAATGTGCGAAAGGACATGTTGTGCTTTCATGGTAGGATTGCACATGGACAACCCATTATCTGTCTTATAGAACTGATGTAGGAGATGTAGCAGACTGGTCCGTTTTAATTAATACGTGTTCACTATGGCTTATATTTGATCATCACCACAGCATGAAAAACTGTGATGTGAGTCAGAGACGAAACACAATGCCTGAAATTCCGTTGCCCGAATGCTGCATTTGTAGGGAACATTTTATCAGGGAGACCATCATATTAACTCATTGATATAGCTGGTTCCAGATTTTCTAGGTTATTAAATAGCTTTAGTAGGAATGTGATGGTGCATTACTGTAGTTGATTCGAGATGTCGAGCTTGTCTCTCACTTTGTTTCATTATTTTGTCCATGCTTTTAAGGGAAACTTAGTGCTACTTTTGTTGCATTCTTCTTTCACTACTGAGCACACTTCAATAGATTCCATCTTCTGCAGGAACAATTGATAGTTGAGAAGTGGTCCCAAAGTTCTCACAGAAGGCATTTGTGTATGTTAATCCTTCTTTTATGAATTTTTAATTATGGTCTTATCAATTTACCTCTTTTGTATGGTGAGTCTACCCAATTCTTTTACTTGTGGTTTAAAACTAGCATGCTTTAGATTTGGGCTAGATTTTCACGGCAATTCATGCTATGTAAAGCCACAATGTTCAACGTTGTGGTCCACTTCCCTGGGGCATGGAAACCCTAGAACCTACTGTAGATGCAATCTTTACCCTAATTTGACTTATTGTATTGATGGCTATCCCTGGACGCATTTGTTTTGGTAGATATGTCCAGGAGGACCTGGCCATGGAAAACTGGCTACTGCATATGCAGTATATATGATTTGTTAATTACATTTCTCTTACTTGTAGTGACACAGGGAAACGAACTTGTGTAGGATGGTGATAAGTATTGCAGGAAATTTATACAGAACTGTTCTCGGTAGATAAATAGACCATTCTTCGGTTAATATGTGGTCCACAAAGAACTTAGTGTGCTATCTTTATGTGAACTGATATTCTTTATAGATTGTATTGGAAAACTAAGGGCTTGATGAGAGCTCTGGAAGTAAAGAGTGGCTGTTGCAGCCTTTTAACCAGCGTGGGAATTGATTGATAGTGTGTACTTCATAACTTCTTTATTTGGTGAACTTTACTTTACAATTTGATGAATACTTTCAGTTGACAATAAGATGTAACTGATGTGTCTGTCTATTAACGCGAAAGCTGATGTATCTTACCTTCATTGTAGTCTGTAGACATGTTTCCTCTTCAAGATTGATAATAGGTGCAATAATTTTTTTTAGCAAAATAGATAAAAGGAACAAAACCGGTATTACAGGAGTGAGATTAGTGTCTAATGGATTAACCATTCCCAGAAATAGGTGGCCAACTGGTCATATCCTGCGTAAGATATATGAAGAGTAACATACCTAAGTTGTGGATTTTGTTATGCCTTTTTGCATATCAGAAACATGAATGAGAGAAGGGAAGGTAGATGAAGTTGAGTATCTTTATGAAAGTACAGGTTAATAGAATTGCACATGAACAGAAGTATGAATACCATGGTAATTTATTCCCTCTAAATCAAATGACGTGGTGTGATCTCGAATCTTTGGAAGCTATCAATGTACTGGTAAAAAGAAAACTGTAATATTATTATGGTTCTAGTCTCATGAACTGAAAAGATGGTTCAAACCATCAAGTCAACAACTATAAAGAATCGAAGTTTCTTCTCTATTACACTTACTGAAGAGAAAAAGAACTGAAGGCTGACAGCATCAGTTCAGATGGCAGATTGGAACAAATTACCTCAATGCGGTGAAGAGAGTTTCCATCAGGTAGCACATCTTTGTAAGGCTTGGTAAGCTTCTCATCGGGTAGCACATCTTTGGATCTTCAGCTTCTGCTTCATCCTATAAGACTAAGTAGTAAACACTGAGTTCAAGATGGTTTTGCAGGAGAGCTGCTATTACCCTTCTCAAGAACTCTAAACTCAAATGATGTGGATGCTCCCCTCAGATACTCCGGCTGTCTGCTTTGATGATTGGAGG
This sequence comes from Linum usitatissimum, assembly GCA_030674075.2. Lineage (NCBI taxonomy): Eukaryota > Viridiplantae > Streptophyta > Magnoliopsida > Malpighiales > Linaceae > Linum > Linum usitatissimum. The sequence goes on along the minus strand of JAUJYP020000285.1, from coordinate 4,776,496 downwards.
ATCGGTCTTGTGAGGTACTAGCTTTCTCTCTTTCGGCCATCCTATATTTATGCAGGTACCTCACTATGGCATCAGCATAGTGATCGAACCCTAGATTACTCAGAGCCCAACAGATGTCATCTCCATTAACTGTCTTTCTGTTCTCCTTGTGACACTTGTCGGCTGCCTCACTTGTCACAAAACTTATAAATTCTGTCGCACATTCTTGCACTGTTTGCTTGGCTTCTTTAGAGATCTTGGCCGTTGGTGGCAGTACTTGCTTCATGATCCGTCCCACATTGGCAATGGGCACCAGCCGATCTTGCTCCTCATCCATCCTTACTTTCAGATGATGTTTTATGAAGTAGACACGTAGCACTCTACTCTGGAGACCCCCAAAGCCTCACTGCTATATAGAAATGAATATGTGAACATATGCATATATTACTGTGCGTGGTATGATATTATATTTGATGCCAAGTGGGGTCGTCTCGCGAATATTGTTGCCTATTCGCGGGCTATTATTTCTAAGGTTGATGGTTTCTGAGAGTAATAGAATAGGTTTATCATCATTGAGTTGTGGTCAGAATCAGGGTTCAACTCGAACTTAGTTCCCACTTTCGTCAAAGAAGCCTCAATAGTACCCTGTCTGGTGTATTGTTTATATGCAATGTAGTTGCACTGGACTGTCTCCATAGACTCCAAAGTGTTTGAATATTCGATCTGGTCAACTAACTAACTTATTGCTTGTCTGTAATTACAAGGTTTGGAACATTGACTCCGAAAGAATTTCGATTTTATGGAGGATATTGAACCACAGTAAAGCACTATCATTTTCGTGAAGGTGATCTTCCAAACAACACTTAATACCTTTCTGCTAAAACTCAAGGTGAGTTTTCTTCTCTCTCTGCATAAGATTGTGGAAAATTAGCTATGATGCCATCTGCTTCAGGTAACTGACAACAACATTAGCATCCAATTGGACTTCAAACTGCTGAAATCTTGAAGGACTTTAACACATATCTTTTACAGTGATGCTACAACAGTTCCGTTTCATGGCTTTATTTTTGCTGCATTTCGTGTGTATGAGGCATATTTTCGGACATTTAGCTGTGAAAGATATCTATCTAAGGCCAATACACTCTCTTTCTCCACGCCATTCATCAATGATAATATTTCTATTTGATTGGAATCAGCTGAGTTTGGTTTTGTTAAAGTAATGATGGGAGAGGTTCCCATATAGATAAATAATTAGTACAACCATTTTGAATACGGATAAACTGATAATGACCATCCACTTGTGGTGCTTGGCCATAGTTTAAAGCTTTAAAACTTTTAGAATAAGACCTAATTGCTTCCCTAAAGTAGTTGGGAACAGGTGAAAAGGAAATTCGGATGGCGGTTCGGGCTTGCATTGTTCCCCTCAACCTTTCTGATTGCTTATTGCCTTATTTTAATCAATCATCTACAGTTGGCCCAGAATTTGTTCCTTGGTGTGAGTTGGTACAGGCTCTCTTTCCCTCTTATAACACCCTTTTCATTGGTTTCTTATCCATTGAAAAGCTAGTTCTAGAGTGCTAGTTTCGTCTTTTAACACTGCTGGTTTTTTATTCTTGGTTCTGCAACTGATTGTTTGAACAACTTGCCAGAGGTCTATAATTGTGCCTTTTTTGTAGGAACTCCATTGACAGATTGTAGAACTCAACTCCAGGAAGCTCCATTTCCATCTTTTCTTTGAGCCTCAAAGAGGCCCTTCTGATATTTTATTGATAAGTGACTCACTCCCTCACATACTTGAACATTAATTTACCAAAAATGATTGCTTTTTGTGTTGGACCATTTTCGGTTTGCTTTAGAACTTTGTTCATAAAGAAATGCATTAAGCAAAATGGCTGATGACCACCCACGTCCATGTTGAAAGATTTTCATTTGATAGTCCCAATATAGTTGGAGGTGTCCATTCTAGAACCAGAATCACACCAGCCTACTACAGAGGCAAACTCCATAGGCCTCTAACAATCTTTATCAGAGCTAGTGTCACTTTTTTCTTGTTGAATCTCGAGTCTCGGGGAGTCATTAGTGTTCCTTTAGAACTTTTTTTATGTCATAAAGAAATGCATTCACCAAAATGGCTGATGACCACACACATCCAAGATATTTGGTAGTGTCCATTTCATAACCTGTGTCGTACAGACTGGTCGTTTTGATTCAAGAACATTGTAGATACCAAGTCGTTATGTTCATTGGGAGCTTTTTTTTATAGATGATATTTATCAAAGATAGTAGTAGATGAATGGGGATATAAAAGCATAAATCTTGTCCAGTCCTCCAATCCCTGCACCATCTTCACCAACATATTCGGATGTTTATATTACAATTTTATCATTGTTTCTTATTGATCCCTCAAACACCACGGGAGCCTCCTGAAACGACTACTCAAATGGAAGTGTCCATTCAGGAACCTGCATCGTACCGGTTAGTCGTATCAGTTCAGCAGCATATTACAGGCCAACTCTTTATGTCTCGAGAGCCTTTAGTTCAATCTGCAGTTTGGTCTGGAGAGAATCTGCTGACACTTTCTGTTAAAATTTGCTGGGTTTAGAATATGGTATATGAGTGATGTAACAAAGGTGATTTACCAACTTCTTTTCTAGGTATTTCTCAGTGGAGGAATGTGCAAAGTAACTGAATGAGCATTGGACAGCAGTGTTTTTTATCCAAGTCCCCACTTTGTCCCTGGCCAATCGGAGCTTCTCTGGGATTCTGACTTCTTGCTCTTTGCTTTTCCATCGTGAAAATATCTGAGTCTGATACCATTAGTTTTTTTCATTTGTCAAACTTCTCTTTTCCTTGAACTTTCACTCCATCATGAATTCGAGCTTTGGTGCCGATATCCTGTGCAGAAGAATCAATCGTATAGTCGTATTCCTGAATTTCGAAATCCTTGTTGCTAAGGAGAGATCCCAAATATCAAAAGCCAATTTGTTGGTAAAAGATGGGGGGAGCTTCCTAGAGATCGCAGTCAATTGGATTTGAGTGGATATGTAGATCATAGTGTGTACTGGATTCGTGTGTATTTGTAGATCGTAGTCAATTGGATTTGTAGCAGGAGGGAACTTCAAACTTCAGCTAATTCCATTTCCTCTTGAATTATGACAATCTGGAGAGAGAAGCTAATTCAAACGCTGGTAGATCAATCGTACGATCTCTGTCAACGTGACAGTTTCAGCTGAGGATCAATTGTATTAGTCTCCCTGTATTAATCTAGTGGAATAAAGTTCTATATCGATTTTCGACACATCTCCATCGATTTTATAATTTGAGCGGGCTAAGAAAATTGAGTTAGAAACGCAGAAACTCTTCTAGACAGGCCAAAACATTCCGGTTTTGCGGAACCAAACTCGAAATGCCACGACGGACTGCTCGGTTGAGCTGGAAACCCACGAAATAAAAAGAAAATAGAAAACCCCCTCCGAAACGCTCGGGTTCTCAGCGTGATAAATTGACGAGAACGAGAAATTGGCCGTATGACTCGTAAGGCCATATCCCTTGATATTGACTTTTCTTGCGGTATTTTGACCCCATTTCAGAAGCGGATCGAGATGCGAATGAACTGATGTTGAGCCGACGTAGAGTTACTAAATTGGCCCAAATCGAATAGCCATATGCCAGTGGGATATCTGACCCATTCCTCGTGGCTCAAAACTATATAACAACCAGTAACTTGGGCCCGTAGAGTACAATTCCTGCACGGAAAACGTCACCTGAAATCCGTCATTGGTGTAGTCAACCAACCAAATAGACTGGTGACATCGACTCTGAGATTTGAATCTAGAGTGTCTGAGATACATAAATATAGCCATGAAGAGGCTGTCCTGCAACAAAAGATCCAAACTAAATAACCAGTTATTCAGTATCTCTAAATGAATGAAACACCAGCCGAAGGTCTGCAGCAAAACTAAAAAAAGACTTCAACTTGCTGGTGTTTTCTACTTTTCTCAGATGGCTCTGGGTGGCTTCTCCAACAAGGCAGACAGATAAACCTCATCCCCAGATTTCGGGGCGAGAACCCACTTATGCTTCTTGTATCTAAACTGCAAGAACATGTACATATAATCATCCAAATCCTTCCTACTGCAGAAGAACCTGTCGATCCACAGCAATCCTCCCGGCCTCAGGATTCTGTCCCAATCATACAGTATGAAATCCAGCAGCAGCATGTCCATCCACCCATCCATCAGCACCGTCGTGTGGATCAAGTCCATCGTGTTGTCGAAGAACGGCAGCCTCTGATTCAGCGTCACGTATAAAGGGATCATCCCTCTCAGCGCAATCGTCTCGCTGAACGGAGCTCCAAGGTTTAGTGATGTCGATACGATGGTGACATTGTGTTCCTTCATCCTGGCAGCGAATGTTCCGGTACCTATACCGAAATCTAGCCCTATACGAACCTCGCCGGGCTTGGTTGCTAAGACGTCCTTGATCAAGAAATCGACTTGAAGGGGAGAGTATGTAACCCATTTGAGCTTTTCCTTTTCCATCTCGAAACAACCGGTGCATTTCGAGTAGCCCCTTCTGGGGTTCTTGCTTGACAAGCAAGTAAAGCTCCTGCATTGGTAGTTGCTCCACCTCACATTGCCATCCTCTGGCAATCTCCATAGGGATTCGTTGATCGGGTATGGCCTTTTGTACCACTTCGAGGCTCTAGTCAGGCATCGCCTACGTGGCAACGGGTCGCATCCACCGATCATGAGCCTCTGAGCGAGGTTCCAGTCGTCTTTACAGTATGAGCCAATGTCGTAGTCCATGTACTCTTCGAGTTCTTTCTTCATCAAGGCACATGAATGGCCGATAGTGTTGTACACCCTTCCGGTCCCGTAAATGTTGACTTTCGTCCCCATCCTGTTTGACTTTGGGGTTATGTACTTCCTGATCTCTTCCGTGATGAACTCGTTGATCAAAGGCGGTTCCTTGATCATCAAGTTCCGATCTTCCATGTCCGGAAACCTGATCTGCCTTAGGGCAATGTGTGCATTGTAAAGAGGCTTGATTACTTCTTCCTCTAAGAACTTCTTCTGCTCCGATTTTGTCTTGGCCGATGACCTCTCGAGATTTCGTTGTAGCCTATCCATCTGGTCGAGCACTTCATCCACGCGGTCCTTGATCGCTCGAATGTCGAATCCATCGTTGTGGACATCGATCCCCGCGTAGAAATGTCGACAGATGTCTTGATTGTGGAGGAAGAATCCAGCATTGTAGAACTTGTAGAGACTTGCTAAGCTCACTAGTATCACTAGCCCTCCCAAGATCACTTGTAGCCATGCCATGATTCGCGCGAATCGACATTTCGGGAGGTAGAATCTTCCCATTGTTTGATGAATCAACACCTTCAAGAGAGACACACAAATCATCATTCAGTCTGATGAGAAAGTTCAGCAGATTCATATGAAAAACAAAACATTGAATAAAAAAGCAAGCTTTCTTAACATGTTACAAACATTGAATCAAAAGCAAGAAACCTCTGCAGGTTTTTATAATTCTTCCTACATTTTCTCAGCAACCCTAAGCAACTTCAACTTCATAATCAAAACATGAAGAAGGAAAACAAAAAACATATATGGGATGAAAAAGCTAATGCCTATGGTACTCATCAGAAGCCAGAATCGAAAACAGCAACCTACCCAGATAAGAGAATGAGATGTCTCAGCTAACCCAGATGAGGAATTGGTGCAGAGCATGGAAATTAATGGAGTTAGCAGCAGCTATGAAGGTAGCCATTAAAGGGTGTTTTCTTTTGAGAACTGGGGAAATCGTAAACCTTAAGCATTGAAAAACCCAACGATAATGGATTTTTGTATAATAAAATGGTGAAGTGAAGTGGTAACTGAGATTGCTTCTGACTGAGAAGCCAAGAGATTGGCACGAATCTCATTGCAGAGCCCACTTGGAGATGATTCATTGTTTAAGCTATGTGATTGTCTGTGTATCTTTTAAATAGTCGTTTCATTTTCATGGGGGTAAGTTCAATGCAATTGAAGCGTTGACCATTTCATCAGTGATTCAGTGTATATATTTAAAGAAATATATATTGGAATATAGTTAAATGGATTAATACTTGGTGGAGTAAATGTCTTTTTTATTCAAAAATAAATATTTAATTCAAGATGTAAATATGTGAGAATGTAAATACATTTTTTAATAATATTTTATTATATTAAAAATATTATATTTTAAAAGTAGCAATTCAAGATTGTTTATTATAGGAACGACAAGCTAATTTCATTGTAGGGTACTTAGATTTATCAAACGGATAGGCTGTGTGGGCCAGATGTCGTGTTAGTTTGGTTGTGGATTCATTGAGTTGCAAATTTTAAATTGGGTTACGGGTGGTTGGGTCACAAGTTAATTGGATTGCAAGTTCATGAGGTTGCGGGTCCATAAGGGTTCATGGTAGGTTTTTCAGGTTGGAACAGGTCCATCAGATGGACGGGTCACCAGACTGACACGGATTGACCATCGTGTTACAATAAATCTATAAAATGTTAGATATATGTAGGAATAAATCACAAAATTTTATAGAATCCTTCTTTGTACTAAAAAAATTATATCTTCAAATTAGCTATTTGTGATTTTTTTTAAAAAAAGTTTAGTGCATGGGTCTTAAACCTGCCAAACAGGAAGGCTGAGCGGATTATGAATCAAGTTAGTTGGGTTGCAGATTTTTCGGGTCACAAATTCATTGTCGGGTTTATTAATTAACAGGTCCATTAGATCTTGGGGTGGGTGGGTAAGTGATTATCCATCATGTCACATAAAATTAAGCAATAATATGATTATCAGTTTAAAATGAAAATTATAAAAAATAAAATATATATATAAGTAGAAAATAGAGATAAACATAAAAATATTCATCTTAAATTTGAATAAATTACCCAACCATAAACTTCATGCGGTCCATCGGCTGGACAAGAACTAGTTAGATAAATAAAATATTATGTGAAGAGATAAAAAAATAAAACATAACAAATTACAGCTATATAATTGTGAAGAATTTGGGCCAATCTCGAGAGCAGGAGCCCATTTCTGGAAAATGATCGGATCCGATTCAGAAAGGCCCATGGGTGTGGTTAGGGAGATGAGAAGGCCCAATGTAAAGAAAAATTACAAGGCCCAACGTTTACCAAGGTAAAATTTAGTACATTTTTGGAAGGCACATAATTAATACTTATTAATGATCAAGAATTTAAGATTCATACAAATCGAATCACGTTTATACCTATCATCGACACTAACGAGCTTGTTGGTGCAATGTTGTTATAGATTATACTTGAAAAAGCGAATCAAGATTTGATTCTACAACAACGTTGGGAGAAAAGAACATCCCTAACTTAGTTTGGTAAGCGAAATGTTGAATGAAATTTGGGGAATCAAAAAGTTTACGCTCAAAATAAACTTCTTTAAGATCTAAATTTCTCATCTAGATGGGAAAATTTTCAAAATCCCATCAAACTTTTCATCTGTCAAATCAAATCTATGTACGCTCTCTTATACATATCACATACATGGCTATATGCACTCTTGACTCTAAACATACCACGTACATTACACTGCTTAGAGTCTCATCCAACTTTCTATCTCTCAAACCAAATCCATGCCTGCTTTCGTATATGTTTCACGTACATAGCTACATACACTATTCACTCTTGACTTTACACATATAGCATTATACTGCTCAAAATCTCATCCAACTTTTCATGTAGAAAACTAAGTCTATCTTATCTCATATACGCTCTCGTATACGTATCAAATACTCTCGAAAGTTGACTCTACCACTCTACACATACCATACCTTTGCATAGTTCTTCAAAGATCCAAAAATCCCATGAAAATTTGGGTTTTCTGCGTTTCCTTTGGGTTGTAAAACTATCCGTCGTCAAAGCCACGGTCTTGCATTTGCATCCGGTTTCTCGTCGTACTTTGTTTACCTGAACAAAAAAAAAGACTGGTAATTCCTCTTTTTCCTATTTCTTTTTTATCGTAAAATTAATATATAAAGAATCCCACTTCATTATAACATGAGAACCGAAGAAGAACAAACCCACCCTTTCGTCTGGCTTCCTCCCCCGCAAGGTCGACTCTCTCGTGTATATTTCGTCTGCTGTTCTTCTTCTTACCCATGGAGGTTAGTCAACAGTCAAAACCCAAATCTCCAATCTTTAGCTTCCTTCCTTTGCCTAATGTGAGTTCACCTCTCTCGTGTTTGCTTCTATGTAGTTGGTTGGTTTTTCGTTTAAGTTAGTGGGGGTGGGGATCGTGTGCATCACAATTCCTCAATCTTTCTTCTGTTGTTGCTTGTTGATGTTACTCGTAGCTGTCAATTTTTTAAGCTTTGACATTGTTGATTGTTCAGTTAGTTGTTCAATGGTGGGGGGTTTGCAATTTACTTGTTTCTTATGCAAGTTCGTTCGTTCATTCCCGTTCGTTCCTGATTATTTGGGCTTTGTTTCATGTTGGCTTTGTCTTTTGTGTCTGATTTCACGTCTGAGCCTAGAATGGATCTTGCTGAAGGGGATGCTTTCGATTTTGATTTATGAGGGGGTTTTGGTTACTTATGGAAGCTCATTTTGCTTTTGTTTTTAGAGATCGAGCTTTTGAAAACATGGTGGCTGATTTCATTGGAGGATTGTGAATAGTTTATGATCATGGGCTGGTATGTCTGTGTTGGGAATCTGGATTATAGGTCATGTTCAGAGTGATGGGGGAATTTTACTATAGCTATGGTGGTTTGTAGATTCTGCATTTTTCTCCTGGGGGGTCCTTTCTAGGTTTCAGCTCCCAGTTTCGGAGTTCATGTTCATCTATCTGTATGGCGAATTCGTTAACTTTTTTAGCTAATGTCGTATGTTTCACCCCCACATGCAGTAGTTCTTTTTGGTTGATTCTGTGTTCCTTTCCTTTGATGCATTTGTTGGCTGTTCATCAATTTTTTTGTCGATTAATCAGCTAGAAATGTGCTAGAGATAATGCATCAGCTCATTCTGGCCATCTATGGCAGACTGATTTTATCTCTGTTTCCTCCCGACCAAGATTCGGTCGTTATCATTCCATTGCATCAGTGTTTATGATTCCTGCAGAGTGATTCTCTCAAGTTTTTGCTTGCAGATGGTGTCTATTCAGCAGGATCATGACGACGAGGATCTAGTGAAGGAATTAGATGTGGAGCGAGTAGTTTCTGCAAGTTCACTGAATATATGTGGCATCTCCGGATCTCCAAGCCTGAATCCTAGAATCGGAGACGACTATCAAGTCAAAATCCCTGGATTGATGTCAGAATCAGAATATCTTCAGCTTTTGAACTTCCCTTTGGATTCAGAAGGAAAACCGGACTCTTCCATTCGCTTCCTCAAAGGCCTCCCCATCTCGATCATGCTCATTCACAATAAAGTTGACCCCGAGGGCGAGAAAGAGCTCAAATTGCTAAGCCACTCTGGCAATGCAGTTGGAACAAAGAAGTCCATCAAGTCTGGCAAGAACAAGAAAGCCAATGCGGTGGAGAAATCCATTTCAGAGCCGGATGAAGAACCACTTGATGACATATATGAGAAAACTAAACTAGAGAAAGTGAAATCGAAATGCAGAAGGACGAAAATGAGTTCTTGCTTAGTTCCTGGGATGTTAGGGAGCAGTTTGGATGAAGATCAAGTGGAGAGCTTTATCCTTGGGCTATACATTTTCGGTAAGAGCTTCGTCCTGGTGAATAAATTCGTCGACAACAAAGGAATGGGCGACATATTGTCATTCTACTACGGGAGGTTCTACGGAACTGATAGATACAACAGATGGTCGGATAGTCGTAAGGTGAAGAGGAAGAAGTTCATCTCCGGTGAAAAGCTTTTCACCGGATGGCGCCAGCAGGAACTCATTTCGCGCTTGCAACCTCACATCCCGGAGAGTTACCAGAAGACTTTCCAAGAGGTATAACTCTCGAGTTTCGGTATCATACATTTCGGTTTCCGTTTGTTCAATGTCATGTTGGTAGAAGCTTAACTTCGAGGAGTCATAGGGTTGAGGCCAACTTACTAAGCACATTTTTTTATCTCGAATGATTCGACAGATCTCCGAGGCGATCGCTGAGGGGAAGATCCCGTTAGAAGACTATGTATCCAACTTAAAAGCTGCGGTTGGGATTCAAGTTTTGGTGGAAGCTATTGGCATTGGTAAAGGGAAAGAAGATCTGACAAACCCTGCAATGGAATCATCTATGATGCTTCCTGCTACTAGCAAGGCTTGTTCATCTCTCACAACGAGCGAGATCGTGAATCTCTTGACCGGTGGGTTCCGATTGAGCAAAGCTCGCTGCAACGATATCTTCTGGGAAGCTGTTTGGCCGCGGTTGCTGGCACGAGGGTGGCACTCTGAGCAGCCAAACAACCTGACTTACCTCGATGGGAAAACATATCTCGTTTTCCTTGTCCCCGGTGTCAAGAAGTACTCGAGACGGGATCTCGTGAAAGGGATCCAGTATTTCGATTCCGTTAATGATGTCCTGAGCAGAGTTGCGTCCGAACCAAAGCTGATGGAGCTTGAAGGAGCTGGCTGCAATACAAACGAGTCGCAACAATCGTTCGATTCTCGACAACATTACCTCAAGCCTCGAGTTTCTAACGGCGGTACACGGTCTGTGAAGTTCACTGTCGTGGATTCGAGCTCATCTTTGCACGGGGTGAAATTAGTTCGAGCGAAGAGGATGAGATATTCGTCGCGTGATCTGATGGTTACGTCTATGGTTACGAAGATCGCAGGTGTAGCAGGAACTTTGTCAATCGAGGATACGAAGGAGGAAGATGAAGAAGAGGACGACATTAAGGATGTGAAAACGGTCAACGAAGTCAAAGCAAAATATGTCAAGATCGATAAGGTTGTTCCGTCGAATAATGATAAATCAGCAAAGTTCACCATTGTCGATACTAGCGTGGCTTGTAGAGATAAATCGTGGAAGGTCTTTGAACTCAGGCATTTACCGACTATTGATGATAAAGTTACTCGTCGGTGGATCAATCTGTCGAAAGAAGATCGGAAAACTGATAAGGATCTCAAAGTGGATGATGCTGCAGATTCAGCTGGTAAAGAGTCACATAGCAAAAGTAATGTGCAAGGATCTGATAAGCTTACTCAAGGTAGTTCAGAGCCAGGGAAACCGAGTTCAGACACTCTGGATCAGGGCATTGAATCAAATGGAACTCAATGGCGCGGTAAGGCAGCAATGCAACAATTCAGCAGAAGGCCGAAATCTGGACATTCAAACAACTTGGTTCCTCTTGTGAAACGGCGTAGGTTAACTGCTTGCATCAGTACAGAGATAAACCAAGTCATGGTGAACTTTCCTGATAAACTTGGGTCGCAAGAAAAGAAGATTCGATCTAGTTTAGACTTGTCGTCAAAGAAGGCAGTCAGGAAAACCATCCCTGATGAGTGTGCTGATCACGGGGGAAGCGGTATAGCCATATCGAAAGTCAGTGCTTCTGACCGTGAACCGTTGCTAGTAAAGCTTCCTGGTATACTTGGGTCGAAAGGGAAGAAGGTTCGCTATGATTTGGACAACAGCCTTGAAGCCGGTCCTCTACCAGCACCAAGTGAGCCTGGATCGTTGCTGCTTAGGTTTCCGTGTAAACTTGAATCGAAAAGGAAGAAGGTTCACTACGATGTAGACACACCAAAGACAGTCCGGAGGGACGACAGTCTAGTGGTCGGTCTTCAAGCAAAGCCCTCAAATGAACGGCGTTCGGTTGGATCGAAACGGAAGAAGGTTCGCTACGATTTGGACTCGTCATTGAATGCTATCAGGAAGAACAATGGTCTTGAATTCGGTCCTGGTCATGCAAAGCCATCATCTGCCGAAGGGTGTTCCAATGAACCTGGATCGTTGCTGCTAAAATTTCCCCGCAAACTTGGTTCTACAGTCGAAATTGCCCCTCAAGCAAAGCCGTCAACAGCTGAAGTCTGTTCTGTTACAGCCATTTCGAAGAAATCCGATGCTGCTGCTCATGTACCTGACACAAAGCAGCAAGAACAGGAATCTTTGCCCGGCTTGATCCTCCCAAAATCGCGGAAGGAATCCGAAACTCGTCAACCAGAGATTAAAGAGATTAAAGAGATGGAAACGAGTGAATGTGTTACTTCCGAGCCAAGAAATTTCAGTCCTGGAGTGGAACCACAAGAGACTGAAATGGGATGTAGGAGGCAAAGCAGAAGAAACCGGCCATTGACAACAAGAGCATTGGAAGCTCTCGAATACGAGTTTCTGAACGTGAAGAAGCGGCCTAGGACACAGGAAAGTTCGTCTTCTCATAGGGCTCGGGCTCGTAGCAAGAAGAGCAAAGTGATGTCATCATCAGCAGCAACGCATTCTGCTGATGCTAGTACCATCAAGCTTGAGGATGTCGTTGCTAATGAACAAAAGATCGAAAAGGAAGGAACTACTTCGAGCATCAATGAACATTTTGAGGATAAACCAGCGCCCAAGATAAAAAATGGAGGGACGTCTGCAAGGGTCGTTGAACGTTCTGATGGTAAACCTGCAGCGGAGACGAACGAGATCGAAAACGGAGTTAAACCTTCGAGCATCGATGAACATTCTGAGGGTAAACCAGCAACGACCATGGATACACATAAGATCGAGAATGGAGTGACTACTCCGATCATCGATGAACATTCTGAGGATAAACCAGCATCGAAAACAGATACACGCAAGATCGAGAATGGAGTAACTACTTCAATCGTCGATGAACAACATTCTGAGGGTAAGCCAGCATCCACCACTGATCCTCAGACCTGCTGCTGTCCTTCAAGCTGAAGAAGACTTTTGACTTCTGTCAGGTGTTACATTTTATACATTTTGACATTTGTCCATTGTCCATTAGAGCAGGAAGAGGCCATTGTTTTTGCCTGCGGGCATTGATCATATATGTTTGCATAGAAGATCTAAGAAATATAGAAGACGTGTTTTGCAATTGACATTTACCTGAAACATATATAAGTGCATAATCCTATTCTTATAGTATTTCCCTCATCACTGCAAATTTTTCTTGCTTTGACCGAGTTTTGCCGTCGAGAAAGCAGAAAGCAAAACGCCGTAGTATGAGCAGTATGTCTCCGTGATGATAAGTGATTGGTATTTGGTCCATCTTAATTCAGGTCGATTAGTTTATATTTAATTTTAGTTTTCTCAGTCCTAATCCCTATACAAAATACACAAGCAGTCAAAATTAAGATTTTGCATCTCTCACAATTATATATATACGAATGAGCCAGATTTTTTACTTTATTTTCACAAATTTTGGGGGAATTGTAATTTTCAGAATTGAGTTCTTAACAATAACTTTTGCAATACTCGAAAAAACTCTGCGATAGACAATTCGTGTAAAGAATTTTAGACATATATATACGATATTATACTATTCAAAAGTTTCAACACCTAACGAAAAGATTATAAACTAACGATTTTAAAAATTTTCAACACAAATTTCAACCCGTAAAAATAACAACAAATTTCTTTATACTCTTCGAGTAAATTCCAACAACATGTGAACCCCCAAAACAATTCCTTCATACACACAACCTAGGCAAAAACAAAAACAAAAATTAAGAAAAAGACAACAAAAAAGCATCACATTTCCCTATAAATAAGATTAATATAAGTTGTAAAAAGTCGACTTTCTAATTAGTTTTCTCATATTTATTTCTGCAGCTGATTTGATTGCCGTATTTTCGATGCAATAATAGTTAATATTTATCGAAAAAAAAATTATGCTTCCTAAAAAAAAAATTAATATATTTATGCAATTTTTCTTTTCAATTTCCCTCCAAATCACCGCTGTCACAATTCCACCTCCCCAACCGGGCACGGTTTCCGGGCACATATCTTATTCTTACCCGACCCGATCCCCCTCCGCCGCCGCCTCGAACCACCGCCGGCAGAAGAAGAAGAAGAACACCTAACCCTAAGAATCAAATACCCGATAAACCTATAGAACACAATAAACCCAACCATAATCGCAACGTTCCTCCACCGCCCTTCCTCCCCGCCGTACCCTTCCTCCTTCAGCACCGCCTCTCCGGTGACGGAGCAAGCTCCGAGCACCGTCTCAATACACTTCTCCGGGTCGGCAAACTCGTTGATCAGGAAACCTTCAAACGGATACTTAAACAAGGAGACATAGTGCATGAATATCCAGTAGTCAGGGATTCCTTGTCTGGAGACGAAGTAGCCGGAGAAGAGGAAGAAGGAGCCCATCACCCCCTGGATCACAGAGTTCCCGACGATGAAATTCGGGACCAGAGTGCTGAAGCAGGTGACGACTGAATTGGCTGTGTAGAGGATTAGCCAGATTAGGAGGAGGAAGAAGGAGAAGTGTTTGAAATTAGGGTTTAGATTGGAGAGGAAGTAGACCGGAATTGAGAAGAGGATTGATTGAATTAGGAGGAACGGGAGGTAGACTAAGGAATTGGCGATGGCGTAGGATGAGACTCTGTAGCTTTTGGAGGAGGTTTCGTTCTTGAAGATCTCGAGCTCTTGGAGGAAAACTGGGAGGGCTTCTGTTGTGCAGGATAGGAGGAATGTGAGGATGAATGCGAATAGGCCGACTTGTTCTCGAGCTCCGACGAGATCTGGTTTCACGTTGGAGAAGACTGAGCCCAGGACTAGGCCGGAGATTAGCATCTGGATTGATCGGCCGGCCAATAGCTCCTTTGTTCTGTATATGTTCTTTGAGAATCTGGTTCAAAAAATCGAACCGGTTGGTTAAACAATCGTAAATAACCAAATACGAACAGGTTGAAAAAGTTTATAAGATGCAAAATGGGCAAAATGGTTAACCAACCTGTGAGTAAGAATCGCAGTTTCGCGAAACCAAGAATTTGGGTACCGATCCCGAACTCGGAAATTGAGATCGTCGAATCCGACATTGATGATTGCATTTTCCTCGTCTGCGATTCCATTCCCGTCGAAAAGTTGTTGAAGAGTGCAGTTCTCAGTTTTCCTCTGTCTCAAATTTCGAATCTCGTAGTCGTTGCTATGAATGGCTTCTCGAAACGAATCGATTGATTCCATAGCGAACTCGACCACATTGACATGACTGGGAACCTCCAGCCCGATCGACCGCAACCTCAACCCGAGCTGATCGACTGATCCCTGGTACAAACCGGACCCACCAGCCAAGAAAAAAATCGAACCGAAAAGCTTTACGATTCGAAACCCGGGTTGGTGAATGCTGACCACGATCGTCCTCCCTCTAGTCTCTGCCATCGCCTTCAGCATTCCGACGACCTGCAGCGCCGATGAGCTGTCCAGTCCCGAAGTCGGTTCGTCGAGGATCAGAACCTTCGGGTCGTGGATCACTCCGACCCCGATAGAAACCCGCCTCCTTTCCCCGCCGGATATTCCCCTGACCCGGCACGACTCGTCACCGACCCTCGTGTGTGCCACCTGGCTCAACCCGAGCTCCTGGATCAAGGATCCGACCCCCGATCCGATATCGGCATTGGGGATTCTTAGCTTGGCGATGAAAGTTAGCGTTTCCTCGACGGTGAGGAGAGGGAATAATGTGTCCCGCTGGGTGACGTAGCCGGAGATCTTGTTGAGGAATTTTCGGCGGTCATAGTCGTCGACGTGGCCGCCGTTGACCAGGACGGAGCCGGAGCTCGGGGTGATTTTCCCGGCGAGGATCGACAGCAGAGTGGATTTCCCGGCGCCGCTGGGCCCCACGATAGCCAGAATCTGCCACGGCTTCGCCGTCAGGTTGACGTCGTTAAGGACGTGCCTTGTCTTCGTCGTCGGCAGTGGCGGTAGTTTCTCCTCGTCTCCGGCGCCGGGAAACACGTCGGCGAAGAAGGGTGAATGTTTTCCCGGCGGCGGAGGCTCCGCCGGGATTGTGTAGGTGATCCCCGATGCTTGGATTTCGAATCCTTGTTTCTTCATTTGGAAATGGGAATCAGAAACTCAATCTTCTTCCTTATTCTTCTTGCTCCGTTCTTTACTACTACTTGTGCAAGCTCATGGTTTATTGTTTTCCTGCTTGTGAATGATACAATGAATGTTCTTGGGAAATATGGACTCGATTGTTAAGTAGTAGAGATGGTTATAAACCAAGTTGCGAATCGGTCAGCTTGATTAATTTTTTTTTTCTGAATTAGAAGACAAGAAATAAATAGATATCCATTTTAAAATATATTATATAATAATTAAATTAAATTAAGAAGACTCGATAACACCAAAATCTATATATAATGGAATTGAGAATATAGCCTATGGTTTTATGAGGCAACAAACAACAAGAACCAAGAGTATCACGGGTGAACTGGAACGCAAAACAAGTTCACGTGAAGTTTGTCAAAGGGGGAATTTGAAGGCTCGCCATTTCCCAAATTTCCCATCTCTTTTGTCAATATCTCAATCTTCATCTCCATTCTTTAGTATTTGATTTAGTTAGCCCCACCCTTCCAACTCAATTCATAGCCACAAGTTATATTTATATTGTGTTAAGAAAAGTGCAAAAAACAATTATACCCAACTATGTTCAACCTACCACTAGTTTTGGTGTTACATTGTTGTAACACTTTTTAGCTAATTACAAATAGTTATTTTATTTTGATGCGTGTTATTGGGTATTTTTCGTTTCAAAAGTTACTTCAAAAAATTATTGAATTATAGCTATTGTTGTCAATTTGGACTTTGGTGTTATTGTTAGGTATTATTAGATTTTCTCATTTTAAAAGTTAACTTACTGGATCAGGTTTTTCTTCACTATTTATAAACAAACATGTAGCCTCTTCCACTATCGAATGTTGGATAATCCAACACTAGCATTTTATCCGGCTTGGGCGGGCACATACGATAAGTATATATATATAACACATAGACTCTATAAGTATATATATATAACACATAGATCCGATAAGTATATATATATATAAGACATGTAAAATATGCGAACGTGGAACTCCAATGATGCAAAATAAATTATTAATTATTAACCGAATCGAATGTTTTAAAGCATAATCTCAAAATAAAATTCCTATAACAATTGAATTGAAAAAATATTTATTTACAATATAATTCATGTCATCATTAAATTCATTTAAGATTTAACCAAAGTGTAGGTCTATATAAAAATAAAATGCAATACAATGTTCCATGAAAATTTAGAATAAAAACTAAAATTAAAAAGTAGGTAATTTAAAAATATTTTAAGTTTTATGGGTAAAATATTTTATATGCAGATAAATAATAAAATAAAGAGTCAAAGAAAATTATAAGAAAAAACAAAAGTCCTATTTAAAGTAACTGCCGTTTTAGGAGGAGGAGGAAACGTTTTGTTTTTTAAAATAATTATTTTAATGTAAAATATGTGAAATTAAAGTGATTGATTGGATTCTTAAACTTAAGGAGAGAAAGTAAAATGTAAAAAGATTGAGGTGGCAAAATTAAAAAAGTACAAATGTTAAATATATATGGTTGATTTGTTCGACTTTGAAGATTTATGCGAGTTGGATGGATTTTGATTTATGTTTAATTTCGTTTTTGTTTTTATTCTTGTTTGGCCGTCTTGAATAGAACCTTATTACATTTTTCTTCGTCTTTTAGAACACCGAAATTAATCAACTAGGTTAAGCGTTAACCCTCATCCGGGAACGAATAAACTAGTCTGTCCTGTGAGCAATTCTTGTTTGTTTTGTCGTCTAGCGGATTCTAGATCTTTATCTCGAAAGAGCGGACTGAGATAGTAGATAGGTAGCAGATTAGCAGACCCGAAAGGGGGTGATTTGATTAGAGAAGAACTGCGATGGTGAATTGAATCTATCTTGTTTGTTTAAATCGTGGAATTTGTCTGTCATTAGTAAATTTGGATAGTCTGGGTGGACTCGAACTCTAAGTAATTTTCTCCCATTTGGTCCAAACTTTATATCGTACAGTCTTGCAGTCTTGTGTTACTTTCCCTGTCATTTGCATTATCAGAATAATTGATAGGTTTACAAATCGTGGAACCTACACCAGAAAAGTTTTTTAATCGATTAGCACTTTTCATAACTTTGAATAATTAATAGATTCGACTCCGATTAATTCATCAGCCGGATTATTTTGTTAACGCCTAAAAAGCATTCGTTAGCCACTGTTCAACAATCTATCATGAAGCGGAAGGTTACGATCATTTCAACTCCGAGCTCCGCCCCGACGTTAAGAAGCTGCTGCAATTTCATTAAAATCTCCTACAAGAGCCCAAGGCGTCGAGTGTGATTGGGCAAACTGGGTCAGCTGATCCCAAAGTAACTGTCGGTTGATTGGAATTGGGCTCGCATAGACGGCCGTTAGAAGCCACTCAAGAGCTCCAGCTTTCGAAACCAAAGCGTGAATGTATTGTGACGTATGGGAGGAGATATTGACCTGATCTCTCCCCGCATTCCATAAAATTCAAATTCCACCGCTTCTACCAGATGTATCCACAGTGAAGGATTTATCGAATGGTAGGGTAGCAACGACTTCTTGTGCTCTCGAGAGTTCGACTTTCGTCTCCATGAGAATAATGACGTCCGGATCGAGGACCCTGATATACTCTCGTAGAACCCTTTGAAGAGTAGTACTACCTGCACTTCGAACATTCCAGGAAAAGATTGTAAAATCCATAAAAACAACCAAATGAGAGGAACAGACCTAGGCTCTCAGAGTCTTGGTCTTAATGGTAGCTCTTGTAATATGGCTTGGAGTCAAGAACTTTACTACACGCATTCTGAACTGGGATTTGTTGCTTTGCTTGAGCACGTTGATTCCCCGTTTTCCTGTTCACCGAAACCATTCAAATGCACTTTGGAGCTTATAATTATCTTTTCATCGGGTGGAGATTCTGTGGCATGATCCGGCGATGCTACCATGACCATGACTTCACCGTCAACATTTGGAAATTTCACACGATGAAGTTTCGTGGCCTGCAAGCCAGCACTTACGGAAAATCAAAGGGATACCTTCATATTCGACTTTTACCCAATTGTCTTCCACTCCAACCACAGGCAATAGAGGTTTACTGAGATTCACCTGCACACACACCCTAGCAAATTTTCCGCGCGAGATCAGGGCTGTTTGCCGATCGATGCGGATGGCAGACCAACTCGCCGAGCAACTGCATAGATGCCATCATCGTTGTAATATTCCAACAGGAGCCCGAGATACGAATCCATGTGACTAACGTCTCCATCGTAGCTTCCTCCGGAACAAAGTCTGGATACGGACCTTCCGAAAGGACACGTGACATGTCTGCATTATTCTGAAATTTGGCCACAAAGAATCCAAATCCAACGTTCAGGAATTCCACTTCACTGGTCGGCCTCCACAGGGAGTTCAGACGATTAACTAGATGAAAATATCCAACTGTGCATCCATAAACCTTCAGGATGATCGCTTTCGACCATGGTTCTTGCCATGATCTTTTCAGCGATTCCTGGAATCGGATCCTGGTACGGAGCAGCTGTTCATCAACAAAATCTGTCATAATAAGAGCTTGAGTTCCTTCATCGATATTGAACTCGGATTCGGATGGGATGAGAGTTTCCATTGGACTTCCGATGAGTTTCTTTTTCAAAGACTGGGGATTTCCGCCTGGATCCTGAACAACCACTTCTGTCTGGGCTACTGATCCTCCGACTGTCACGGCCGGCGAGGCCATGACGCAAGAAATGAACTTTCCCGAAGAACTCTGAGCTGGAAAACGAGAGAAACCGTCGGTCCCTGTCGGTCGATTTTTTTTTTTTAAAAAAGAGATAATTTAAGTGAGTAATCGGCAATGTCCCACTTTGGGCCAAATATTTCAGAAGATCATCTGGAGTCCTTGATACAATTCAAAGATCATCTTTTGGGGTTTGGGCTTAAATAAAATATTGGCCCATTACCCAGCTCCAAAGTCCAAAACTCAGCATTGGTTGAACCAAACATAAAGGACAGATCGAAATTAGATTGTTGAATACAACATCCACATTTTATGTATAAGTCAAAATTCGAAACTAGAAAATAAAAAAGTCGGGACTCTCTCTAACTTCTTCTAATTCTGTCCCTGAATAGACACTAAGCCAAAATAAATAAAAACTCCATTAACCCAAATTCGATAAAATCATAAAAATATATCCGATTTCAATGATGCGAACCAAAAATTGGATGAGTCGATGCCCCCTGTATCTGCCCCACCTCGATAGGGATCTCCCCTCCCAAATTATACTACGATTATACACTTTTAAACCTTATTCCAAAAACTTTACATATTTATTTTACGACGAATTTCAACCCTCTAAAAAAATACTCTTTAACAAAAAAAATGGTGGAATGATAGCTATAATACAACTCTACCAACCAAAGTCCCGTAAGATGGAAGTTGTAATACAGTAGACAAATTAGTGGAGGAAGTTTCACACTAGGTATTAGTAAGTTTCACACTAGCTAGTGTGGCAATGAAACGTCCAAGAAGAAATTATTTGAAATTCTCCACATAATAGATTGATGTATTTGTCCCCTCTTCTTCCATGATTATTGTACGTTATATATGAAATTGACAAACGGAAAACGAACTCTCCAGATTTCGCAAGTTTTTACCTAATTCGTAAATTATACTTTTCTATAATATTTTATGAGAAAACCGTTTTGACGATATTTGAAAATATATTAAAAAATAAACTTTAATTGTAAGAATTTTACATGAGATTTTGTGACTTTAGCCTCGGTACGTACTCCGAGTTGGCCAACCCAATGGCTGAGCCACTTAGAAACCATGGGGGCCATGGCCAACCCAGTTAGTCTAAAAAGTTTGTCTAAAAATGACGTTTTTCCTTTTATTTTTATGCAAAAATCCACTAGCCACACTTTAATATAGATTGTATGAAAATAAAATTTTGTTAATAATTCTTTCCTTCACTGCTATCCACATTGATCCACATATTAGTTTGTCGATTTGTATACCAGTTTGAATAAGGAATATATTCAAAAATATTTTTAGAATATAAAATTTTGTCATAGTTCGTGATAAACAGTGTTCGTTGGCTACTATTCAATTATTGTGCGAAGTTCAAGTATTATGTTGTTGCCTTTCATTTTATTTAAGAGTTAATTTTTTTAATTATGTAATTCAATTTTCTTATAGTACGAATTTGGAATTCCCTTAACTAATTTTCTGACTTCTCCATTGGCCCAACTCTTATTTCAGTCACCGGTTGCATGATATATATTATGAGTCCTTGCATTATTAACAGAGAATTTCAATGCTTCTACTTGAAATGGTAAAATTAGTTTGCCAAGCACAAAAAGATGATGGCTACCCCCCTAGCTAGCTATAGGATGTTGGTATTGAATGTTATTGATGAGTTCTAATGAATGATCGAAAAAAAAGAATTAAAATATGTACGCTAAACATAATGATTAGTGAAAAATTTCAAAAGAAAAAATTAGGTGGAATGACAGAGCATCTCCATCGATAATTTTTTATACTCGAACAAGCACAAGGTTCATTTCTATGCTCCTAATTATTGTGATAATAATTATCAATGGGATTAATAATAAAGTACTTAAGCTTTACAACAACACATTATTTCAAAATTTTGGCTTCATCAGTTTGTGACCACTAGTCTTTTGCTAAAGCTTAACCACTTGGCCACATAACACAATCTTATAAAGGAGTTGGTCTCAAATCACTTTAATCATGGAGGGCAAAAAGGGGCTAAGTCTAAGCTCTCGAGAAATCATTAACAATTTAGTTAGCTACCTCTATGGTTACGAGTCACGATTGTATCGGGTTAAGGGTTAAATGGATCACATAGTAATTAGATTACGAGTTAATTTGTCGACGTAAAGTTCACTTAGTTTGCAGGTTATTATAGACTTTTGGGATGGGGTAGATTTTAAATTATTGATCAGGCTGGTAGATTTCTCTCTTCATATCTTCCTTCTTTGTCCTCGATCTTCAGAGAACGCAACAGTGTATTTGTATAGTTCTTTCTTCCAAACGAAACCGATTCGGATATCCGGTACCCATATCGAGATGATTACAACCATCTATGTGAGAAATAGTAAGGTGATCATGTAGTTATAATTATTGATGGTGGGGTTTGAATTACATAACTTTCAATGTTGGACATGATTGCACAAAGAGTGTAAAGAAGATATTGTGGGTTTTCTCCCTTTTGTTCAAAATAAATAGCTAGCTGTCTTTTTTTTTTAATTTGATCATCTTAATTATAAATTGAGGAGTATTGATTTAGATCGCTAGCCATATTTATCATGCACATTTTTATTTAAAATTAAACCAACAAATTAAATAAAGTGCACATAACTAGGACCTTCAATCATGTTTATATCCACTACTACATATTTCGAATTTTATAGACAGGTTTTGATACGAAATAACGCATTTAGATAAATTGAAACTTAAATAACATGATGACCACTCCCAACCCATGCATCGTGCGGCACACCCTATATATAACTTTGTGACGCAATAAATGAAGAGGGGCTCCAACCATCCAATGGCTAATTATTTAATGGTCGTTATCTGATCGTTACAAAAGTAACCGTTGAAGATCCCCTACATCGCGTCGTACAATGCAGACTACAAAGTACAAACCAAGAACGAATGGCGATAAATTAAATAAAATTTAAATCGTACGTAACTAACAAAATTAAGCATTTACATTACATTGTCGGTACGTAGTTAGAATTGTACGCAAAAAGAAAAATGAAGCAAGAATAAAATAAAAATAATTAACAAGGGGTTTATAATTAAGAACTAAGATTTCAAGGATTTCATCATAGTGAAAGGAACAAGTTACAGCAAAAAATGTCGTCCTTTTCGGGCGCTGCTGGTAGTGGATATGTCCTTTTCGGCAGGGTGGCATGCATTAACGTCCTCAAAGCTTTGCTTAATTTTGAGCTCAATCACCCCAAAAAAGACATTGGTTCGATAGTATGCGAGATATGTCACATTTTTTTTTATCGTGATGATATAAATGTGTACAATTCGTTCTTTGTAAGTGACACTATTTAATCGTTGATTCATCGTCCATAAATGAATTCAAAATCTTTTTTTGTAAGACTCTACTCGCGACTCCGAGTGTGATCATTTGTACACTAATTATTGTTTGAGTAGTTGTTACATGGTTTTGTATGAATGGTGGTTAATTACTCCATGTATAGATGTGTAAGATGTATATGCTCCATCTTTTTATGATCGTATCCATTCTCTTTGGTAAAATAGAATGTCCGATTGAGTGTCTTTTTAATATAGAAATCAAGCTAAATTTTGAAAGAAATCCTAATTAAGAAGCTAAATGCTTGCGATTAAAAGTTGTAATAATTTTTTTATTGCTAATATGTGAATTTTATTTCTAACAAAAAGATATAAAAGGGAAATTAATAATATTAGCATTACAACATATAAAAATATAAATGTCATAATAACATTTGGGAATTCAACATGTTGAAAGAATCTTCAAAGTTGGTTACCCTTCATTTGAGGTAAGCAACCCTACGCACCAATCACATCTCAAGAAAAAAGAAATAAATAAATGTTCAATAATCACTTGTTGACTTAGTGAAAAAGATGGCTTATATCCATAGTTATGTCACTTAAATAACTGTCTAATTTTTTATATATATAGAATAGAGCTACTATATAATTAAATAGGAGAAATCATAGTTTTGCTATACATTTCGACACTCGTATCTTAACACTCCCACACACACACCGAGAGATATGGATCCTTACCAACCTCCGTAAGAACCTGCAAACCCTCATCCTTTCTAAGAACCTCCGCAAGAACCTGCAAACCACTCCTCCTCTCCTCATTGGCGGTGAAGATGGTCCTCTCCACAAACCTCTGCAAGAACCTGCAAATACTCCTCCTTTCCCCGTTGGCGGCAAAGATGAAGCTCCCGACACAGTAGTCAACGTCCGGCCTCCTCCTCGTAGGCGGAGCCTCCACAAGAACCTCCTGATCCTCTCCACGTTGGCGGCGAAGATGGTCCTCTCCAAAAACCTTCGCAAGAACCTGCAAACCCTCCTCATCTCCTCGTTATCGGCGAAGATGGTCCTCTCCAAGAACCTCCGCAAGAACCTACAAACCCTCCTCCTCTCCTCATTGGCGGCGAAGATGGTCCCGAAGCTCTCGGCGTGTAGTCAACGTCTGGCCTCCTCCTCGTAGGCGGAGTTGGGCGTCGGGTTTCACTGGCTCTAGCCCAACCTAATCCTGAGTCTCAATCCACCAAACCATATGTATTTTTTATATCCAAGTGATTTGGCTTAATAATTCTGCAAAGTTGCCCCAATATGTATTTTAATTAGCCCATATATAATTTAATTATAAATTCATAATAAGATATATGAATTTCTTAAAAATTTCTTAATTATTTTCTTCAATTAGCCCATATATAATTTATTTATAAATTACTAGCAAAATATATGAATTTCTTAAAAGTTTCTTAATTAGTTTATGTATAATCTAATTATAAATTCAAAACAAAATATATGAATTTCTTAATTATTTTTTTGAAGATAACTTAGTTATGAATTTTTTGAAAATTTCCTATAATTGTTTTGTAGAGGGATATGTCTTAGATTTAGATGAAGATTGTATCATGAATGAGTTTGCGAAAGTAAAAAACCGATATATACAACTCACTTTTTAAATAAAAATTTTGATTCTTGTTTACTTTTGTAAAAATTATAATGTTTTTTTAGACTAAGCCCATAGCTCGAATCCATTCTGACTCCGCCTATACTCTTACTTGTCATCGCTGTCAACCAATCACACTCAAACTGGCACGAAAGTCTTCACGGATTCGTCTTGATCCTTGTATCTGGGATGGTCCTAGGGTCTGAGGTGGTGTTTCACCTTTTTGTCCATCCCCCCTCCCTCAAACCCTTAAAACCTTTTTCCTCATGCTCATATCCCATCACAAAACAATCCTTCTCCTTAAACTCCTATCCCACCACCGAACAATCCTCATCCTCAGGCACCACACCACCATCAGCAGCACAACAGTTCTCCCTCCTCATCCTCCAATTATTCCTATGCAACAAAGGAGCGTGAGAAATGTTGTTCGTCACTTATGAAAATCACTCCCTCCTCCCATTCAAGAAAAAGAAACTCTTGTTGATCATCAAGATCCACCTGTTGATCTTATCTGATACTACTCATTTTGTTCGTCATATATGAAAACTACTCGCTCTTCCCATCCAATAAGAAGTTCAAAATCCACCCACGGTGATCCTGTCTGATACTTGTTCCTCGAGTATGGGAACCACTCCCTCTTCCTATTCAACAACAAGTTTAAGTCACTACAAAAAACTGCCTAACTAACGACACATGTTTAAAGACGGATTCAAAACCGTCGTTAGTTTACCAGTATATACAAAAAAATTCGTTGTTAAACTTTATATCAAACTGTTGATCCAAAATCGCCAATAATTTAACAATGAATTTTAAAAGTTCGCTATTAAACTATCCGAAAGAATTGAATAATTTAAATTTTCACTTTCTGTTTATTTCCCTCCATCCCAAAATTTTGAAAGTCCTTTCTTCTTTTCACCAAAAATTTTAAAATTCTTTTCCTTCCCCTTAAAATTTTAAAATTTCCCTCATTTCTCTATTTCTATTCCATTTATTTTTTCCATTCACATTCTTCAAATTTTTTATTCATTCTTCTTTTTTCATTTTTCTTTCTTCATTTTCTTTCTTTCAATAAAGATGAAGAAAAATATATATATTTTATTTTTTTCTTTCAAAAAAAATTTAAAAAAAATTTAAAAAAATTAAAAAGAAGAAAAGTCGAAAAAAACGGAAAAAAAATTGAAGAAGAAGAAGAACCGAAGATGAAAAAAAAATTGAAAAAAAGAAAAAGAATGAAAAAATGAAATAAAGAAGAAGAATCGAAAAAGAAGAAGAAGAAGACAAAAAATAAGAAGAAGAAGAAGAAGAAAAAAGTCAACAAAAAAGAAGACAAACAATTGAAAAATAAAGAACGATGAACGAAGAATGACGGACGATGAACGTCGCGTATGAAAACCACTCCTCCTCCCATTCAACAAGAAGCTCAAGATATACCTGCGGTAATTATATTTGATACTTGTTCGTCATGTATGGAAACCACTCCCTCCTCCCATTCAATAAGAAGTTCAAGATCCACCCGCGATGATCCTATCTGATACTACTCATTTGTTCAACCGATTTTTTTTATATCTTAACAATTGTGTTTTGGTTCAAAATACTTAATTCTAATTGATTCTATCTTTCTTCTAATTGTATTCCATTGTTAATTTCTAATTAGGGTCATCAAATTAAAAAAAAAACTTGTTGGGCCATAAGATTTAATTTATTTAATCTAAAGTCCTCCTCGTCGTTGCTGTCAACTAGTCACGCTCACACTTACAGGGAAATCTTCACGAGTAATTCCGAGTCCTCCCATCTGAGATGGTCCTAGGGTTCGAGGCGTTGCTTCACATTTTGCTTTCGGTTCATTCGCTCCTCCCCCAAACCCCCCTTCACCCTCTCCCACCACAAGACCAATCAGTTGCTCTTCTTCCTCTTCCTATCCCACCACCAAACAACCCAGCTCCTCCTTTGCTTAAGGCACCACCACCAGCCCACCAGAACAACCAAGCAGTTGCCCCTCCACCACCACCAGCACAACAACCACTTCTCCCTCCTACTTCTCCAACTATTCCTCTCCATCCTAAACGACTATAAAGCGTGAGAAACGTTCGTCGTCGCATATGGGAACCACTTTTTCCTTCCATTCAACAACAAAATGAAGATCTTACTGTTGAAGATCAAGATCATCAAGATCCAGTCGCCTCCGATGATCCTGTTCAAGATCATCAACTCTCTCTCTCACTCTCTTTTTATATATATGATTGTATTTGTGGTTTTAGAATTAATTTATTATTTTTTCGACAAAACTCACCATCATTGGTGAATTTTCATTACTAAAACTTCGTCGAAGTCGTTATTACAATGAAGGACTGTCGTCGATTAACAGAAGACAATCCACCTAATATGAATTTGCATGTGGACGATTGTTCTGCAGATAAACAGAACCTCGTACAATCATTACAACCGAGATGAATGGGCGAGAAAAAAACAATGTTCAACCATAAAAATAAGATGGATGTTAACATTAGCCAGCAACTTTGATGTAAAGGGGAAAGTGTTGCACATAATCGTTATATTTTAATAATTTGAATAATTCGAATAACATAATTATTTCGTATAAAAATGATATTTAGAAACTACTGTAGGGAGTTTTGTAAATTATTTCGTATAAAAAATGATATTTAGAAACTACTGTAGGGAGTTTTGTAATTTTCTTGATGTTTCTAATTTGCAGAAAATAAATAATGAAAAGCAATCGACAACTATGCATTTAATTGATCGTCACGTACATGATCTTGAATTGACACGAGATGTTCTACATTATCTTTATGTTGTACATCCATTAGATTTCCGATATTATATTTTGTAGTTTGTTCTATACCTTTTTTTCTTCTAACTCTTGTGTATCATATTTTAATACCTCAACCAAATAAAAAAATCTCAAATTCTTGATTTACCACATCATTAATAAACATCACATTCGATAGTTCATCTATTAATTTGTTATCTCTTGAATTTATAGGCAATTTTCATTGAAACCAAAATCAAACACAGTCATACACGACTCGTTTTTCAAAGTTAACAATGGAAGTTAAAATTCCCGTCTAATTACTACCTCAATCAACATTGAAGCTAGGGTTTTATATGGTAAGCTTAAGTTGACTTTGAATTGAAAAATATCTAAGCAGCCGGCATTGTGCTTTAAAATTAAAATACACTTGATGCATGCCCACTTCATCATTTTCCTAAGACAAAAGCTTTGTCTCTATTCAATAAGCCGTCCAATCGTCACTACAATAGGGATTCTAGTCTGTAACATAGCCATGTAGAACCGGACCGAGTCGATACGTAGCCGGTATTCTTGGTTGAGTGGTTAAATAGTACTTGATCAGATCGAGTTTGACTTTTTATATCTATATCCACAAGTCAGTTTGAATTCTAATACAAGTGGCTAAATGGTTGATAAGAATTGATGTCACCTATAAAATACAAAGGTGACAACTGCATTATTTGTCATCTAACATACATACGAAAATTTATACTCCTAAATTATATGATCTCTTATACTTCTTTATCTCTCAAATAACGCTCATACACGTTTTACTTCTCTTAGATATCACTCACTTTCTTACCATTCCTTCATTTTATCTCGAAAAATTTCACAATGTTTACAAAAAAAAAATACACCATTTAATTACTCGAAAGCCAACGTAATTTTTTCAAATTGAATCACTCATTTGTAACCAACCAATCGGCCGAGATAATTTCAAAATTTCTTCCGGACTTGAGTATATAGGAACTTACCAATCCATGAATTATTGGAATGGGGTTTTTTTCACAGGGGGAACTTTTGCACGTGAAGAAGGGAATTCCGGGTAGCAATGATGTGTCCTTTTCGAGAGAAGTATTCGGATCACTGCCCAACCCGTGACAGACTGCGACACCTTTTTGGTAATTTCCTCCCCACACATTCACTTCGGCGGCTAGTAATTATTTCTTATTTCTTAACACCGAAATTAATTCATATTTTTTTTACTTGAATGAAACTCAAGATTTGTTTGTCCGAAAAGTAAAAAAATAAATTATTTGACGAGAATATGAGCAACCATATTTCTTTTTCTATTAAAAAAAAATATTACCCACCGTAGCCAAGACTGCAGCTTCACCTTCTCTGTTAATTTTACACTCTTATTTTTTACCTTTTTGAGAAATTTCCATCCACTTCAAGTATAAAAAAAACCCATGTAATTAAATTGGTCTCTAGGCTATAGCTAGATCCTAGTGAAAGGTATTTTCTATCTACAAATTAAAGAATCCATTTGGGTTGACTTCAACTTCAAAGACTATTGAATTGAAGGGAACACAAGGGGAAGAAAAAACTATAGTCCTCTTTTTTCAAATCAAAATTCAATAAGTGATGAGTAAGTTGGGGAAAATATATAGTTGATGGTCTATCAATACTATAATCAATACTGAATTATTACCTAGATATCAAATTTATCTTACTTTTTCTAAAAAGTAAATCTATATATTTCTATTTTTAATTTCCATTTTTATATGTAGTTCTCATATTGTTTTAAATATGTTTGGATGTTTCCTCCCAAAACAATTAAGTAAAAAAAATTGTGTTACCTCGTAAATCATCATAGAGCCGTAAGAAATATCAATTTATTAAGTGTCGATAAATAATTCAAACTCTAACCGGTTGAACCGTAAAATATTGAAAACTCTGATTAGAACAACATACTTCCAAAAAGCAGGAACCTTGGTTTTTTGCTGCCCTCTTAATA
Source organism: Linum usitatissimum (assembly GCA_030674075.2). Classification (NCBI taxonomy): domain Eukaryota; kingdom Viridiplantae; phylum Streptophyta; class Magnoliopsida; order Malpighiales; family Linaceae; genus Linum; species Linum usitatissimum. The sequence goes on along the minus strand of JAUJYP020000285.1, from coordinate 4,747,052 downwards.
ATTAATAATGGTCATGGTTCCCTCTTGTCAACTTACCCACAACAACTCTCTCTCTCTTATCTTCACCAAAGCAAACTCTCCTTCACTTCTTCTTCTTCTTCTTCTTCTTCTTCTTCTTCCTCTTTCCTCCTTTGTTTGCTTCTCTTTGTTTTGGCTTTGCCAAAGGGAAAGAAAACAAACAAGAAGAGTTCACCCATCTTGTTTGTCTCTCCCTCCTTTGAGATTATCATCACTATCACTAGCTGTTGTTTGTTTTTTTTACTTCTCATCAATGTCAAATATCATCAAAGGTGGGATCTTTGGTGGAGATGAAGACGGCCAACAACAACTAATATTGGCTTCACAACAAGAAGAAGTAGCTACCCATCATCATCACCACCACTTGATAAGCTCCATAGCTAATTATTCAACCACAACAACCAGCAACTCCAACGGATCCATTACTACTATTACTACTACTCAACCAGCTCCTCATCTCACCAAGAAGAAGAGAAACCTCCCCGGGAATCCAGGTACGTCTATATACACCTCTTTCTCCGATAATTTGATCTGGGTAGTTATGAATCTTACGATAACTCAAGTTGTTTGAAGAAAAAACTCATCTTCTATTTAATAACCCATCTGGGTAGTTATAATTTCTTCAATAATTAACATATGGGTTATGATAATTAACCCGAGATGTTTGAAGAAAATCAAAATTCTATGCTATATTTATAATTGTGTTTAGCTTTCATAGATTTATACATGACAAAATCACATGGCTTAAAAGGCCAAGCTTTCAACTTTGTCCAATTGAGGAACTCTTTTTTGCTATCTTTTGCAATATTCTCTATTGGGTTTTTGTTTTCTTCTGTGTTCTAGCTTACATATTATTTGGGGTGTGTGGAACCCGATCAAGCTATAAGGAGAGAGACATTGGTCATGGTGTTCATACCACAAGAAAGAAAGAGATGATTCAATTATTAAGAAATTTGGAGTTCAATTATTGGATGGGACTAGATCTCAATCATTGCATTGGACTATTCACCCATGTATCCCCTCCCGATTTGTAACAGATCCGAAAGCCGAAGTAATTGCTCTATCGCCAAAGACGCTCATGGCTAAGAATCGGTTTGTGTGCGAGATATGCAGCAAAGGGTTCCAAAGAGACCAAAACCTCCAACTACACAGGAGAGGGCACAACCTACCGTGGAAATTAAAACAAAGGAATAAAGACGAGGTGATAAGGAAAAAAGTCTACGTCTGCCCTGAACCGGGGTGTGTCCACAACAACCCGGCCCGGGCACTGGGCGACCTGACCGGGATCAAGAAGCACTTTAGTAGGAAACATGGAGAGAAGAGGTGGAAGTGCGAAAAGTGTTCGAAGAAGTATGCCGTTCAGTCTGATTGGAAGGCCCATTCCAAGTCATGTGGGACTAAGGAGTACAAATGCGATTGTGGCACCGTATTTTCCAGGTAATTGAATTAAAATTATGAATTATTATAGTTTTTTATTCAATTCCGATACAGTTTTGCGAAGATGTTTTATTGTTATTTGTAAAAAAAGAAAAAATAAGTAAACTAGAGGGAGTGACATGAGAAAATTTGTCAACAATGTAGAAAAAAGTAAGATTCCTTATTAGGTACAGTGTTAGCAGTCAATAACTGACTCAATTAATTATATTAAAATTTGTTAATGCGTATATATAATAACTATAAATGTTAGGTGGCTGAATTAATTGATTAATTAATCTGCATGCCGATCAAGAACGTAGATTTTAATATTATTATTTTTCTTAATTTTCCACTCACTTGTCTCTGTCTCCTTTTTCTTGTCTTCTACTATTTCCTTCATTATTTTTTTTCTAATTTCTGTTGGCTAGAAACTCATGATAGCTTTAGACATTAAGTAATAAAACCTTATAATAAATCATCTTTAATTTCATATATTATGAGAAATAAATTGTACATTAAGGAATACAAAAGGTTAGAACATCCTCCTCGAGTATTTTGTCTTGATATTATCACCCAACCACTAATTCCAAGCGAATTTCTTCATCTATGTCGATTATAAGGATTTTAGATGTTATGATTTTTTTTTGTCGAATGTATCAAAATAAAAAAATAAAAAAAATTTAAAAAAAATACAGTGACGAAAATCTGAAGAGCGTAGAGTGGTGGCGGGTAATGAATTGATGAGAACATATCACACTTAGAAAGGGGTTCAAGAGGGTTTCAAAAGTCTTGATTCGGTTTCTCTCGCACTTTTCGACGTGGGATATGGTTTGTTGATACTTGTTACGAACGAACTTACGAAACAAAGTCCGTCCTTGACGGTCTTTTTGATTACTTTTGCCTGATGCATGCAGGAGGGACAGCTTCATAACTCACAGAGCATTCTGCGATGCCCTAGCTGAGGAAACCAAAGCCTCAGCTGGAATCATAGTGAATCATTCTACTCGACAATCAGTAGCTAATTACCAAATTACCCTCAACACCACCACCACCAACAAGCCAACAATCCCAGATCATCAGTTATTCAGCCCTACTCCTCCAGAAACGACGACGTCGTCCAAACTCAACCATTTCATCTCTCTACCACTACCACCCCCGCCGACGACCACTTCCACCACCTTGTCATCCTCCCTCCACCTCAGCACCACCCCGTTTTTTGCCAGCTCATCAGCGTCCATGTCAGCCACCGCGCTGCTCCAGAAGGCCGCCCAGATGGGGTCCACCCTCAGCAGCTGCCATCCCACCACTCCATTTCCCTCCACCACCACCTCGTCATCGCCGACAGCCAACAGCATGCAGCTGTTCATGCGGGGTGGCGATCCGTACAGCAACGACAGTAGTCAACTACTTTTCTCCAACCAGTTGTTCCACGAAGGGTTTATGAACGGTAACTTTCCAGGCTCGCCGAGCTTCGTCAACGGCAGCGTTAATAATAGTAATAAAAATAATAGTAATAATGCCAACGCTTCTGCCGCCGCGTTGTGGAAGAGCTTTGGCGGTGTGGATAACGGCGGAATGACCACGACGGTTGACTTCTTGGGGGTTAATAATGGCGAGACGACGTCGTCTACTTCGAGGGTTACGAGGAATATGGACATGGTTCTAACTAGGTTTGATGATGAGCCACTTAATTAATTAAGATTGATATGATGATGATGATGATTAGTTTTATATATTATATATAAACGTACGTAATTAGATAGTGATTATTTGAATTTTGATGATTAAATTCATTAATCGGAGCCACGTACGAAGTTTGTCCTAAGGGCCGGCTGTCCGGCTTGCATTGATGGAGGACTACTTTTCAATTTAGTATTTCTCTACGTACGATGGCTACGTGTTAGCAATTCTTCAATTAATTAAGTTATATAAATGCATGAAATAATTATAATTATTTTGATAAGATCCATGAATTAATTATTAGATGTGTAATTAGTAACTACGCTGTTATTTCGATCTCGAAACCTGTCATTCGATTTGCATATATGTTTGGTACGTCATGTTAACCCACCATCGTAAATTTGAATATATGAGCGATTTAATTTTTTAAGAGACAATACAGTTTTTAGAGTACTTGAAAATATACCGTAGGGTTTCGATCTCCATTCATCCCATCGCCCACCCTCTCCACCTCCTTTAAATCATCATAACCTCCTTTATAAACTCCTTTAGGTTACACCTCCCAATTTACCATTAATGAAACTACGAAGAGAATTGTTAAGCTTTCGACCGATTTCATCAATTATTTAATTCCACTAATTCCAAATTCTCCTATTGTGAAATGAAAAATAATCCAAATAAATTAATTATCATATGAAATAAATATCAGGCCTCAAACCCATGTACAGCTTCATAGTTCTATTAGCCCATTACATACCGATACTTGCTCAAGGCCCGGCCCATTACCAACTGCTCCTAAATCAGTCTGGAGAAAGGATTGACAGCCACGAAAATAGGATAAACCCAGACATCCAAAGATCGATCTGCTGCTTCAAATGGCATGTAGAACTCCATCCTTCCGCAGGATTCTCATGACCCAATCGTCCGGAGATCGGAAAGAAGGGCTGAACAGACCACCAGCCGAGCAATTCTTCCCACTAGCATCAAAATTCGGCCGGCGGTTGCTCCTCGGGACAGGCTCAGCTTCAGTAGTCGCCGTCGGAGCTAACTTCATCGGACTCACCAGCTTCCTTCTCGGCTTGTCACCGGTTACCGGTCGAAATCTCAAGCTCGACGTCGTTTATCCAATCGGAGGATACAGACGTTGCATCGACACCAACTACGGATTCGGTCAGTATATATGCAGAAAAATGACAATCTTTATTTCTGTTTGGTTTGCTTATTATTTCGTCTGACAGTTTATATATCCGGCGAATTGGGTCGGCGACCAGACGCTGCTGTACCGCGCCGCGGCGAGAACAGAGCTACAGCGGTCGCTCGACCCTCCTCCTCTAAGCAACTCGATCTCCGCCGACCGGGGGAGGAGGAGATCCAACATTGACGAGCCGGCGGTGGCGTTTGGTCCGCCGGGATCATCCGGAGAGCTCAACGTCAGCGTCATTGTCTCCCCAGTCTTTCCAGACTTCTCGTAAGTTCTTCTTCTTCTTCCTTTTTAATCGCCGTAAAAAATGAATGTACCCACCAAACCCTTTAAACAAAAACTCCCCAATTCCCGTTTTCCGCGGCAGAATTGAAGCGTTCGGAGGAGCAGAGGAGGTGGGGCACGCAATCGTTATGACGATCGCCGGACGGCGGCCTAATGTGAAGGGAACTCTGATGAAATCGATTTAAGATGGGATTCTGAGAGGAATGTGCAGTACTATGAGATTGAGTTCAGAGTTGAGATCAGCCCTTCGTTTCGGAGGCACAATGCACTGTTTGCTGTGCTGTTGATGGCCGGCTGTTCACGTTGAATGCACAGGCGCTGGAATCTGGGTGGATGGATGTCGAGAAGGAATCGCAGAATCTTTTCGTCTTGTGATCTCTTGATTAGGGTTGCAGGTGATCATAATAGTTCATCTGGACTGGAAATGAGGTTTCTTAACCTGAGAATTTCTGTTCAGTTTCCTGATGGCTGACACACATTCAGAGGGGAAATCAAGTATATAACTAAATTAATTATATAATTTTTTTGTTATTATTGTTGTTGGATTCAAATTTGAGAGCTTGTCCATGTATGCTTCAAGAAGTCGATTTTTCAAGCAATTGATATTAAACAGGCATATATTACTTCGAATGTTAATTTGTATATCTTAATAGTTCAAGTTGTTATTATATTATAGGATAACAATAGGACATCTGTAAGATTAATAAAGATTGAATGTTAATTTGCACAGCGTAGTGAAAATCTTGCAGTAGGAACAACTTCATTGTAATGGCTCTTAACGACAAGATCGTAACGGTCAGATTTCTAAATTTTGCAATATTGTTGTAGGATTTTGTAATTTGAGTTATTAGTTGTCTAAATCCGTTTTTTTATATTACGTTGTGGCTATTATTATAGGGAAAAGAAAGATTTTTTTTCGAAAATTATAGATTAAATTTAAAGAGTTGTTGTAGAAATTGATGCGACGCGCCCTTCTGTCAGCTTATGGCCAATAAGCTCTAGAGGCTCAAATAACCTCTAGCCTAGAGAGCATGACGATCTTATATTTGAGTCCTGCTCATTGTCGCCAGCCCGTACATAACGTTTGTTGTCACATATCATCAATATGATTAGGTGTCCAATCACATCAACCAAGGATCAACTGCACTACTCCCCAACCAGGCCTATCGCCGTCATGACTCTTCATCGTTAATGACCATAATATTATGTCAACTCTCAAGAAAGTCACCTAATCTCATTTTCTATCATGGGGCAATCTAGCCCATACCCTGAGGGGGCTATATAAGCCACATAATTGCATTTATAACATATTATCTAACTTGACCCTACACGCTAAAATTATATGCTAACGTATGTTATATACTATTTACATATCTTCGAGCACACTTATATACTTGTTTGTCTCCCAAATACTCTCCTACACTTACTCCGCTTTATATCAAACACGTGCGAACTACTCTTTCTCTTACACGACTTGAAAAAAAATCATCATAAAAAACTTTTAGATGTTTATAAAAAAAATTGATTATTTTATTCAATCAACATAATCCTCCGAATCAAATCACTCACTAGTTAGTCCATCCACCAAGAATATGAATTTTCCAATAGTAAAACATTACCAAACTTCAAATTCATTTCGGGCCATATTTCGCCCATTTCTCAGGTCCAAAAAATAAAAAAGATCTGTCGCCGGGGAAAGAAACCGAAATCACTGCTTCGATCGGAGATCCAGTGAGAAGACGACTGTAAGAGTTGTCGGGGAAGGGAACAGCCACAATAAATGTCGATGGCGAGGGCAAGCTCTGGCCTCGCGTATCCGGATCGATTCTTTGCAGCCGCGTCGTACGTTGGATTCGATGGATCTCCCAATTCCACCTCCGCCGTCACCTCCAAGTTCCAGACTGACACCGCCTTGCTCCTCTATGGCTTGTATCAGCAGGTACTGGCAGACCCTTATCCAATTCGTCATGTCTCTTTGTGGATTCTGTCTTCCCGCCGATCTCTGTAAATTTTCCGCTGAGGTTTTTCTGCATGGTTAATGTTAGTGCTCGCAGGAGTTTGCTTGGAAGTGTTAGTAGTACAGTAGATCTGATACCGTAAATTGAGATCGGGTGGATGAATAGTGTGTTCAGTCGATTTGCCGCCAGTTCTAACGAATGAACCACTGATTGAGCTAGATAAAGGTTTTGAAACTGGAGTGTGGGTCTGATACTTCTTTTGGAATTACAGTAGGCATTTGGTTGGTTGGCAATGATAAGCATGTGAAATTGGCTCCTGATCTCAAATCCGTATATCAATTCAAGCTCCAATCCCAATCATGAATTTCATTTCCTTTTGATCTCGCATTAAGATGTCTATGCAGCCTTTTTTAATCTTGTGCCTGTTCGCTATGTGATTCCAGGCGACTGTTGGACCATGCAACATACCCAAACCCAGTGCGTGGAATGCTGTGGAGCTAAGCAAGTGGAAAAGGTTGTTTGGGTTTTAGCTTTTATCTTTCTCATTCGTGTATATAGATACCATCTTCGTTTCCTCCCCTAATGCTTTATTTCCTGATGTCGTAGGATATTGATTGGAGCAGTAAGTGAACTTGTTTGTTTGGATTTCTAGTCTTTTAAGTGATGTAATGTTTGTGCAGCTGGCAGGGCCTTGGGAGCATGGCCACCACTGAAGCGATGCGCCTCTTTGTGAAGATATTGGAGGTATGTAGCCTTCTGATTTGGTTTATCAGATCTTGAATGATTTGCCTCTGCTAATTTCTTTTTACTTTTAATTGGCTAGGAAGAAGACCCGGGTTGGTATTCTAGAGCATCTAACTTAGTCTCTGAACCTGTTGTAGATATGGCAGTGAATGTGAGTATGATGTACAGTACGATATGGGTTTCTTGTTATTTGTGGTGCCTGTTGAAGACGCAAGTTTCCTCTTCAAATGCTATTTATGAGTGCAATCTTGTTATATTTTTTGTTTTCCATTCAGACATTAATTGGTAAAACTCTTCCTTTCTCCTGATTTGTGTGTACCCACTTTTTTCAATTTTTTTTGCATTATAGCACAACTCTGAAGCCAATCATGCTGTTGAGAATGGCAATGTTTTGCCTGAGACAAAGACTATAGCTAGTGAAAATGGGACTCACATGGAAACTCAAGACAAAGATGTTGTCTCCGAAGGCTTTGGTTCAGTAGTTGTATATGACCAATGGACCTCACCCCCAGTATCTGGTCAACGTCCTAAATCCCGTTACGAGGTCTGACCTTGTGGCATGTTCTCATATTGGCTATCTGTTTCTCGGATTTCTCTAATGTTATATACTTTTATCCACTGCAGCATGGGGCAGCAGTTATCGAAGATATGATGTATATATATGGTGGAAACCATAACGGGCGTTACCTAAACGATCTTCATGTAAGCAAACATTGTCCTCTTATGACGCTATCATATATTTTTCTTCATACTCATGTCCCTATGTCTAATCATATACGACTTGTATTATTCTTCCATTTAACCCATAGATTTACTAATGCAGGTTTTGGATCTGAGAAGCTGGACTTGGTCAAAGGTTGAAGGAAAAGTTGGAGCTGGGGAGTCTGATTCTGCATCTACATTAGCTCCTTGTGCTGGTCATACTTTGGTTAGTGTATGAGTTTCATACGTGCTTATCAATTGCTAAATACGTTTACAGGCTGTTATGTTCTTGCTATTGGGTGCCCTCTCCTGGTGATGAGCTGTTGTATATACTTCTCTATTCCTTAGATACCTTGGGAGAATAAGCTTATATCGATTGCTGGACACACAAAGGATCCTTCTGAGACCATTCAAGGTGCTGTAATTCACGTTAATATGTTTCATATGTTCTGTGTCTATTTAATTAATAAGACTTATCCTCTTTTGGTGACAGTGAAGGGATTCGATTTAAAAACCGGCACATGGTCAATGTTAAAGACTTACGGGAAACCACCAGTAAGTTCATTTACTGAAGCGATTTTTGAATCTCTTTCTCCATCTGCTATCTGGAAAGCCTCAGAATTGATTGGTCCCTGGATATGGGTTATCTAAGGGCATTCATATATTGTTGTTGGACAATTGTTCAACTATTATTAGGAAATCTGCCTTATCTTTGCCTGCGTTCTTAACATGCAGGTCTCCCGTGGAGGACAATCTGTCACCCTATTTGGAACAAGCTTAGTGATATTTGGCGGAGAAGATGCAAAAAGATCTTTGTTGAATGATCTTCATATCCTTGACCTTGAAACCATGACCTGGGATGATATCGATGCCATGTAAGCCTTCTCTCTTTCTGGGAAGAATTTTTTGTTTAGCTGGAGTTACCTCTTATTTTCGAACTTTGTTCTTTTTTTGGTAGTGGGGGGCCTCCTTCTCCAAGGTCTGATCATGCTGCTGCAGTACACGCGGAGCGTTATCTTCTCATCTTTGGTGGAGGCTCGCATGCAACTTGTTTTAACGATCTCCACGTGCTTGACCTGCAAACAGTAAGATAACTTGGCTTGGTCTATGTATTTTATTTTTTGCATCAAGTTTGTAATTTATCGAATCAAGTTTGTAATTTATATCGTCGATCAATATGGTTTTAGATGGAGTGGACTCGACCAGCACAACAGGGCGACATCCCAACTCCACGGGCTGGACATGCAAGTGTGACAGTTGGAGAGAATTGGTTTATTGTTGGTGGGGGTGACAACAAAAGTGGTAGGTTTCTTGCAACGTCGAATATTTATACCATGTTTACGTATTCATGCAAACAAAAAGGAAAAACGTCGAATATTTTGTCTACCAAACAAGATAATCTAACATCCTTTTCAAGAAACAAACTTCCACATTTTCCTCTCTTCTCATAATTCCTCTAATTCTATACCAAACGACCCCTTAATCGAATTGCAAACCGCAGTGTCTTTTTTACTTCTGTGTATCCCTGCTTATCCCTTTTCCGCTCTTTTGTAGGGGCATCTGAAACTGTTGTTCTAAACATGTCCACTCTTGTATGGTCTGTTGTTACATCCGTTCAAGGCCGTGTTCCTGTAGCCAGCGAGGTATGCTGCTTCCTACGATTATAAAAGCAAGACCATCCCGCCCTCTTCCTTTTTCATCAAACCCAGACCTGTAACTTTGTGGCGAACTTGATAATCTTTCCTAGGGTCTGAGTTTGGTTGTGAGGTCGTACAATGGTGAAGATGTTCTTGTAGCGTTTGGAGGATATAATGGTCGCTACAACAGTGAGGTTAGTTAGTGTGATGTTTATAGTTTCTTGCTAACTGGCCTCTTAAGTCTCATCTATTTTCACATTTCACTCCCTCCTTATGATTTGTGTGCTGTTCGGTTAGGTTAATGTCCTTAAACCGAGTCACAAATCGACACTGCAATCGAAGATTATGGAGAGTCCTGTCCCTGACAGCGTGTCGGCTGTCCACAACGTAACAAATCCGACAAGGGATCTGGATGCGGAGCTCGAGCTGAGCCAAGAGAGAAAAATTAGGGAAGTCGATAATGGCGAACCAGAACCCACAGTATGCAATAATACACTGGTGGAACCAAAACCGATATTAATCGGTTCATACTGCTGTCCAATTCATGTTCCGATTTGTGCTGAAGATCTCGTGCATTTTTTTGCAGAAATCCAGAGTCGAAGGAAACAATGAACATCTCGTTGCCACCCTAAAGGCAGAGAAAGAAGAAATGGAATCCTTTCTCACCAATGAGAAGGTGCAGAATGGCCAACTTAAACAAGAACTATCCGAAGCCGAAGATCGCAACGCTGAGCTTCACAAGGTAATCAATCGAACCACCTTCCATGCCTTCCTTCCAGACAAGACAAACAACTCGTAACATTCCACCATTTTTTCCTCTGCAGGAGCTTCAATCCGTTCGCAGCCAGCTTGCTTCCGAGCAATCAAGGTGTTTCAAGTTAGAGGTAATGTTCCTCAATTTCAACATTGTATGATAATTAATAATAATTATAATAACTGACGACGAATGCTTGATTATTACAAATGAATATCTCCTTTCTCATAGGTTGATGTTGCCGAGTTGCGACAAAAGCTGCAAACGATGGAGGCGCTGCAGAAGGAGCTCGAGCTCCTGCAGCGTCAAAAGGCTGCATCCGAACAAGCAGCTGCACTAAGCTCGAAGCAGCGGCAGGGATCCGGTGGCGTATGGGGTTGGCTTGCAGGGTCCCCTGGCCACCGTGATGAAGAAGAAGACTGAAGAAGAGCCTCTGGAAGCCTTTTTATCTAATAGAGAGAAGAAAATGATGTGAAATTATTTTTGATAGAGATTTTTTCCAAACCGATCCTATACTGTAATATTTTTTATTCTTTTCCGGGTTGGTTAACGGCTCGGTTCGAGTCTGATAGACGTCAGCGGGTTCGTAATGGAGCTGTAACTCCCCCAAGTGAGAGTTTTACATATGAAGTTATACTAGTGGATCTCCACCGTTTATCCTCTAACGGCATTAGAGTCACCAAATAGAGATCGGTACATAACAGTCAGTACAGACTCAATGTACCATAAAAGGCAACGGTATCGATGTATCGTTATACAAATGCATCATTAATATTGTGTCAACACACTATGTGCACAAGTGATTCACGTTGCTACCCTTTTATATACGTCTTGTGCGGTGCGCACTCTAGAAGATTCCTACGAGAATCGTCAAGTACGCCAGATTCATTCGATCAATTCGACCTATTAGATTCACAGTCTAGGCTATAAGTATATTTTACAAGCAATTCAATTTAGTCCGTTATTATGTAAACTTTGCATAGTAACACGGTTAGTAAATCAGTTAAGGTAGAGAGATGGTTATTCACGCGTCAACGTGCGCGTCTTCCTGAATTCTTAGAAAGCAAGGAAAGTGGATCAATATATAATTAAAGGCGTAAATTATTAAAATAAAAGCCACCACCAACAAAATTCAGCTTCTTTTCCTCGTCAATTATTGAATGAAAAAAGGAAAAATCGGTTACATAAAAAACGGTCAATAAACTAGAAACGGCAATACATACGCGCACTACACACGGCTACCATACCTCCCACCACCAGATATCCCATTTGTAGTTTCTACATACTTCTAACATTTAGAAGTTTCGAAATTGATATATAATCTGGTCTAAAATTAAAAGATTAATTAAAATATATTGCCGGCCGGGGTTGAAGTGGTGACAAAAGTATATTGGTTCTACCATGTATTGACCAAGTATCGTGGATAACTACTCGAGATTGTTGCGTGTTTTGAGCAATTTTTTATTATTATTTACAATCGTACCAACTTTTAAATTTGAGCTGTTATTATGCGCTATATTATTTTAGCATATCGAATAGATAAGCTCGTCAAGTAAAATATATGGATAACTACTCTAAATTGTTGCGTGTTTTGAGCCAATTTTTAAATCTCGCTATATTTTTATAGCGTATCGAATAGATGAACTTGTCAAGTAGGATATGTAGATTTAGTTTAGATCATTGTATAAATTACAAGTCTTGTAAAATTTAAGACCAATATGTACAAATTTGAAGTTTAAGGATAAGATAAAGATAACGCGTTAACGCATTAAATTTCAATTCACGAAAAAAGATATTCAGTTAAAAAAAGGAGGAATTTCCAAATTAATGTTAAACATTCCAACCGCCTTTTTGCTCTGCTCCCAATCTCAGTATAAATACTAAATTCAGATCTCCGCATTCCTCCACCGTTCAGCGAATTCACCCCCAACAACACAAACCCTAATTTCTCATTCCCGATCGGAAAACAATCCTCGAAAGCTCTCTCTGTGAAGATCCAATCGTTTCTCAGTTATGGAGTGCAGGTCAATAGAGATCACGATCCAATCCGCCAAGGACCTGAAGAACGTCAACCTCATCTCGAAGATGGACGTCTACGCCGTCGCTTCTATCAATGGCGATCCCTACAATTCGAAGCAGAAGCACAAGACTCCCGTCGACAAGGACTCCGGACCTAACCCGAAGTGGAACCACCACGTCAGCTTCACCGTCGACGAGCCTTCCCTCCAGCAGAACCGCCTCACCGTGAAGATCGAGCTCATCTCCGACCGCAGCCTCGGCGACCGCGAAATCGGCGAGGTCACCGTCCCGATCAAAGAGCTCTTCGACGAGAGCAGCAAAGGAGATTTCAAGGCCGAGAAGACAGTCAGCTACGCCGTCAGGACTTCCGGCGGGAAGAGCAAAGGGACGCTGACGTTCTCGTACAAGTTCGGTGACAAATTCTCCGCTCCGGAGAAGGCGAAGAAATCGGATCATCAGGTGGCGGCTCCGCCGCCTATGATGGCTTATCCAGCTGGTGCAGCTGAGTCGAGCAGTGGATCGGGTTACCCGTACCAACCGCCTCCTCAGGGAGCTTATCCTGGTCCTCCACCGCAGGCCGGGTATCCTTACCAGTACCCGGCTCCGGGACAAGGTGGGTACCCGCCTCAACAGGCTTACGGAGGGTACCCGCCCCAGCAGGGCTACAGTGGCTACCCGCCTCAACAACAGGGCTACGGTGGTTACCCTCCACAGCAACAGGGGTACGGCGGGTATCCGCCGATGATGGCGGCTCAGAAGCCGCACAAGAGCGGAGGAAGAGGAGGGAAAATGGCGTTGGGAGTCGGAGCCGGGTTGCTGGGCGGGTTGTTGGTTGGTGATATGATTTCGGATGTTGGGGATATGGGTGGCGGGTTTGATGATGGGTTTGATTTTTAACAAGTTTCGACAAGTTGTTTTGTTTTAGTCGTCTTTTTCTATTTCTTTTTTTTATATATTTTAATTTGTAGTATATTTTCTCTGTTAATTTTGATATCTTTCTTCTCAAAGTCAACTGATACATAGCTTGCTTGCAATTAGCAGTTTACAAATTAACTTTTCGGGTTGGGTTGACCAACTGGGATCGAACTGTGCAACCTCGGTCCATTTCTATATCGGTTGTGTTCACGAATTGAGCAAGACTTTATCAACTTTAAATTTAAACTCGTTACTCAAATCCAAGTTGAGTATTCATATTTATATCACATTCGAGTCTGACACATTAATCATTATTTATAAGTCAAATTTTTACATTAAAAGCTTAATGAATCAAGCTAAAATATAAATTTTGACCCAAAATTAATTAATTTTAATTAAACTCCAATCATATACCACTTACATTTTCAATAACACAACTACTCAATTTCCAATAACAATGTATATGAAATTTAAAGCAAAATATGAAAATACATATCGTTTTATTAAGCCTGCTAAAACGTTATATAGTCGAGCTAGTTTTTGAAGTGACTCTCGAATTAGGATTTAAGCCAATTTAGTAGTTATAAATCTATCAATTTGAGTTTTCTAATCTAACTCATGTAATCGAACTAGTTTTACAATGACTTTTAAATTAATTTTTGAATCAACTTTCAATATTTATAAATTTAAATTCACTAATTTAAATTTGACTCGTTTAAAATAAAATCGAATTAAACAAAACATTCAGAGACAGCTTGGCTGGTGGAATGTGAACCACTCTACGGGATTTTTTTCCTTTTCCAGGGAGTGTTCTTTAGTACTTTATTGTTGCAACAAATTCATCGAAAAAGTAAATTAATCTCCTCTTCCTCTTCCCAATCTCTCCGTCGGAACTGATTCTCCCCCCGGAGACGCCACCATTCCGTCCCGACATCACACACTTTCCGATGTCCAGCCCTTACCCTCTCACCTACACATCCTCCTGCTCCTCTACTTCCTCCTCCACCACCTTCTACTCCATCCCACCCGACTCCGATTCCGTCTCCGACGATTCCTCCTCAATCACCTCCTCCGCGGCAGCCGTCGAGGAGCCCGCTTCCTCCGGCCATAACCCTTCAGTCTTACACCTCTCCTTCAACCAGGACTACAGCTGCTTCGTCGCGGGACTCGACAGCGGCTTCCGCATCTACAATACCGGGCCCTTCAAGCCCTTGTTCCGCCGCGAGACGATGGAATCTCCATCCCGCGGCGGCGGAATCGGAATTGTCGCGATGCTCTTCCGCTGCAATATACTCTGCTTCGTTGGCGGCGGCCCGGAGCCTATCTACCTATTAACTCGTTTGTGTTCAAATGAAATGGCTCAACGTTCTCATTGATAGAAAGGTGGTACATATACAAAGTGATGAGAAGCTAAAAGACAATGTGCACGGGTAGCCGGGCGAAAGAGAGTAGGTGAGCTTGAGGCTCTAACGGAATTTGCGAAATGCAGAGGAACGAGAGAAGAGGACGATGAGTCGTTCGATCGGTGCAACGATGACGTTTTGTTCTTATCTTCATCACTTAACGAACGCTCCGTTTCATTTAGTCGTTGGTGTAGAGAGGAAGAAACGCTCCGTTTCACTTGAAGCTTGGAGAGTGTGAAGTTTGGCGGGAAAATGAAAAATCATTTCCAATACCCCTCCTCAAGCCGGTGGGCACGGATTGTGCGGACCAAGCTTGGATATTAAGTAGTTGAATGGTGCCGGGGAGAGGGCTTTCGTCGAACATCGGCAACCCGAACTCCAGTAGGGACATGGATGAGCTTGATTATCTTGGATTGGACCTTTTCTCGAACAAAATGGCAATCCAATTCAATATGTTTTGTTCTTTCATGGAAGACCGCATTCTCTCGCCACATGCATTGCGGATCGGTTATCACGAGAAGATTGTTGCCGCTTGGTAGTGCTTTGCTTGGAATTCCGAGAGCGATAGAGTAGCCACTGCAGCTCACTAGCGGTATGAGCAAGTGCACGATACTCGCCTCACAGAACTTCGGAAATGGTGCTTTGTTTCTTGCTTTTCCAGAAATTGGTGAGTTTCCCAGAAGACACGTAACCCCGTCACGGATCTTCCGGTGTCCGGACATGCTTGCCCGCCTCCGAATCACTATAAGCCCGTAACTCGAAGATTTGAAGTAGAAGATAGAAGAATTCCAGTAGCGTGAACTCCCTTCAAGTATCTTAGGATCCTTGTAACAGCCTTGTAATGATCGTTTAAGGGTCTAGACATAAACCGGCTCACCCGTTGAGTGGCAAAGCTAATGTCCGGTCTTGTATTGTTTAAGTAGATCGGCTTCCCTACTATTCTTCTCCGTATAATTCCGGATTGTGGAATTCATCATCACCCGTAGAGGACGGATGTGTCTTGTAGTCCATTGGGGTAGCAAGTGGCTTGCTCTCCAACATGTCTGCGCTTCTTCCAATAGTTCTAGTATGTATTTTCTTTGAGATAAATGTATTCCCGACACACTTCTTGTGACTTCTAATCCCAGAAAATACTTTAGTTCACCCAAGTCTTTGATCTTAAATGCACTGTGTAGTTCCTCTTTCAACTTCAAAATCTCCGTTAAGTCGTTTCCTCCCACAATCAAATCATCAACATAAACCAAAATAGCCGTGAACGACATACCACCATTCTTCGGAAGAGAGAGTGATCGACTTTGCTTTGAGTGTAGCCTAACCGTTGTAGTTTGTCCGAAAGCTTGCGCACCACCGCCTTGATGCTTGCTTGAGACCATAGAGCGATTTTAGCAATTTGCATACTGGTCTTTTCGATTACCTCGCTTACTCTCATTCCTTGAGGCACCTTCATGTAGACTTCTTCATGCAGGTCACCATGAAGAAATGCGTTGTTCACGTCTAACCGGTGTACAAACCGATCTCTTGAAGCAAAGAAGTGCAAGAAAGGTCCTTATGGTTGTCATTTTGACGACTGGTGAGAAAGTTTCTTGATAGTCGACCCCTTCTTCTTGTGTGAACCCCTTTGCTACTGCTCTTGCTTTGAACCTTTCAACTGAGCCATCAGATTTATACTTAATTCGCCAAACCCATTTGCTTCCAACTTCTTTCTTTCCTTCGAGTGCATCAACAACTTCCCATGTGTTGTTAATCTCCAAAGCCTTTGTTTCCCGATTCATTGCTTCGGTCCACCTAGGGTCTCGGGCAAACTTCGCATAGGACCTAGGTTCCCTTTCTCGTTGTTATACTCAAAGCAAAGTGTTTATGTTCACGATCCATATCATCATAAGACAAGACAAGTATTGAGAGGATGAGCTATCTTTCCAGCCTATGTGTGCATTAGGACATACCTTTGAAACATCACGGTTGGGGTTGCCTTGATGCACAAGGAGCCGACAATGATAATCCCGCAGGTAGGAGGGTGGTTTGTGATGTCTGGTGCTTTTTCTGTTGTGTGGAGAATTTTGAGGGACAGGGGATTGAGAAGAGGTTTGAGAGGCAGGTGACTGGGAAGGAATATTGTGTTCACTGTCACTGGTATTACTGTGTTCGTCATCATTGACATTATCAGTGCTGGGAATGTACTCATCCTCACTATGAATGATAGGGTGTGGTTCAGTTTCAGGTGTAGGATGATCAGAAGGATTGGTGGAGTGGCCAGTATCCGGTAAATCGGTGAAGTCTTGGTCAAAGGAAGGCATTTGATCGGCGGAAGAGTAGACTTGGTTGGTGCCGTTGCCGGTGTGAAAAGGAAAGACATTTTCATAGAATTTGACATCCCTAGAGACAAATGTTTGGTGAGAATCTAAGTCATAGACTTTGTAACCCTTGATTCCAGTGTGTGAACCCTATGAAGACTCCTTTTCTAGCTCGTTTCGGAATTTGGTTCTCGTGTCCAAAGAAGTGTGCTTGCATAACACAAGCAACCAAAGACTTTTAAGTCTTCCGTTTGGGTTTAGAATGGTGAAAGGCTTCGTAGGGGGTGTTATTGTCAAGGAGGTGAGTGGGGATACGGTTCATTAGAAACACAGAATGCTTAACACAATCGGACCGAAAAGTCAAGGGAAGGTTGGCTTGAAATTTGAGAGCTCTAGCTATGTTTAAAATTTGTTGGTGCTTTCTCTCAACCTTACCGTTTTGTTGAGGTGTTTCTACACAAGATGTTTCATGGAGAATCCCATTTTCCCCGATAGAAGAGAGGCATAAAAAATTCTTTGCCTTGATCACTACGTATTCGTTGAACACTAGTTTTGTGTTGGTTTGTGACATAGGAGCAGAAATTTTGTAGAGATGATCTAGCTTCGACTTTAGTTTCAAGCATCATGATCCAAGTCATTCGTGTGAAATCATCAACAATGGTTAAGAAATAGAGATAGCCATCATATGAGGGGCAGGAGTTTGGACCCCAAAGATCAACATGAATTAATTCAAAAGGAGTTTTAGTGCCGGAGACACTATGAGGGAAAGACGTACGTTTTTGACGAGCAAAATGACAAACATCACAGGGGGCTAAGTGGAAAGTTTCTATACTAGGGAGAATTTTCTTAAGAAAGGGAGTTCTATGGTGGGAAACATGTCCTAGACGGTAATGCCATAAATCAAAGGGCTTATTTCGTTGAGTGGAGGCGATGTGACTAACTGGTTTGCAGTGTTGTCGCCTTGTAGAGTCCCTTGTGCAGTTCAGCTAAACCAATCGTGGTGTTCCTCGATAGGTCCCGCAACACACAATGGGTGGAAGAGAAAGTCGGTCTCAATGGTTGTTGAGTTGTTAGTCTACCGACCGATATCAAATTGAATGCGAAATCGTGCACATATAGAACATTATGTAGTGATAAGGTGTCATTAATCAACACTTGTTCCTAATGAGTGGCTTGGACTTGCTGTCCAAAGTGGGCGAGTGATCATCAAAGCATCAATTTGTTTGCTCGATTCCATTAGGTTGAGTGAGCCGACTACATGGTCCGATGCACCCGTGTCTACAATCCAAATAATTTCATTTGGTGTGGAATGCATGAAACTACTACAACAATACTTGCCCGCCGAGTACATCGCTGCGCTTGGCTTATGAGAACCCGGTGTTTGGGATGTGCTCGGTTGTGCCGTCTTGGATCCTTGAGCCTCACAACATTCATAAGTTGGGAGAACTGATCCCGTGTCGGTTGGATGTTGCCTCCTTCACTTGATTGTGAAGCCGCATGAACCCGTGGTTTGAAGGCTCCATGATTTGCAAGATAGGAAGGTCTAGGACCATATTGTTGTCTTGGTCCTTGCCGTGGCATGGGCCTCGGGAGTGACTCCCGGTGGAAAGCCAATTTTGAAGAAGCATCTATCCACCGTGTGGTTTTGCATTTTGCGAAGGTGCAAAATAGATTCTTGCCCTTTTGAGGTCCCGGTCGAAAACCTCCCGGTTGAGCGCCTTGTGCCGGCTCGCATAGTTGATGTTGTATGAAGGAGCCAGCATTGTCATAGGTTCATTAGAGCCTTTGAGTTGTGTTCCATACAGCTGCCTTTCATGTTGTATCATGCGTTGAACAACCTTATCTATGTTTGGTAGCTCATCACCAAACAAAACTTGTGTTCGAGGGCAGAAAAGTTTTCATTCAGACCTCTCAGGAAGTGAATGACATTGTTGGTGTCTTCATACACATACACCTTTCTCA
The DNA here is from genome assembly GCA_030674075.2 of Linum usitatissimum. Classification (NCBI taxonomy): domain Eukaryota; kingdom Viridiplantae; phylum Streptophyta; class Magnoliopsida; order Malpighiales; family Linaceae; genus Linum; species Linum usitatissimum. The sequence goes on along the minus strand of JAUJYP020000285.1, from coordinate 4,728,067 downwards.
TTGCCAAACAGTCAAGGTGACTGGTTGCAGTGCAGTCACAGTTGAACAAGGGCTGATAATTTCTCAGCTCATCCCTTAGAGTGATGATTGATCCATAATACTCAGTAACAGTTTGGTTACCTTGTTTCAGATTTGAGAGCTGCTCCAGTAGTTCTGCAATCCTGATCACATCTCCTTGACCATATCTAGCTTTCAAGCTTTCCCATGCATCCTGTGCATTCTTCAATCCCATGATCGTCTTTCTGATGCCTGGTTCGACTGATTGTTGCAACCAGCTAAGAACCATGATGTTGCAACGAGTCCAGGGCCAGAACATTGGGTCCATGACCTCTCGGTTCTTCAATACTTCCATCGATGAATCCAACTTTGTTCTTTGCTCCAAGTGCGTTGTGTATAGCTCGCTCCAATCGGTGTAGTTGCTCGTGGTGAGCTTCTCGCAACGAGTGATTGCCCCGTCGCTCACTACCATGGAGGTAGTAAGGATCGGCTAAGGGATATTCAAGCTCCCCATTGTGGATTCTAACCTCGCTCCGATACCATATTAACTCGTTTGTGTTCAAATGAAATGGCTCAACGTTCTCATTGATAGAAAGGTGGTACATATACAAAGTGATGAGAAGCTAAAAGACAATGTGCACGGTAGCCGGCCGAAAGAGAGTAGGTGAGCTTGAGGCTCTAACGGAATTTGCGTAAATGCAGAGGAACAGAGAAGAGGACGATGAGTCGTTCGATCGGTGCAACGATGACGTTTTGTTCTTATCTTCATCACTTAACAGAACGCTCCGTTTCATTTAGTCGTTGGTGTAGAGAGGAAGAAACGCTCTGTTTCACTTGAAGCTTGGAGAGTGTGAAGTTTGGCGGGAAAATGAAAAATCATTTCCAATACTACCCGCCGAATAAAGTAATGCTATGGGACGACAACCTGTCCAGGTGCTTTGGAGAGCTCACGTTCCGATCGGATGTGAAGAACGTGAAAATCCGCCGCGACAGGATCGTCGTCGTTTTGCTCCAGGAGATCTTCGTTTACAATTTCGCCGACCTGAGGCTGGTGGATCAGATTGAGACGGCGATGAACAGTAAAGCACTATGTGAGGTTTCGCATACGTCTTCACCGATGGTGCTGGCGTGTCCTGGATTGCAGAAGGGGCAAATTCGGGTTGAGAATTACGGCTCGAAGCTGACAAAGTTCGTAATGGCGCATGATTCAAGGCTTGCTTGTATGTCCATGACCCAAGACGGGAGGTTGCTAGCTACTGCGAGCAGTAAAGGAACTCTGATTCGAGTTTTCAATACATTGGATGGTTCATTGCTTCGGGAGGTAATAAGCTTTTCCTTCTTTGAACTGGAATCTGATAAAAAGTAGCAACTTTTAATAGTTCGTCAGTAATGTTCTTGCATTTAGGAGACAGACTTGTATTAGATCAGTATCGTGTATGAAGTTGAACTAGTGGAATTGGCTGATATGGCTTCAGAAACAATGTTAGTAAGTGTATGTCGCAGGAACTTCAGTAGTTGATGCTCCGGCGACACAACAAAGCTTGTTGAATCATGGTGAGAGTAGTAAGGGAATCTGTGATAGGATCGTAGTGTATGAGGTATGAACGGTCGAATTTGCTGAAATGTTTTGGCATATTTTGTTACATAGTGTATAGTACCAGGCACTCCGGTTTTTGTTCTTCTTGTGTTTTGGCATGTTCATGCTCGGGGAAAACCATGTAGCTTTTTGAATTGACAATTGTGGTGTAGTTGTTCTGTTAAGAAAGCTGCAGAAGTCAAGTTCGATCAGTTGATGCTGTATAATGGTTATAGTTTTCTAATAGATTCATCTCGCAGATGAGGTTTAACCTGTCTAATTCAACGGTACAGTTTCAAAGGCAATGGTTATTTTTTTGGAGAATTGACCATTGTTAGTCCTGTTTTCCAAGCTGCATAAGTCATCGTTAGAACAGTTGATGCTTTAAAAATCGCGATAGAATCACGAGAGAGTGGTAGCAAAATTTTTGCCTAAAACCGTAGTTGATTTATGTAATGTATGAGGTTTAACCAGTCTAATTAGACCGTACAGTTCCAGAAACAATGTGATTTAGTATATGATATGTCCCAATCACTCGAATGGCTATGTTCTGGTGGCAAAGCATACACCTTTTCTTGTCCATTGACCATTGCTAATCCGGGAATCTGCATAAGTGATTGTTCGATCGCTCAATTCAACAGCTAATCTCGTTTGCTGCAATCTCAGGTCAGGCGAGGAGCAGACAGAGCAGATATCTACAGCCTTGCATTCTCCTCGGATGCTTACTGGCTCGGTGTCTCGAGCGACAAGGGAACCATTCATGTGTTCAGCCTCAAGGTCGATTCTGGGTCATTAGCAACACTGTCGAGTCAAAGATCACTCATTGCTCCTACTTCAAATTCCTCTGCCGGGTTGGGGGTTTCGTCTCTTTCTATCTTGAAAGGTATGATAAGACCTGTCAGTACCCCAATCTCGATTCATGGTTGAATGGAAGGTTGTTAAATGTGATGAATGAAAATCAATTTTCAGGAGTGTTGCCAAAGTACTTCAGCTCGGAATGGTCGGTGGCTCAGTTCCGTTTGCCGGAAGGCTCTCATCAGTACTTGGTTGGGTTCGGTCTGCAGAAGAACACTGTAGTCGTCATTGGACTGAATGGAAGGTAAAAAAGAAGATAAAATTCCGAAAGAATCGTTGATGAACCAGCTTCTCGATTCAAGATACGATTTTGGTTCAACTAACACCCTTTTCCTGTTGGGTTGTTTTGCAGCTTTTATAGGTGTGAGTTTGATCCTGTAACAGGAGGAGATATGAAGCAGCTTGAACACCATAATTTCCTTAGTGCAGATAATTTTCTTAGTGCAAACAATTTCCTGAAAGTAAAATAAATTTTGAACAAATTCTATTTACATTGTTAATAATAATTATTTTGTTCCAGCCATATCAAGAAACTCCAATGTTTATATTCACCACAGTCGTTACATTCTATTCTCATGCACAAAGATCACAACTTTGCAAGCAAAGCCAGAAAGAAGTGTCTATTAAACCAGTGGCTTTGCATTATGAGGATCATCAGAGTCTGTACACTAAAACTAATATTTCAACATTACAGAAGGAGGAACCAAGAAAAAAGAATCCTACTGACTGCCATAGCTGACAACTTACAGTATTACGTACAGATGACATATGCCGTTTAGGTAGTTTTCTTCTTCTTTGGGGATTTGGGTTCAGCAGCAGGAGAAGAACTACCCTCCGGTGTGATCTTCTTCTTCGGCAAAAGCACCGGATTGATGTTCGGCAGAACACCTCCGCTTGCAATCGTGACTCCTGCAAGAAGCTTCCCAAGTTCCTCGTCGTTCCTCACTGCTAACAGAACGTGCCTTGGGTTTATCCTGTTCTTCTTGTTATCCCTCGCTGCATTACCGGCAAGTTCCAGCACCTGCGTTTTCCAAAATCAACATCGAGATCAAAATTCCGCGCGGTCAGATCAAACGATTCGATTAATGAACGAATCGGATCTGAGATATGTGTGTGTGTTTTACCTCGGCGGCGAGATACTCGAGGACGGCGGCAAGGTAGATCGGGGCGCCGGCGCCGTATCGCTGGGAGTAGCGGCCTCTCTTGAGGAAGCGGAAAATGCGGCCGACGGGGAACTGGAGCCCTGCTTTCGTCGATTTGGAAACCGCCTTTTTACGGTCGCCTCGGCCTCTCCCGCCGGCACCCTTCGGCGTCGCTGTTACAGCAGCTGTTGTCGTCTCTGTCGCGGAATCCATTGATCACGATCACAGACGAGAGGAGGAAGGATCTACTGAGTCGGATTTGAAGACAATCGAGAAACGGTTCTTGGAAAAATGGGGGAAGATGATCGAGAAAAATTTGCGTTGGTTTTGAAAATGGCAGGAAACGGAGGTTATAGCTATTTAAACCGCGCTCCAAGCTGGCGATCCTCGTGAAATTAGGGATTAAGCGATCGTTCATCCGGAGTTGTACGGTAGTGATGTGAGTACGTCAGTAATCCGGAGTGGCAAGGTGAAGCCAATAAGAGAGTTCCACGTGTTGAGTTTTACCAGGGCCGAACCCGAGTTTGTAAGGTTTACTTGATTTATTTGGGCCCATTGCCAACGAAACCTTACATGGGTTTGATATCTAAAATATTCAACGCGTGACGCCTGTGCCAGCTTATACCCAAATGGCTAAAGGTTAGGCAAGTGTGTCTCTTCTGTCAAGGGTTCAAATGCTGGAATGGGCGTCTGGGAAAGATGATGACGATGCTCTTATCTTTGTGAGAAGAGGTATTCTAAAATACCTTTCCTTTTTGCCCAAGTAATACTAACCAATATGATTAATGATTCGAACTTCGCTAACCCGGATTGCTTTGGCAAATCAATGAGATTGGAAAATTCAAGATCTATCGACAAAAATCAATCTCCGATACAATGTTACTTCAAAAGCACGCTAGTGAGGAAACTAGTGACTGGAGAGCTTTGCTGCTATTCTACCTCTTGCAGTTCTCATGTCCGGATTTTTCCTACCGTGTTTCCTTCCTCGGCCCTTTCTCGACTCTTTCGGCTTCTTCCTTGACGAGGATCCCTTTCTCGATAAGCGCTGACGACGGATCTCCGGATCGGCCCAACCTCTCCCCCACTCTGCGAAACTTGAGTAAGTTCTGTTGCTGTTCGTTGACAGCAGCATGTCTGCTTCAGGGTGAATATTGAAAGGCTGTTCCTTATCATACTCCAGGATATCGAGTCCTAGCTTTGTTGGTTCGGGGTACTTGATCTGTACATGGACCTGAAACAACAAGTAGTCGAACTTAGAAGTCTGAGATGAAATATGTTTTATTGTTTTGTTCATAAGGGTTTCAATTCAAACAATGCTTAGTATATGTCTAAGGTCCATGATTGTGGATGTACCTTGCTATCACCCTCTTTTATGAACCCTTTTTGTTCAAGGATTCGAGCTAGTCCTCGCCACCACAGCTGATCGGTTGTCGAAAACTTCGGCAACTGCATTTGATCACATCGAACATAATCAGAAGCCTAGAGAGTTTGTGCTATTATTGATAGCAGCACAACTTTTACCTGCTCTCTTATTTTACTAACGAAGGTTCTAACATCCGGCCTTTGCAACCGTCTCCGTGGTTTTCCATCACCGATAAGATCATCGTCATATGCATATTCGGTCAGGTCACTTCGTTGCTAAAATGAACGGAAGCTGATGATTACTTTTTTGTTTACTAGCAATAACCAGGAGAAAGCAACGGAAGCTCTTACATGATACGAAGAGATAACCTGCATCAGAACATAGGCCTCCTCTTTCACGTTCTCCAAGGCGGGAGGCCCATCAACACATATGTCGCACCTGCATCAAACATTTGGCAGTTACTGCAAAAAAGTTTGTTGAGAGGAAAATCTGAATTTGCAGAATAGAACTAGAAGAATGGAAGAGAAGTTAACATACAGAAGACACTTCTGATGAAGGAAATCTTCTCCGAAGTACTCAACAAGGGTCTTAGAGCGGCAATTTGATGTATTCATTCCATACCTGCGAGCAAGTACGCAAAAGGTTATTACCCTCTAACGAAATCCTACAAATGAAAAACAGGCAGTAGAAAATGGTGTTATGGTTGTGAACCTGAAGGCATCAGACAACATTTTGTATGCTTGCTTTGTCTGCTCTTCACTTCTTTTGTTTGGAAGCAGTGATGGTGGTCTTGAGAGGTTGGCATACAGTGCTGCTCATTAGATGAAAGAGATTACACGGTGTTAACCAAAACCGGTAGTGATTGGTTTAATGTTTGCATCATAATCAGCAAATATGAAAGATAGTGACGATTCTTCTATTACGTTGGACTTACTGCATTCTGCCAACTTTCCATCTCTTCCAGCACGGCCTGCTTCTTGATAATAGGCCTCTAGACTCTGCAAAGAGTTGACACAGATGATAAAGCTTCTGGAGATGGCACTTTCAACGAGGAAGATAACATGAAGAAACAAAAGAATAATAACATTCGATAACATATAAAGAATAACAAAAAGAACGTAAAACGACAAACCTGTGGCCATCCATAGTGGATAATTCTTCGGACGTTCAGCTTGTCAATCCCCATTCCGAAGGCGATCGTTGCCACAACAACCTAACTACGATGATAGAGTATATGAGAAAATCTTAAAGATGCTTTTGTACACGATGAACCAATGATGATAGATTGAGTATTTGTAGCCATATAGTAAGAGGAGCAGAAAGAAACCATATAAACTTAGTTTTTTACAGTGTTTAACTTGTTTAATATTGCTCATTAGCTTAGTAAATATACCTGTAGCACATTATCATGAAACTCCTTGTGGACCCTTCGTAGATGTGATTTTGGCAACTGTGGCACAAAATCTCAATGTTCAGTTCAAGATGAACAAAATATAGTTGAAGGGTCACAGGGAAGGGTATTAACAAAACACTTCATGGGAAATGGTGGAATAGATGGCAAATCAGGTGATAGGTAAGCATATAGATTAACTTGGGGCCCTATTAGTGCATACCGATGCATTATAAGCAGCAGCCTTTACACCTAAACCACAGAGATACTTTGCAATTCTCAATGTCTCTTTCCTTGTAGGAACATATATGATAGTAAGTCCTTCCTCCAACTGCTCGTCCAGTAGTTTTAGCCTTTCACTTGGGTTTTCAGGAGGATGAATTGCTTCACAGGACACTTCCTGATCCGGCGAAGGAGACCGTCGACAGAATTCTCCATGTGAAACTTCGAAATAAAATATGAGAGTTAAGTTAGAACAAATATGGCATTGAACATGGAGGTTTGGTAATCTACTTGATCATATCTCTTAAACGATCTACGACAATACACAAACAAACAGTTATATTGTTAAAAAGGAAGAGAAGAATGACTACCATCCCAATCATCCACATCCTGAAAGACATCAACATCGTTTTCCAAGTATTCAACTGACATCTCTTTGATTTTTGAAGCAGGAGTTTTACTCCTTTTAGTTGAATCAACTACAGGTTCTTCCATATCGCTACTTTCTTCCTCAGATGAGCTATCGTAAACAGAACTCTCAGACAGATCATTTAATCTCATTGATGGCAAAATTTGTCTTTTTTCATTGCACTTCTTCTTTGATGTATACATCTCAATCAGCTGCTGAAAATCTGAGCTATAAGAAGTTGGAGAAGAGGTCCTACTATGTTTTACCTGTCGATAGCATCGATGATCAGGATTTTCAGCCTGACCAATACTGCACAAGGGTGAAGATAACGTAACATGCATATGTACAAGAAACATACAGAAAGGAGATGAAACTTCAATGACGATGATATGTTTTTCGACAGAGAATCAGAGATAAAGGCAAATCCTCATTTCTCGATTGAATCTTGAATTATTTATAAGGAACAGCTCCCAACTTATCTGCAAAACTACTTGTAAACTACTTTTTACGGCTTTGCAATCACTTGTTCATTCATCTGAATATTGCTTATCTATACAGCTAAAACTATCCCATAGTCTAAACAACTAATGTAGGAATGAAGAAGGTTAAGGTTACCGAGAATCTTAGGTTTGATCTGAAGAACGAAGTAAGAACTACTTTTGTATCCTTTGACATCCTCAAAGATTGAAGAATGTCTTCTCGAACTGGAACAGTGGCAGTAGCAGTCAATGCCATCAGTGGGATATCAGAAGTTAAGAATTTTAAACTGCTCATACTGAAGTTTTCCCGCAGCACAGACATCCGTCTGACACAAACATAAAACACACTTTTAGAGACCCAAAGAAACAAATGTTTTAGGAAAAAAGATGCAGCAATTATCAATGGGACATAGCATCACGTTTTCCATGACCACTCACAAATATTTGCTAACAGGTGCTTCGAAGTGTCAATATATTATAACAAGATGCACGATGAAACCAAAGTCAACGAATAGTAACCTGTAGTCTCGCCTAAAATCATGCCCCCACTTAGAAACACAATGAGCTTCGTCGATTGCAAACAAAGCAATGCCGCGAGTTTCTGCTAGAGTTTGAAGTGGTTTTATCAGTCTGCATAAAATAAAATTCTTCAATCATAGGATTCCTCAACTAGCATAACTAAGCCTAAAGAGAGCTTATGTTTTTTCACCTTAAAACTGTCTCTGGACAGACATACACTATATCGTACGCTCCTCTCATCGCTTTCTTCTCCACGCTACTATCTGGTTGTCCAGATCCAAGAAAGCATGCAGACACCCCATGTTTTGAAAGCTTCAGGCACTGATCATGCATCAAGCTTATCAATGGTGAAATCACAACTACAACTTTCCCTGTCAACAATGCTGGAAGCTGAAAACACAGAGATTTACCTACAAGGTGGCCAAGCATCGCCAATTAACAACTGAAGACTAAACCCTAAATGAACTACAGTCTACAACCAGGCAAGTGTAATAGCATAATTTACCGGATCCAGTTGCGGCAAGGATGAGACAATCCTGGTTAGCAATCCAAGCCGCTAAAGCTTCGTTCTGAAAACTCTTCAATGATCGATAACCGAAATGCTTCCGCAATATGCTGTTAGCTCTCCCCTCCCAATCTCTACCAACATCTACAACCTCTCTAGAACAGAAAACTGGCAAATGCTCTTCCATATTCTCCTTCTGGTGGTTATCAAATGCACCCGAGCAAGATACCTCAATCCTCGAATGAGGCTCTACCTGTACTAAATCCTTATTAACTCTACTCCTTTTGGATCCACCAGCGGAATCAAAATGATCCAAAATGGTGGATTGCCGCTTAGGACCCAAACCAGAGGAAGCTACTGCAGCTCTTTTACCAAGAACTTTCTCACTGCTATTAAAGCTTCTCGAACTACTCGAAGCACCACCGGACTTGCGATTACCACCATTCAATAGACAATCAACGGCGGCGTCCAATGACGGACATACCCGATCCACCGCCATCACAGCGGCAGACTTCTCGAACCCCATCTCAACCAGCTTTTCAATCGCGCCATCGAAAGTTAAGGCTATACTACTTCCGGCCATCTTCCCGCCGTTCAATTTCAAAGAAAAGAACACAGCCGCTTAGGCGGTGGGAAACCTGAAATTAATTTAATGGCGGACACAAAGCAACCAGGGTGATGGACTTTAAGAGTACTCTATTTCTAACGTTTTTTTTAAATGTTATAAAGTTGTGTTTTTAATTATAATAATTCGAGGTATAATTTTTATAAATTATTATCAGCATTTTTTATTTTATTTCGTTCATTTTATCATATAAATTTGTCACGCATACAAATTACGTTGTCATTAATTTTAATTATTAGTAAATAAATTAATAATTAAAAAAAATCCTTAAAAGTTAGGAAAGGAAAACTGGAGCTTACCTATTTATTTTCCTTTAATTTCTCTTTTATTTTATTATATTTTTCTTTTTAATTTTATTATTATCTCTTGACTCGTTATTTTAATTTATGAATCTAATTTTTAACTCTGCTTGTTTGACAAGAAGATGATGACTATGGACCGAATCGGAGTTGGGAAGGAAGATGACGACGACCAAATTTATGTAGCCTTTAATTAATTAAAGAAGATGATGAATATTAATCTCTATCCATATAAACGAATCTGACAACAACATAATTATTTTTTGAATGATAATATTATTAATTAATCATAATTAAGAATTAAAATCCTCACTAACAACAACAATTAAAATTCTTAAAAAATATTTTTTTAATTCATTTAACTATTATTTGAAGGGTTTAACATTATGAAACCTCAAATTTTAGTCATTCCTAACATGCATGTCCAATATTAGCCAATTTGAAAATTTTCATGTCAAAATTAATCAATTTCGATGTACTATACTATGGAAATTTGACAATTTTCACAAGAAAATTTCAAAAATTTTAAATCGACTAATATAGGACATGCATGTTAGAAAAAATTACAAAATCAAATTTCACTAAGATAATCCTTATAAATAATGATCAAAAATTAAAATTAATTTTAAGTATTATGTTAGTGTTGAAATTTTTTTAATCCAAACTTACTTTCTTCTCCATTAATTGACTGAGTGGCTAAATCTCCACTATCGTCAACTTCCCACTACGGTCAACTCTCCACTACATGAGAGAACATTCATAGGCTGCTAATAGAAAAGCTCTATCTAACATGCTGCTAATGTTTCAAATCTCATAGAGAAACAACCAAACCATTCTTCTTGAGATGGAGCAATATTCATCATTCATACTAACACTCTTCCTTTCCATGATTCTTCTCCCTAAAATTACTTCCCAGCAAGATTACATCGACAACACCATGCTGGGTTGTTCCTTCCCAGACTCACCTTCCATATCCAAAGGCTACCTCTGCAATGGAATCAAGACCGGTGAATGCCAGTTCTTCATGACTTTCCAATCCGCCCCGCCTAATTCCGAAACCCCTATCTCGATCGCCAACCTTCTGGGTTCGGACCCTTCAACGGTAGCTTCCATAAACAACATCTCATCCACCACAGACAGAATCCCGCCTGGCGGACGGATCATAGTACCCGTCTCTTGTTCCTGCTCAGGCAGCATCTACCAACACAACACTCTTTACACGGTCAGGGCGAGGGATACGTACTTCTCCATTGCCAACGACACTTTCCAAGGTCTCACAACTTGCCAGGCTCTGGAAGGCCAGAATTACTATGTTGCTACTAATCTTGAGGTGGGCACCGAGCTGACTGTTCCATTGAGGTGTGCCTGTCCGAGTCGGGATCAGGCTGCCAGTGGTGTTGTGTCCTTGTTGGGGTACATGGTAACATGGGGCGACTCGATTTCTTCGATCGCTCACCGGTTTGGGATCCATTATTCAAGGATCCTGATGGCCAATAGATTGGGGCATGGTAGTGTTCTCTTCCCATTTGGACAGCTTCTTGTCCCTCTTGATGGGGAGAGTTGTCAGGCTAATCCTGATAGCTTCTTCTGTGATTGTCGCGTCCCTGGAACCTGCATTTCCGACGGGAGAAAATTCCCTGCCAAGTTGGTAACGCTCCTAGGTTTGTATCTGAATTTCGTATCCAATCTATTAACTGCTAAGACCCGACCTAAATTAAACAGCCGTTTCACTCAAAACTCAAACTAAAATTACTAAAACATGGTATCGGACTTTTCCTGATGGTGTCAGGAATTGGGATTGGGATCGGACTACTGGGCACATCCCTGATACTCTACAAGCTGATTCAGTACCTGAAGAGAAGAAAGAAACAAATCTACAAACAGAGGATGTTCAAGCAAAACGGCGGCGTTCTATTACAGCAAAAGCTCACCTCATACTCTGGATTAAACCATGAAAATGCAAAGTTGTTCACAGAAGAAGAGCTGAAAAGAGCTACGGACAACTACAAAGAAAGCCGGTTTCTCGGTCAGGGAGGGTTCGGGACGGTGTACAAAGGAATGTTACCGGACGGAACCATCGTTGCGGTCAAGAAATCAAAGACCATAGACAGGACACAAATCCAGCAGTTTGTAAACGAGGTTGTCATTCTGTCTCAGATTAACCATAGGCACATTGTGAAGCTCCTAGGGTGCTGTCTGGAGACAGCACTACCATTGTTGGTGTACGAGTTCATCCCCAATGGTACGCTTTCCAGTCACATCCATGAATCGACGTCTTGTGGTGTTCTTTCGTGGGAGGACCGGTTCAGAATAGCAGGGGAAGTTGCGGGAGCTGTTGCTTATATGCACTCTACAGCTTCGTTCCCGATCTACCACCGTGACATCAAATCTTCAAACATACTGTTGGATGCCAAGATGAGTGCTAAAGTCTCCGACTTCGATACCTCCAAGTCTATCCCTGATGACAAAACTCACCTTACCACCTTGGTACGTAGTATGAGAGCTTCTGGTTAAGGGTGCATGCTAACGAATAATATAAAAACTAATATGAACTATCTCCCAACAACTCGAATTATTGGGATGCAACTGTTCATCACAGGTTCTTCACAAACTGATCGTACTATTTGACTTTGTAATCAACAGGTTCAGGGCACATTCGGGTACTTGGATCCAGAGTACTTCCACACAAGCCAATTCACAGAGAAGAGCGATGTCTACAGCTTCGGAGTCGTACTCGTGGAGCTCCTGACAGGGCAGAAACCAGTCTCTTCCACCAGGGGCGAAGAAGAGAGGAGCCTCGTAGCACATTTCATCTCAGCAACTAAGGAGGAAGAAAGTCTGGTCAGGATTTTGGATCCTGTAGTAAGTCGAGAAGGTAGAGAATCAGATTTGGGATCCATTGCAGAGCTCGCTGTGAAATGTTTGAGGTTGAATGGTAAGAAAAGACCTACAATGCGAGAGGTGGCTATGGAGCTTGATGGGTTACGTAACTCACAGCGTTGCGTTCTGGCAATTGGCGACGAAGAAGAAGAATCCTTTGTGCGTAGGATGGAATATGATCAGTTTGACAGAGATGCATCCATGGAGGATAGCACATTGACAATAGAAGACAGGTAAATTATGTGTAGGTAGCTTTAGCTTTTTCTGTTCTTCTGGAAAAACAATGTATTCTTATTGATTTGAAGAACCTAAAATTAAACAATCGGAAGCAGAATCCATACACAAACAATAAACAAACACACACAAAATTCCGAAATCCTCTACCGAAACGGATTCGAGCTCCAAGACGACTTGGAGCTCCTCAGTTCTTTACAGACATGGTCAAGCATCCCCAAGAAATCCCTCACGATCACGAAAATCCTCAACGGATTCGCTTCATCTTTCCCTACATTGCCATGGAAGTACTCGGTAACTTCTCTAACCATGGACATCACTCTATCCTCTTCCTCTTTCACTTCCTTCAGCTCCGCCTCTGCACGTTGCAGGAAACCCTTCATCGATCTGACGAACAACTCTCCTCCACAACAGAGCTGATCACGAATGATCAGGCGGGTCACCTTCACGATCCCGGACGAGAGATTCGAGACGGAGGTGGCGAGGACGTCCAGGTCGACTGTAGCGGTCTTCTTGACGTTGTAGAGCTCGTTGCTTAGTCCCGAGACGAGGTCCAGCCCTAATCGACGGTAATTCTCTTCCATTTCCTCGCCGGTTCTTATCGGTTTGGAGTTTGTGATTGTTGTTCCGATTATGCTGTCTGAAACACGCACGCCTTCGGTTCTACTAATTTCCTGAACGACGAAATGAAACAGAGTTGTTTTGCCGTCTGTGCCTTTAACGTCGGAGAGTTTGAGGAGTGCGTCGAGTTTGAATGCTCGTGCGTCTCCTCGGATCGTCCCAACGTTCATTCGGTTGCCTGTTTTGAGTACTGTTTCCAGTAGCTTTAGGAATAGTCTGCTTGATCTGAGCTCTTTGCATGCTTCCTATATGAGGGAATCAGAGAATCAAGGAAAAATTGGTAAACATGTTACAGAAACTTTCATTTATGTGTGTGTTACTACCTCAAGCATTGAGAAGGAGTTTCTGAGATGAACAACTTCGTCTTCAAAGGTTTCTCTAAAGAGCATTGCTTCGACTCTATCGAATGCAAATGGTACAGCGAGCAATGTCTTGACGAATATCTCAGCTGAACCTAATTCGTTAACGTTGCCTTTGTATTCGCAGAGTTTCGACTGTTCTTCCTTGGTTGGTGCCATCCTCGCCAGAGCTTCTAGCTGCTGCAAGCAGAGACCGTCCCCTGTAATGTTCGGATTGAATCAGACTGCTCAACGTTGGAAGTAAATGAATGTGTCAGTACTAAAATCACCTCTCATTAGTGAATCACAGACTTGATCAGGAGTGGAGTTCAGAGCTTTTGAGAGAATGGTGATGTTTTGGAGTCTTTTGGGATCCAACACATGCTTGCTTGTCGGAGATGGGGTTTTGCAGCTGTTCATATCGTCGTTCTTCTTTACACTTCTCATGTTGTATCCGAAGAGCGACTCGATCATCTCTTCATCTAACCTGTTCCGTAAACATTAATTTCAAGAAGCTCTGATGTTTCATGAATGCAGCAAGTAAGTTTGGGGAGGAGAGTATAACTTACTCAAATGAGCTTGATCTAATCTTATCCCATACCATTCTTTGATCTGGTGGTGCTCTCACTTTATCCCAGTGAAGCGGCTTCAGTTTCGGCAATGGCGTCCCATCTTTCCCCAACGGCGTGTAAGAAGATGGTGGAGGAGGTGGAGGACCCTTCATAAATGGAGGAGGACAAGGCGGCTGAGGGATTCCAGTTCCAGATGCAGATTTCTGAGGTGAAAGAGGTAAGCTTTTCCCTCTTGGAGATGACAGATCTGGAAATGTAGTTGTAATCCTCTTCGAACGCCACAAGGACTCGCTCGGAGGAGATATCCGCGGCAAATGTGGAGGTGGAGGAGGCGGTGGAGGTGGAGGTGGCGGTGGTCCGATTGCGAAGCTCACAACATTTGGCTCATTTAGTGGACTAGAAGCTGAAGCATTGGAAAGCCTGATGCTTGATGAATGTGACCCAGCAAAAGAACGGAACGATTCATCATCGGATGAACAACAGTCGATTCGAACAGTTTTATCTCCAATAACACAAGAGTTTTCTCCATCAGATTCATCACATCCATGGACAGAAGTGATGTCCCTGGCGGAAGAAGAACTACTAACACTTTCTGCCAGCACACAATTTGGTGAGTAGTGTGGTGGTTTAAGTACTACATCAGTAGCGTGTTTCCGACACGGAGCTTCTTCTAGCTCCGAGTCTCGACATAACGAATTCAGATACAAGAAATCGCGGCCAGGGTTTAAGCTCACCTTGGAAGCTACATACTTGGATTTTTTACCTCTAGCCCTCCTCCATTTCTTACCTCGAATCACCGACATTGTTCCTACGGATTCCCTTTGATGCTGCGTCCTAAACTTGCCAGAGAAGGCCCAGGTAAGCACAAGTGCAGCAACAACCAATGCAGCAGCTCCAGAAGACACAATGACTACCACTAGCATCCTTTTGAATCTCCCTTTGTTGTTATTGTTTCCGGCTCTCTCTTCGATTTGCGGTACAGGAATCGGTTTCCTCTGATGATGGTGCTTCAATGGAGGAGGATGAGAATGAAATTGCACCATTGGAGCTGGAGCTGGAGCTGGAGCCAAGTTTTCTGAAATGGGATAGTGTGGGGAATGGTGAATCCATGGAATCCCAAGTAAAGCTCTCAACTTTTGCAGTACTATCACAGTTTTTCGCTCTCCATTTTCACTCTCATCCTCCCCAGATACTTTCTGACCCCTTGCAGCAGCTAAAGCAATGTGGGCGTTTTGCAATGATGAGATTAGCATCAAAATAATTATTAACAAGAGAATGTGGGAACAAAAAGAAGAAGAAGAAGAAGAAGAAGCCATGATTGATTTCTTTCTTCAAACCCAGATCATCATCATCTTCCTGTAAAAGATTAAGAAAGAAAAACCAAGTTATTGGCTCTGCAGAGTACTGGTAAAGTCTTAAATGCTACTCCAAGGAATCCATGAGAGCCTGGCAGTTGCAGTTGTACTGAGAGAGAAAGAACAAAGAAGGGGCCCTTCTTCCTCTTTACTTGTGAAATTCATTCATTCATTCATTCATTATTTACTCCATCTCTGATCTGTTCCTTTTACCCCCTCCATTAATCCTCCTTCTGCAGCACACAGCAGTACTGAATGAGTAAACTACTTAAGGAAACAGAACCCCACATTTTCCTTATTTTGTATTTGTATGGTCTCTTGGCCAGTGTGCTTGTTTTTTGCAGCAATTGTATTAACTGAGGAAACAGTATTTCTGTGCTGTTTTGTTTAAGTTTTTGTGACAGGAAACAAACAAAAATGGGAGATGTCAGAGCCATCCAAATGCTCTTATTTTACAAGGATAGTGCCTGATAGCCGAAAGTGGCATGTGAAAGTAAAGTATGGGTGTGGTTTATGTATAAATATCTTGAAATGTTTACATTCGACGAGGTGCGTTATACAATAAGATAGACATTTGAAACTTTAGTAGCGAAACGACATTCTCGAGACTCGGTCGTGGATGAGGCGGACCGGACCTCCGAATTCGCAGGATACGAACCACGCTCGTGAAACCGAAACCAAATGGAACAGGCGGGGGTTGGGAATTGGAGGGACCCCATCTTGTGGTTTTGTGAGACTTGATGCCCGACTTTCCTTTGAACACATGTGTGTGTGGTGATGACCCTCTCCAACCGCCATTATTGCACCACAAAGAAACAAAAAGCAACCTAGCTACTAGTCTTTTCCTCTCCTCTTACAAGTTAAAAGAACACACTTGGAATAATATCTGGGTGATGATGCTAGTTTAATAAGTTTAGTCTTCTTATGTTTCTTTTTGGCAAACGGTCCTCTAATGTTTGTATAAGGGTAGACAACATTAAATACGCTAGAATTAGCCTGCTTTTTATAGCGAGAAATGGTAAAGATCAATTGTTACGGAAAAAAAATTAAGACCAAACTAATCAAATAGTTAAAAAAATGTATATACAAAGTCTAAAAATATATATAAGTAGCGAATGTGAATCATCGTCTTCTTATAATTGCATATAATAGATCGTTCGTATAACTATCCGCAAAAAAAAAATTACACTTTTTTTTATTTAGACTTTGTTGTTTTTTTGTTTCTTAGCTTGTTGGAAATGAGAAGACTAATTTTGACCAAGGAAGTACACCAAACCAAAGCAATGTCATCATTTCCCCCACTTCCACATTCATGCTAAGGATTGACCTAAAACATTGAAGCACAAACTTGATCACTATTTCCTTACTTTCATATATGAGCCAAAGGGACATAACATTAATAAAAATGGATCAAATGCCTTTATGGTCATCTATGTATGGGTCTTGTGTTAACTTAGTCACTTGAGATTATGATTATGTACATGCATGTTCCTTTAAGTAGGTTCGTCTTGACATGACAATTTTTTGGATGGAGTTTCGAATATAACATGACATGTCACATCGTCGTTGAATATTTGACAAAATGGACTGAAAGGTAATGTATTGTGTCAACAGTTAAAGTTAGGTGACTGAATCAACCAAATGTTAACTTAGATGACTAAGTGGACACAAGGTTCAAACTTGGTGATTATGATTACTACATTTTCATTCATGTTAAGAGCTAGATCCTTATGATTTGATTAGGACTCACACCCTTTTCAAGTTGACCAAATAGCACAAAATAAATAGAGAAAATAGCAAGAAATTATTTGCATAATTTGGAGATATGGTGCCATCCCACTTTCTCATGTGTAAGAACATGTTCTTCCCCATCTACAAAAGCAACAAAGACATGAAGAGGTGTAGTGGGTTCAACACAAAACTTTGTTATATTTCGTTTTAAAATCTGTTTCTTCTATTGTTCCGACATAAACTCGGCCATATTAGATGGAAGACAAGACAATATATCGCATCCTTTATATGTAAATGACGAATTTCAAAATCATACTTAAATTATTCAAAATTAAACTAAATAAGTTTTCCCAAACAATGGAGTCAGTAAATAAAAATTGATGTTTCAACTAACTCGTCGACTACCATATTCTTAATCGTACGAACAAACCACATACATGTACTATATTTAGTGTTGGATATACTTGTACACAATCTAATTAAGAAGAGTAAAATGAATAGAAGAAAGAAATTAAAGTTTGGGGAGGAGAAGAAAGAGAACCATTCCACATATGGAATTGATTAATATGTACTAGTACACATTTTACCATAAGTTTTGTAGAATGTATTGGACCATTCTATTCAAGAATAATCAATGTCTTCCCAAATTCAAGACTTGGGGAAAGAGTTGACATCCTCCAAACTAAATTAATCTTATACTAAATCGGTTAGGAGATTCAAGAAACTTTAAATAGTCACTATGTGGATATAACGAATTTTCAAACTAAGTTGAACCTTTGTGATCACCTTGCCTATAAACTCTTAATTTACGAGTGAAATCGAATGCAACATGTCTTGATGTCCAAGATGTATAAAGTTTACTAGTCGAATCTTGTTGTTCCCTTGCACAATCTAAAGAATAAACAATATACATTGTATTTGTAATTTATTTAATGAAACTAATATGAAAAAGAATATTGGCATTTATATTTTTAACAAAATTAGTTCAATTGGAGTAGGGATGGATCAAGACTATTGAAGTGAACAAAGGAAATTAATAGCCATCAAATTTGACCCGATAATATTTATTTTGTTGCAGAATTCCTCCAACGTTAAATCATTGTTATTAGTTGTATACAAATATATATAGATCGAGACATCTAAATAACATAATATGCATTTATATTTTTTTGCTTTTTTACTTTTGACACATCAGCAATTTTACACTTTCTTGCTTTCTCCATATAATTTTTTTATAGTTTTTTTTGTTTCTTCAAATTTATACAATATATATTAATATTTTTTATATATTTTTATCAAATTTAAGTGTTATATTTACTGGAAATTTAATTTTTCATATGATTGCTGTTGGAGAATAAATATTTTAAAGTAACAAAGGGATCAGATTAACAATTAACCATATAAAATAAAGTTTATTGATAAAATATTAATTTTTTCACCTATACAATTTTCGGGTCTAATTGCAATATTAAACGAATATTTAGTTTTTTATTCTAGATATATGGTAGTTGTTGGGAAGTTAAAAAGTATAGATAAACAAAAAGAATGAAAAGGTAACTGAAATTAAGAACTAACACTAACAGTTAAAAAATCAAATTTATTCATTATTTTATTTTTTTCATATATAAATTTATCGGGTTTAAGTACAACATCAACTGAACGTTTAATATTATTAGTTGTTTGAGAGTTAGAAATTATAGACTAAACAAGAATAACAAGGTCATCGGGGCTTAAAATCTAATTATGTCAAATCAATTTTATTGATTTATATAAAAAAATTTATATATAAGTTTATCGATCTTAAGTGCTCCATCAACTGAACATTTAATATTTTAATTTTAGATACGTCAAAAGATTTAGTAGTTTTATAAATTTATTATTTTTATTTAAGAAATATATATCAGTTTATCATTCAATTTATTTATAGGAGTGACCTGTCGAGAATTATAACTTATTGAGATTAAGGCCGAAATTCGAGACAATATTGGGTACACAAACCTAAACTCCACGAGTACCCATCCCATACGATTGAAAATTTGGTTCCTAAGTTTGAAAACCATTCAAAACTACGGTTATCAATTATCTTTAACTCGGCGAGTACCATAAGTACGAAATTGAGTAACATTTATTGCAATATCCAATTCCATTCCGAACATTTTTAGCATTACAAAATATATAAGTAAGTTTACAACAAGTGTCATAATAAAAATGGTTCTACAAATCTCATCAAATAATAAAAACCATTAAGTCAAGCCAATGCGGCTCTGCCAATAACTCATAGGTTTTGCTATATCTGAAATTGTGAATACATCATGTCAAAACATAAGAAATGTTTTGGTTTGGATTATTATAAGAAAATAGGGTTATAAAAGTTGATAATTAGGGGAACGAGTAGAACGAGACTATAAATCTACCCGAATGATAAATTTATATTTACAGATATCTAAATCATCCAATTTACATATTATGTCTCAAATAATTAATGATAACAAGTCCCGAAATGCATGCGGATTCAGGATTAGCCAAACTGGCAATCCCGATTTCCACCCCTTAGCAAAATCCATTTAGAAATAAGGGTATTTTGTTAATCGTAGGAAATGTATTAAAAATTAGAAAAATTAACAAAATATAAACTGGCCAATGTGCCGGTAGTCAATCTAGTTTCTTATATGTTTCCATTATTTTGGTAATTCGCCTTTAACTATATTTTGTCGTTCAGTTAACCGAGTCCCCTATTCCATAACACATCTAATTCTTGAACATCTTTTGGTGGTGGTGCGACTTGTCTGGCCTCATTTTTAGGTAACGCTTTAATAGTGAAAGGGTTGTAAATACGGTGATAAATTTTGCCGTCAGACAAA
Source organism: Linum usitatissimum (assembly GCA_030674075.2). Lineage (NCBI taxonomy): Eukaryota > Viridiplantae > Streptophyta > Magnoliopsida > Malpighiales > Linaceae > Linum > Linum usitatissimum. Next base: position 4,708,094 of record JAUJYP020000285.1, on the reverse strand, counting down.
GAAGACGATATCCAGGTGATCTCAACTAGTACCTTTAAAAATTCCCGTATGCCCCATCGATCCACACGCAAACGGGCCTAAGCACGACGAGTGACAATTAGTTATTACTAATTGTGTCATAAATAATATGACTAATTGTGTCATAAATAATTCATTTTCTAACCCGGCTTCCCTCCCTTCATTTACTACCTTATCTAATGTTATGAAAAGACTAAGAAGTCTCAGTTTTGAATTTAAAAAACTCTCATTTCGTACATATAATTTATTGCGTGTAGATATATAAACCTCACCTCTTTTAAACACTTTTGTTTGAAGGAGCGTATTAATAATAAATATTATAAAATCTATCTGAACTTCTTTGACAAATCATATATATGTAACATAATTGCTGTGCAACCAAACACCCTAATCAAAGCCTATACAAATTTTATTGTTAGTCCAACTTACATGAATAAACACAACCTGAATGAGCGAACCCAATAACGTGATCCATCAATGATTTAATACTATTTTCACCACTAGTTAAAAAGGTGAAACCTTTATAAATAATGAATGTTTTCAACCACTATTAATCCATCATCCCATTCCCAATTCACCACAAATAATTATTGACAATCATCTGACGTCACTAATGAATAAGCAAAATTATTCTGAGTTGTGTCTTACACTGTTGTTGTGTTCTTCTTTCGGTTTGACAATACAAGGTAGCTAGTGGTCCGATAAGACTGAAAGGAACAACCACGTTTGATAAAACTAGGATCAAAATTTATACTTTTTTTTTATAAAACCTATACTTGTACTTTTTTCTATACCAAGAAAGAAGGGAGCGACATTTATGAAGAATTTGACCAACGCGTACGTCCTCGACATTTCCTTTGAGTAATCGAACAATTTCTACGGAGTCAGAAATGATGTGGATGTCATAGTCTATCTAACCGTATTATATTATCTTGAAGATTTGCATGGTTTGCTCATTCATTATCGACAGGTAAATTGTTTTTTTTTAACGTACGAAAGTACTAATTTTGACCATTATATTCTTTATAGTAGTGAAAATGAATATTTCCGTCAATTATTTTAAATATTTGACATTTAAATAATGAGTCAGCTGATGTTTGAAGCTTTTAATTGATCTGTGTAGTTTCTAGCGGAAACTGGTTGGAAAATTGTAATAAATATTATTGTCCTAACAATTAACAATTTTACTGTCACGTGTTTTTGGTTCCTACTAGATGATCAGGTTCTAACCATTAACAATTTTACTTCCATAATGTTCGGTAAACTTGTTCAAACTTCAATCCTTTTTTATTAATTTTTAATAAACGAAAGACAACGTATTAAATCAATAATAAATCTCTTATAATAACTTAAATTATTAAAATGTTACAATTTACGATATAATTGGCTGTGTATCTTTAGAGACATACACCGTTTGAGTGATTGCCAAACAAGTCGACGATAAGTCAATATAACCAAGTATAAATAATTAAAACGTATATGAACTTATTATCCAAATATCAACCGGGGGGCATTATAACATTCCGATTAAATCAAAGTATAGTCAAGTAACAAACAATCATATAGCAGCCAGCGCGCAGAAAGACCTGACCGTTGACACACGTTTTCACTCAAACCCATCAAACTTTTTTCCCAAAGCCCCTAGATTTCCCCATTTTTTCCTTCATAAAACAAATAAGGTTCAATATCCAAATTTGGCCTAAACTTTAAATAAATTGTCAAATCTAATCCGAATTATTTTAAATCTCAAATTTATTTTTGACAAAATCGCTAAATTTTCCGTCGAAATTTACAAAAATTGAGACCACCAAAGTGATATTTCAGCTGACATGTCAAATGTAGCAACGTCATCATCCATAATTAAGTAAACACTAATTACAAAAATTAACAAATAATTAAAAAATTAAGGTTTGATTTTTAATTTTATTTGTTGGGAATAATTAATTTATTTAATTAAATTTTGTTTTATAATTTTATGCTGACGTGGCTGCTGATATGACATTCATTTGACCGGTCAAACGAATGTCATGCCAACTTTATTTGTCTCGTCACTAACAATATTAAAAATTTTAACGAAAAATTTTAGTCAACGATCTTAAATTTTTGAAGACCAAAACTATTAACCAGATTAATCATCAAAATAATTTGAGTTAAATTTAACAATACCTTCCAAATTTTGACAGATTTGGATATTAGGGCAAAAAATAAATAAAAATATCTCCCCATATTTTCTTCCCCTTTGACTTCCTTCCTCCTTTACTACTCTTCTTCAAAACCTTCCTCCACATCTTCCATTCTCCTTCCTTTCTTCCTATATATAAACCTCATCCTCCGCACACCAATCCAAGACATCTTCCATTCCTTCACATTTCCCAATAACAAAACATTTGCTCAAACAAGACAATCTCAACAAATATGGAGATGCACCCTGCAGATGAAAACCTGCCCGACCCTGGTTCCAGGGTCGCGTACAGTGGCCCGATGAGCGGGCCGCTGGTGGCGACCACCAAGAAGGCCAAGAAGAGCGCGAGGTTCAAGGACCAGCAAGAGGAGGAGTACGTCGAGATCACGCTCGATATTCGAGACGATGCAGTTTCCGTCCAGAACATTAAGGGCGCCAGCGGAGGCGACCTGCAGGAGACGGCGTTGCTACCGGGCCGGCGGTCTGGATCGCTCGGGTCCCACCTCTCGTTTCGTGTCCGGCAAGTGTCCCAGGAGCTGAAGCGGATGGCGTCGAGTTCGTCGAAAGCCGCGTTTGAGAAAGTTGACCGGAACAAGTCCGGAGCCGCCAGGGCGTTGAAGGGGCTGAAGTTCATGTCCAAGAACGTCGGAAGTGGCGGCTGGTCGGACGTTGAGAAGCGGTTTGATGAGCTGGCGATTGACGGCGCGTTGCCCAAGACCAGATTCGCCCAATGCATTGGTACGTTATACTTATTATTATTATATATGTTTAGTATTTAATTACTATGTAAGTTGACAATGGTCAAAATATTCGGCAAGGACTGAATCAAATGTTTTTTACTTTGTCGTGTTTAGGGATGAAGGAATCGGGAGAGTTCGCCGGCGAACTGTTCGATGCGCTGGCACGGCGGAATGGGATGACGTCGGCGATCATAAGCAAGGCGGATTTGCATGAATTCTGGGAGCAAATAAATGACAAGAGCTTTGATGCTAGGCTACAGATTTTCTTTGACATGTACGTGATAATGGCCAAAGCAAAAAGTAACATATAATTGTATTAGATGGTGATTTGAATTTCGAACGGACAGGATGATAAAAGGATTCAACGTGGAAATTGGGTTAGAAGTTTCGAAAATTTTACTCAAAAAATCGGCCATAATGTTGATATTTTTAGAAATATATCAAAAATGATATTTTATTTTAATTACAGGGTGGACAAAAATGCGGATGGTCGAATAACGAAAGAGGAGGTTAAAGAGGTAACAAAAGTTAATGCTCAATGATTTACCTAACCCACTGATTTTACCTTTTCAAGTTAATACAGTGAATGATGGCTAGTTAAGTATGATTAATATTTTGATAATTGCAGATTATTGCTCTTAGTGCTTCTGCTAATAAGTTATCCAAGATCCAAGACAGAGCTGAAGAGTATGCAGCTTTGATCATGGAAGAACTGGACCCTGACAACTTGGGCTACATCGAGGTCCATTTCCAGCCCATTATTATTTTGTTCAGCCCACTAAGCCCATTAGTCAATCTTCTTACATATAATTTCTCTGCATGCTGCAGTTGTACAACTTGGAGACACTGCTCCTACAAGCACCAAGCAAATCAACCAACTTGGGAACGGAAAGCCGAGCCCTGAGCCAAATGCTGAGCCAGAAGCTGGTTCGAACCAAAGAATTCAACCCGATCAGGCGGTGGTCGCACGGGGTGGCCTACTTCGTCCAGGACAACTGGAAGAGGATATGGGTCATGGCATTGTGGCTGGCCATATGCGCAGGGCTGTTCACGTGGAAGTTCGTCCAGTACAAGCGACGCGCTGTATTCGAAGTCATGGGATACTGTGTCTCGGTGGCGAAAGGCGGGGCCGAGCTCACCAAGTTCAACATGGCTTTGATCCTCCTGCCTGTTTGTAGGAACACTATAACGTGGCTTAGGAGTCGGACCAAGCTGGGGAAGGCCGTACCGTTTGATGACAACATCAATTTTCACAAGGTAACTAAAATTGTGTTTACTCATTAACTTGCTTGTTTTAGGAGTGGAAATTCGGTCGGTCGTGATCAAACAAATAGATTTTGGATCGATAATCATGATAAAAATTGATGTAAATTCATCGTCGTGAATATGACCGAATTGATTTTGACCAAACAAGACCGAATTGATTTTGACCTAACAAGGCCACGGTATACAAATTGCATTTTTATAGAAATTTTAATTAGGGGAGCATAGGGTCGGGTCAAGATCATAACTCACCCATATCCACCCGACATTGGATGGGTGTTGTAGATAGATGCAGATTGATTAGGTAATGATCCACTCAAAAGTGGGTGAGTTGATTTGGGTGGCGGCTAAACCACAAAACCCACCCATCACAACGACATACTTCATGTTTATATGATAATGTCTATAATTTTTTCGCATTCTCTATCAAATTTTATGGCTTAGAATGTTTTAAAATTTTAAGGGCAGAATAGACTGCAAACCAAATTAGAAATATGATTGGACTGAACCACATTATATATGCTTGGTTACGGGTTTTGGCTCGAACACATGCAAACCAAATTATTCGATGATCATATTCGAGCCAAAATCTTTGACTGAACTCGAAACTGAACCCACGAATACAGTTATTTGAGGTCAATGCCCGTTTAAACCCGGTCGTAAATTGGGTTAGATAGAAAAAATCTCGACCAATTTCCCACCTCCCACTCAGGGTTGCCTCGGTTAACCCAAAAGTGGGTCAATCCGAAAACCTTTTAGACACATTAATAACTATCCTAACGAACAACCAACTTTTTTCTTTCAGGTAGTAGCTGCCGGAATCGCGGTCGGGGTAGGCCTCCACGCGATCTCACATCTGACCTGCGACTTCCCACGGCTGCTCCACGCCACCGACGAGGAGTACAGGCCGCTGGCCCCATTCTTCGGCGAGGAAAGGCCGAACAACTACTGGTGGTTCGTGAAAGGAACCGAAGGCTGGACGGGGGTCCTGATGGTGGTGCTCATGGCTATAGCCTACGTTCTGGCTCAGCCGTGGTTTCGCCGTAACCGTCTCAGGAACCTTCCGAAACCGTTAAAGAAGTTGACCGGGTTCAACGCGTTCTGGTACTCGCACCACTTGTTCGTCATCGTCTATGCTCTGTTTATCGTTCATGGGTACTACTTGTACCTCTCCAAGGACTGGTACAAGAAAACGGTAAGCCGAATTACCATTTTGTCCACATTTACAGATTCTATATTCGATAAGGAGTTAATAAATCTGACAGAGTATTTTGGATATTTGTTATTTTGCAGACGTGGATGTACGTTGCGGTTCCGATGGTGTTGTATGTTTGTGAACGACTCGTTCGTGCTTTCAGATCGGGTTATAAATCAGTCAAGATTCTCAAGGTAAAATATATATAACAATTGATTAAATGTGTATTAAACATTTGAATTACTTAATTACCCTTAATCATTCGTAATTAAACATTGTTCAGGTGGCAGTGTACCCTGGAAATGTACTGTCTCTACAAATGGCGAAGCCTCCAGGATTCCGATACAATAGCGGTCAATACCTGTTTGTGCATTGTGCAGCGGTTTCACCGTTCGAGTGGTGAGTTTTCGAGCCATAACTCGACCGATTCTTTTATATTTTTACCGCTGATTTCGCTGATTCGTGCTCGGTTGGTCCGTTTTCAGGCATCCATTCTCGATCACTTCCGCTCCAGGAGACGACTACCTCAGTGTCCACATCCGTACCTTGGGAGATTGGACCGGACAGCTCAAATCCGTATTTGCTAAGGTAATCAAATTCTATTTGGCTTGGTATGATTTCAAGTTAATCAAATTGAAACACTTTTGATTTCGGTTGAACCGGAAACTCAAAACAAAAAAATCCTCTGTTTCAGTTCCCCTGAATTCCTTTTTTCTTCTTTCAGGTATGTCAACCACCATCAGGAAACCAAAGCGGCCTCCTGAGATCCGACGTCTCAAGCTCTATGCCTAAGCTTCAAATCGACGGACCATATGGAGCTCCGGCACAGGACTACAAGGACTACGACGTCCTTCTCCTAGTCGGATTAGGAATCGGAGCCACTCCTCTTATCAGCATCGTCAAGGACGTCCTTAACAACATCAAGCAGGAGAAGGACCGCCAGCTGGAATCCGGCGGCGGGGGTGGAAGGCCGTCGTTCACGACGCAGAGAGCTTACTTCTACTGGGTGACGAGGGAGCAAGGATCGTTCGAGTGGTTCCGAGGGGTGATGAACGAGGTGGCGGAGTATGACGAGGACAAGGTGATCGAGCTTTACAACTACTGTACGAGTGTCTACGAGGAAGGCGACGCCCGATCGGCGTTGATCACGATGCTCCAGTCGATCCAGCACGCCAAGAGCGGGGTCGATATCGTGTCGGAGACGAGGGTAAAGACCCATTTTGCTAGGCCCGACTGGAGGAAGGTCTTCAAGCTTATCGCTGTTAACCACCCGAACCAAAGAATTGGTACGTACAATAATATTTTCTCTTTGCTAAGGGTTGGAAATGGTAGGGGTATAAACGTCAACTTATGTTGTTTGTGTATTTTTTTTCCAGGTGTGTTTTATTGTGGGGCTCCAGGATTGACTGTAGAATTGAGGAAATGGGCTCAAGAATTTTCAAGGAAGACTTCTACCAAGTTTGATTTCCATAAGGAGAATTTTTAAAAGATTTTTTTCTTTTAGTATTGATTTTAAATAATTTATTTTACCATATTATTAAATATAGGAAAAATCTCAAATTTGAATTTCACCACCTTTAGTTGTTGGGTATTATTTTGTTTGTGGTGCAAAATTTGTACAAGGTTTAAGAAGTAGTATTCATTAAATTGATGTTTCAATTTTTCTTGTTCCTCATTGCATATTCTTGGTATACTTTTGATTAATGGTTACCGGTTGAATGCAGTTTCTAGTCGAATGACATGTGTAAGAGTTGAAATAAGAGTAGCGAGCATATTGCCAATATCTTCCTTTGTGTAAAATTCGTATAATTAGATACTGATTTTACATGTTTTTTTTTTATTTCAGCCTTTAAATTATTTTTTTTCGAAATTGGTCTACTTATATTATTAAACTTTTGGCTAAATAATATTCAATCAGTCAAACGATTTATAGGGATATTTATCACTCTTAACGAGTGAAGCTCAGACCCACAAATGAGTAGTATGAGCTACCACATTCGTACTTCTAATCATCCCTATAATAGAAACCTTGGAACGGAAATAATTGTTCAAACGGAAAGAACCATCCGAAACTAAGAAAGCAGTAAACGACCGGTGGAGCCCGAATTGGGGACACCCAAAATATCAAACACTCGAAGACGTCGATACCTCGAGTGAGTTCTTTCCAGTAAATCACTTCTCGTGGTAGGACCTGTTGTTCAGGCTTGCCGGTGCCAGATTTTTTGGGTGTTCCTGGTTACACTTGAACGCCGCAACAATATATCTTCTTCGCTTAACTACAACACGTTCGCTCCTTGTTCTACCGCATCATCCTCTCGTCCTGACGTAACCATCTCCATCACCGATCACCGTTGAGAGAAGGGAGGAAAAAAACTCTAGATGCACCGTTATAAATCCTAATACGTAAGGTCGGAAATCTCTCAAAAGAAGGAATACTAAAACTTGAAACTCAATTTTAACGTCACCATCGTTGGTAAGACTCCGTTGTTGTTGCCTAGCCCATAAACTGCCGCTCAAACTCCTTTTAGCTTATCCTTTAAATCTTGGTATCTAATATAATGGTGAATAATAATGTTGTCATTGTAGGTTTTCTTGATTTTTTTATCGGTATATTTATTTATCAAAATTGTTAGAATTTTAAATTCACTAACATGAGTCTTTTAAAGAATACAACACTCAAACGTTTAAATAACAAAGCATTTGACTAAGTCTGCTAAAACTCCGCAGTAGCAAATCGCAAAGGGCGGGTTCGAATCGCGGCTGCGGAAATATTTTTATTATTTTTTTGGGTTTCAATTTTTTTTCTCCCTTCTCTTGTTGTTTTAGGTGAATAAGCCTCGAGTACTTAGCTTAGGTTTGTATTACGATGAATTGCTCTCGTACAGAAAGCTATTGATCCAAAAATCGATTGGAGTTACCGTGGTCTAACCAAATCAGCAGTACACCAAACATAATGAATTGCTCTCGTACAGAAAGCTATTGATCCAAAAATCGATTGGAGTTACCGTGGTCTAACCAAATCAGCAGTACACCAAACATAGCTAACAAGCAAAGCATGGATAATATAAAGAGACAGGTAGAGAAGAAAGATTGATCAATTCTGTTGCATTCCACACATATGACGATAAAGTCGAACATCATTAAACAACAAAACTGTAGCATAACATGGTAAAACCCTAGCGAAACACTCTCAAACCCACTTCTCTCCACCTCGCTCGTAACAACGTTGCAAACACAGCGGCTGTGATCCTATCATTGCCTGAGTTCGGCTTTCTTCTTCTGCCACAGCCTGTCAAGGCCGCTGTCTCCATCACCCTGTATAAACAGCCACCAACACAAGAGTTAGCAAGCAGACAATTCGAATGCTAGTTTAGGAATGCATGGGCCAAACAAACACATCATATACAAAGAAGATACAAACACATGCTGATTTGTGTTGCTGAAATGGAGAGAGCTGCCGAAGGATAAAATTGTTAACAAAATCAAGTCTACAAATCATATCATAGGGTAGATTGCTTGACCAAACTCTACCCTGGGCTAGTTCACCATTCTTTACATAGGTATGGAACTCTTAACTTAGGTATGCAGACGCGTCCATAGATGATCAAATAGCACTTCAAGTGACCTAAATTGCTCTAACAAATTGGACTTCTAACACATCCACTAGCAATCCTTCATAGTATGTTACACTTCAGCATTCATGACAAGTCACTGACTTTGATGAAACCCTATCAACCAATTCAAATTCCTAGACTACCAATTCAAAAGCTCTTTTATAACCAATAAGAACACAGACCTACATAAATGCTAGCAATCCTCACAGAAGTCTACACATTTTTCAAGTACGCTGCCAATCAAATAAATCACGAACGTTCTTCTATCAAAATCCTAACACCAACAACCCTAAAAAGCGAAACCCTGTTAAATCGCCTTTCAGAAGTAGAGATATAAAGTACCTGAGCACGGACGAATCCGCAGAGGGCAAAGGTGGTGAACTGGCCGGTGTAACGGCCGTTAGCGTCCAAATGTCCAACATTGATCTGGACGGAGGCGTGGTCCTTCGAGGTAATCAGCCTGTTAGTGGCGGAGCTGCAAGAAAACCAATCGTTAGCTACTACAAAGATAGTGAAAACCAATCAGAGAAGTACGCGAGAGAAGAACCAGTAGGTTCGATCCTCACCATTTCCTCGGGATGTAGAGATCCACGTTGTTACCCTCTTCGTTCTGCATCTTGCCTTACTGATAAGAAAATCCGCCGGGGAAACTGAAGTTCGAGGGTTGAGGAGCAAGAGTGCGCAGGGATTTTGAGCTAAGAAGAAAAATTGTTCTTCCTCTGTTAACTATATATATTCTTCCGCCCAAAACCCTAACCCTCAATGGGCTTTAATTGGGATTTTTGGAGCGGCCTGCGATCGAAGGCCCATTATATTTTGAAATTTGAAAACGAAAACTGAAAAAGAAAATATGAATGGCGGGGGAAAAGGAGAAAGCGCGCTGATGGTTCACTTCTTCAATTTTCCCGCTGAATCGACGAGGGAAGCTCGGAAGAGAAATGGAGTTCAGTCTAAGCGGGAACGCCCTCAAGGCTTTTGCGCGGTGCATTACTTTCCTAGGTCGTATAGGAAACGAGCTCGCAGTTGAAGCTTCTTCTTCTTCTCAGGTGAGATTACTTGCTCAATTCCGCACTCGTCTTGAAGTTTCTTCGATTTTTTGTTTTTTTTTTCGAGAAAATGAAGGATAATTTTCGGCTGTGGATTTCATCGATTATTCTGTGTTTCAGCTGGCTTTTCACACTCTGAACTCGTCGCGATCTGCTTATCAGTCGATTACGTTTATACGGTATTTGGAACTCCGGTTAAGTTCAGCGTTCTCGTCAAGGTAGATGGGGTGTAGATCGCTTTGTGTTTGTTCTGTAAGAGCGTAAAGGAAATTTTATCCCTGTTTTTAGTGTGAGCTTATTTGAATTACTTTGGTGTAGGCTGTTTGCTCCGTCCTTAGGACGCCTGTTCAGAGCATCGATCATTTAATAGTTCAATTGGCTGATCCTGATGCTTCCAAAGTGCAATGGACCTTGGAATGCAATAACGGTAATATATCCTTACGAAAGCATATTGTACTGACTGTCTGCTGCTGCTTTGTGGAATTATGTGGTACTAGTATGTGAATGCTTATGTTCTTATGGTTTTTGATGAATCTTTAGTGGCTAGTTTCCGTAATTTTATGGGATTCGTGGAATGTTAAGATAAATTGCTATATGTAGGTTAATCAAGCCACTCTTTATCCATGTGGTTTCTTTGTCATTTGTCTCTACTTCACTGGTACTAGTGCATCTGCGAATTGTTATGACTTAGAATGCTGAAATTTGACTTATAACTGTGTCATTTGCTACTTTTGTTGTAAAAATATTATAATTGATTCTGCGCAGGTATGAGAAAAGCCTATTCGATTACTTGCAATGCTGAGCCGGACATACAACATTTGGCGCTTGACAGGAGTAGATTTCCTAGCAGCTTTATAGTTAGGCCACGTGATCTAAACAGGCTGCTTGCGAATTTTCAATCATCGCTCCAGGAGATAACCATCATAGCAACAGAGATAAATTCCTTGCCTTCTGATGCTGAAAGTCAAATAGGTGGGAAAGCTGTTGAGCTCAGAAGCTACGTTGATCCAACAAAAAGGCAAGTTTAGCTTGCTGTAATGTTTGGTGATTCATGAATGCAGAAAGGTATCGAATCTCACTCAAGTTCTGTTTACTATAGACAATGACTCTACTCTGCACACTCAGTTATGGGTAGATCCTACAGAAGAATTTGTCCACTATAATCATGTTGGAGACCCTATTGATATTACATTTGGCGTAAAGGAATTAAAGGTGAAGTAATCAAGTTTCTTAAGTCGCCGTTGTTATGATATTACATTTTCCAAGATCTTGACAATATGTCCTTACTAAAGACAATCAACTGTCTTTTTGTGTAGGCATTTGTTTCTTTTTGTGAGAGCTGTGAAGTGGACATTCATTTATACTTTGAAAAGGCTGGAGAGTAAGATTCTTTTCTTGTCCTAATTTTGTTCATTAGTATGTGGTACATTTCCTGAATTACCTTGTTCACTCATTTGTTTCAACGTATTTGTATAATTAGAACTTACGGTGTGTAATCATTAGTTTCGTTTCCGAATATAACATCATCAGCGATTATAACCACTGAGATATGCTTCCTGAGATTAGGTCACTATCAGCAAAACACTATGTTCTGTTGAACAGTTAGTATAATTGTTAGGTCTCCCACTCTAGTATCTTCAAAATGATTCGTGATTTATATTCTGTCTATTACTTACTACTAAGAACAATGGGAAGGAAATTTGGCAGTTCACCTCTTCTTGTGTGTTGCAAGTTTATGGTCCCGATTACTGTTTTAGAGAAAGATCTGCTACTATGACTTCAAGGTTAGATAAAAGATATCCTGTGTTCTTTTCCTTGTCTTGCCTACCGTGGATTGATGTTTCACCTATATATGTGATTAGTATTTCTAACGATGAATATGTGGTGGTAATACAGGCCGATTTTAATGGCACCAAAATTTGTCCTATCTGATGCATCTGGTTCAAACTTTGACGCGACACTTGTTCTATCAACCATGCTTATATCACAGCTTCATGACGATAACGCCTCTGAAGTAGCACCACAAGCTGACCCAATACCAGCTCAAGCTGTAAACCGTGACCAGTTTCAAGCACAACCAGAAAGTAGTCATAGAGCAAATGTTTCTGAGCATCCATCCGATCACACCAAAATCTGGTCCGACCTTTCAGGTAATCATTCAGATGTCCGATGATGAATATACAACATTTAACACAATATTGAGTGCCCTTCCGCTGCAGCAAAAAGTGGTTCTGGTGCTGAAGGTAGAAAAGCTCCAGGAGAAACAAATTTAAATGCCACGGACCAGAGGCAAATTCAGAGGATCGGCACCATTCAGATATCAGAAAATGTGAACGCTGGAGTTTCTGATCCTTCGAGGTACTGGCAACTTATTTGTGAGGACTACGTTGATTCTGTTAATGGTTGATAAAAATTGCAACTAAATATGCATAGTTATTGAATAATTTCCAAAATTTCCCTATAAAACCAAGTTCAAAATTGTGCACTTCTCTTGCACAGTATGTGAACTTAGAAAGTTTCTCCACAAACATTACTTCGTGCCTCGACTGGGCACCCTCGATTTGGTCAGCTTCTGCTTCTTCTATGTGCCTCATCCTGTTCCCTGTACTTGATTTTTAGGTATCATCAGAAAGAGAAGGGCCTTCCTGAAGAAGCACAAGGTAAGACAAATACAAGTTTGTTGTCACAGCATGCGAATTTCATTTTCTCTACATTCCCGTCAATTTTCTGGTATGTTTTCAGATACACCTCAAGCCAATGACACTACGATCTCGCAACGCCATCCGAGTAATTGGGTAGATGCAACTGAGGAGGATGATGACGATGATCCAGATGAAAACGAAATGTGCATCTAGTCAACGCCTCCTTACTATGAATGGCACTAGAAAAGGGAGTGCCCTCATCTTAAGTAACTCAGTTTATTACTCATTGCACCATGCAGAGCACAACCATTAGAAGGGTTAGTGGTGGGTAAGATACAGGGAAATGCCAGTGACCAGTCAGTTAATTACCCTAGGTGTTCAAGTACGTAAGCGCTTGCATATTTACATTTTGCAGCTAGAATCTTTAGTTCTGAGTTCTGACTATTTGTAGAACTGGTTCCTAGATGGAGACTAATTTAGATAGAGGGTTTTAATGCTGTAAGACAATATAGAGGTACATGCTGCAACTGTAAATTGGTTCTCCATCTGACCTTTGAACTGATTTTCATTAAATCTCGTTCTTGCAATCTTCATCCTATTCGATCTATCATCCTTATATGACTCCATGTCCTTGTCTTAGAATATGTATTGATACCATTATTATTAGTACTTAGGTTTTAGTATTAGTAGGTTAGAAGTCAGTTGTTCGTAGCTATGAGTAGGTGTTAGTGGGGTAGTCTCCACGTTTGTCTCAGTCGTGGACATAAAACGATCTTATCATTTGAATAGAAGATATCGAGATATCGCGTTTTCTCAAATGCTGTTCTTTGCATTTTCTGTGACATTCTTACTAATAGCGAGTTGTATCGTATCCATAGACCACTCTTTTTTTGCACAGAAAAGCTTGTTATATAAGTTCTATCCTTCAGATCTCTATGCATTTCTGTTCTTCAGAACTCGGGTTATATGCCATGATTATTTGTCCTAACAACCTAACTTAGTATCATACTTCGTGAATTAGATCAAGGAACACATGAAGTTCGGGTACCAGTTTTTTAGTTTTGACCGGTTTGAATCATAGGCTGAGTTGGGTCGCACTGGAGCTAAGCTGGGTCAGATTAGCTTTCTTTTAGCAGCTTTAATGATACTGTGTTTGTCTAAACATTCGACATTTCCTTCCTAACTTCAGTTACACCATCTAAACACTCCATGTGGGCGGGTGGATGTCAGCATCCTTGAATTATAGCAACATCCACGTAAGCAAGGTCTCTCAGTTCAGACTAACTTGCTTTCTTATAGCATGCAATAGAAGCTTTCCTTGATTCGGCTTTGCAAATCATTTATTACTTTGTTCTGCTGGATGGAATGAATACAGTATTGATTTTCTTTTCATTTTTAGAGCAATTAAGAAAATGAAGTTATGACAGCTCCGGCAAAGAAGTTGGGGGGATCTATGATATCAGCTGATGCAGTTCCCCACATCATTAATGCGTAAGGTAAGAAACATGCTCTGATGTTTTAGCTACTTGCAATGGCCCCCTCTTCGTGCAAAATTATAGAATCCATTTAAAATATATGCGTCAGTAGCCATCCTTGAGTGCTCTTGAAACTATATTTGAACCGACCGGTCTGGCCAGTGTGCATTGGTTGGACTGTGAACTGAGGATAACATTTCATTCACTGTAGTTGTTTTGTTGAACTTTTTTCACTTAAGTCTCGCATAGGTTAAATTTCCGGTTGATAGTTTTAGGAACCCAACCGATGTAGTGCTTCATTATTGCTTTTTATATTGAGTTTCCTCGATTTTAGTCACCAGCTAGCATAGAACTAACACAAGATCCGGGATCTAGAACGAAGAGACATATTTTTAGATCCCTCCCCTCTCTTCTTTCCCAATAAGTCAACTAGCTTCAGCTAAACTTGTACCAAAGTATAATACCAGAGCCAGTCTAATCAAAATGCCAATATAGAGTAACCACCAAAGATGAATGAATTCAATTTTGAGTTTTAACTTGAAGTACCAGGTCTCTCCGTCTTAGCGTGTTCCTCTCTCGTTGATATGAATATCCAGATGCAAACAACGCGTCATCTCTAGGTAGAAACCACCAATTTAGAAAGTAGGAGAATCTCCACAACTCTCTGTCCTAGCGTGTTCCTCTTGTTGGTATGAATCTGAAACAGATGGTTTGTCATTATTCCAAGTATAGATATCATCGTCGGAACTTAGGAAAATTTCTACACCTCTCTGGTCTAGCTTTTTTCGTCTTGTCGATATGAATTTCTAGTGCTGCAATTCGGGAGTAGCAAGAAACTGTGGCTGGCGATTTCTTTCTGACGGCTAAGAGACACGAGCACGATTCTCATGTGTTTGAGAAATCTGGGACTTGGATTCCACTAGATTATGGTGCTCTTAAGAGAATCTGACTTTTAAAAAGCTGGAAAACTGTGTCAGCACGATCCTTGGAAATAGCTTGCATGCCAGCGAAGAGATATGTAGAGATCTAGCTAGTCATCCTCTTGGTAGATTGAGCCAAATAGCATGGTGGACAGAAGCTTGGGATCTTTACAGGGTCACCATAACTACACTAACTAACCAACTATATTTAGTTTACCAATTTCTAATAACTAACTAACTATATTTAAATCCTAATTACTATCAATGAAACTGAATCATAATAACTAATTTTAGATACCAAACTTTTATCTGCCATTGTCGTGACAGAGAGTAAGAGAAGGTTATGGAGTTTAAGAGTTATGGATTCAGTGGGGCGGGGACCCCAATTTGTTGTGTTTGTTGATGAGTGGAGACAGTTTTCTTGAAAGTGTGTGAACCTTGTTAATGATGATTTGGAATTCTATGAAGAAACTCCTCAATGATGGGTCAACTAATAGGACACCCAACCCAAAACAAAAATTGAAAATTTTAATGTATAGCTATAATTCGGTGCTTTCATGTTCAATTTCTGTGTGGAACAATAAGTGGTTAGACTGAAATGCCAAGTTAAGTGAAGGTCTTCACACCGAGCCTTTGATATTTCCTTGATAAAATGCCCGCATGGCATACAGACAAAGAGCATGAGCATATACGATATTCGAAAATCGAGAAGTCGTGATTGGTCCCTTATCTGTTTGAGTCTGTTTAGAGTTATAATATTGTGTCTTTAATGACAGCGTCATCTTCATCTCTGTGCCACATATTTGCTTCTCGTTAATCACTTCATGATTAGATTTTCGTAGAGTCTTGTAGGGCTTGCCTAGGTGCTCATTCCAATTGAGCTTTCTACTTAGACTAGTTGCTTTAAGTCGCAATGTTGGTCCACTAAAACTTGGTCATCGCTGGTATAAGTAGATTATCATTTTGGAAATTCTGTCCATGAAAAACAAAAGTAAAGTGATGGAGAGAGGTGTGGAAAATAACATTTTCCCGGGATTGGTTACACAATTTATGTCATTGAAAATGTTGTTTTCAGGGATGAAAATTTGGTGGAATTTATATGGAAAAGGAGGAGGACGGAGGAAAACTAAACAAAACCAAACCATTTATAATAACAGACAGCTAGCTGGTCTGTCCAGTAGGGTTTAGATGATCATTAGAAGGAACGCGTATGCACCGCCCTCGTGATCTGTCTTCCCCAATAGGGTCGGTCCCACCCTAACGGCTACGTGCGCGTCACGACCTAACGCCGTTTAATGCTCTCGTGTGTTCTCCTTTCATTTAATTCTTTTCTTTATCTACTACTGCTTTTGCGTTACACGGGAAACCCATCTCGATGTTCGTATCTTGTAGCCGTTGCCCGCTGTCTGAGTGTCTCCGCATTTGTATTTTAAATGTGTATTCTGGCGCGTGAAACCCCCCCTGCATGAAAGGCTGATCAGTCAGATTGGGTTTCATTGGTGTTTTAGCTTTTGAGTACCAAAGAAAAATTAGCAGCTAAGAAGGGAGATGGGAGTGACGTTTTAGTTTTTAGTAACTGTCGATCGAGTTGTTACATGTTGGTGGTCGTCAAATTTTGAAAACTTTGTTGAAACTTGAAAGATTGGATAACATTGTTGGCCCGCTGAAATATTGACGGTGTGGAATAAGCGAGTCCACCGATCGGACCTTGATAGTAGGGCGAAGCATTGGCGGAACAATTGCTCGTCTCGATTGAAGTCTAGCCAAAATAATTAGTTGTTTCTTGGGACCCAATGGCTAACTAGGGAGCTTAAAGTTGAGGTGGAGTGGTTGGTTTTTTTTTGCAAGAACATATTGTTCAACTACACTCATGAGGACTGTTCGATCTCGGTGGACGGCGGCTTTAGAAGTCGAATTCAACTGATTTTTATGTAGATTGGATAAAATTGTTGACGGCTGAAATCTTGGGTGCGTGGAAGAAGTGGGTCCGTAAATTGGATCTCGATAGTAGCGCGAAGCATGGGCGGAACAGTCGCTTGTTTAGAACTCAAGTTCTAGCGAAAGAATTAGTTGTTTCTCTATGATTGTGCATTGTTTGCTGTAAGACAACCGTAAGAACAGATTACCGGCAATATTCCACATATGCCTGCCACTGCCAACCTTTATACACTTGGAAATCAGGACCAACCTAGGTAGCTAGCAAACGTCTGTTGAGCAAAGCCGATCCTTTTCCCTCTCTTCTCATTTTTAGTTATAAAAAAAATATCAAAACAAAAGAAAATGAGAGCAGTGAGTCAACCAGGTCCACAACCACAATCTCTGTACCAGGCAGGATGGAGTTACGAAACTGCCCTGCCTTTCTCGCCTTAACTACCAAGTTGACATGACATTCCTTGCCTGTTGTCGCGCCGCAGTCTCTCTACAAAGTTGGAATTTTAGACCACCCTGAATAGAGGAATTTGCCCTCTATACATTTGAATAATATATCTTGAGCCAAAACTTCAACTTTGAGAGCTGTAATCAATGGTTAGCATGATTATATTTGATACCATTGTTGAACATTCCATCACCTAACTCTCCACCATGATACAATTCCCAATTTTTCTTGGGTGCTCAATCCGCATTTATCGGTAGGTGTTTGATACCTGAATTTAACGGGTATAGATGGATTTCACAGATCTAACGAAGTGGAAAAGAACCCCTACTAAAAAAATTAAAATAAAAAAAGAGCGACGAGCTCCATTTTAGCCCATTTTTCTAACCATTAGATTTGCAAAATTCCTTTTCAGTCATTAGATACAGACGTCATCACCTGTTGACAAATGCTGATTCAACACTTAAAACGGACGGTAGAATTTCACCTCCTCCAAGTATCCATTCCATCTTTTTAATCTAGACTTTGTCTTATCATCTTTAGTCAAATCACTCTTCTCTAAAAGTTGATTTGATTTGAGTACCATAATCTTTTTTACACCAAATCAAAGCTTCACATTTACATCAACAACAAAAAAAATAATTCATCTATTTCTTTAGCTTTTATCAAGACCACTGCACTACAAAATGTGGATTGCCAATGCTCTGCCATGAGAGTTAAATTGAAACATAAAATATTATCTTTTGATGATATTTATACTTGATCTATGTGGTTATTACTTGCCAACAATATAATGCCTTATTGGCAACCATACATTATACTTTCAAAATACGAATACTCCTATGTTACGGCTAACATCAATGACTTGACGCCTCGTTGACATTTATATAACAGCCACTAAGGGAAGTATCAAAATATGCCGCCAGACTCATAATTGTAAAAGAGAAGGCATATTATCATATCCAGCAATCAAAAGGTCATAAAATTAGTGCCTCCCATATTTTCTATCCACCCTTTTGAGTGGTTCCCCACAATCTCTCCCTAATTCTTTCAAAAAGGAGAAGTTGAAAATAACTAGTATGGCATTGTTGTAAATATAGTACATACCCAAAGTCAATAATTCACAGTCTATCTTAGCTGGCCAATTAAGCTTATAAGAGTTCTCCCCTCTTTCTCCTCACCCAACTAGTCCTTAGCTGGTTTCTCTCATCTCTCAACCCACACAGTCCCCCAAACAAAAAAAGCTTAAAACAAACAAACCCATCTCTTAGAAAGAGAATCCAAATCACAACAAGAAAGAAAAGCCAGCAGAAAGAAGGAAGAACACCATCAGGGCTAAGAGAGCCCTTGTAAGCAACAAGAAGAAGAAGCCATTAGCGTGGGAAACCACAGAGTTTGAAGAAGAAGATAAAGAGATTTGCTTTAAATGGCCAGCAGTAGCAATCTGATTTGTGTCACAGCGGCCATCTCCCTGGCTCTGATGATGTTGGTCATCAGCTCAGCTCCGGCGGCCGCCGCTAGCGGCGGCGCCGGAGGAATGGAGAGTTGGATACCCATCAGATCTTCAGATTCAAGTGAAATGGAGTTGGTTGGTGGTGATGAAGAGGAGTTCGGGATGGAGTCAGAGAGCAGCAGGAGGATGCTTCAGCAGAACAACAGGTACATCAGCTATGGAGCTCTCCGGAGGAACACTGTGCCTTGCTCCAGACGTGGAGCTTCTTACTACAATTGCAGGTCCGGTGCTCAAGCTAACCCGTACACCCGTGGCTGCAGCGCCATTACCAGATGCAGACGTTGAAACCAATAAAACCGCTGAGCCAAAAAAGATAACTTCTTTTCCTCTCCCATTTTGTAATTTTTTCTCATCTATATTTTTTCTTTCTTCTCCTTTTGCTTCTGCATTTGATTGTCATACTTGAGGGAAATGGTTTCATTGTTGATGGAAATATTGTTTTGTTATTAATTTACAGTTTGGTGTATAAGATTATTTGATTATTATTGTCCTTCTGGTTCTACCGGGGTCTGGCTGGCTGTGATGTATGCAGGGAAAGATCTGTCATTTTCTTAGCCGTTTTCTCTGTTTAGGGTTTGCAGAAAGAAATTGGCTTTCTTTTTCATTGGGTAGCTTGGATTTAGGGATTGTTTATAGTGCTCTATCCTTTTCCCAACTCTTCAAACTAGATTAATGGAGATGGAGCATACTGTAGATGAAATTGTTATTCTCACCTATTCGACCATTTTTTACATAGCTGAGTTTCTATGTGATTTGATCAATCATAGCTGTGTTTCTATGAGATTTGATCAATTGATGAATTCAAACTTGATCATGGTTGAATATGAATGGAGAAGAGAGTATAGTCTGTATGGATTTGTTATTCCCGCCGATTCAATCGGTTTCACTTAGCTATATGTGATTGTCCATTGCTGATGAAGTTCTCCTTTCTCTTCACAGTAGACGGTAATGTGTACTGTATGCATACAAGTTCATTAGACTCACCACTTCGATTGGCTTTTACATACAGTTCTTTCTTTCCTTCACAGTACAGAGAATTGTATGCTGTATAAATACAAATTGGTTACTTAGTCTGGCTGATGAAGGTCTTCCTTTCCTTCACAGTACAAATTGTTTGTGCGTAACTGGATGTTCTATGTGACTGTCCAGTACTCATGCTTCTCTTCACAGTATACAAATTGTATACTCTTTATACACACAAATTGTTTTTCTCAACGGTTCGAATCGGTTCTACCTGCCTTCGAACTGGCTATCTCATAAAGTAGAGAACTTTTCTGTGGGGGAGGGATTCAAATTTGGTAAGTTTTTGAGTCAGATTTCAGATTAAAGCTCCACTGTGGAAGTGGGGAAGGAGAAGAAAATCACTTTCAGAGATTCCAGCCCACCTTCTTCTTCCTCCTCTTTTGCTGCCTTTAGCTTTATGATATGATTAGATGGATCCTGTCGAATTCTTCCAGTTCAGAGTTGTTGTGTAAGCTTTTGAAAAACCTGGGCAGAGAATCAATCTATTCGTGAAGCCTCCTCGACTGGTTTGGCAGTTGTTCTTGTTGCTAAAGATAGCCATAGTTCATCTTTTACAGTTCATCACCTAGCTGGTTGTATCGGTTCAACTGCGTATCGGTAATTGATTCTACCCCTGTTTCATTATGGTTATATCGTTGAACTTTGAAACGTTAGACTTACTGGTTTGATCACGGTTCGGTCTGTGTGGCTGTTGAGTAGAGAGATTGGGGATATCTGTTAAATGGAATCTTATTGTGTGTGGACAGAAGGCATGAGGCTGGCTGGGGGTGTCTGCTGTCAACTTGCTGAAAGAAAAATGCAGGCTGGATTTGATTCTCGTAGCCTTTCTGCCTTGGGAGAGAAAATTAATAATTTATTATATTATTATATAGGTGAATTTTTTTAGTATAATTGGTATATTAAAATTTTTAGTGTGTTCAGTTTTTTTTTATAATGAAATCCATTATCAACGTCAATTGCGCTCTTAACGGTTCATAATTAAATGAATATTAAATTTTTATTTCACATTTTATTTTTGATCTCATATATTATCTCAATTTGTAAACTAATCATTCTTTAATTTCTATATACCAATTGATACAGAAAAACACAATTCATAAACATCGTACAATTCTATCTAACAAATTATATCCCACTTCCACATCATCTTATCTAACAAATGCACGATAGCTAGCTTATTTCCCCTTCCCATCCTAATCATCATTCATCACTAAGTAATTCTACTGCGATCACTAAGTAGTCTATTGCAAACTGGACTGATTCAAGGAAAGCGGGTACACATTACCACTTTTTTTTTTGCATGAAAGGTTGAGTGTATTCGTCCATATAAAGTACTTATAAAAGGCTTAAGATAGGAGTACAATCGATCCAATCATGTCGAAGCAAATTTAATCTAACTTGTTTGATCATATAATTAGCCGCTCTATTGGTTTTAAAAAAGGTAAATCATAGTGAAATATGGGCATGAACTAGGAGGATTCTATGTGTGTGAAGAAGCCAAGCATAACATAGCCACATTGTTATGGCTATTCCTCCTTGTTGCCTTTGAGGGCCAAAACTAATGTGAGACTGTCTGAGAGGATCAAAGTTCTAAGATTGGTGAGTTATGTAATTCTCAAAGTTTCAAGGAAATCCCTCACTTCGGCAATAAGAGCGGATGACCATACTAGTTTCCTAACTTTGACACTAGTCATCTGTCATAGCGTTTGTTATCACAACCCCGTATCTCGCTAATGTTGTACGATCGAAACATCCTTCGCTAAAAATCTTCCGCTTATAGCAATCTATAGGCGGTGGGCAGGTGCAAGTCTAAGTTTGGGAGACTACGGGGTAGTGATTTGGCAGGCAGGTCACAAGCAAGATCCAATCATCTGGATTTCTAGCATGGTAGATAATCGTTGTTCGAGAGGTTGTAGCATTTTGAAGATCCTGTCATTTCTAACTTTTCATATGCACTGCAAGATGGATAAACATTTTCGCAGTTGCTCCGGAATGACCTTCTAACAACTCCGCATATTTTATTTTTGGTATGAACTCTTGTATTCGACCCACTGACTGACTAATTCAATTAAAGATAATCTCGAGATTAAAAATTTTACTCCTCTCCCAACATTGTTTAATCCACTCCAAATGCAACCCTATCTCATTCATAACTTCACATATACTAAATTACACTATAAAAGCTCATGGGCCTAGTAATATGTCGATTGTCTGATAGAATAGCAACAAAAGGTTGCATCAGCTTTACGTTGGGCCAACGATTTGGGCTCCAAGACTTTCAACCAGGTCCATTATCATGCATGTGCGAGACTTAAGCCCAGCTCGGGCTTGTCCCTCCAACAGTCCTTGTGTGTGTTTCAACAGTATATACAACGTGTTTACACCAAAAAAAACTGTATATACGACATGAGGTCCATAATTCGTTCAATATCGATATTCCTTTTTCAAAAAAATACGAAAAGGTTGTGTGCCTTATACATGCCAAAAGATTAATATAAACCCAACCTATTTGATTGAACTTATTCAATTTGCTTTGAAGCTAGTAATATCCGAACCATGATGGAAATGGAGCGAGAATGAAGCTATCGTATATTAGACCTTCGTCGGTAACATTTCGTGTAAAATTATAGTAATATTTACTAAGTTTTTTCATATGATACATGTCCAATTTGACCACCTACATTAAATTTATCTACCACTGTTGTAGACTAATAAGCAAAGAAAAACATAAATTTCTTCTAGATTAAGTAAGAAAATAATCATTCATATACATGTTTAAATTATTCACACTAAATTAATATCAATTTGTGAAATCTGGAAATGCATGACGTCATTAATAATATTTCCACTTATTCAAACATACACACCTGATATTTTTGTTGTTAACGTGGAATGCTATATTATCATCAAGCACACCAAATGAATGGTCATGTTCTATAATAATTTGTACATTTAATTAAGTATGGACAATTTAGCGTGACATAACCGTAACCATAAACATCTAATTCGACTGCTTCTTGTCCTAGAGTTCTTATGACGCTATGATTTGTGGATTGGATTCTGGTGATTTAAAATTAACCGGTGGTAACTCTGGGTCTGAAATTTAGTCTTCGTAGTTGTAGAAGGAGGTATCGAGAAGGCATCAACGACCTTGTGTGCCCCGCGATTGATTGTTGATTTCGGTGGAATAGTTAACGCGGGTGATCTCGTGATTAGTTTGATTAGGATGAGCCGAGGGGATGATGTGGAGTTTGCAAGAGGCGGAGGAAATAATAATTTTTTTTATGTTGCGAGAGAACTCCTATGATGAAGAAAGAGAAAAACCCTAATTCCAGAAAATTAATGAATTTACAAACTTTATAATTATTGAAACCCTTAAACTTGGTAAGTCATAAATAAATTAATAATTTTAATTTAAGTTTAAAATTCATTGACGAACTATGTTGTGTTTATAACCTAAAATCTCGCCCAAATTGGTGTTATTCTACCGATTCGGCTACACCGCGGACCCGAAGCGCGTGAGTTCGCTACGGCGTTACGACGTTTTAGTCTTGTTTTTTAGCACTTCATCAAGTTATTTTGCCTTAGCCAGCAAGAGTCCCATACCGGCCCCAGCCCCCGCACCACCGGCACGCGCCTCAAGACTAACGCCGTGTTCCCATCTACCCAATCACCATCCTCCACGTCATTTCCTCGCCGTTCCCACTCCTCACTTATAAATACTCCTCCGTCTCCCTTGACAATTCACTTCGCTCAAAATCGAAACACAAAAAGGAAAGAAAATAGCTAAAGGAGAAAGAAAACGATTCACTTCGATCCAGTTTCCCTCCGAGTCCCCCGATCAATCTCCGTCCAATCAGAATCCGGCGACGATGGCTGATGGAAACCCTAGCCCCCCTGCTTCTACCCCACTGGTAAGTGTAACAAAACCTCATATTCTGATCTTTCATCGTTTTCTCCGCCGTCGCAATTCCGTCTTGAGATATTGTCTAGGGCTTTTAGTGTAATTGATTTGAATTTTCCGCTAATTTTTTTGGTGATTGTTTGATTTGGCAGACGAAGGAGGAAGAGGAGAGGCTGAAGTACCTTGAGTTCGTGCAAGCGGCAGCGGTTCACGCTCTGGTGACGTTCACCAACCTCTACATATACGCCAAGGACAAAGCCGGCCCGTTGAAACCTGGTGTGCAGACCGTCGAAGGAACGGTCAAGAGTGTGGTTGGCCCTGTTTACGATAAGTTACAGGATGTGCCGATTGAAGTTCTTAAGTTCGTCGATCGCAAGGTAACGAGTCTGAACCCTTTCGTTGACGGACAGTGAAAAGAGTGACCTAATTCGGTTCACGTAGCAATACATCGAGTGAAGTGTTTGTTTGTGCTGTCAAGTTAATTGAACTCATTATATTAAGATACATGTGAAGTGTTAAGATTAGTATCAGTAGTGGTTGATGCTTTCGGGGAGTTCTTCTAGTCTGCAATAATCTCTGTTACAGGACTCTTATGGTTCTTGTGATTCAAAACAGTGTTCATCTAGATCCCTCTAGGCTTCATGAGAGTTCCCTTTTGGTTGCTATATACGGTCCAGTCTTTTATCTTTCACCCATTCCTTTATCGGACAGCCCTGTGAGTGGGGGAGTTGAGAATGTGAATACTTCACGGATTGCTTGATGTGATGCATAATGCTTCATTTTTCTGTTACATGTTGAGGATTGTCAAAGATTGTAATCTAGGGACAAATTTTTCCTACAGTAATGGTTTACGAATTTAGTTTTCGTATAGGGTGAGTAGACTCTAATTTGATATCCTAAGATTCTACCTTTTCTGGTTCAAACTTCACCCTGTACCGTGTCAAAGAAAACAAAATGGGATCTTTCTTCACATTGTTTCTCCCCATTTATCCTACAGGTGGACGAATCCGTTACTGGCCTGGACCGCCGTGTACCCCCAGTCGTGAAGCAAGTCTCCGCTCAAGCACTCTCCGCAGCGCAAGCCGCTCCGGGAGCTGCCCGTGCTGTTGCTTCCGAAGTTCAGCGATCCGGTGTGAAGGAAACCGTCACCGGACTGGCCAAAAACGTCTACACCAAGTACGAGCCCAAAGCCAAGGAGCTCTACACCGAGTATGAACCCAAAGCAGAACAGTGTGCCGTTTCGGCCTGGCGTAGGCTCAACCAGCTCCCGCTCTTCCCGCAGGTGGCTCAAGTGGTCGTCCCGACCGCTGCTTACTGGTCCGAAAGGTACAACGAGACAGTGGTTAGCACCGCAGAGAAAGGGTACAAGGTTTCCACTTTCTTGCCCTTGGTGCCTACCAAGAGGATTGCTAAAGTGTTCAGTGATCCTGCGGCTGGAACAACTCCGTTGGTGTCCAACTAAGGGATGATGAACACAGTCTGGGTTTTCCTTTCTTTTGTTTATCTTATGCTTTTATCGACTTTTCGCTCTTAGTTTTTGATTTTGGGTTGTTATTGTGATGTGGCTGAAAGACTGGGCATCTTGTTATGTTAAAAAATATCGATAAATATAGTTGAACTTTTGTTGGCAAGATAACTTTTCGGTGTTTAATGTGCGCTTGCGATTATGAAAGTTGGACGAAATTGAGATAACAACGATCGGAGCGATCGATTGTTGTAAAGTTGTATGATGTTACATTTCTTTCGATGCTAGTTCGAGCTAGTTATTTTTGTGAAGCCTTCGAAGGTGTTTCGAGAAATAGAAGTCCTTTCACATAATAGCAAATGAGTGTATGGTTTAATGGTATGATTCTCGTTTTCGGTGCGAGAGATCGTGAGTGAGTTCGATTTTCGCCATACCTTTTCTTTTACTTATAAAACCGAAAACATCATCATCAAGTACATTTAGAACGAGGATCGCTTTAATTATTCAAACATCTTTTGGACGTGTTGGTTATTGCTATATGTTAATTACACAAAGCATATTGAGTCGCCTATCTAGACATCTTTAATTTTCAATTACGGATTAAAATTGTGTTATTTCAGATCGAATAATTTTATTATTATTAACTAAATTTTTTGAGTTTAATTAAAATGCTTATTCCGACGGTGATAATCTACAATTTTCCACAGATGTTCGCACAAAACGACAGGCCATAACATAGGATGTAACAAAAACATAATGGATATTGTTAAGGGAAAATGGGCCGGTTCAGGCCCATAACCAGCTCCAGTCCCAAATTTACCCGCCGGCCGTGCATTCTTCAATTTTATCTACTCAACAACTCAAAACCAGCACCATTTCCAAAAACTCACAGGGGGAAGCTCAGTACTCACTAGTCAGCCATGGCTGTTTCTCTTCGCGTCCTCCCAAATCCCCCCTCCATCCCGCCCTCTGCCTTCAGTTCGTCTTCTCTCCGAAGGAGAAACATCAAGAACTTCAGCTGCTGCTGTACCGCCGCAGGAGGTTCCTCGGATCCCATAGGAAGCGGTTCCCGTCTCTACATGCCTGATGGTTATTTCACCCCGCAGCTTGCTTCGCCCAAAGCCATTGGATCTATTTATGAAGTAAGCTGTCTTTATCTCTCTCTATCTCTTGCTCTCTCTGGTGTATGTGTGTGCGTAAGCGGTTTTGAATTGTTCTTCGGTTCGGGTCTGAGTTGTGCTGAGTTTTTTGTTTGGCGGAATTAGGCGGAGAAGTATACACGTCAGATTCCGAAGAGGAAGAACCGGAGTTTTCGATCTGTGAGAGTTGTCCGTATCTGGATGCCTGTAAGTCTGATTGATTGATTGTATCCAGTTTCCATTAACTAAGTTTTCATTCTCTCTTCAAATTTTGCTAATATGGATTTTGTTTACCGAACAGCTTGTACCAAAAGTGGTCGAGTTTATTCTTGGGCAGCTGATGAAAATGGATTGGAAGGATCCCAAAGAACCTATTTACGTGCTTATAAACTCTACTGGGACAACTCGTGAAGATGGCGAAGTAGTAAGTATAGCTTCTCATTCTTTGTAACTGTCTTCTTGGTTATCTGCTGATGATCTCCGAAGAAGGCAATATATAATCCGGTAGTTGGTTCGGTTGATAATGTGTGGAATTTGATCAGGACCATATTGCTTGACGAATCGTGATTAGTAACGTGTACAATATGACTGTGACATATTGTTTGATGAACCTGATACCGAGTTGTGACTATAATATGTAGAGTTTGATTGTGTCATTGTGACATTGCTTGACTTATCCAATATTTTGGTGGTGTGATTGATAACGTGTAAAATTCGATTGTGACATATTGCTGTGATTATGAATTTGATCTTTTGTTCTGATTGATAATGGATACACTTTGATTGTGACATATTGCTTGATGAATCAGATACTTGGTTGTAATGTGTGCATAGTTGTGATCCATTGCTTGATGAATCCGATATTTGGTTGTGATCGGTAATGTGTATAATATTATTGTGAAATATTGCTTGACAAAACCGATATTTGACTGTGACGATAATGCATGGAATTTGGATTTGAGATGTTGCTTTAAGAATCTGATAGAGTTTGAAGTGTATTGCTTTCCTTTCATTTAGGTTGCGAGAGAGACACAAGGGTTCGCAGTCTATGATGCATTGATGACAATGCGATGCCCGGTGAGTCTCTTAAGCCAAGTTCAGCTTTAATAAAAAAAATGTGATGGATAATGTGACATGAAATACGAAACCAGATTGTTCTATAGATCGTCTGCTGTGGTTTAACGCATGTTGTAATGGTGGGGATGTTGATGCTTCTGTAGATAACCACAATTGCTATAGGTTTCGCATATGGCCACGCTGCTCTTTTGCTTGCTGCAGGAACAAAGGGAAGGCGGTTTATGTATCCAGATGCACAAAGTAAAAGTCTTTTATGCCCTTCTTTGCTTGTTTCGGATGCCGTCTTGTTTACTCATCTAATCGATTGCTTGGGTCTCAGTCGGTATCATGCATCCGCAAGTCGCACCTTCTGGTTTGATCCCGGCTGATTCTGTCGAAACCCGTTTAACTGAGGTTAGTTCAGTTCACTTTACCACAGTTAACAAGTCTGCTTAATCCTCGTATTTTTGCCTGTCCATTTTGAAATTCTCTTCCGTGTTTTCGACAGGCTG
This sequence comes from Linum usitatissimum, assembly GCA_030674075.2. Lineage (NCBI taxonomy): Eukaryota > Viridiplantae > Streptophyta > Magnoliopsida > Malpighiales > Linaceae > Linum > Linum usitatissimum. Next base: position 4,680,013 of record JAUJYP020000285.1, on the reverse strand, counting down.
TCTATCAGAAAGACGAATACTTGAATCTAATGTCCAAACACACTGGAAAGGTGAGTGTTCTTAATTGAGTCAGACAAATAATGTTCTTTACTCCATTGTTCATCAGAAACAGCTTCTTATTCGTATTGTTCTTCATTTTCGAATCGAAAAGTCGGTGGAGTTTCTCACTAATGCGATCAGGAAACCGTTGTATCTGGACCCCATACAAGCAGTTGAGTATGGTGTTGTCGACAGGGTAAGTTAAACAACCATGAAGCATTCCATATGTTTCGAGCAGTTTATCATAGTCATCTATATCCACTTTCATATTCAACCAGGTTCTTTGGCGTGGGAACGTGACAAAGATGAAGTCAATGATTCCTCCAGAGGAATGGGCCGATCATCTCAAGTTCGAAATTGATCCGAAGGGCAATTTCCCAATCTAGTTCAGGTTCTATTGTTACTGTAAACAGCTCTCGGGTGCTTTTGAGCTGTGGATTTTGTCTTTAGATCAGGGGTTGTGATATCGTCATATGTACTAAAGTAGTAAGGTTAATTCAAAACCATGAGTTTGTGACAATGGCAGCTCGACTCGGTATTTGATAGCCGGTAGAGTTCATTCATATATGACTTGCTACCCAAGTAAACTATATATAGCTTGTGACTTAGTCCGATATCATTGCTCAGGGAGCTGCCTTGAATGCACGGTTGATTTTAAACACATGACTTTATCCGACTCGATTTTGTGGCTTTATTAATACTCTGTAGACTGTGAATTTGTTGGATTGAGATAGCTCACTCATAAACAATATATAAAGGATTGACTTCGAAGCGGTAAGTCAATTAATTTGAAAATGGTGATTCTTTCTCGAATAATTCCGAGCTAATGTGTTAGGTTTGTCAATTAATTCCGAGCTTAATATATAAAGGATTGATTTCGAAGCGGTAAGTCAATTAATTCCGAGCTTAATGTGTTAGGTTTGTCATTGAGCAGAGTGTCACTTTTTATGGCTCTCATGCTTGTCCAAGCCAAGCTCAAACTCGAGCTTCAAATGCAAATATTTTGAGTAACCCGAGTTTTTTTTATTACTATAACTCGAAATAAACTCGGGCCGCGTAAAAGATATTATGAACCATTTTTAGTTTACTTAAATTAACGGTGCTTGTTGTGTTGTTACCTTGTACTTCAAGTAAGCTGGATAATTGGGCCCGTTGGTGGGCTTTGAAGAAGCTAATACAAACGGGAAGCCTTGTAACCTTCAGCCCAACTAACAGTACTACGTGGCCCGAACAAGAAACCTATCTGATTCACCACCAAACCATTCTGCTGCGAGATGGTTGTGGATTTACTGATATATGCTATTGGAAACTGTTTAGGTTAGCAACCATGTTGCTTCAGTCGATGACCCACTTGTAATTGCCTCATTGCTACCACCAAGAGTACTTTTGGATGCTCAGAACTTGAGGTGGACACTTTGAGCAAGCGATTGCTGTTTTAGGAATCCTGTCACTTCTGCCTTCTTTAAGACTGTCAAAGTCTTGCCCCTCTCTCGTGGTCATGGAGTTTATCAGAAGGTGCTACAACTTTTGTTTTACTGATGACATTTATGAACTCGATTCTTGTTACTATCTGACTGTTGACTGGTTTTCTGTCATCTCTGTATCTCACTTGAGTGTAAATTTATCTCAATATGTTTCTCAGTCTAATGCGGAGAGGATATCTGAGTCCACCAATGGAAGATTTCATGTTACATTTTTATTGCTCATGTTCAACTCATAACCTTCTTGGCTTCTTGCTTCACTTTATAGGGTATGGACAAGGCAATTGCGAAGCTGAACACTGGTGGCTGGGTTCACATCTTCCCGGAGGGTAGACTTTTAAGGATGGTGGGAAAACTATGGGGTCTATTAAAAGAGGTGTTGGGAGGTAAGGATCTGTTGTTAAGCTGTGAAATATTTTTGGCGTTTTGGATTATAAGCAGTTGTAAATAGCGGGTCTGAAACGTTTTTGACCATTGTCTTCTTTGTTTTCCAGGTTGGTTCTTGATGCTGATACTCTCCCCATTGTAGTCCCGTTTGCGCACACTGGAATGCAAGAGATCATGCCCGTAGGATCAAGCCTTCCGATGATTGGAAAGACGGTGAGTGATCTGTTCTGTGTCGGCTTTCTTATTGTCGTTAAAGCCTTCTATCATTGATCTAGCAAATTCTGATTTGAAGGAATAGTAGAAAGATCTGATGATTTGTGGTACACCGTATTCTAAAATTATCTGTAGGTAACCGTTCTTGTTGGGGACCCCATTTATCTCGACGATCTAGCAAACACTGAACTCGAAAGGGAAGACCTCCCCAGAGGAAAGCTCTACGATGCCGTTGCCAGTAGGATCAGTGACCAATTGCTGAAAATGAAGGCCACGGTAGAACAGCTAGCCTTACACCAGTCTTCTCCAGAATTGTTGCAGCAACAACTCGACTGGGAGGATTCATATGCTCGGATAGAGTCAGCTAAAGATCACGAATTTCGCAAGTCCACTCTCAGCAATAGTGCCTCACAGGAGTCGAGATATGGAACCTCCGCTTCCGTGGGCAGAGTTTCCTCGAGAATGGCTGCTTGCTGCCACTCCACTGAGCTCGTGGGTTTTTCCGCCAGAGGTCTGTTCTCGAGGCTTGAACCCAAGGTAGTAGATAGTCCTTTGGTTGGAGGTCCGGGTCCGTTGAGAGCCTGGAGACAGTATTTTGAAGACAACTTACAGCAACAACGTATGATTACCTGCTAGAGAAAGCTAGAAGTGATGAACCCGAGGATACTTCAAAGACGGTTTTACGGGATTCGAAAGTTTTCGCAGAATTTAGCAAGCTTACAAGCTTTGATTTTTTGTTTACGTTAGGATGATTAGCTTACTATGCTGTTCTTGTAAATGTCCAGAACAATGCAGCTGATAGTAAATCTATCAATGGCCTATTAATCAGCTCTTCTAACCGGTTTGTTTCAGTTCGATTATGGTCCAATAAATCGTTTTTGTTATCGGTTTGAAGTTTGAACAACGAACCACGACATGATGAAACGGCATCGTTTTCTATAGTTGTTTTTGGCGCTCTCGAAATGAAAAATAATAGCGAGGAAAACGGCGAACGGTGTCGTATGGAAGCCTTGAAAATTGGACGGTGAGGATCATTGGGGCCTACAGGTGGAGCTTTACAGATCATGAATCCCCACATCTTCTCCCTCTTCTCTTTCTCATGACGATTTCTCATTTCTTTCGAAAATCCAGTTGAGGGGAGTTGCCGGGAGAGAAGAGTCCAAAGGAAACGACAACTGCCGGCGGAGCTGTTAGTGAGAGAGAGTGGAAAAACAGCAATGGCGGAAGAGGAGTGCGAGATGAGCGAGGAGCAGAAGAAAGAGATCGCGAAATGGTTCCTCCTCAACTCTCCTTCCGGCGAAATCCAGTACATCGCCAAAGGTCATTTTCCTGTTCGCGTTCGAGTCACCTACTATGTTTACTTTTGCACCTCTCCGTTTTCTATGCGCCGATGTTTCTCTGGATGGTTTTATCTGCAGATTTGAGATCGGTGTTGAATGACGATAAGGTGTATGATGAGGCTACCTTGGAGGCGTTTCCTATGTATAATAAGTCTCACTTGATTTGTCTCGAGCTTCCCTGCCGAAGCGGCGACGTAAGTTTCCATTTCCCTTTCAGTTCTTGAAGTGCTCTTTGTCATCTTGATGAATGTGATATTGTGATTGGAGCGGGACTGTGTATCTCTCAACTGGAGATTGTTTTTTTTGGATTCTAGGTGCTGATCACACCTTATAATGAGTTGGAGGAGAATCAGTTCATTGAGCCTCGGACTGCACAGGTTGTGACAATAGATCATGTGAAGCAAGTAAGCTTCCTCTTAACTACTGAATAGGAATGTAGGTAGATATGCTCATTTAATGTTTGGTGTTTGGAGTCAGTTTGATCTTTGGTTAGGCTTAATGGAGGAATTGAATGGCATTGTAACTATAAGCTGTTTCATTCAACTTGTTATGAAACTGTACTCTGAATTCAGATCAATTGAATTGATGATTCAAAATTCAGTGTAATTGCTAATAAAATCGTTTTAAAGTTGCATTCATTCCACTTAAACAATAAGATAAATGGATCAGTATGGCTAGCAGCACGGGCACTGGTTATACCTTATTAGGACTTTCCATTTCTAGCTCTTATCCGTTATTTCCTCACATAGATATCGTCAGTCTTGTATATCATGATGTGCTAAATTGATCCAGGCTTGTACAGAGGTGAGACCTGCAGCTGACGAGGAACTTCCTTCACCTTACATCGAGGAATTCCGGTATGGTGTTTGTCTGCACAAGAACTTATACTATAGATGTCTTAAATCTTAACCTTAACTTAGCAAATTAGAACATCAATAAGCGAAATCATCAGCTGAATTCAATTCAATGTATGTATCAAGTATTTTTCCCAAATAGTCTTGTTGCAATTCCATACGTTGAATCGATATGCTTGTTTTGGTAGTTATGCTCTGGATGGAGAAATGTTGAAATATGTAGAAGAAGCTTATCCGAAAGGTGTCTGCTCTGTCTTCTGTACCGATGGCAAAGATGCCGAGGAACCAGGAAGTAATTTTGAGTTTGTTGTAGTCCTATCCGCTGCAAGAAATAGCCCCAAGAATTTCTGGTTAGTGGAATCTGCCAAAGTTGGTTTTAACCTTTCTGTTCTTACTTCTCCAAATAGTTCTTTTTGTTCCCTTTAGTATTTGGCTATGCAGCTGCTTCTCAACTGGAAAATTAAGCAGTACTTCTCAGTTAACCACTTTCGTTGCAAATTTTACAGCAATGGAAGTTGGCGGTCTGTGTGGAACATAAAGTTCAAAGAAGATGTACAAGTACTTGAAATCAAAGGAAAATTGCAGGTACAGTTCCACAAACTAATGTGTATTGCTAGCTACAGCTTCCTTCAACTGAATCTTAACCCTATTGTTTTCGTTCTGCACCCTTATCTTGCAGGTTGATGCTCACTATTTCGAGGAGGGGAATGTTCAGTTGGATGCGGAACAGGAATGCAAGGATGGAACAATCTTTCAGGTAAATAAAGTGGAACTTAATATGTTAATCATATGTTAATAACGTGTTTCCTGTACATAATGTGGACCAAGCCTAGTCCTGGCTACCGTCCCTATATGCGAAAAGATTAACATCCTGCAAACTGTTTCTAGGCACCTGAGGATTGCGCAATTTCAATAGCCAACATTATTCGTCACCACGAGACAGAGTACATGGGATCCCTTGAGGTGCTAAACTGTATCTACTTTCGTTCCTTCGAATGATTTAAGAATTCAATCCCGAGCTTGGGTGTCCTTACTAACAGCGAGCACTTACAGGCATCATACTCAAATTTGCCAGACACTACTTTCAAGGTATGCATTTTACTTGGAGATTTATCATTTTACAAAGATGGCCGTTATGATCAGCATTATTCCTTGTCTATTTCTTGGTTCTGCTTTCAATATCCTCTGAAGAGTTGAACCAAACGAAAGTAGATTCGTCCAGAAACGGGTTAATTTCTTGTTCAGTTGTTCTAATTACGTGGGTAAGCAAACAGGCCACCGGCTACCGGAAGCAGGTGGTTTTTAGGGCAAATCTCCGTAATTATGGCCAAAACCACTGTCCTTTTTGGTCAACTCATGCCTCAGTCTCTTTCCCTGAGATAAAGCCGACGAAAACAAATACACTGCGGCCAGCGTTCATTCTCTCCGTCCCTTCCTTCTCACTCCACGACGACCTACCTTACCAAGCCGGCCGCCCAGAATATCACCGTCGCCGGTGACCTATTTTTCTCCCTCCACTGCACCCTCTCATCAGTCTATCCCTTCATCTCTCTCTCCGTCACCGACTGCCGGCGACTTTTCCCTCAACTTGCCCTACTTAAACACCCTCCTCTCTATCTCTCTCTCGCGGGCTTCTCAGATCTGAAGTTCTGGTCTCCGAAATGGACGACGTCGGCGAGATCCAGTCACCTGCTTCATCCTCTCCGTCCGACGGGAGAATCTCCGTTGCCGTCGATGACACTGCCGCCGATGCGGCCGCTGTTCTCACCCTCCCTCCTCCTTCCTCCCCGCAAGAGCCTGCTCCTGCCGTTAGCAACGCTCTTCCTCGGACGAACAACGCCGACGGCGGAGGAGGAGGAGGAGGAAGAGAGGACTGTTGGAGCGAAGGAGCGACGGCGGTGTTGATAGAGGCGTGGGGGGAGAGGCATGTGGAGCTGAGCAGAGGCAATTTGAAGCACAACCACTGGAAGGAAGTCGCAGACATCGTCGCCAGCCGCGAAGGCTGGGCTAAACCGCCCATGACCGACATTCAGTGCAAAAATCGGATAGACACTGTGAAGAAGAAGTACAAATCCGAGAAAGCCAAAATCGACGCCGGCAATGGTCCTAGTAAGTGGCACTTTTACAACCGTCTTGAGCAGTTGATTGGTTCCAACCCCAAGTCTATCGTCGCCACCGCCACCGCTACGAAAACGAAGACTCCTCTCTCTCTGTCTGCGCCGCCAGGCAGATCTATCAGGATCGCCATACCTGGATCCGGCACCGCAATCCCCGTCCGTAGCCGGAGCGAGCAGCAGTACCAGTTCGTTAAGCCACAAATGAAGGGTGGTTCAGGTAATAGGAAGAGTAACAGTAGTCAGAAGCTGAAGATACAATACGGGAAAAGAGGAACAGCAGCGATGAGGGATTTCTCGTCGGAAGACGAGGAAGAAGAGGAGGAGGAGGAGGAGGTGGCATTTCCCGATTCCGATGACAGTTTCCCGCCGGAGAAAAAGAAGAGAAGAGTAGCTGCTGTAGGGATGCAGCAGCATCGGCAGAATAGAGTGGGGAAGGAGAAGAAGGGAACGTGGGGGAGTTCAATTCGGATGTTGACAGCTTCGATACTGAAACTTGTGGAAGCTTACGAGCAAGCTGAGAACGCCAAGCTGCAACAAGTGGTGGAGATGGAGAAGACAAGGATGAAGTTCGCCAAAGAGCTGGAGTTGCAGAGGATGCAATTCTTTATGAAAACCCAGATGGAGCTATCTGAGTTGGAACACAGAAGAGGATCCGGAGGGGGAGGAGGAGGAGGAGGAGGTGGAGGAGAAGGCGGAATAGGATTTGTTGCAGCAGCGGCAGCCGCCATTGCTGCTACTTCGAGTCATCATGATGGTAATCAGCATCGAAGTCATGATGATGATGACTATGATCATCTTAGTGACGGTGGTAAGCCTGTCAGGGCGGATACCATTAATAGTGACAGTGATAACTGAATGAGGGGAGTAGTGAATCAACAAGGAGGAGTAGAAAGTGTAGGTTGGTTTGTTTAGTTGGTTTCAGTTAGTCTGATATGATTGTTGTTTGATGTGGTAATGATGATATAATTGTGTTCTGCAGCAAAGCTTATTAGGGTTTGAGGTGTTAGGATGTGAGGAGGGAATGGAAATATGGAATGTAGCTCTCTCTCTCTCTCTCTGTATTACTCAGTTGCTAATCAGTTCGTCAGTCAATCGGAAAAGAAAACTATTCAAAGTAATGCGAATAGTTAACTCCTTTATAAAGCAGTCCCTGAAGATACTTCTTGGAGGATTGAATTCGAAAAACCAAAAGGTAGAGTAGTTCTTGAGGGATGAATTGAATCTATCCAGATCTCCTCGTCACTTTCACAGTCGAATTTCCCGTGATGAAAGTTGGTGTCGAGTCGAGTGAATAACATACCGATGTTGTTCTTACTTTTGTCGACCCATAAGTAAGGAGTCCCTGTTTGAAAGAAAAAAAAAACGAAGTGTAGATTAGTTCTCAGGGGTGATCTATGGCTGAATCAATCTCGATCCTTGGCCGAATTTCCCCGATGAAGTTCGGCATAGAGTCAAGTGAGAAGTCCTCGTTTTCAGAAGTGGCTGAATCGATTTCGTCGTCATAGAGTAGAGTGAATAACATACCCAAATTGTTCTTTACTTTTGTGGAACCTCCCTCTAATGCGTCAATGTTCACTTGGTGATTGCAGGAGCTAAGGAGGAAGCTTCCGGTGACTCGGACCCTCTTCCCGTGGCACAACACCTTACAGTTTAGTCTGACTAGAGACATTCAGAAGGAACTCGGAATCGGGAAGTGAAACCATACAAAATGATCGTTCGACATGGTATACATACAGCATCCGTCCTATAGTTACTTCGAGACCATCCTTGATATCGGAGAGAGTTATTGTATTTTCGTGCCAGTTTCCGATCTCTACTTGCCGATCTAGACCCATTATGTTGTGTCGTTACTACTCCCTTAGTTTTTTTATGTGTATAGTATGAAGAGTATCAACCCTCCTGGTGTTGCTTTGGTCGTAAAACTGCGTGGTATATGGTTGATTATTCCCTGCATCTGAAAGGTTATAAAATATCAGAAATTGTTGTGGGAAATGTACATAGAGCGAAGTAGAATCAAGAGAGATTGTTGAGGACTTGACCAAACTGATACATTTGTGGAAGACCGAAAACCCAAAATCCTTTTGGCTCGGGCTTGTTAATTTTTAGGCAAAGATAAAGCTCGAGTCAAGTTTGATGTGGGTAATCAAAGCTCAAGTTCGGCTAACTCGTGAGTATGCAATCGAGCAAGCTCGTACGCCACATAATAAAGCTCAATCTTGAACCAGTTTTGTTTAAATGGAAGACCGATCCATGCACGACTGATTTAAAATCAAGTCAAATATTGGAATAGCTGTTTGTTTAAACTGAACACTAATCGTTTAAAACCAAGTAATGAGTTGACTTGAATCACTAACTGGCCTGCTATGGGTAATAAAAAGCATTGACTTGAATATGGGGAAAAAAGTTCCATTGCCGGGAATCGAACCCGGGTCTCCTGGGTGAAAGCCAGATATCCTAACCGCTGGACGACAATGGAATTATGAATATGGCTTGAAGTGATTTTATTTGACCAAAGTATGGATTGAGGTAAGCTTAATAACCTTAATAAGGCTGCTGCTAGCTGGTTTCGGCTCTTCATGGCGACTGAGAATGGTTGCTTTGTATTCCAGATCCTCCCATGGCGGCTAAATTTCAAGCTTCCCTCCTTTCTCCTCGTTATGGACCGCTCCTCCGCATGTCCTGTGGTAATCACTACACCTATCCATTCATACTTTACTTAGTTGCATGCCTCGTATAATCGCTTGCTGCTACTTTTGTTTTACCCAAATGAGAATAAAGCTTTCATTTTAAAAAAACCAAATGCCTTTTTTGAATTTTTAAAATCCTCTCCCCTTTCTCTGGGATGATGAACCTTAGCCAAATCAGAAGTTTTGATAGTGCTCCATAAGGGCGTCGACAAGATAATTGTTGAATGCCCTTGTGTAGAAGCGCACCCCTTGGTGATACAATCAGAGAAATGGTTTCTTGGCTGACCAGAGAAATAGAGATCGATGTTTTATGGAGGTTTTGAAGGGAAAGGATATGTAACAGAATGTCTGCATGGTGCTGTATATACTGATTTTGAAAAAATGCACACAACTTGTTCCATGAAATGCCTAACAGAGGTGTGCGCACATGTTCTTTCTCTGTACTCATTGTAGCAGGCAAGACGCCTTTGCAGCAGCGTCGCTGGTACCAACATCATCCTGTAGCATTTGGTCAGGTTAAACCAGAAGCCTTTCATGCTCGGGCTGTTAAAGGCGGTCCCTTGTGTTGCAATCTCGATGCTTCGTGCAACTATCTTCTGAAACTATACTCCATGAACGCTGATTTGAACGATGCACGCAAGTTATTCAACGAGATTCTTAACAAGGATGTTCGGACATGGACTATTCTGATATCCAGTTTTGCTCGAAATGGAGCAGACACGGCTGTTTTGAATCTCTGTCGGAATATGCAAGTGGATGGTGTTAAACCAAATCAGTTCACTTTATCAGCTGTTTTGAAGTCATGCTCTAGCTTGTATGAGCTAAAGAGCGGGAAAGCTGTCCATGGTTGGATATGGAGAAACGGGATCGCCTTCGATGTTGTGCTGGAGAACTCTGTCCTTGATCTTTATGTTAAATGTGGGGCTTTGAGCTCTGCGGAGAAATTGTTTGGGAAAATGGAGGGTAAAGATACGGTTTCGTGGAATATAATGATGGGTGCATATCTGCATCTTGGCGATACAAGAAAGTCGCTTGAGTTCTTCGATAGTATGAAGTCGAAAGATGTTGTGAGCTGGAACACCATGATCGATGGGCTAATCAGCTGTGACTGTGGAACCACTGCCTTGGAAGTGCTTTATAGGATGGTCGCTGATGGACCCGATTTCAATGCAGTAACTTTCTCTACGGCATTGAATTTAGTTTCCTGCTTATCAGTTTTACAGCCCGGAAAGGAAATTCATGGGAAGGTTATTAGGCTTCGGTTACATAATCTGGGCTTCATAATGAGTTCGCTTCTAGATATGTATTGTAAATGTAGGGAGATGAGATTGGCTGCCACAATTTTTGACAAAATGTGTTTGAAATCTCCAGCAAGGCGATTCTCCTGGAGTTCTATGGTTTCTGGATACGTTCGAAATGGTGGGTACACTCATGCTTTCGAAACTGTGAAGTATATGTTCAAGGAAGACGACGTTGAGGTGGACATTTATACGCTCACAAGCGTCGTTTCTGGTTGTGCTGCGACTAGCAATTTGGAGCTTGGCAGACAGATCGATGCACATGTTCAGAAGGTAGGCCACAGAGTGGATCCTCATTTGGTTTCATCATTTATCGATATGTACACCAAATGCGGCAGTTTGAACGACGCGTGGAAGAAGTTCAACGAGAGTAATTACGACTCCAATGTTGTGATCTGGACTTCTATGATATCTGGATTTGCTTTACATGGACAAGGCAAGGAGGCTGTTGAACTCTTTGAGCTCATGTTAGGAAAGGGCATTGCTCCGAATCATATTACATTTCTTGCTGTTTTGAATGCGTGTAACCATGCTGGATTGTTTGAAGAAGGTGGCAGATATTTTAAGTTAATGCAGACAGTTTACGGCTTGGAGCCGATGATTGAACAATACACTTGTATGGTTGATCTCTACGGTCGAGCAGGTCGCTTGAACGAGGCAAAAGGATTCATCTTGGAGAACGGTATCTCGCATCTGGCAGTAGTCTGGAAGTCGCTTCTGTCGTCTTGTAGGCTTCATAAAGATGTCGAGGTGGGGAAATGGGTGTGTGAGAGACTGATCGAATTAGAGCCACTCGATACGAGCTCTTACGTTCTTTTGTCGAACATATTTTCTGCTGATGATCATTGGGAGGAGGCTGCCAAAGCTAGGACCTTGATGCTCCAGAGATCAGTTACCAAACTTCCCGGTCAGTCTTGGATCTAGGCTTGGCCACCCATATGAGTACGGACGGTTTGAAGGAACCGGATGAAAAATTACTCAACCGGCCGGGCACCGGATCATCAGACAGATACCAGAAAGCAATTAATTGTAGCACGATCGTGCCACAGTTCTCTCAGAAATCCAAGTTCCTTGTACCTGCATCAAGAAGATGTTATATACGAGCCTATGAGGGGAGCAATGCAGAAAATACTTGTTACAGATCTGCCCGATGAACTGTGTGTAGCTTTGAGCCATTGTAGGGCGGATCTTGTGTCTAAACTGACCACGAACTTGAGGATGACAGGTATTTGTATAGTAGAGATTCGTGAGAAGGTAGTATAGGTTCCTTGTGACCAAGCTGAACTGTTTCAGTAGTAATGGAGCTTCTGGTTCTTAGCTGTAGTCTTTCTAATGATGGCCTGTGGTTTTGAATATTGCACACAGTGTGTTCATAAAGAGAGCAAGTATTTGTTCTCTGTAAAGGCAGCTCAGCCGGAGGTGGCTCCACTTACATTACATCAGACACTGAAGTATGGCTCGTTAAGCTCGACTCGTCTTCAATTTCGTTCAACACAAAGCCGCTTTGGGTCCATTGTGGGCCATGATGCAACATCCATTGTGTTGCCGGCCAAGGAAGCAGCTGCGAGATTCACGCTGTCTCTCAGAAAACTCGAGCTTCTGATACAGACAGTACCGCTCAAGAGGAAGTTTGGATTCTGATCTGCAAACGAAGTTGTATACTTTAGATCAAATTCTTCTTCATCTTGTTCACGGCGACAATTCGATGATGAGTTCTGTAGTTTAAACTAATTTTGTAACAAGTTCACGGCGAAACTGTACCGATAATTTCAGTGAATGGAATTCACCACGGTTATTGACTAATAACAGCATCGTTACATAAATAAAAATCCATCAGGATTTGCGTGTCTTATCCGTCGTCAGACAAAAAAGATTCTTTGACAATTTATCTGCTACTCTGAATGTCTGCTATTTTCTTAAAGTTCTTTAAACTGAACACAGTAGCTGGTTTTGTTATAGTTCAACTTCAGAAAGGAAGATGGCGGAGATTAAGCCCGATGAGCACCGTCTGGTGGTCGCCGACAGCCATGACGTTGTTGCTCTGGCTGCCGGAGCAAAGCCCAAGAGGGTTTCATCCCTTGACATCTTTCGTGGCCTCACAGTTACTGTATGTTCGTCAAAGTTTTCTCCTTTTTTTCTGGGTTTATGGTGAAAGTCATCTCCGTTTTTCTGCTTGTCTGGTGGATTGTACGTAAGAGCTGTTTTCTTATTTTCTGTTCACCAGAACAAGCAGCTTTAAGTGGTAATTAACTTATAAGTATATACTAAATATCATAGGGTCCATAGCTCAGTGGTAGAGCATTTGACTGCAGATCAAGAGGTCACCGGTTCGAACCCGGTTGGGCCCTTTTTATTTCATTTTCTGCAAACTTAGTGCTCTTCACAACTTGCTATGGTTTTTAATTTTTGAAGTTTACAGCTTTTGATCACATACCTGTTTGAAACTCACAGAGCCATTCAAGCAGATTGAAGCAGTGGGATGTTTCAGGAGCTGCTCTTCTGATTTTTGGCCTTACCCTCCATCACCAACGGTGAGAAACCTGATCCCTAATTCGAAAATGCGACTTCTTTCAGATTCAATCAGCATCATATAGCTTGTTCAATTTTTTTCTGCAGCAATTCCTTTGAACAAACAGCTATACACATTTAGCTATGTCTGTGTCTCATCAGGAGCAGCAGCATTAGTCTTCTGCGCCTTCTACGTTACTGTAAAAAGAAGAACAATTTTTAACCTTTTCCCTTCACATTTCATCTGAAGAAAGAGCTAACGAATAAGTTTCTGAAACTTCACAGGTTGATGTGGTGATAATGAACCTGAAGCTGTTGTTTCTGCCATTTGAATGGATTGGGAAGAACGCAATGTTTGTCTATGTGATGGCTGCTGGTGGTATTTTTGCTGGCTTTGTCAATGGATGGTACTTTGAGGATCCCCACAATAACCTGGTGTACTGGATCAAGAAGCATGTGTTCATTGGAGTGTGGCATTCTGAGAGAGTAGGGATTCTGCTGTACGTTGTGTTTGCAGAGATTCTGTACCTTGGCATTTACTGGAAGCTGTAGAAAAAGGCTGTGGAAATTACTTGTGCTGTAAAAAAATGGAACGAGGATGAAAAAGTTTGCACATTGCAGCAATATTTACAGGTTGATTGGATTGAGTATTTGGAAATGATATTTTGGACCAAATATTAACGTGGTATTTGGGCCAAAATATCACGTTTGAAATCCAAAATAGAATCGGTGATATTTTGACATGAGGTATTTGAAATAATGAGTTTTGATGATATTTAAAATATTTGGGTTGGGGTGGTATTTAAATTAGTGAGTTTTTATAACACTTCATTATTTTAAAACCCCAAACTACCTTTGATATGATTTCTTTTCATAATTAGGCTTGACAATGGGGTGGGGTTCGGACGAAATACCTATACCCATCTCCATAATACCTATTCATAAAATTCATCTTCATCCTCATCCGAATCTCAATATTCATACCCATCCGTAGTTCAGCATCCTCATCCCCACATAACTTATTAATTAAAATTTTAAATATAAAAATTATCATATAATCCAACTTCAAAAGACTTTAAGATATAAAACACATAACAAAATAATCTCTCAAACACGATCTTTGTTTTCGTTAGGGATTAAACTTTATGAGGATAATATAATAATAGAACCTTTTTATTCATCAAATATCACATATAAATTAACACACTATTTTAAATTAATCAAATAAAATAATTTCATCTTTTATACCACATAAATATAAAATTCTCAAATAACCATCATTTTGTTCCAAAATACCACATACTCAAAATATCTTAACCCGGTGCAATCGCACAAAACCGACTGAACTGTGGAATCCTTATCCCAACAGGACTTGTAAACTCATTGGGCCCTCATTACCTATAAATACCCATATCGAGCCTACGAACCCGACCCGGTAAATCTTTTCCTATTCAATACGGAAAAAGGAAATAAAAACTGCGTCTTTACAAGAAGTCGACACTCTATAAACAGAGCAAAGCAAAAGCTATTTGAATCGTAGCTCAAACTTCAAAGATCGAAACTTTCGCAGTTGTATTACTCTCTCTACCATACTTCAGAGTTTACTTCAATGGCGACGCCGATGGTGGAAGACACCAACTTCGAGGAGGATCAGCTAGCTTCCATGTCCACCGACGACATCCTCAGAGCTTCCAGGCTTTTGGATAACGAAATCCGAATTCTTAAGGTTCGATTCATATGATATTCTGATATATTACGGTTGAATCTCTTCTGGGTTCGCTCTGAATTTGTTGTTTACGGCGGTTATGATTAGGGTAATGTTCTAATTAGGGTTTTTTTTGTTAATTTTGGGGGAATCTGTATAGGAAGAATCGCAAAGGACGAATTTGGAACTGGAGTCGTATAAGGAGAAGATTAAGGAGAATCAGGAGAAGATTAAGCTGAACAAGCAGCTTCCTTACTTGGTTGGAAACATTGTTGAGGTAATGCTTTATTTAATCAGCCTTTGGATCAAGCTCTGTATTCATGAACTGCAGAATGATGTATTTAATTAAAATTAATCTCTTTTTGTTATGTGGATTTAGATTCTGGAGATGAATCCGGAAGATGATGCTGAAGAAGATGGTGCGAACATTGACCTCGATTCCCAGAGGAAAGGGAAGTGTGTAGTTCTAAAGACATCTACTCGTCAGGTGAAAAGTCTATCTATGAACTTCTGCAAATTTTGAATACTCTATTTGATTTGGAAAAGCGTCTGAAAATAGTTGATGTTTGTTGATATGCAGACTATTTTTCTCCCTGTGGTCGGTCTGGTTGATCCGGACAAGTTGAAGCCGGGGGACTTGGTTGGAGTTAACAAAGATAGCTACTTGATCCTCGACACGCTTCCTTCCGAGTATGATTCTCGTGTTAAGGCTATGGAGGTTGATGAGAAGCCTACCGAGGACTACAATGACATTGGAGGCTTGGAGAAGCAGATCCAAGAACTAGTAGAGGCTATTGTGTTACCAATGACTCATAAAGAGAGGTTTCAGAAGTTGGGGATTCGGCCCCCGAAAGGGATCCTCTTGTATGGCCCTCCCGGTACCGGGAAAACATTGATGGCACGTGCTTGTGCTGCTCAGACGAATGCCACTTTTCTGAAGCTTGCAGGTCCGCAACTTGTGCAGGTATGATTACCTTGTCTATTTGGGAATCTATTTGCGTGTATATTGTGTATCAATGGAGGAGTAGTAACTAATTAGAGCTGTATTGTGCTATAGATGTTCATCGGTGATGGAGCAAAGCTCGTCCGAGATGCATTTCAGCTTGCGAAAGAGAAGTCGCCATGCATCATTTTCATTGATGAGATTGATGCAATTGGGACAAAGCGGTTCGACAGGTATGCTGTTCTGAAAATCTACTTAATTCATCAAGAACCAGTCACACTTACGTCCCACTTTGTTTTATTTGTGTATGTCGAGATATCTTAACTGACTGCAATATATCTGTCGGGGTTCTGCAGTGAGGTTAGTGGTGACAGAGAGGTTCAGAGGACTATGTTGGAGTTGCTCAACCAGCTTGATGGGTTTAGCAGTGATGACAGGATCAAGGTTCGTTTCGTAAAGATTTATCGTTAGAATTTGGTATCTACTCGATCCTTTCTATCGAAATGCTCAATGTGTTGGTACTTACTTTCAGGTGATTGCTGCAACAAATCGAGCTGATATCCTGGACCCTGCTCTTATGCGTTCTGGTCGTTTGGATCGTAAAATCGAGTTCCCCCATCCAACCGAAGAAGCAAGATCCCGGATCTTACAGGTTTGTCACATGACTCTCTGCTGTTAAATTAATTACACAGCGCCTCAATGGAAGTCTGACCACCTGCCGTACTTTCGATGTTTCAGATCCACTCGAGGAAGATGAACGTTCACCCTGACGTAAACTTCGAGGAACTGGCACGCTCGACCGACGATTTCAATGGCGCGCAGCTGAAAGCTGTGTGTGTGGAGGCTGGAATGCTTGCCCTTCGCCGCGATGCAACCGAGGTGAAGTGCATGTTTCTTTCTTCTCCCTCTTGAAACATGATTATTAACACGCAGTAATGTATGTGCAATTTGTATTCACACGTTTGCTAAACTCTTTCTGGGTTTGGATTAACAGGTGAATCATGAGGATTTCAACGAAGGGATCATCCAGGTGCAAGCCAAGAAGAAAGCAAGCTTAAATTATTATGCTTAAGTCAAAGGAGAAAGACCGTGCTTTTCCCCGTTTGCGAATGTTTGGTTGTTAAGCTCATTCTGGAGTAAACTCTGTGTAATGTTTGTCCAATGATAATTCTAACTTTCAATTGTCTTTGTTTTGTGTATTCTGAGAATTTTTGAAAAAAAAAGTAGAAAATTCTATACCAAACAACCCCTTCAACCTTTCTTCATATCATGTCTAGTATGTAAACTTGATGCCCACAAGTCTTTAGACAGGACTCAGTCAGTTAGGCCCATCAATGGCTGAAAGAAATAAAAATCATTTATTTAATATTCTAAGGTAGACCGAATGGTTGACTGGACCTTTTTTGTTCTTTTACCAAGTTGGACTTTGACTCCTGGTTTGCTTGCTTTGACCAGAAGTAACAGTGTGAAAGCTCCGTCACTTGTCAGAACTCTAAATTTTAATAAAGTATATTTTAAAAGTTAATAACTTTCTCATTCTAATCCAAATTACATTCTATATTCTAATTTGTAAAGAGACCATACATTAAGACATGTCACAATTGTTTTTAACTCTATTCGAATTCGAGTGATGAAACACACCCTCACGAATGTCTCGTGGCCTATATTTTTTTTTTTAACTCTGTTCGAGTAATGAAACACACCCTTATGAATGTCTAGAGGCCAAAAACATGTTTACTTCTGGTATCTCGCACATAATTTGCTTATAGCTACTTGTTCTATCTCTAATTAACACAATCATTTAAATTACGAGTTAAACTACGAGACACTGGCTTCAAATGCCTATATTTTTTGAAAAAATTGTCACCTTCATTAAATTTTGATAAAGATCATGAAAAGTTCTTAAAGTTTGAATCTAATATGGGTTACAACTCTATCGTTCACATGACAACACTCAATCTAATAGCGACAACCAACCCTGAGCCACGATATAGCCAAACTCAAGAGGCCGGTTAGAGTTTCCTAACTTAATTTTTGACAAAAATAAGAATTTATATGTAATTAAATTTGATCAAAATCTCAACACACTATAAATTAGTGGTCCACGCTGTTAGTCCACTAGCTAATTAGCATGAGATAAACATTTATTTATCTTTTTTTTATTTTTGGGCATATTCGAAATATAATAATTAAAAAACAATTATTACAATTTTTGAGGTGTGGGAATATTCATTGAACAGAGTCATAATAATATTACCTATTTTTTCATTGCTTCAGTAAACTTTCTTTCAGTTACGTTCTCTGCATCTTCCACTTGGAGATAATATTTGGGGAAGATAAAAAAAATAAAACCTTCAGGTAAGCTTTAATAATTAGTTATCTTTTGTAATAAAATGTTATTAATAGCTTCGCAAAACAAATTCAATATAGAAAATAAAATAAAATTTTAAGCATTTATCGACAATAATATTCTCGAAAAATATGGACGAATTAGGTGTATTATATGGGCGGCTTTATTTACAATGGGACTAATAATTGCATGCTCGAATATGAAAAATACTCAACAATATTTAAATATTTTTAAATACGAGAAAATACATTTTTGAATCCCGATGCTCCTTGTTGGTTCATTTGTATAATCTAGTAGTATTATTATTAAAACATAGATATGAACTTCTTTTTAAATCAACATAGATATTATTATTTTTTTGATAAATGAATCAACATAGATATTAAATTATTGATTAATGATAATGGGTTTGTTTGGTTATAAACTAATTAATCTCAATTGACGTGTGTGGTGTTACATAGTTAACGATGATATATGATTTTGTTGTTGGTAGCTAGCTGGCTCAATGGATAAACAAATTAAATATATGTAAACATTGGATTGGGTTGTATTGTATATAAACAATAGTAGGTTGTATTTGGAAACTTATTTGTATAATATCTCGAATTATACATCAGACTCGATACATGAACTATAACTTTCTTCAAACGGGGTCGATTTATTGTCAAGATGGTTCTAATAACGTTGGATGATTCAAAAGAAAAGTTAAGATCATTGTCGTCACAATTGTCGAAACTGAAGGATCCATACGCACTATTGTCGAATTTGGTGCATGTATAGTTGTTATTATAATGTAGTGATTAGAATTGTGATAATGTGATTGCAAAATTATACATTATTCTTGTTGAATATTTTGAGAAAACATGGGGGGGACAGAGACATGGGAAGACAAGAAAGAAGATAGCATAATGGATGTGGTTTGGTATCCATTTCCAAGGCCTCGGCTTCTCCCCCCTCACCGATTGGCTTCTCGTTGGATGTCACATAAGTTCGAGGAAAAAGTAAAACAAAATTTAAAGATTAATAATAATTAATCACAACATTATTTATTTATATTGAATTTGTATGATATTATTCATGTCGGCGTAACTGTTCAAGTTATTGCATCTACTCTTCACTTTAGGACAATTGGACTCGTGGTCCGTTGTTGTTGTGGCTCTTTGATCTTTGGTACTGGGTAAGTATTTTACACAGACTCCTATTTCTAGAGTTCCTAGCAATTCGACAAGCTTTATATTTTGAACGGTTCGCTTAATTAATTTCTCTATTTTTGACATAAAAGTGTGCTAAGGGTCGGTATATAGTCATCGAAAATATAAGAAGTGGTCACACACCTTTACCGTATAAAAAATATTAATGTTTTAAATTGAAGAAAAAGGAAGAGATAATAAAAAAATGAAAACAAAAGAACAGAAAAAGAATCAGAACCGTCCGTCGCTGGTTTGGACAGCGGTTAATTATTATCCATTATTTTATTATTTCAGAAACCAAAAGCCAAAGAAGCAGCAAGCAAGCAAGCTGGATAGAAAGAAAACGAAGAAGAGAAAGAACGATCGAACGAACGCAAGAAAGAAAGAAATTTTTTCTCATCAACCAAACAACAGTTAAAAGAAAATTGGTTCAGAGAGCCTTGCCAGTCAGATCTACTCAAGACAAAAAAAAAAAAACGTTCGGGGGATTGGGACCGTTCTTTCTTCTCTTCTTTTATTACAAGTTTTCTCACCAGCAAACCTGTTTCCTCCTCTTCTTTCTGATTATCATTTCTCTGGCGGGTTGGGAATTGGAGGGTCAGAGAAGGGCGGGGGAGGGTGATGAGCAGATTTGGTGTTGTGGGTTTGATTTTTTAGAGGGGATTTTTTCGTCTCCGGTGGTCGGCGGCGATGGGGTTGGGGAACAGTGAGAATGAATTGCTTGTCGACGACGGAGACGACGGTGGAGGAGGTCGAGGTGGGTATGGGAAGTCTTTGGCTGCTGTTTCGTGTTCGATTTGTCTGGAGGGTGTGACGGATACGGGGGATCGGTCGTGGGCTAAGCTTCAATGCGGGCACCAATTCCATCTGGGTAAGTTTTGCAGCAAATTGGAGTTTGGATCGTTTCTGGGTTTGAAAGGTTGAGATCTAGGGATAATGTTATGGAATTGTCAGCTTTGATTGGGTTGAACTAGGTGCGGGGGGTTTGGGAATTTGCAGAGAATTTTTGGTTAACTTGTGTTTGGTTAATTGTGGAAATGTGCTGCACGAATTGTTCGAATTTTCGGTATCTAGGAGAAATTTATGCTGAGAGGTTGAACGATTGATGAAATGTAGGGGTTGATGAAATGTAGGGGCTAATCATTCGTTGATTCTTTGCGATGGTATGATTGATGGCCTGCAACTGATGCTTAGCTAGAAGAATTTTTGAAATACCGGCTCGCATATGCTTTGTGTGGGGATTACTTGTTCGTATCAATCCTCATTTTATGTCGTTGACTTGTTCACCTTTGATTCATTACCTATTAGCTTTTGCTGAAATGCTTCCGATGTATCGATGTTTGGTAGATTGCATTGGTTCAGCATTCAATATAAAGGGGGCAATGCAATGCCCTAACTGTCGTAAAATCGAGAAGGGCCAATGGCTCTACGCGAATGGTTGTCGATCGCTCCCTGAGATCAACATGGATGACTGGACCCATGATGAGGAAGTTTACTATAGCGTCTCCGAAGTGGTTAGTAAATTTTTTAAGTTATGTTCAAAGGTACTGCCAGATTGAGTTATTGTTGCTTATTGATGATGAACCTCCAATGGAACTTCTGATACTCGTAACTTAAAGCGCCTGCTATACCTATGCATGGACTACTTTCCCCTCGTATATGAGTTAACTGCCGTCTGCTTGTGCAATTGATGTATTAGCTCGTCTATAATCTTTGCCGAGAGTTACAAGAAACAATGGAACCAATGACACTTTCGCTTTTGTTTCCGTGAAGTGAGTATAGGGGACAGCATCCTACATGCGAATAGCTAGATTAACGAGATTTGAGATTCGTTTCATGAGTATGATAATCATAGAAAGTCCAAAGATGTTAGATTGTTCTTGTGAATGCAACAGTAAAGTACAGTGCTATGCCTTTCTTGCATCCGGATGGAAGTTATAACAATTTGGCTCTGGAAAATTGCTCTTCGAACTTGCAATGCTATCTCTTTATCTTGCTGAGAAGTACTACATTTCATGTTCTCCGAGTTTGACGATGTGGTTATTGTATCCCGGGAACTAAGATGACCTCGTTTGCTTTTGGATGTTTTTGTTTGCAGTCCCTTGGAGTTCATTATTGTCCTTTTAGTGGTAGCATGGCTAGACTACCTTCATCATTTGAGTAAGTATCTTCCAGCAGTTCAGAACTCTCATTTGTCTGCCTCTTGTGATAACAGAATTTGAGATGCAAAACTGAAATTAATTGAGACCAAACTGTAACTCACTATAATATCAGCCGCTAAGTTTAGAACCCGAGCATGGAAATGGCTTACATTTGCAAAGTATCAAAATCTTGAATGCTCCCAATAAGTAGCTGGAAAATTGTTCTTCAAGCACTGTCTATCTGATTATTGAATTTAATTTATGTTGATTGTCGAATTGCTTTGAACCTGCGTTGATACAATTGCTTTACTCTATTTCAGGGAAGGGGAGTTCCCACCACATCCATGTAAGGATTCTTTCATCCTAATATTCTGTTATTTCGGTTTTCAACTCTGGATTTAGCTTATACTAACAGTGAAGAAGCTACATTACATTGCAGATCACGATCTGCCCGGCCAACCTGCTGTGTTTGCTGAACATACGGCTGCTATATCGTCCGCAAGTCACTCTTGCCCCTATGTTGCTTACTTCGGACCGGTCCACCCTTCGTCGTCGAGCTCCAGTGCCAGCATTTCAGACGTTTCTAATTTTACCGGTCACTGGAACACTCCTCCATCCGACATGACAAGTTCGTATGGCTTCCCTGCTGTGGATCTTCATTATCACAGCTGGGCGGAGCAGCATCACTACCCTCCATTTTCCACAACAAGCAGTCGCATCGGCGGAGGTGTTGATCAGCCTCCCCTCCCTCCCAACACTCAAAGAACAGCTCGAAACAGTATCGGTCATCAGAGAGGAGGAGGATCGTTCATGCCTTTCTTCGTAAGCCCCAGGTAAATGTTCTTCCTCGGTGAACCGGTGTGTTGAGGTTTGTTTAACTGGTTCGACTAATCTCATATTCATACAAATGCAGTTCCGGGAGTTCGGTCCTTCCCGCAGGTACTCCGACTTATCAAGGAAGCAATGCTAGGGCACGGGATCGAGTCCAGGCTCTTCAGGATTACTACCAGCAGCAGCAGCAATCTGGCAGTCCCCCGACCATACCGATACGAAGACCGAGCAGCCATAGGGGAGCAATAGCCTCGTCATCCGACCAGTCTGGGTTCTACTTTGTCCCTTCGGGGCATAGTAGCAATAACTACCAAGAAGCGGATAATGTAGCTTCTCGTGCAAGGTTTCGGGCAGAGAGAGATTCGAGTTGGGGGGTTGCCTACCATCAAGGCAGTGGATCGGAGACGGGAATCAGATCCGGTAGCTACCGCCATAGGCATCACGGGTCAGAAAGGGCGTCACAGAACCGTCCATAGGTCTAACTTGAGGGGTCGATTGTGTCCTTGCAAGGGATTGAAGCGAGACCTGCCTGAGTGATGTGGAGAGGGAGACCTGCCCGAGTGATGTGGAGAGGAAGGGCGAAGAACAAGATTATATGTATTTGCTTGAACAGAACCGATAAAATATGAACGTTAGTGCGCCATGAAATTGGCCTGAAAACAATTGAGTTTTAAGTGGCCGTGGCATGCTGATGCTGATGCAGATTGTTGTGCAGGCTGTGCTGTGAACATTGAACTTCCTCCAGTTGGCTTTCCTTTCGAGGATATGAGCAAGTGATTGATGTTATTGAGTTGGATGGTAAATTGTTCTGTTTCTTGGCCTCTTTGCCTTCTGAATATGTCTGAGTTACTAATCTCGCTAGCCATGTAGCCATACTCTATAGCATGATCCATTTCATGAATTCGTGTTAAACTGGAGTTCTAACAAAATCTTTAAATTGGGTTTTCGACATGATCCTCGTAACTGCAACTTTTATGATGGGTGTGTCCATAATGCTGCAACTTTTAGGCCATTCTCGACCAAACTATGTAACTAAGTTATAACTACCCATGGTCCATTCATCATAGTATTGATACCAGTTAGTAACTAAAGTCATAACTATTTACATTTCAAAGAGATTTCCAGGGTCCTTCAAATTATATATTTGACAGTGATGCTTTCCAACCTCCATTATGGCGGGAAGTGGAGGGGACAGAGGTTTAGGGTAATCTACTTGGAGGAGGATTGAGTTAGGGCTGGGTTCCGGATGGTCGGTGAAAGTTGACATTTTGACGGCGGTGATGCTGCGTAGAGCCGACGAGACGAGGGTTTTTCCGGTGGAGGAGAAGACGAAGGGTACTGCGGGGAGCAAGATGGAATTCATCTGCGGTGGTCTTGGTGTCCAGTATTGTTTTATTGTTAACTGTACATCTTCTCTTATTTTACTGGGTTAGTGTAGTTTCCTATCTTTTGGGTTTTGTTTTTTAGGATTATTGTGGAGTTAAAGTGGTTATTAGATTGTTTTAAGAATCAAAACGGAGGTGAAGATTGAAGATACCGAGATTATATTGCATTTGTTTATATCCATTTTCATAGTCAAAGTTGTATTCTGCAAATTGAATAAGAAGAAGATGGAGGATGAGGTACATTAATGCACTAAACCTCTGGCATATCCAGTTCACTCGAGATCTCAATGGTACGAAGACAGAAAACAAACGATATGTGTTCAAAGTCTCGATGGTTCGCAATTGAAACTACTAATTCGTGTTCAGAGTCTCGATGGCTTGCAAATGAAAGTACAAGCAAAGACGAAAGATACAATGTAGTAAGTACTAGTACAGACCACTCTAACATAAGGTAAAGAAGCGGGATTACAACTATCCTCTGAAGTCTCGAGTAAGCAGCAGCCAATCGCAAAGAGTAATGATGACAGATTCTCGAAACACATCGCACTCACGAGCTTACCTGCCATTATCGCAACAACAAACATCGATAAGCACACTTCATCATTCTTATTGAAAAACAGAAGATTTTCGAAGTATAGGAAACTCACATATTTAAGGATATGGAGAGGCGGACCTTGACCTGGACCTGCAATGGCAACAGAAGCAATAAGGAATCAAGCACTAGACAAACATCAATTTGGTTATATGATAATCAAGCAACCCTCAAATCGATCAATTAGAAAACGCTCGAGAATGAATCGTGACATAGAGCTATCCAACTGGCAGGTCCTGATCGTCCGAGTACGACAGCTTAACAACACTAATGAGTAGGACAGATAACCCCCCGAGTCCAGCCTGTCGATGTCGAGGGTTCGCTCACAGCAACGAAACTAAGGCCCCTTGAAAGTGATCTGGGCTTATAATACCAAGTGAATCAGCAGCAACTTCATTAGAATGAGTATTGACAATAGTTAGGCTTCATTTTCAACACGGCTTCCAAACACAGGATTTTTTACCTCAGACAAGCCAGAGAAGGAGGTGTAGGCATTAGTGCACCACATCCCTTCGCGTAACTAATGTCCGAATTCCATCATTCTGCTGCAAAAAGCCATGCCGATCAAACAAAGATGCATAATAGCGTAATGGGATAAGCCTGGCGGAGGAGGGTTGGAACGGAACAAAGGAACAAAAAAGGCTAGATTGACACATCAGTCAACGAACGGATGGCTTGAAAGATAGATGGCAAGATTAACGAGATCAATAAGGGAGCAGAGACCATAGTAAACCAGGAACCAGGATGAGACAGATGCCACCGATTTTAACTAGTTTGTAGCTAGATTGTTCAAGGGTCGGAGAGAAACGGAGGACAGAATGCAAGAGATTCGAACATAAAGAATCACAACAGGAGTAAGATGGATGTCTGCAACATATCCACAACTGGAACATTACTGGAGGATCGAAGAGCAAGATTCAGAAACTCAGAAACGAGGACAGTACCTTGAGACAGATCTAGAAGGAGAATCATATCGGCGGCGGCCTGAATATTTCACAACAGGAGACTCGCTGACAAGATATATCATATAACACTGTTAATTCCTTATCAACTGAAATGTATATTGCTGACCTAAGATTGGCACGTAAACTCACCTCCTGCTTCTAGGACTGTAGCTATAACTTCGGCTTCGACTCCTCCGAGCATAGGGGCTGCGGCTGGGACTCCTAGAGTACTCCGGACTTGGGGTATAGCTCCTCCTCGAGTAATCCGGGCTTCTGGAGTAGCTCCTTGCATCATAATCCTCTCGTACCCGTATGTAGGCACGAGAGAATGTATTCTGAAATTCAGTGTCATCGAGCTTCCTAAGCTGGACATAACATTACGTATGAGATTACCAATGGATAGATGCTTGAATTAAGATACATCCAACGCAAAGAACAGGGAAATGGACCTACAGCATATTTCATATCATCATAGTTTGTGTACTCCACAATTCCCCGCATGCCTGCAAATGGAAGAGATAAACCCGGTAACACAATATAATACTTCAAAGCAACAATGGGCGTCACATTCTAGCAACTCAAAGTTTGTAAACATTACCTCCACGATCACGGTAGACCTGAGAAAAGCAGACATCGCCAGCTCGGCGCATATGATCCTAATGATTCAAAAAAACGGACAATCGATTACTCAAACCAGCATTCTGAGCGAAATACACAAATCTGAAGACAGACATTAACAATCCGTCATACCTTCAGGTCTTGCCATGAAGCAGAAGAAGGCAATCCGGTGACAACAACTGCATGATGAAATGAAATCGAGTAAAGATCCGGAACCAACTTCATAGAACTAATAAGTGATAGGAATTCACTAGCATGAATTAATACCGCGAAAATCAGAGCGTCTGGAAGGGCCCCGGCTACTGCTGCTACTGTAACTACTGCCATGGCGGTCTGCTGGTGATGAATTTCTCCGTCCTCCATGCGCAAGTTCAACCTGCAAAGAAGATGCACTCAGCGAGAAATCGAAAGAGCAAGCAGCAAACAAACTAACTAAACAGGAGAGACTTACACGCAGGCGATGTCCATCAAAGTCATACCCATCTCGGCCATGGATTGCATCTTCAGCATCACGAGGATCTTCAAACTACACCACGAAAGAGTCCAAGTAAACTGTGTTAGCTACCAACATAATACAACAGTTCTCAGAAAACATCTATGGAATCTCGACTCACCTCAACAAAGGCATAACCTGGGGGCCTTGGAGGAACTTTCAAGTCAATGTCCACAATCGGACCATACTGCAAAAGAACAAAAGATCAACCTGAGATACAGCAGTTACGCCATCCCATCCACCGGTTCCAAAAAGGTATAACAGATCCATACCTTGTAAAACAAATCTTCAACCTCCCTCAAGCGGATATCCCCAGGGAGATTGCCGACGTAAAGAGTGCGGCTTGAACGGCTAATCCTGCTCATCTTTGTTCCCACCTGAAAACCAGAGTAATAGAGAAAATCCCTAAATGAACACAGACCCTCCAAGCTTAAGGAAAACGCATTCGACAGGGTAAAGATCAAAAGGGTAGGAGGAAAGAACTGACCTTTGACAGAGATTTGAGATGAAAAAAAAAGTTGCAGGCGAAATGAATGATCGAGGAAGAGTCTAAGTTCGGGGGAAAAAGGAAATGGATTCTTCTCGAACATGATTAGCCAATGTTGGCTTCTTCTCTCCTGGGACACGTGTCGATCTCCTGTCGGGAAAACTTGGCGAGAAGCGAGGTGGTCGGTTGAGAAGGCTACAGCTGCACTCAACCTACCAAGTAAAACTTTCATATTGACCGCTCTCTGGTTTTGTGGCTACTCTCTGGTTTTCTTCTTCTTGTTTACTGTCGGACTAACCATTAACGGCCGGAAACTTGTCATTGATTGGCAATGGTTGAAAACCCAAAAGATCGAACTGACAATGTTAAGACTTAAGACTCGATAATCTGTCGTGAAATCTTGAAAATTTGTAACTAATCTTATTCAAGGTGCCTAATTGAGAAAAGTACAACAATGACATTAAAAAAAGTCAATGAACCAGAAAAGCTTACGCATCTCCAAATTGAGGGACGAGAGTTCTACCAGTTTGATGAATCGGTCGAAGACGAATTGATTCGAAACACACAACTCGACTGGGGTGATACGAAACAACTCATCGAGTTGCCAAGCTATAAGCTGGAACCTTTTCTAACCTCCTCTGTTTCATGACCACCCTCAGATTCTCAACCTCACGCCACATCCCTCTGTTGGCATAAACATTCGACAACACCACGAAAACGCCGTCGTTCCAAGGCTCCAGCCTCTGCAAATGCTTAGCAACCCACTCCGCCATTTCCACATTAGCATACTTCTCACAGGCGCCCATCAAACACCCGAATATGACCACGTTAGGCTCCATCGGCATTCCTTCCACGACCTCTTTAGCTTCTTTTAGCAGCCCGACTCGGCCGAGAAGATCGACCAGGCATCCGTAATGCTGTAACTGAGGCATCAACCAGTACTCATTCCTCATCATTTCAAAATACCATTTCCCTTCTTCAACCTTCCCGCCATGGACACAAGCGGTCAGGACTCCGACAAATGTCACGTGGTTAGGCCGGATTTGTGGCTGCTGCCTCATTGACTCGAAGCATTCGAGAGCTTCCTCGACGTGTCCATGGGTTGCGTAGCCAACAATCATCGACGTCCAAGACGAGACATTTTTATTTTTCTCCTCCATTGACGAGAAAACCATGTCTGCCAGGTCCATCCTGCCACTTTTGCCGTACATATCGATCAAAGAATTCAACATCAAAGTATCAGACTTTTCCAATGTGGTAGCCTGGAGAACACATTTATGAAGCTGCAAAGCCAACTGCAAATCACCTAAACTCCCGCAAGCAGAAGTCACGCTCACCATAGTAACATCATCAGGCTGCAACCCACATCTCATCATCTTGATAAACATCTCAACCGTCTCTTTAGCCCTCCCGCTTTGAGAAAGGCCAGCAATCGCCGCGTTCCAAGACCCTAAGTTTCTATCAGGACTTTCGTCGAACACCTTGAGTGCAAGATCAGCCTCCCCACACTTTGAGTACAGACTAATGAACCCACTCTCGCAATACTCGTTCGATTCGAGCCCTATCTTCACAGCTACAGAGTGAATCTGCACGCCAGCCCAAAGGGCCAGAATCCTTCTCGCAGATTTTAAGACTATGGGGATCGTGTAGCAATCGGGCAAAACCCCAGCTCGCGACATTGATGCGTAGACCTGTAGAGCTTGGCTTGGACGGTTTAATTTTGTGTACGATCTTATCACGTTGTTCCATTGGAAAGAAGCGGGATTGAAGTGAAGGAAGTTCGTTCGCAAAATGTGGCCGTAGATTTGGTTTAGCTGCTGCAGATCAGTGCAGCTGGATAGTTGAGATGCTATGGCGATAGCTGGATAATCTTCCGGCGGAGTTACTATCGGAGATTCTGTACGAAAACGGCGACGAAAATGGGTAATTGGGTTGAGATTGTGGGTTTTCGAAATGGCCGAAAGGCACTGTAAACGAGAAACTGCAATCATCTGTGTTAGCCTAAACGAATGGACAGAAAAATGGAAGCAAAGGAGAAGAAAAGTTTCAAACTTCACACTTGGCAGAATACTTCACTGGCAATCCTGATTGGGTTCGGATTTGCATATATTTATATATCAAACCGGTTGGTAATTGTTAAAACCGATTTACAAACTAACTCACTGACCCACTGCTTTTTCTCGGTTTGATTAATTACATCGAAGGAGAGGGGAGATGTCACTAATTATTATTAACTTCGAAGCAATACTCCGGTAAGCCGTTTCGTAAGGTGGACTCCATCCCAACTGATGTAGTGATTCAGGTCGGGGCAAACTAGAACCCCAACGGCTCTACAGGTTCTCTTCGGATTGAACTCGTAATCTTCTCCTGTTCTATAACATGCCTTCTGAAACAATTACCTAAGTTCTAAATTCGTGTTTAAAAAAGCACATACACAATTATATCTTCAATTATATCTTTAAAATTGAGTGACAACAAAAAATAAACACGTAGAAGAAACTCTACCGAGTGATGTCGAATGGCGGAGCATCCGATGGTAAGCACTATACTAATCACCATATACTATGGTTACGTTAGGTTTATACTAATCACCATATACTGTGGTTACGTTAGGTTTTTGGTTGTTTAGCTGTTGGATGGCTTGTTTGAGATGGTGGTTGTGAAGAATCGAGAGGGAGTTTGGTTTCTTCAGGCAATTCAATCGGTTATATGATGATGTAATATTGGTTTTGAATTGGGTAAGGTAGAATGGCAAACAACCAAATGGGAGGTGATCCGGCACGACTATATGTCTTGCTCTATATGAAATAACTCTCTACAATAATTAAGATAAAAAATCATTAGAGAATGAGAAAATATACATTAGTAGAAAAAAGAAGCATCGGGAACAACTTAATCGTTTGATTGGTCTATTAATTATCGTGATTGTGTTTGCAACTTCTCCCACCACATTGGGAACCATTGCCATTGCGTCGTCTATTGTTAGGCCTTGATAGAGTCCGTACATGTAGTCGCTACCTCCGATCTCTCCAACCACAAAAGGCACGGACTTAACCTTCTCCGCACAGTCTGGCGACAACATTCAAAGACACGAGAATGATGTGATCACGAGTTCGAATCAAATCAACACAAGGTTCAAATAATCAGAAAAAAATGATTGAAAAACCTTGTTGGCTTTAACAAATGCTGCTGAAGTGAGTGAACATCCAGTCAAGCTGGTCACTCAGAGAAGTGTTGGTTAGCATTGGAGAAATTCCCTTCTGCGAAAGAACGTTCATAGGCAGAGCGGTCGAACCAGCAACCGCAAAATTGACCCCACGGCCACAAACC
The DNA here is from genome assembly GCA_030674075.2 of Linum usitatissimum. Classification (NCBI taxonomy): domain Eukaryota; kingdom Viridiplantae; phylum Streptophyta; class Magnoliopsida; order Malpighiales; family Linaceae; genus Linum; species Linum usitatissimum. The sequence goes on along the minus strand of JAUJYP020000285.1, from coordinate 4,650,080 downwards.
AGATCGGCGGTCGGGTTCAGGTACGGTCAAGGAGAGGAATGCCAGCTGAGATCGCTGTAAATTGAACAGAATTAATGAGACTCACGATTTAACGTTCGATTAAAAAACCTGAGAAAACAAACAGGTTTCGTACGTACCAAGTAGTCAATGATCAACAACCCATCCGAGCAACGACCGGTTGGTTTCTTGGAGAAGAAGGTTTCTCCATATGGAAGGCGTGCGAACCGCGATTCGGGATTCTGTTGGATCAGATTCCCGGTGTCCGATGATGAATCTCCGAGTTGATAGATTGTATCGAACCGGCATTTCGAAAGAGAGTGATTTGGAACAACGAGTAACCCGGTCGTGGGAAGGGGACTCTGGAAAACAGAGCAGAAGCAGAGACAGAAACAGAGAATGATAAGTAGTTAGCCATGGAGGAGTCGAAGATTTTCTTCACTTTACAAATCTCTGCAAGGGGAGAAGATCAAAAGGACGAAAAGGAAAAGAAGAAAGCTTGATGATCGTCATGGCTTCTCATTTCTCATCATCGTTGTAAAGGTACAGATTGATTCCTGGCGAAATCAGTGGGTTAAAGGGGTGAGTTTTGATCCTTTTGTGCTGTAATGATTAGTAGGAGAAACGAAATTTGAGCTTTAAGGCAAAAGAAAATAAGGCCTCGTTTGGCTACCACAGATTTTAATGCAAGGGTTAGCCGAATCCTACCCCGACTGGTTTGGTAAAGAAAGAACATGGAAGCTCAGTGTCACAAATCGCTAAATCGGGACGAATCTGAGCTCAAGGGGTGGGATTTTCGAAAAACTAACCAGCCGTTACCAAACGTGTCCTAAGCTCTTGCTTGAACTGCTAAAGCCAAAGAAAAACCAGAAGTCCAGCATCTTCAAGCTTGTGGACTCGTATATTTAACTGATCGATCAGAAAACAACAGAAAGCTCTTATCTTTCCTGCTGCAAATCTGGCACAACTCGAACTCTTTGAGTTCGAATCTTTACCAAACTGTCAAAGATTCGTCCATGACAAGCGAGAATAATGATACACGATTCCGATTTCGTAGATCTTTTGGAAAGAACATACGTAAAGGACTGGTGATATAAGGATATACTCCAGAGGTCGGAAGCATCTGGAGTGCAATATTTTGAAGGAATCCATAGATTGAACTGTTAAAGATGATGTACAGTACAAATGAATAAAGGGGTTACAATGCCACTTTTAACCGATGGCAATACTGATAGGACAAACTATTCCATGACTCAGCAAAAGCTTACGAACATATCATTTACTTATTCGAAATAAATGGCCGTCGATTCTGTCTGGTTCCTTAACCGCCCAGAACTCAATGTGCTTCTTTTGCTTTTTCGGAGTGGTTACGTTCATAGTATTCGACAGCTGCAGCGCCTGCTAGGGCGGCCAATGTGAAAGCCTGAGCGTGAATCCTGAAATTTGAAGAACCCTAAAGAGTTGAGAATGGTATTCAATCATCACCAGCAAGGTCGAAAACAATGTAGCAAAACCCCTAGTGCCAAGATGTTCAGGGTTGCATTCAAGTATTTGGAAAAGATCCGACCTCCAGCATTGCTCCAGATATATGAACGATAAACTAAGAATACAGTCTCTAGAAGTCGAAGAACGATGGCCTTCTCAGCTTAAAACAACATTTGTTAACACATCTAAGTCCACGAGATTCTGATGACAGCATAGGCAGTTATTTACAATAATACAAAGCGAAGACTAACTTCTACTGTCGGGAAGTTTCAAACAGTTAGGAATGGAAGACAAAGAGGCAGGTAATGCAGGCATACAAGAAAACTATGATATTCGCAAATGTGTTTCAGGTTCGAAATCGAAAATCTGAGGAGGATGAACAAATAACAAAGTGATCAAGAAAGTAAAAAGATGGCATCTTATCCAATGACAGCATTACTTATTTGCTTTAAACACTGTGAGGGTCTAAGTTCACAGGATTGTAATTCATTTCACATCATAGACTGTAATTCGCAAGAATGTAGAAAGTGAAGACTAACAGCTGCGTCTCAGAAACCAGAAATGAGACAACACAATCAATATTCTCAGATCATCCATCTGAGGTTAGTCATAACTTGTATAAACTTTCACCCAAATTGTAAATCTGAACTCTGAACCATGAATATGCTTTCCCTACCAAGAACAAGAAGCAATTAGCTAGGACAAAGCCATCCATTCTCCCACGATTTTCTCATGGCACCAGTCCAATACAGCAAAGAAGTCCGGTGATCAGCCATTACTATCTACATTGCTAAAAGTTGATAAACATCCAGGAGCAGCAATCAAATTTATCAAACAGAATCAACAAATCACATCCCTAGATCAATCCAAACAACAAAAAGACAAGAACTTGGAATTACCTGGCATGAATAAGCTTGACACTCGTCTTCATGTTGGGTTGAGACCAGTTGTACGCAATTGAACCAGCAATCGCGCTAGCCCACAAGCCACCTTTTCAAAATCCCCCCAACCCAAAACAACATTCAAAACCCTAAATCACCCAGTGCTAACAAATTGCAAAAAAAGAACACACCGACGGGAAAGAAGATGGGAGAAATTCCCCTTACCCACGGTTCGCATCTTGTGGTCGGCGACCCATTCCCTGATGGATTCGAACGTATTGTTTCCTTCAGCCATTTCCGAAAAGAGAAGTCTTTCTGAGAAAATTTAGAGGTACGGAACTTATAAAACCGGGATTGTCGCCGCTGGTTTTTGCTTCTCCTGAAATGGTATGTGGATGGTGGGTTTATATATCAGATACCGCGAGCCGCCGAGGAAGAAGAAAGTAGGGAAAATCGAAATTGGCGACGAGTTTTTCGGGAGGTTTGTTTTAGGCTGAGAGCGGGTACACGGTGGCTTATGGTATGCGCGCCACGTGGGAAAATTCCCGCCACGGAGCGAGATCTGCCCTTGCGATATTTTGATGGTTTGGGTGAGGTCGGCCGGTTTGGTTTTGAGCACGTGTTTTTGTTTGGGTGGACCATCCAAAAAGTACAAATTGGTGGTGGTGTGAAAGCACCCGATTCCTTGATCCGAGTTTGTAGGTTAAACATGTTTAACACGAAAAATAAGTGGTAATGAGGATGGATTAATCGCCGTTTAGAAATTAATTTGGTGGTAGAATTGTGTATTGATATTTCGAAAATATTGTATTTGAGTTTTGTTCTATTTTATGTATAGATTATGTAATATTTTTTCTTTTTTTTTGTCTTAAACAGACTAAAAAGTCTAGTAAAAAACAAACAACAATAGGTATCTTTTTTAAGGAGTTATGAGATCATGAACAAGAATTTTAGTGGTTGGTATAGTGTGTAATTGTGTGTTATTTGTGATGTAGACACGAGTGGGTACCCTCTTGTTGGAATGTTGTTTGCTTTTTTTTATTTTGTCGAAAGTTTTGATTTATTATATTTCTCGTTGGGATAATTGAGTCTATTGAGTGGCTCGTGTAGCTTTTCATTGTCCAGACATGCTGATCGCTTGTTGGATCTTCATTATTGCGTAATTAGCATCAAATCTTAATTATTGTATTTTTTTATCTATCTTGTGTATCAAGCAATGATACCTACGACAAAAAAAACGGATAGCTTATAAATGCTAGTAGCTCATAGTAAATGTAGATTTTGTGTTACATCAATGGATATTTTACTAAGATGAATTCCTTATTAGTGCTAGTGGGTTGTAGTAAATGTAGATGTACGAGATTTGGGAAGACATTAAGATAGCAAACAATATTGGAAACAAAATTAATTATCGAATCATGAAATCAAGAATACTTGCATGACTTCTAAGGGATATGAAAGAGCCAAGCGTGTAACATAATCGACGACTACATTACTACACACACCAAGTGGAACCGAAGTGAAGGTGTTGAAGCCTGCATTTCGAGAATCTCTTCCACATCTGGTCTCGTTATATTCCATAATACCTAACTTGTACCGAGACAAGTGAAGACTAACTCATCATATCCCTAATCTTAATCGCATAAAAAATGAGTTTCAACAAGAAAATATTGAGAAATATCTAAACAAGATCGAGTGCTTCCTGCATGGAGAACCTATCTCGTAGCGTCATGGTTTGATTGGGAGTAATTTTGTCATCGCCGGCTTTAAACCTTGGAGGATAAAGGAGGGTGTGAGGTGGAGTGAACAAGGGCGGAAGATTAGAATGTTACATTGGATGGGGTTTTTGAGGTGCGAAACTTCACGATTTGACATTGAATCCGAAATTTCTCTTTTATCTATTATAAAAAACATAAAATATAAGAAAATAAATACCATATAAGCCTCTATTTATCGAATATAACTAAATTCGAATCAACTAAATCTCCTAACACATAACATCGTCAAAACACGAGACGAACCGAACTATTTGGCATGATGCATGCCAGGGGAGTCGGGTATACCAGTTGGCAGTTGGTGACAAAACATTAACGATATTTTAAATACGCGGTTTTGTTTTGGTGTTGCGCTGTCACCTTTATCTCGTCTTCCTCTTACAGTCAGAAACATTCCTTCAAATCTTTGAAAATTTCAACCTCTCAATTATTCATCAGCATTAAACTTTTCTTCCTCCGATCCCCGTTTGGCAGTTGTAAAAGAGATTGAAAGAAAAAACCCATTATTTAGAATAATTAGGCTTATCATTCATGGACAACGGAGAGGAAGATTCATGGCGGAAAATGACACCAACCCATTTCCTTCCTTCCCATCCATCTCTCTCTCAAACATAATATTCCTCCCCTCTTCATCATCTATCGGAACAGGGAGTTCCATAGATTTTTTTCCCCTTCTGGTGATTTAAATTAGGAGACTTTTGAGATTTTTGGTGTTTGAAGAAATTGGAGAAGGATGATGATGATGACGATGGAAGGGATGATGGATACTGGCGTGTTGGACGACATCATAAGGAGGCTTTTGGAAGGGAAAGGCGGGAAGCAGGTTCAGCTATCTGAGTCGGAGATCCGTCAATTGTGTGTTAATGCTCGCCAGATTTTCCTCTCCCAGCCTACTCTCCTCGAGATCAAAGCTCCAATTCGCATCTGCGGTCAGCAATTTTTCAGCTTTCTTGCTATTTTTGCTTTCTGGATCATTGAGAAGTTAGGGTTGATTGATTGAATCTAGACGATCAGAACAACTAGGTGATCTGAAAAGTTCCCAATTCTGCAATTCTATTGATTTTCTAGGTTTTGTTTTTGTTTTCTGGTTCAGCTGATTTAGAGATTTTGGGAGGATGAATTTGTCTGATGATGATCAGAAGTTTGTTTGTTGTAGTTCTTGAATGGATGGATCATCGAGGGGAAACTGCCAATTAGGGTTTGCATAATGTTGGAAATGGATTGATTTTGAATCTTGATCATTGTCAAGACTTGTCTGTTGGAATGTGCTAATGTTGAAAATCGTATCGGACCAGCTGGTTGCCGGTTATGGCATCTATTCGTTGTGCTTATATGTTATGTCTCGTGTCGAGAACCCTCGTAACTGTTTGGAGTGATTGTATCATAGTTCTGCTTCTATCTTTTAACCATTAGATCTAAGCTTGTTTAGGACGATCTCGACACTGGTTTAATGTTCGGTTTGGTCGATGTAGGTGACATACACGGACAGTATCAAGACCTATTGAAACTTTTCGAATACGGCGGTTACCCTCCAAGTGCAAACTATCTTTTCCTCGGAGACTATGTTGATAGAGGGAAGCAAAGCTTGGAGACCATATGCTTACTTTTAGCCTACAAAATAAGATACCCGGATAAGGTTCACCTATTGAGAGGGAACCACGAGGATGCAAAGATCAACCGGATATATGGATTCTACGACGAATGCAAGAGGAGATTCAACGTCAGGCTGTGGAAAATATTCACGGATTGTTTTAATTCATTGCCAGTGGCTGCACTGATCGACGAGAAAATACTTTGTATGCACGGAGGACTGTCTCCTGATATGGATCATTTGGATCAGATACGACACATTGAAAGGCCTACTGAGGTTCCGGACAGTGGCCTTCTTTGCGATCTTCTTTGGTCCGATCCACATCCGACGAACGAAGGATGGGGGGTTAGTGATCGAGGTGTTTCGAGTACCTTTGGAGCTGATGTAGTCGCTGAGTTTCTCGACAAAAATGATCTCGATCTCATCTGCAGAGGGCATCAGGTAAAAGTTATTGCCAGGTTTATGAGAAACTTGTAATGCAAGAAACACGATCCCAAACTGTGAGTCCTAAATGTCGGAAACTTGCAGGTGGTGGAAGATGGGTACGAGTTCTTCGCTCAGAGGCGGCTAGTCACAATCTTCTCGGCTCCTAACTACGGCGGGGAGTTCGACAACGCAGGTGCTCTATTGAGTGTCGACGAATCTCTGGTGTGTTCCTTCGAGATATTGAAACCAGCTACTTCAGCTAGCAGTTCAAGGATGCCCCTTAAGAAGGTATCTTCATAACTGTTTACTTTCCATTTTTCGTGACGTAGGCCTCAAGGTTCAAACAACAATCCGACTGATATACAATTTACCTTTTCTTCTGAGCAGCCTCCTAAAACTGTTTAAAGGGAGATTTGGAGCTTACTGAACTGTTTCATGAATAGAAGAAGTTGAAGAATCCGTATCCTCCTGGGATTTGGATTGCATTTTAGAAATTTTGTCCTTTTCTCTTTTGAGCTTTGATAAGCTTCTGTAACTTATTGTTCTTATTGATTAGCATTTCCTCTCTGTAAGTAGGTTAAATGGATTGAAGAAAAAGTTGTAACATTGTCTCAACAGTCTTTTAATTGTGTTCTAAATCCTTCTGCTGTTAGTTTCAGCACAAAAGCTACACCATTAATGAACATAACCACAGATCTACCATATGACACTAAACGTTCAAGCAACAAAAAGAGATAATTATCTAGATCTAGACATAGCAGACAAAAAAAAATTCTCTGGTAATATAAGAATTCAACTATGTGTTTCTGTACAAAAACAGCCTCATGAAGAACGTCTCGTGACTTGCTACCAGAAGCTCGGATGATTTCGTCGTATCCCCTGCAGAATCAAATAATGACGTTGTTGATCAAGACATAAGCACTTTGATCCGTAACGTTAAGAACTTATCTAACTTAGTGCAGAATTATCAACTTACCAGAAAGCTCAAATTGGACACTATGATTCATCTTTGATTCACTTTTCTTTTTCCTTGCGCATCAAACTGGACTGTCTTGCCATCCAGTCTCCTTGCTGCTCTCTGGATAGCAGCGAGCTTCTGGTGCCGGTTATAACTCTTCCTTTTGCTACAATAATGGCCAAGTAGAAAACTTTACTCTTTGTTCTTCAAACCCAGATAGAGGGAAGTGAAGGGGAAACAGAAGAAGAGGTCTAACCTTACAAATAAGAGTCCTGCAGTAAGCACCATCCCTCCTACAGCCCACGATACCATTTCACTAAACGACATCTCCAGCGCCCACTGCTGGAAGCCTTCTAACCACCCCAAACTGGCCGCATTTCGATTCCTCTGTGGTTGCGTCCACGAATCAGAGATGTAATCAACACTGCTCTTGCCACCATAGCATGCAGCTTGATTGGCACCATGGAATGAGTGCTCGGAAACTCCAACACTGAATCCCAAAGCAGTGCAGAAATCTGTTCCATTCAATACCCATTCTGCAGCTCTACCGCAAAGGAAATCGTTCACTCCACATGGTGCTAGATACTGACAGGAAAAGGTACTTTGTCAAGCTTCATCAGTGAACTGAACAATAAAGTTATTGTTAAATAGTATAGTCAGATTTCTGTTTGATTAACCAGTTCAGTAATACTATATTAGTTGTGATCAGATAGAACAACATTGTCATATGATGGAATCCAACAGCATAGAATCAATCAAGAGACAGCAAAGTACCCGAGTTTTCGAATCCATGGAGAAGTAAGCAGCACCACAAGCTTGATAGGCTCTGTCACAAAGCGAAGCGCATATAACAGGAGGTCCAGGCTGGATGCCGACTTTTGGATCGCAAATCGAACATTCCAATGCCTCCCAGAACTGTAAGCATGACTCTTTGGCTTCCCCAATGGAGGCCAGCCGCCTGAGGGACAGCAAAGCAGGATGCGTCTGAGCTGCATCACAGCATGTCCTTTTGCGAAAAATCCTGCAGAGGGTCAAATCTTTTGAACCCTTGCCTACTTTTTTAGGAGGCTGGCCTTCAGACGCGTACGGTGGGAATCGGCCACCTTTCGACACACAGACTCCCTCGGATTTGCCTAGATGCAAGAAGAAGGTAGATATGAGGAAAACATTTACAGCAAACTTAGATAGAGAGCATAAGCATCAACGTTTCAAAAGGCTATAAGCATCTTCTACCAGAATCATCTATCACATAGCATTCAACTAATCTCTCAAGCCATAAAAACGATCCGCTAAATCGTTTGACGAATTCGGATTGTTTCGCCTTAACATTGCACAACTCAAGAACCACATAGCTATCAAGCCATGATCCGGGACGAAAATAAACGATTGCAGCATAAAAGTAATGCATGGAAATTCTAAATGAAGAGTCACCGAAACCTCTAAATGGAATCCGAGATCTGAACCTCAACTCTTCCGGCGTTTCACGCAATGAAACTCCAACTGAAAAGGAACCAATCAACCGAATGCCAATGCCACTCGTACCAAATGTCCAAGATAACTAATCTTTAGGCCAAACTAGCTAAGAAACACATAAGCATACCGAAACCCATCCCTGGATGAATTTCCCCCTATCTATCAAATTCAAGCAGGCCAAATTCATGCATGATTCAGATGCAAAACCATCTAACAAGCATGCCCTACTAATATCCCTTCAGTTGTCTAGGCGTTTTCGTTCCATTTCAGCGGTGACCTAACGAAGAGAGAAAGAAAAAAATTGATTTACCAGAAGAGAAACTGATCTGCGAGTAAAGGGAGAAAAGTAGCAACAGCGAGAGAGTGCTGTAATCTCTTTTCCTCTTCATCTTCGTCGGGTTTCTCCCTTCTCCACACCGCGATCGAAGCTGGAAACCCACGTCGATGGGAATCGTTGGTATCTATTGAGCGACTGACATTTCTTCGGAGGAGTGAGGATGAGAGTCTACTCACGACTGAGGAGTTTCATGTAACCGGCAAAAGTCAAGTCTCGTTTCTACGGTGACTGATTCGTCCGGGTTAAAACTTCACCCGTTGGTTTTTACCGGAGTTCTGACCCAAGGAGAGGGTCCAGACTCCAGCGGGCTTTGTTTCCTTTGTGGGCTAAAAACTTGGGCCTACCGGGCTATGGCATTTTTTTTTTCATTTCCTGTTTACTATGTATTTAATATTTATTTTTTTGTGGGCAAATTTATAATAACACTATTTGTCTATTTCTAACATTTTTTCACCGCAATGAAATATTTCAGACAAAAAAAACAGTATTTCTAACACACATACATATATATATCAATTGGAACAGGTATTACCGAAATAGAGATCAATAAGCACGATATTTGAGTGGTGATATCGAAGGTGTTCGATCATATTGTATCAGACACTAACCGATTATAACTAAAGACCGATAAACAAAGCACATATGCCATGCTTTGCTTTACCAAGAAGTATTAACTTCCAATACATACCTCCAAAATGTAACACTTATCAAGAGACTCAATCTTTCATTTCTGTTGTTGATTCCAGAATATGTATTTCGACCTCAATCGAAGATTTGAAGAAAAACAGTTTCGGCGATTGCGACTAGCCCTTTCCATCGTAGACATAGGCACATTACCATGGTTGCTACAGAATTGATCAGTGTAAGATAAAAGAGATAAAGTAAACACAACATGTGTCCATTTTGTGAAGTGTGCTGGATTCGAACTCAAAACCTCCGAGTCTCCAGACACACAGTTTTACCACCAGAGCAATCGGTTTGAAACTTAACAATACACGAGATGAGTATAAGCGGAAACGAAAGATCATACCATAAACTATATTTACAGAAGATCATACCATAAACTATATTTACAGATAGCCAAAAAGGTTCAGTTTACTATTCTACCGAGACCAACTTCCAAGAGCTACACAGATTCACACTACTACGCACGTACACAAAACAACCATACAGCCGGATACGATACACACAGCTGACAAACAGTTTCTCGTACGTTCATTTGATCTTGAAGGCGATCGAATAGTCAACGACCCGCGGTGTTTAGATCTCAGACGTCGTAAGGAGAAGAAGAGCTCCTTGATCCAACTGGGCTTCCGACGACTGCCACCACGCCCTCCTTCTCGTATGCATCCGATGCTGACCTTCTTCTGAACCGGAATGGCGTCCCTCTGCTTCCTAGTTCCACACCACACATACCCCAACGCTCGTTAGACACCGGGATGACGAGTATCAAATGTGAATAACAAGTTAATAGTGTCTTAATATTCATACATTCTGGTTTGACGATGATCACTGTCAATAAGGCTAGCATGACCTCTGAACAAAGTAATGGTTGTCAAGATAAGAATTAATATGGTAGAATTAATGTCACTATCCTTTTGAATTACTCAATTATCTATCTACCCACTTGACACCAACCAACTAACTAACCACTTTACGAAACTACCCCCACCAATGAGATTGGTCTGGAGATCTTTTCCTAAAACCATTTTCAACTCCGTGGTCACACTCACTAGTCCAATCAAGAGGTTATTTCCGTCATTTTGAGTAAAAATACCAAGGCTAAAATCGGAATTACAGAAATGTTTAAAAAGGGCTAGTAAAAACAGAGGCCGGAGAAGACAAATGAATAGCCTTACCGGGAAATTGGGACACCGGAGGAGTAGATCCTGCGGGGGAAACCGGAGGCGTAGATCCGCTCTGGTACCCAGGCGGCTTAACGATCATGATACTTCGCGTCACTCTCGTCGCTGCTTCCTCTGACTCTTCATGACCGTACGATTTCACGTTCCCGCCATCGGAATCTGACAAAATCGCGATCAGGAAGGAGACAGAATAACGCGTCAGTCAGAGCGAGTCCAAATCATTTGAAATATGCTCATTCGTTTGGAAAAAAAATCAGAGCTTTCTCGTTGTTTATCTCTTTCCGACGATTTCATACAACAGATTCATGGATCGGAATTAGATGAGTTGGAGGGAAAATTTGATCCGAATTTAGCTAATTTTTGTTTGGAAAAAATGATGTGAGGATGATTTTCCATACTCTTGCCGGAGTTTGATCGGAAGCTGAAAGTTTTGTACTTCCGGAGCTTGCCGAGGCCGTTGTCCGGGGTCGGACCGGCGACTGTGTCGTCCCAAAGCTGGTCGAGCAGTCCCATGGATCAGGAAATTCTCACCGTCGGCAAGTTTAAAGGATTTGGTTTGGATTAGAGCAGATCAGAAGGCGGCAAGGGCGTTGTAGGAAGTGAAGAAATGAAAGAGGAGAGTGGAGGGGTATTTAATGGCGGCTTCTGGTAGCCAACTTTCGCGGGAGGAAGATAGGATCTGGACCGTTGATCGAGATCTAACGGGAGATTGTAGGGATGATGTGGCAAGTAGATCGATGAATCGCGTTGTTATATCTAGATAAGACCGATGGAAAAAGGGTGGTGTGGGGCCTACGCCCTCGGAGAAGTTTGAGGAGGGGATTTTGTCGACACTTGGCGGATAAGTACAAGGGAGAAGGAGACATGTCATTTTAATATGACACAGAATGACAAGATTAGCCTTTGGGTTTGAAGTTATTACGGTCATGCCAGTGATGACTGTGATTTATTTGATTTCTATTTGTAGTAATCTTGTGGATTTATAAATGGGAATTATCTTGTTTATGTGGTCAAAATATTCAAAAAATAAAATAAAATTTGTGTTCTGAAATTTTATAGGATTCAAATTTCATGTTTAATATAGTTTGGATATTTCCAGTGATACAAAAATGATTTGATTAAATTTATTTGGTTATTATTTGAAGAGTAAAACATGATGAAATTTTAAATTTTAATTATTTTCAACGTAAATGTCAAATATTAGTTAATTTAAAAAATTTAAATTTTTATTTCAAAATTGATCGATTTCCGTGTATTATACTATGCAAATTTGCTCATTTTCACACAAAAAATTTAAAATTTTAAAATCGACTAATATTTGACATGCATATTGGAAATATAGCTAGAAAATTAAGTTTCAATCTGATAATCCTTATAAATAATGGTCAAATTAAGTTAAAAATCATCAAAACGGGAAATCGCTCCGATATTCAGAAGTCTCGAGATCCCGATAGTAATCTTGATTCTTAGATCAAACAGGTGGGATTTTCAGGGGCAAATATGAAAATTGACCCTTCTCAGTTCACTGCACTTCCACGGTCGTCGATTCATTGTCAGAGTCAATGCATCAACGCATCCCACAAATCATTGGACCCATGAACCACGTCGTTTGTCGGGACACGAAATTCGTTTGACTAGTGAGATGTGGAATGAAATTTGGTTAGGACCGAGAAAGTTAACTTCCAAAATACACTTCGTTGAAATCTGAGTTTCTCGCTAGAATGGAAAATGTTTAGGATTTCATCCCATCTTCCACCTTGCAAAACATACCAGAAGGCTGGTAATCATCACCCATCGAGATTGAACATGTTTGCGAATTGGGTTTCGGAGAATCCTATCTTGGTTAGGAGTGTAACACTAGTTGATACTGGATCAAGATATCAGCTTTGCCTTGGCGATTTGTTTGGTTTTTATCGACTTTTCTTTACAAAGTGAGATTTTCAAACTAGTGATCACTTGAAGAGTCAGTAGCCTCCAATGGATACTGGTGGATGCAATCTGACCAAACATTCCAACGATCTGATTTCATCTTGGAAATGCACTTCCAGACAGCACTATTACATTTAAACCCACTCCCAAACCCTATTTGCCAAACTCCGTCACCTTCCTTGATCCTCCCTTTGGCCTCTAGATACCCTAGCGAGTACCAAATCGACTACGAGGAAGTGTTGCCAAATCTATGAAGCGTCATCTTCGACGCTTCGACATCCTCATCTCTCAACTTTAGGCTCTTTTTGATAACATCAATTACAGCTTTCCCGCCCGCATGAATGCAGAAATGGTCGAACGCCTTCTTGAAGTACGGCTGATACCGATCTGCTTCTTTCACCCACAGTACCGAGAATCCCCACTTGATTATCTCGGAGTAAGGTGGAGCACTCGCAGCTAGAGTTACGAGATTGGTCTTCAGACCCTCGCTCGCGACTTGCAGGATCGACTTCGATAAGGCTACACCGGTGTAGCCTTCACTGTCAGTCTCCTGAAACACACACTTATACAACACGTCTTTCGACCCGAGATTCGTATTCACTATGTGTTGGAGCTCGTATTTCGCAGTCTTCCTGTCGATGTCACGATTCGAGAAAAGGACCGCGGAACCTCCCATCCGGAAGAGACAGTTCTCCAGCAGCATCGACTTCACTTTCCCTTCGTAGATGCTCTGACACATAGCCTCCACGCTCACAGCGAGAACCAATGTGTTCTCATGAACTCGGAACATGTCTCGATCCAACGACAGCGACAGAAGTCCGGCGCTGCGCCCCATCCCGGATATGTTGTAGCTCTTCACGTCGCTCCTGAACCCGAACTTGTTGATCACCATCGCAGCTAAAGAAGGCGTCAACGAGACTAGAGTACGATTCGTGATCAAAGCTTCTATAGCTTTCGGATCGATATCAAGCTTGGTTAAAAGATTCTGAACGGTGGAGAAAAGCACCATCTCGAGCTCCTCGACCCCGTACTTCAACGAAGAACTGGGCGGGAGGAAGTGCATCCCCGTGGGAAGGTAGCTCCGCTCGCCAATCCCTGACCGCCCGATGACTTTGGTCTGGAACTCAATCATGTCCCTCGTCGACTTTCCTATCTCCGCGTGTTCCACGAACCTCGAAATTGGGACGCGGTGGGTTTTCGGACCCTTGAAGCACATGAAATCCACGAGGTAGACTCGCTTCAGAGTGGAGGACGTGTAGTATAATGCGACGTGTAGTATAATGCGACGGTGAATAGAGCTAGCAATGCTATGGCTTTCGGGGTGAGGAGGGATGAAAATTCGTCGACAACGGCCGCGAGCCGCTCGAACATTGGAACTGACGCCTCTGTTGCTATCATAATTGTATCTCTGGTTTGGTTTGGATGAAGTTGCAGTACTGTTTGGCTCATTTGTTTTATATTGGGGGAAGAAAGGTGTAATTAGGGAGGATGGAGGAATGTGGGTTTGCCTTTGATTAGGCGTAACAAACGGATTGTTTAAAGGAATCATGCAGTTCGAACTTTGCAGTTCCTCATCCACGTTTATCATGGGATCAAATATAGATTGCGTCTAATTACACAACAGTCGGTCTGACATAGGTTACGAATCAGTAATTCTCGGTTCGACCACCCAAGTCACCAACCCAATGCCCGATCAACCCCTCTGTTCATTAGGATTAATCGACCAATACGAAACTGTAACTTACCATGACGGCTCCAAGATCTCCGGACCTGAATTCCGCCAGTATCCAGTTTGATCCATGGAGAGGAACACAAACCAAACCGGTCGGATTTTGGATTGAGATTTTTGTTGGGCGATGCGTCAACGTCCACATAGACAGTGGACAATTTTAGTGCTCAACTCGCTGACCAGACATATTGAACGAGAGCATTTGGACAGGAGGTTCATAAAAGCTGTACAATCAGAAAGGCAGTCAAAGTTACTAGCTACTAAACTTGAGTTAGTAACATTGGAGGAAACAAGTTACAAAATTCAATGTGGTTAAGGACTACTCAGCTGAGAGAGAGATACTCGAGTCGGAGTAAAAGTGCGAGCCACGAAAGGGTAGACAACGCCTCAAATTTCGAGATGATTGCGGACAATTTCACCGGTAGAGAGATCAAGGCAGAAAACTCCATCAGCTTTTTGGGCGACAGGATCAGCAATTGCGTATAGTTTCCTTTCATGTGAGCAAATACATGCCGTATCTTTCCAAATGTCTAAGCAATTGAAATAGGTTCTTGCTGGTGGTTGGACTTACAAGGGGGAAATTTCGTCCAAGATTCCGCAACTCCGAGCTTCAGCAATCCCCATATCTCATACGGAATGGCGATGTCCTCATGATATGCCAGGCCGAAATTGAAGAGAAACGACTATTTCAGCATAAAGCACTACGCGGAAGACCAAGCGCTATGTCTTCTTCTTCCGCAATATTTATAATGTGCAAGATCGAAAAGTCCAGAGGGATCCGAGAAGCTAACAGATTCAAACACTTCATTCCTCAAATCGAAGGAAAGAATAACAAAAAGTCCAGGAGCTTTGTCGTTGAACCAGTAGCATTTCTCATTTCGAGATGTATATATTTGAGATTCAGCCTATCCCTGCGACCAGTAGAGCTCAAATCACAGTCAACATGGACGGTTTTCCATGAATCATTCTTCAAACTATAAACCTGAGAAATCACAAGATCTTAGCCAGAAAATTCTACATTTGCAAAGCATTTTTAGGGGGGGTTAAATTCACCTCCGTGTGATGAAATGAAAGCGACCATCATCATCATCTTCAGCATCATCACTATCTCCTACAAATACAGCCTTTTGACGCTGTTCATGATCCAGCCTCTGGACAACTTTGTAATCATTTTGGTTACGGGATCGAAACCGAAACAAGTGAAGTTATAATCAGCAGTGACCAAGGAGTAATACTTGCTGCGAGGACATTGAGGAGGGCACCGCGGCGGGAAATTGGTTTCGGAGGTTGTCGGATTCCATAAAATAATTTCGGGAGAGGTTGTCGGATTCCAGTCGGGGTAGGCAGTTATGCAAAATATGCCGTCACAGCACCCGACGAAATCGAGACGGTGGATGGGTCTACGGGTGCAGGGCAATGTTGTCAATTCGGCGCTTGGAGGTACAATCGGACTGAGTGTGTCGTAGTCATCATTGGTGCTTCTTTGCTGACACCATCGTTCATGGGCCGTCCCATGGCTCTCCTGGTTACTGCGGAGTCGGTTTGGTAGTTTCGGATGCTAGTAGCTCGATAGTGTTTGCCACCGGTCAAGTCATTCCCCACATCACTAACCCCCACGCCTTGGAGTTCATGGCAATCCGTTGCAATGGCATCTTGGACCAGTCGTCGTCTTCACTGAACCATTACGTTTGGTTTATTTCTCACACAATGTCCGCTCCACTCTACTCACCATCTTGACGGCTTCCATCTCTTTTATTCCTCGTCAAAATAATTATGCCGTCTATTTAACGGCTTATAACGTCTCTAGCATATTTTTTTATCTCCACTATTTTCATTAATAACTGAGTGCACTTATATCTCCTGTGAATCGAGTCGCGATACCTCTGACAAAAACCAACCAACCCGGTCGGTTTAATGAAAATCAAAATGAAAATAATGTGTTAGTAATATAATTAAATGTGGAATTTGGAAAAAGGTGGAAGAAATTTTGGAGCTTGAATTTAGGGTTTTGGTGAGAAGAACAAGTTTTCCCCTATGGAATTGAATGTTGGTGTTGACAATAGGGTTTTGGAAAGGAGAGTTGTCGTGGAGAATCATGCACTATTGCGTGTGCCCTAAGAAAGAAGAAATGGGGATGGAGGAGGATATATTCTTATTCTTTACCCCCCACATTTCCCTCTCCCACACACTCACACTACTACTACTACCACCACTACTTTGATGTCTCTCTCTTACCTGTATTTCTCGGATTAGGACACGATTCGGATCATTTAAGTCGATTTATTATAAACATTGTTGAGTCACGGTTGAAACGGGTTTAGACTATATGTCAATTAGGTTTGTTGTTTCGATGGCTATTTCGTGCAGAAACAAAATAATGATACTTCGTTAACTGTGTTGGAATTTACAGAAATGTTATTAATGCTACTAGCTAAGTAGTGACACCATTGCTTGCAATTTAAGGTTATCTTAAACTGAAAAAACCAAACTGTAACTGTCAATCTTTTCAGCTGATCTGATTGTACTTTTCCCACCATCACACGATCATCCTTCAAATGGGGCAAATCATCAATTCCCAACACAACCATCAAATCATTAATAAACCCCAGTTAAAAGATTCATATATCCCACCAAAATCTTTAATAAAAAGAAGGGAAGAAGAGTGAAGAAATGAGTAATGTAAGTTTTTTATGAGGTTATATGTTGCGATTTTTCGAGGATTTTTTTTGTTAATTAACAAATCGTCATTTTTATTTTTTAACGGGTCTGATTAATCACAAGTTATATTTCTAGTTTTTTATCGAAGGAAATAAAGTATGACACAAAGAGACTCATAATTGAGGTGAAAAGGTTCAGATTGTTTTTTTTTCATTCTAATATTTTATCGAAGGAAATGAAGCATGACGTACAAAGAGACTCATAATTGAGGCGAAAGGGTTCAAATTATTTGTTCTCATCTAGTTATGTTATGCGCATGTAGGTATAAACAGGTATGTGTAGAAACGTATCTCTTCTCATCAATGACATGATATTTGAACGATATTATTTCAACTATTAAATAACACCTCACACAACGAGATAATACAAATGCATCATAAAAACGGCTAAACTAAATTAATCATATTACATATCAATGAATTGTGATTCGGATATGATTTTTCTCTTAAAAGAAAATACAAAAAAACATTGTTCAGCAAATTACGATGGGGAGTCCACTTTAAGCCCGATTTTCGGGTTTTAAAAAGTCTAAAACCATAAAACTCGTATTAAATAACAAGCACGATGTTTGAATAATATTGTTTCGCAATTGAAGCTTCTCAGTTTTTTCAAACTCAAATATGATGTAATTAACCATTGCATTCAAATAATTCAAATGGTTAGGTAAGGACTCCGATATCAAGAAAAAACAGTGTTCACCAAATTGTTTTTCCGGCCATGGAGAAACGAAAGCACCCCCGCTTCTTAAGGAGGGAACTGATTCCTCGGCAATCACCAAGGTAACTCAGCATTGGTGAAAGGAAAAAACCATAGAAAATCCATCTTTTTCTTATACTCTGTTTTTCTTTACTCTGTTTTCCCCACTTTCTGCGGGAGCATTGTTTCACCAAGGATGGCTTTGGAACCATACACACACAGTAAATGCCATGAGTACTGGAGTGTATGCAGGCATTTCTTCATTTACTTTTACTTACGTGTGGTTTTGCGTACCACCATTACCCCCCCCCCCCCCCCCTCTCTGGTGCTACTGTTGCTATGCCCTATACGTAAGGTAAAGAAAATATTCAGAAACAGAGAGAGATGGCTTAAATGGAGGAGGAGTGTGGGTTTTGGAGAGAATATAAATGGGGAGGAAGAGTGTTTCTTGGGACGATATGATCATCATGCTGACGCCATTCTTCCTTCTGCAACGTAAACTCCAGTTACTACTGTCAATCCCCCCCACTTTTCACACTCTGCAACTTCTGCTGCCTGCTGCTGCTCTGCATCTCTCTGCACTTTTTTTTTGAACAACTAATCTCGGTCAAACTTGCTTATGATAAATCTTGTGGGCCAATTTGGTCTTTATTGATCTCTGTTTGATTAGAAAAGGTGGGAGTCGTTAGGGCCGGTTAATAAACGATCATATTCAGTCAGTTAATTAATAATTAAGATTGTATAACAATCGATTAACCGATAAAATTAGGTTGGTGAATGTTGGTTTAGGTTCAAGTAGATATAAATATGAAGAGAGTCGATAAAAAAATTGTCTCGCTTGAAAACAAATCTATCGTTAAAATAACTGAATATACACCCTACCATAAACTTTACAAGCGTGTCTACAACGTGTACGAGTGTGTACAGATGATGAGAAGAATGTTTGGGAACCTTATGAACGAGTATGATTAAGTTAATTACAGACTCGAATACGTCCTTGGGCTGATTAAGGACTCAGGTCTAGCCGGAAGTAAAAACATGGAACCATAAGTCATATACTCGACGGTTATTTAACCGCGGAAAGTGTCTATTAAGGTCGGTTTCGATTAAAACATAAAGAGAGATGATTAATTATCCACCCTTACAAGTAACTATATAAGCGTTTATACAATGTGTACGGGAATGTAAGATGATGAAATGGATGAATGGAAATTTGTAGACGAGTATGGTTAATTTCCAGACCTTAATATGAACAATTATATATGAATGTGTATATACCATGTACTACAAGGTTTGTCGGGTATTTGTACACAATGTTTGAGATGTGTCCTATTGAGCTGTTTACGGACTCGAGCCTGTACCGACAATGTATTGAGCTTCAAATATATACTATGTAACAACGATTTGTTTGAGCACATGCACGAGTATATATGTACGTGGACGTGTACATGCATGAGTTATGTATACTATATATTGAAACACATTCGTATATATTTGTGTATAAAGTTAACTACCTATCTTTATAACTAGTTATTAAGTTCGTGTTGGAGTTGAGATAATGAACAACTAGTCTCACTAATTTGCAATCCATTGTTTCAACGATTAGTTATTAACTAAGTTTTGTGGACTGAGATATCTAATAATTAACCATGGTCCATCCAAGAGCACAAGTCAAGAGCACATCTTGCATGGTGCAATTTCTCACCCTAACCCAAATGGGGTTTTTTGCATGACGAGAAAGAAAACCAGAGGAACATGGAAAGAACAGAACAAAACAGAGGCTATCCTTAATGAGTAGAAGCTGTTCGACGAAATGCCCGATGAAGATCAATGGGGATGAGAAACCCATGTTGGAGAAGGGGAGCACGTGCAAAACCCATAACCCGCCATGGCCAAAGTATTGTTCTTTTGCACGTGCCCTGCTTCTCCAGCAAGGAGCTTCTCTCCCGAAACTTAGTTGCAGAGTGTAGCAAAAAGACAGAGAGAAATAATGGTTTAGGATATTTTATCTTTTCGGATGATGTGGAGCTATCTATCTATCCATCTGGTTCTTCATTTATATAGGCAGAGCTGAGTGAGAGAGAGAGAGAGAGAGAGAGAGAGAGAGAGAGAGAGAGAGAGAGAGTTAATGTGGAAGAAGGAGATGGAGTCTGGAAGTGGGAATCCATTAAAGGAAGGAGAGAGAGAGAGAGATGGAAAGAAAGAACAGAGGAAGATGAATCTGCAAGGCAAGTTTCAAATTGATCGGACAGCCAGAAAAATCTTGACATGATTGTGTGTGTTGTGTTGTAGGCAAGTGAAGAGAGAAAAAAAGCAAAGTAGGGTGAATTCTTGCCGGAAGTGCTACACTCTTAATTCAATCTGTATATAATTTTCATGGAATCTATGTTGTAAAATCTCAATTTAATCTCGATGTTAAATTCGAATAATTGATAATTATGACTAATTAAGTTCGCATTTATAAGCTTTTAGCTATTTTTTTATTGAAAAAAATACCAATATAGACATCTTAATTAATGGTCAAGAAGATTGACCAAAAGATTTAGCTCTCACATCATTTGAGTGGCTAATCTAGTGTCCTATCTACTAGGCTTCATGACTTTTTACTACTTTTTACTTTGTAGTAATTTTTTGTGATTTTTTTTATAATGTAAAACATTATTGTTAGGTTTAAAATTTTGAAACCACCACCCAATTTTAATTAATTTGTTTACTTCAAATTAATATTCATCTTACAATGTTTGTGGGGGAATGAAATCATAAATTCGAGCTTCATCATCCATCTAGCACTGATAAAATTTCAATGTTCACTTAATATACATGATTATATTTTTATGTAAATTCTGGTATTCGAGTCGGTGGCCGAATACTATTTTAATATACATATGAATATTAAACATCACAACTATGAGCTAGTTAGCTAGATACAAAACTGTATCTCATTTTCAGTGAATCAATGGTGGATCATGATAGTTTGGGCTTTTCCAGTCATCACTTGTCAGATTACTGATTGTTCAGGTTGCAGGCCCACTCTCAGGCCCATTACACTCTACTGAGCCCAACATACCTGGATCTTCATCTCTTCACTTTAGCTATATATTCGTCCCAAAACCCTAACGCCACTAAGTTCTCTCACTCTGTAATCGGCGGTAATCGACCATCGGAGCTTCACACTCCACCGGCGGCAATGGTCCGTGTCTCTTTAACCTTCCCCATTTCGGAATTCTTCCTCCACCGTACCTCCGCCTAACAGCTTTTGATCTCTTTCATTTGTTTCCGGCAGGGGATCGATTTGAAGGCAGGAGGTAAGAGAAAGAAGACCAAGCGCACGGCGCCAAAGTCGAATGATATCTACCTCAAGCTTCTCGTTAAGGTAACCAATTCGATCCCGGTTCTGATTCATAAGCGTTTCTGATTGGTTCGTCGACTGAGATTGAATTTGAATGTTTTTTCAGCTGTACCGATTCCTGGTTAGGAGAACTGGTAGTAGCTTCAATGCTGTGATATTGAAAAGGCTGTTTATGAGCAAGGTTAACAAGCCTCCGCTTTCCCTCTCCAGACTCATTCGATTCACTAAAGGAAAGGTTGGTCTTGTGATTTTATATTTTAGTTTTTGAGTTCATGATATGTTTGATGAGAGCCATTGATTGGATTTGTAATTGATTCATTTTCGTATCATTTTGCCTTTGTTTAGGAGGGAAAGATTGCTGTGGTTGTGGGAACAATCACTGATGACATTAGGGTTTATGACGTTCCAGCTATGAAGGTTACTGCATTGAGGTTCACTGAAACTGCCAGGGCTAGAATTGAAAAGGCTGGTGGTGAATGCTTGACTTTTGATCAGCTTGCTCTGAGAGCTCCTCTTGGCCAGAACACGGTATGCTTCCTTTCTTTTGCACTGGATTAGCTTAAGCTTATTGAATGCCTGGTGCGTGGTAAGATAATGTAGTAAATGAACGTCGATAGTTTAGACTTCTTGATAAGATAATCGCAGTGTAGAGGTTTCTTAAGATTAGTGTTGATGGACGAAGCTAGTGTTGAACTTTGATCAATACAGACCTGCACTGATTTTGCGGGAATGATCTCTACTCTTTATGAACATCCATCTTAGGAACTGGATTCATAATAATGCTCTCAACTCTCTTTGTCATTATACAGTCTTAGTTGATTGAGTGGTTCTGCTTTCTATAACTTCTTACCCTGTTTTGATTTGCAGGTTCTACTCCGAGGTCCCAAGAATGCTCGTGAGGCAGTGAAGCACTTTGGCCCAGCTCCAGGTGTGCCACACAGCCACACCAAGCCTTACGTCAGGTCGAAGGGAAGGAAGTTCGAAAAGGCTAGGGGGAGGAGGAACAGCAGAGGATTCAGGGTTTAAGTTTGTGCTTTCTCTGGTTCTGGAAAAAAATGTAAGAGTCTGTTTGTGTTCATTTCTCCAACACTTGCAATCATTGACAATTTTTTGTTCGAACAATAGTCTTGTCTTAAGAACAAAGTTTGTACCTTTCCTTTGAATCGTTCAATATAGTCTCTTGTTATGAATGTTCCATTGTGCTGTATGTCAATTGGTTAACTTTTGTCTAAATTTTATGTGCCGTATGTAACAACACAAATCAAACCCTCAGTAGGGTTGCTCACGAACCAAGTCGCGTTGAACTTCAGCACGCTCAAACTTGACTTGTTTTTAGTAGAGCTCGACCTAAAGAATTTTGGCTTGTGTCGAAATTAACCTTATTCGAGCGGGCCTAACTCGTAAGTTATCATTTACGACCAAAACGCGAGCTCAACTCAAATTTCACATACTATGACCCACGATGAGAGACTAAATTGAGTTGAATTTGAAACGTGTATGCGAAAAAAAAACATCAACAAGTCAAGCTAAAAAACAAGAGAAAAAAGCTATTCTATTTTTTTCAAGTTTCTACATATATTTTGTTGTAAATGGTATTTGAGGCAAAACACATGTTGTATTATTGAGTTTATTGACGAGCCATATTGTTGAGTTAATATTCGAGTTGGCTCTCAAGATCGAGCAAACTAGCGAGCATATCATAACTCACCCTTGGTTCGCTTAAATTCTAGTCGAGTTCCGAATGAATTTTTTTCAAACCGAACACTTGCTCGCGAGGGGTTTGGTTCCCTCCCTAATCTCGAGTTTAACATGTCACCGACTGAGTTATTCAGTCATTCACGTCGCGATAGATACTCTGTTATTTCATTCATAAGAGCCATAATGACAGTGAGAACAAGCCGCAGTTACAGAAACTTGAAACAGGGGAAACAGTACCAAAAGACATTGAATAGAAGAGAAGTGGAACAGCACACATGGTACTTGGTACAAAGTCTATAAACAAACCAGCACACATTTGACAGCAAAGTTAAACGCCGAAAATCAAAGGACTAGCAGTAGTAGTACTAAGCTTAGATGAACTTTTTGATGAAGTGGTAGATGTGAGCATTGACTTCATCAGCCTTCTCCTGGTTAAGAAAGTGACCAACTCCTTCCATCACCACAATCTCCTCCAACAATGGCACATCCCTCTTCAACCCACCTCCATGGACATACTCCTTTATCCCTGGTGTTGTGTACACCATGTCCTCGTCTCCCACCACGTACTTGGTCGGCACCATCACCGCCGTCCCTGTCCAGGCCGCGGTCAGCTCCCAGCTCCTATGTGACACAGGACAGAACGAATGAACGAATCGATGATGCAGATGGTTTCGTTATTAGAAAATATAAGAGCATCTCCATCCTCAAAAAATTGACAATTTCCAAATGAGGTGGACGATGACGGGACATCCATTTAGCAATTGCTAGTGACGTATGAGTAGTTGCTCAATTAGAAATTTTCCTAACATTTCGAGATAGACAAGTATTTATGTATAGTTGACTAATGAGGTAAAAATTGAATATATTGCTCAATTAGCTAATTGCAGAACAAACATGGCCCAACTAACAGATCAGTGGTTTGGATGATTAAATTCAATGTGGTATTTTGGAGCTAAATGGTTGTGGTGTGAGAATCGTCTTATTTTGTCTAATGAGTAAATTCAATGTGATATTTTAAAAACAGGGAGGCCAAACAAAATACTCGAAATACAGCTTTATTTCAAATATCTGAAGGAGTTATTTGAAATATCAATATCGAGCTATTTCAGCCCAATATAACTCAAACAAACGACTCGTAAGTATAGTACGAGAGTGAAACGAATCAAAACTTACAGATCCAATGCTCTGTAGTAGTTGAGCCCTCCAGTGAACCCCTTCTCATCAAACTTGTCAACACTGTAGTTCAAATCCTCCTGGCTAATCCAAGATGGCAACTTTGCTGGATTCTTAGCACAAATCCCAAACGGCTTCTCATCCGCATCCTTCTTAGGAATACACGGAGGGCCAGGATTCCTGTTACTCAGAATCTTCTTCAGCACCTGATCCGTCCCAGCTCTCTTCATCTCACCTTCCACAACTCCAACCTCCTGAAACCTGCACATATAGTAATCATCTCCAAACACAAGCCTCATCCCATCCACAGGCTTGATCTTGGGGTTCCGAGGCCTGAAGGGTACGCTAAGGCAAGCAAATGCCTTGACTTTATCAGGCCTGAACTGGCACAAGTACCAGCCAATGATGGCTCCCCAGTCATGAGCCACCAAGAACACTTGGTCCACGCCGAGGTGGTGGTCGATGAGGGCTACAATGTCGCCTACGACGTGGTGGCAGGTGTACTCGCGGCTCGATTCAGGGGCATCGGTGTCTCCGAAGCCCCTAAGGTCAGGAGCCACGGCGTGGAAGCCGAGGGAGCTGAGGTGGAGGATTTGGTGGCGCCATGTGTACCAGAGCTCAGGGAATCCATGGAGCAATAGGACTACTGGTTTTTTCTTTCCTTGTTCTTGACCCTTTTCAGCAATGTGCATGTTGATTCCATTGACACTCACTGTTCTGTGGCTGATTTCTTCCATTGTTTTGTTATTTTGAGAGAAAAGAGAGAGATTTGGAGGTGGTGAGAGTGGTGAGAGTGGTGAGAGGTGAAGTTTCGAAGGGGATTAAATATACCCAATAGCGGGACGAGAATGACAAGAGACCCTCAGTCAAATTTTAAATTCTCGGTGAAATTCAAAAACATATTGAAAAAAAATCTCAAATAGCATAATTAGAATGGTTAGAGAAACTAAACGGGATTTTAAGTATTTTTGGGCGAAATTTGGAAAATAAGCTAAGTGAAAACTTCATTTTACATAGAATTACTTGCTAATCCGTTGATGAGGCTGGACGGTGGTCTAAGTTCGTCCGCCCGATTCGGCCGATGAATGTACATGAAGGGAGATTGGAAGGGTTTCTTTAATGAAAAAGTGGGAATAGGTAGGTGAAGTTTCTCAGGGTTTGGCACTGTTGTGGAAAATTGGAGCAGGCATTGACATTGATTAATGGCTTTACTTTTGCTGGCTCAGTGTATAAATGCATAGACCAGATGATTTTTTTGGGAAGGAGGACATTTACTGCAACTCTGCTTTTCACTCTTGCATGGTGGATAGGTAGGTTTGAATAGAGATTAATGTTTAGTAAGTAGTATATAAGCTTAGTTGTAACAATATTTGTATCAGTACCGATAACAAATAAACGGTTTCCTGTTTTTCGAAATCGTTATTGAATCGGAAGAAATTCTAGGAATATGCATACATCATCCGTGGTTTGGGTGAGTTATGATTTAGACTGGCACCGATATCAGACAGAAACACACCGTACATAACCTAACCCCAACCTTTCGATGCATTTCATCAACATTTGTGGTTGATTTTTTTTGTGTGTGTGGAAACAGTAATAGTTGATTGGGATGACTTCACATGGAATCGTCAAGCTCATGGAGCAACTGCAAACATTAGGCCAGCCAGGTTCTAGGTTGAACTATAGAGATAATCTCAGCCATCCTTCAGAAAGAGCCTAGATTGATTATAAGTCAGATCACCAACCACCTGGCACGTAATAATTCCAAGGGAGAGAATATAATCTTCGTTGTTTAATATAAGTTATTATTTACTTACCTTATACCTCTAAAGTCCGGATTCACTAACTTAATCCGCATTAGGTCCATATGCCAAAGACCTATAATGCCTTTTTTCCAACTCTTTTTATACGTACGCCTTGCGAGAATTCATCAAGAAAGACTCTAAAACAGTTCGATTCTTCAATCGGCCATTAGCTCAATTCTCCAATTAAAAACCATCTTAACCTCCACAACACTTGTTGTAAGAAGAAGAAAAAGAACCTATCTTTAGCAAGTAAAAATGAGCAAATGTGTTTGTAGTCACCATTCAAATGGTGAAGCACCTTCTTTGCCACCAAAATCGCAAAACCAACAGTTACCCATGAAAACACAACACCAAACTATAAGAACCAAACTCAACTCCACAACATCACTTGACAACCCAAATCAAAAGATCGCACCTTTCCACTTTCCACCCAAGTAAACCAGACATGAATTCTCCACCCTTCACATTCCTACTTCTACTAACACTCATCACCACCACCACCACCACAACATCAAATGCTCACGAATCCCCATCGGCATCACCACAGCCTTCAACGGCGGCCAACAACCAACAGCCCCTCCTAACCAAAGCCTGCGAGTCTACCCCACTCTACAAGGACCTCTGCATCTCGTCCCTAAGCACCTACCCCGAGTCGGAGGTGAAAGACCTCAACGGGCTAGCAAAGTACGCGATCGAGATGGTATCGAAGAAGGCCGCGTTGACCCACAAGCAGATTGAGGACATGGAATCCAAGTCCGAGGACGAGGCCACCAAGAAGAAGCTCAATGACTGCGAAGAAATGTACGCCGACATCAGCGATACCCTGAAGGATTCCGTGGAGTCTCTAGATAAGAAGGCTTACGACGACGTCATCGAGTCGTTAACGGCGGCGATGAATGACGCTGAGGCTTGTGAGGATGGGTTCAAGGAGCCTCCCGTCGTTAAGTCGCCATTGACTGACGTTAATGAGATGTTTACTAAGTTTTGTAGCATTTGCTTGGCCATCACTAGCACTGTTGACAAATAGGTGGGAAACAAATCCTGCTATTCTGGGTTCAAATTCGCCCTTCCTTATCATGATTTTTACGGTTAAGCCACTCATCTCATTACGGAGGTGAAACAGAGTATGAACACAGTAATTGAATCTGGATTTTATCTTCGACGAACAAAGATTTGTACGGTCCGCTGTGAAAATTCAAAGCTTTCTACCAGTTATCAATCAAACCAATCAATCCACTGTAATTTAAGAAACATTCATCATCTTCGGTTTCATGAAAATCATTCAGAGGTTGATCTCTGATATATATTAAAATCTTTGATATGAATGTGATCCAATAACATTGGAGCGCATCTCCATTGATGAATGGGGAGAAGGCTCAAGCAGAGAGGATTTTTATATTTGATCTACGCACAAATAAAATCCTGGAGGCCGTTGAAGAAGCTGTTTCCAGGAAGAACTATGTGCGGTTTATGAAAGGAGAAGATTAAACAATTGAGAAAAAAGCCAGAGACAGAATCATGAGAAACCCAATTGAATATTTCAAGAAAGACGATTGATTAACGAGACGAAATCAGGGTTGAAAGCAATGCTGCTGCTGGTGCTGCTGCCGCCCAGCGGTGGAGCTGCCAGATATATGCTTCGGCGAAGAACTCTAATTTTGATTTTTATAGAGGGGATCTCTTGACCTAGAATGATCTGGACTTTGATGAGCCCACAAAGAATAGAACTCCATTTACTGGTACAAGAAAGCCCAATTGATTTTCTTGTTTGTCCTAAAATTGGAACTTTTTTTTTCAAATCAAAATAGTGAAAATTCTCGTATAACGAGATGAGCGGTGTACTTATTATGACGTTAAATATAAATATAAATAAGGATCTTAATACATAGCATTACGACGACATTCATAAAGCACCATACCCACTCAAATATTGGGAGTGGAGGAGAGAATGAGTTACGTTTACTCGTTTCTAATGATAATTTATCGTTTTCCTTTAATATGAGTCTCATAACAATAGAAAATGGTATGGACATTACATATATACAATTTCAGAGCTCCTTATTCACCAAACATTTTTGGTTCTATGGGGCATAAGAAGAGAGCCAAATGAGCACATTTTCAGTCAATAATTAACGATGGTGGAGATGGTGGCTCGACGATTAGGGATGATCTTCGTTTTGTGAATCAGAGATATTTTGGGGTGAGATTGGTTTTTTGTGTGGGGACCAAAAAATATTTATTAATTCTTTTATTTTTCTTTTTTTATGGCCCATTTTTAAAAAAATATATCCAGCCGCTATCAAGGTTGGTATTGACGTGACATATCCACGTAGAGGAAAAATGGACAATGACTGGTTGGATTACTGGAAATCTGCTAATGAGTATCGTATATAGCGTTAAATAAATTATAATGACATGTAATGCATAATTTTTACTGTAATAACATGTGATGTGTTATGAAGAATATATGTGATGAATGTCCATTACTCAATGTAATTCAATACTATTCATAGCCCCATTTATATACTTATTCATGTGCTCATTCATGTATGTAATAATGCTAGAATCCTATGAAATTGTTCCTCACCTATAAATAGATGTTCATCTTGTACCAATAGGGGATGAAATAAGAAAGTTCTCTTTCCCTCTCTTTTGTGTCTCTTCCTTTCCATTGTTCTTTATAGTTATATTTTCAATCCATTAGTTTCTTAACACGTTATCAGCACGAAGCTCTGCCTCCTAATATTTCCTTGAAGATTCACGAAAATCGCTATATCCTTTTATTTATTACAATCATTATCATTTTTACGTCATTTGAATTTCTATCCATAATACATTTTCTTATGTTTGTTGCTATTTACATATTTGAAGGATTTGCTACAAATAGTCAAATACTAATGTTAGTTGGATTTGTTACTTTGCTTTGGATTGGATTCATTATCTTTAACATTCGCTACTATTATCATTGTTTAATTTCTTATTTTTTTTAGATGTTGTTAATCTTAAATGGTTTGTGAATACTAACCGAGGTTGGCTACTGCTTACTTGTAGCAATCAGTTTGAACATCCAGTTTTGTGGTGGTTTTTGAAAATTTATTCCTAGTTAAACGCTTATGTTTCTTTTTAAAACATAAATTGAGTTAAATTTCTCGATCATACTATTATATTGAGTCATAATTGATTTATCAGTTGTTTATTGGTTATAATTGAGATGTATTTATCCATTTGGTATTATATTTTAATTTTCTCGATCATTATTTGTTTCTTATATAATATATGAAATTATTGTGTTATCATCCACAAAAATATTCTGTTAAATTTTCTACCCTTATACATTTGCTACTGTTTTGATATTATTGTTTAATTTCATAAATTATGGATCCTAGTCATACATTTTCTATTCATGATTTTATGGGTCAAAAGTCAATTTATATTATTGGTAAATTCTTTTGCCATTGTATTGATGCTACCGTTACAAATGGATTAGTTAATTAGTACCATTTATCTTCACCATTCTGATTTTTTTTCATTGATAACATTATGTTGATTTTTGTATTCTTCATATGTTTATTGTTGGACTCATTATTTATTCATTACTAAATATTTATCTAGTATGTTAATTATAAAATTCGTATTTGTGATATTTGATGTTTCGGAAAAAATTTATCTTTATGGGCCGGCACGAGAAGTTAAAACCCACTTATAGTGGTATTATGAAATCATCAAAGATGATACCAGAACATGTTATCATGACAAAGTCATAACTTTGTTCTTATTCGCCATCACCTCCATGAATGGTTGAAAAATGAGCAACGACTCATATGTGCTTTGTGGCATAATGTCAAAGTCATGTATGACCACCACAAGTGGAAACTTTTATTAAAGTAGGATACGATTGAAGTACCAGGAGATACATATTTTGAGGAAAAGATCGAATATCTTATGAGTCTCGAATGTTTGGTGGTCCAATGAGATACCATATCATTCCATGAAATGAATTCTCATATTCATATGTCCATACATTGATAAATACACATACATTCCCACACGTGTAAACACCAATATATGATTGTGGAGGAAAAGACCTATTATTTCATATGGTCATGAATTTTGAGACATACATCTTTTTCATATGAAAGAGAGTTGTGAATTGATGTTGAAAAATTCCAATCACATCAAGGGTCATACAACCATCAACTTTATTTTGATGATCATAGTTCATATGATATTTTAACCCTTTAAGTGAAGTGTAAAACCCCATATGTCACATTATCTTAAAGCGAATTGTCCCTATAAGGAACCCTTTTATTCGGATGGACATAACAATTGTGGTTATACGAGAATTATTGTTCCATTAATTTGTGACATAGATGATTGAGAAATATCTCTATTTATCATTCAAACTATGTATCATTCTCATGACAAAAATGAGTATTTTATGATAAGAATCACCATAATTAATTGTGATATATATCACATTGATAGTGCACCAAGATATATGGTGTAGTACACATTTCTCTCAAGCTCTAAATCGAGCTATTATATTGTTCATGAAGGAACAAAATCTTTATTCCAATTTGTTTAGGATCAAGAGAGGAATAATAATATGGTCTATGGCTATACAATTATTGAATCAATAATATTATCCTCTAATTTTTACTACACATGTTATTGTGATTGAGATACATATATATAAATGTAAACTATAAGTTTACTCGTCCTGACAACTATTATTTGGCATAACCGGTGAGACCATCCCGGTTCAATCATGATGCGAATCGATAAGTACCTTTATGGTCAATTTTGATGATTCCATAATCTAAAGAGTATGTTCTCTTGAACTTTGTTGTGCATGATGGTCTCAACTTGGGTATTCTAAAGAAATGATTCCTAAGGTTATAGGGATTTAAGTAGTCCTTGTGACTCCCCTACTTCACAGGGAACACAAACAATTTTGTGTTACGTCAACAAGCTTTCGTTTCTAGGAGAGTCTCATCGCTTCTCCATTACCCATTGTTGAGTGAAATCTCCAACAAACCTTAACTAATATTTGGGTTGCTTGTTCTTAAGCAGAGTAGATTGTTGGATAATCATCAACTAAAGTAAGATCATTTTGTCCTCCATACAATAAAACAAAGGTGATATTTGTGGATTCATACACCCAACATGTGAGCCAATTATTTTAATTGATGCATCAATTAGATAGTCACATGTGTATATCATGACAAACTTTAATTTGGGAGATTACTAGCTCAACCATTTGGTTATGAGCATATTTTCATGATTATCCAATAACGAAAATGTGTCATTGAGACGAACATTTTCCATTTATATTATTGTGAACATGTCATTTACATGAACAACACAAATTCGCATTACGCCAAAAAAAATTGTTATGAATTCCTCCATTATATGTGATTTGTGGGTCAAAACCTTATACTTCCTATCTATGGATATATGGATGTGATATACACATCTGAATTGCTCCACCACCATTTATTAGGATGAGTTCTCAATTCAGATTGAGAAATTATTGTGAATACGAGTTTATCGATGGTAAAATATCAAATTATTGTCGGAAGTATTTTGATGACTGGTTTGGAGGTTTATATTTAAACTTCCCAACATTAGGGGGAGAAAACAAAAGTTGGCCAAGAGATTAGATGAATGATCATATTATTTTGATCCTCGCACTAAGCAATATGAGCTTGAAGTTCAAAAGTATATAATTCATCATTTGTCAGACACTTTACTGACCCAAACAGAGTAAAACTCTCATGTGCCAACTCGCAATGCTCCAGTGATAATGATGTCGATATTGGGCAATCTGACATCACAACTGAGTCTAAAACCCGTATAAAACATGGTAGACCACACGGTTCCAAAGAAAAAATCCCTCGAAAAGTGAAATGGAGCTATATACAAAGATGGTTAAATTGAGGTTAAGATTATATAAACAAAGCCACCAATAGAACCAAATAAAGTGCTCAAGAAGAGTCTCAGGTACCTATAAGATATGAATATATATCTCAATTATCTATATCTTGGATGGAAAATATTGAAACCCCAATGAAGTCAACATCGATGAAATTTTTGCGTATAGTGCAACACTAAATATGATAGTTGAAAATGAGGATCATTAGCCAAAATGCACGCAAAGATAGAAATGATTGGCTGAAAATTTCAATTTGAGGCAAATTCAAATTCCAAAGAGAAATGAAAAGTTTTAAAACATTAAGTCTTTATACATTGAGATGTAAAGTATGAGTATGAGAAGTTATGAAACATCTCATTTTTGAAAGGTTTTGTACAAAAAACCTATAATATATTGATTATGAGAAAATATACTCTCATATGGTGGATGCAACTACTTTTTATTATTTGATTAGTCTGGCAATATGTGACGAGACTGAGTTTGCCTCTAATATATGTCATTGCAACCTATATGTACGGTTTACATGAACGAATACACATGTCTATATGAAATTCCCTCGAGAATTCATTTTGCTATAAGCAAACAATTCCAATTCACGTGAATAATATTCAATTACATCCAATTGATGTCATATGGATTGAAAGATTGAGAGAGGTGATACATTTAGCATATCAAATATTTCTCTCCGCATATAATTTGTTTTTTTTCTCCTTTTTAAGTTGAAGTTTGGAAACTCATCTTTAACATATTTTATGATTTTGAGATTGTTTTCGTACCAAAAAAAAAATTCTCACTTTTATTTTATATTTACAATGTATTTATTTTATTTGTTAGACTTTAAATGTCTTCATCATTTTTTGTTTTGTTTCATAGATGACAAATATTTTATTTGAGACTCCTGAAGAGTTTCTGAAAGCAATCAAGTATTTGATTAGCTAGAGAGTTTGAGATGTGGAAAGATTAATCTTACCACTAACTTGCAAATTGTGCATCCCTCAAACATGACTCGTGTATATCATCAATGATATACTAATAATACCCATCAAACATTTATATGGATATATTATGGCTATAAGAGTCTTGATGGTGGTAAGATCGCTATATGTGCTTATATGTCGATTTGAATCGATTTTTATAACAAAATGAAAACTACTACGTGGTTTTGGAATATAAATACATATTGGCGGTGAACAATAAATTGATTGTATATAATGCCACTATATGTGGTTTGTGAAATAGGCTTATAACACCACATCGCCATTCACAGATGTGATCCTATAGATGATACATGAAATATATAATGCAAATATCCTCGAGTTGGTAGAAGATTGCGTTAGCAAAATTATGCTTAACCAATTTATTTGCTTAGCGTTAAACGCAAGACAATGGTGAAATAAGTGTGCAAACCAACAATCAAGTGAAAAATCGGATGTCGTCACGAGGAGGAGTATATATATGCACTGCACTGATTTCGTCATGAGGGGGAGTATATACACACTGTACTCTTTTTCCCTTAATCATGGTTTTTCCCACTGGGTTTTCCTGATAAGGTTTTTAACGAGGCAGACTTAAACAACGTCATATGATGGTTATGCACTCTTTTCTTTAACTGGGTTTTTATCCCATAGGGTTTTTCCGAGTATGGGTTAATGATCCACATTCTCATCTAATAATCATCCAAGGGGGAGTGTTATGTAAATATTGATTATGAATGACCATTGATCATATTATATGCATAAACTCCAAAGAGAGGGAATAATATTTTCATGAGTTCAAATCATCGTGAAACAAGTGCGCTCGAGTCATAACTTGACTGATTTATTCACTAAGTCTTTTTTTTTCCTACATCAATTTTTGGGAATCTAGTCTAAAATATCAGAGTTTGCCGACTGAATGATCTCAACTGCTACAATGATGAGGGGGAGTCAATATGAATGATTTCAAACAATATCATCATCAGGGGGAGTTACGCAATGCACTCTTTTCCCCTTAACCATGGTTTTTCCCACAGGGTTTTCCTGGTAAGGTTTTTAACGAGGCGGTATCAAATAGCGTATTCAAAGAACATGATGCACATTCTTAACCAATGGACATTCAAGGGGGAGTGTTATGAAGAATATATGTGATGAATGTTCATTACTCAATGTAATTCAATACTATTCATAGCCCCATTTATATACTCATTCATGTGCTCATTCATGTACCTATTCATGTATGTAATAATGCTAGAATCCTATGAAATTGTTCCTCACCTATAAATAGATGTTCATCTTGTACCAATAGGGGATGAAATAACAAAGTTCTCTCTCCCTCTCTTTTGTGTCTCTTCCTTTCCATTGTTCTTTATAATTATATTTTCAATCCATTAGTTTCTTAACATGATGTAATTACTAAATATTATATAAGCCGCATTTTTTTTAGGGTAAATGGTAATTCGAGCATGTGCTTTCAAACAATCCCGTAACACTTGTAGTGTGGCTGTTCAATGGGCTTTAACAAAGGCCCATCAAAATGTAAGCCTGGGCTTTACTCTTCATCAAAATTCTTCTATATAAACGGTCAAAATTAGGGTTCCGTTCAATCATCTTTCAAGTCTCTCTAATGGCTCTCAATCTCATCTCTGCCGCCGATTCATTCACGGAAACATTTTTCAACTGGTTTTTCTTTCCTTGTACTTCCTCTGTTTAATGGGTTTTTTTTTCTGATGAAAATCGCACATTATTTCTCCTGGAAATAGCTTCATATTGAAAACAGCCTCCAGGATTTTATTGTGCGTAGATAAAAGGGAAATCCGATCTGCTTGAGCCTTCTCCCGTAAATGGAGATGAGCTCCAATATTCACTGGATTACATTGTTTTCCTGTAATCGGCTCGAGCTGGCTTTACCGTCGAGAATGGCGTCGTTTCTGATAATGACTTGGCTACTGCCGATGAATCGGGGGACTTTCAGATCGGCGGCTCTAAGAAGGTTAACGGAAAACATCAGAGGTTTGAATCAAATTAAATGAGAGATTTCCAAGGGTGAATTTCGGCATTAATCTTCTTTCTATACAAATAAATATTCTATTTGTTTTGGTAAAAGATTGCTTCACTGTGGACTAATCTTCAGCGAACTACATAATCCATGAATTAATGACCTAGTGAGTAATGAACCAGCTACTCGATCAACATGTGATATATGAGTACTTCTTCGCCGCAGGAAATGATCTATGCAAATTCCAATGTTTTCAAAACCGTACCGGACATCATATCGGAAAGTTTATTGGTAGGAGGTTTGATGGTTCAACCGTGGTTTTAAACCGGTTTAACCGTTTCTAATATTACATAAAAATAATATATATAAATTAATAGCAAAATACCGTATCGAATAAATTAGTAATAAAACCGGATTATACCGATAGTAGAAAGAGTTAAAAGTATTATAATTTATATGAAATTCTCTATAATTTGGGTACTAAAATGTAAATATCACTTAAATCAATACTCAGAAACTCAGTAAGCTTTGGGGAATATGGAAGTCGAAGTTATAAATGAAAAGCTCGATTGATGGTTCAAACCTCACTCGACGATGGTGAAGCAAACTGAAAACTGAGACTTCGAAAACCTCAATCAAACCTCACTCGACGGTGAAGCAAACTGGAAACGGGGAAGTCGGAGTCGGAGTCGGAGTCGGCGTCCGACTGTGGGAGTCGTCCTCGAAGTCGGACTTTCGGATTCGTCGTCGAAGTCGGACTGTCGGAGTCGTCGCCGAAGTCGGACTGTCGGAGTCGTCGTCGAAATCGGACTGTCGAAGTCAGACTGTCGGAGTCGTCATCGGATCAATCAATCTGGGAGTCGATTTGAAAACCCCCGACGACAAGGACGAACGGTCATGGTGCTTTTCTTATCCCTAATTGATTTGGTGAGATTGAGATAATGAGAGAGACTTGATTTGGTCGAAGGAAACAACAAATAGATAAATTCCAAACTGCTGCGTTCTATTTTTTTGCATCAGTGGACAAAACCGCGGTTTGGACTATGTCGGCCGGTTTGACCACGGTTGGCCGGTTGAACCGGAAAAAGTAGAAAAAATGCGTTTTTCACAATACCGAGTTCTACCATACCGGGCTGGTGACCGATACCCGGTTCAACCGGTTCAACCGGCCGGTACGGTCCGGTTTTCAGAACATTGCCAAATTCTTATGGAAATCGTCGAGGAAGAGAGACAACTCGAGAGTCCTGACGCGACCAGACGAACGTCTCGCAACTGAACAAAGTAGTATGTTGTCTTGATTAAAGACCCAATTTTAAACAGCAAACCAAATCTAAGCGATTCACAGAGTAAATAACAATGTCGATCAAAACAACTACTCGGATGAACATAACTCAAACGAGACACTTCTCGAAATCAAATGTAAATTCATGGAACATCAGCAGCTACGAGTAAACTTCCACCACACCAGAATGGCTTCAATCGAAATTAGCATTCAAGAACTTGAGCAATTCGTTCCTCTTGTTCTCTGCCTCTTTGTCCTCTCTTGATTTGTCCACCTTCAGCAGTATCTGCAAAATATATACAGACATAACCATGTTGGAGATCGATAACCACTTACGATTTTTCAAACCAAGATAACGCTATACGTTGTAAAGCTGACCTTTTTCCCGGAAACAGCACTTCGGCGCACACCATCATCCTTGTCCTTGTCGCGTCCTAGAAACTATAGGAGGGAAGGAGAACAAGGCAGGTTAATTGATTGACGACGAGTGTGATTGGGTAAGTATTGTGAATGGGTCGAGTATGACTTGATCTACCTTTGAGAGTTGCACAGGACTGCTACTCCTCTCTCGCCGTGACTTCTATTCAAAGCTCACATTGCCAGGGACAAACCAGAGCCACATATCGAAAATCCAAGGCAAGCAAAAAACAAAGTGCCCAGAATTCATGTCAAAGACCCCAGCTCCAATGTTCGAAGAGCCAAAATAAACAGGCAGAAACGTACTATCAGTATCTCCGACTAAGGTGACTGGATTTATGTAACAAGAGAAAATTGAAGCAATAGCTGCCTACCTCTTTTGCCTTTTGCTTCTGTCGCTTATGGCGATGAGTCTTACTTCGGTCCTTGTCCTTGCTCTAGCAAACATAAAAACAGGATTATTAGACCAACTGGTGAACTGATGTTGCTGCTAAAGAAGAGCTACAGTACGGTCTCATCACCTTCTTTGACCGATCGCTTTTCCTGCGCTTCTTCGAGTGACTAGATGTTTCGCGGTCACTTTCTGATGAGCTGTCACTTCTGAGACGAACCCACACCATAAACAACACAGGTAAGAGATTATGATGATTGGGATCTACTAAAGTATGCACCGAAGGATGACAAATTCTGCCGTGAATTACTTATCCTAGTAAAACATCCACCCAGAGATTGGTAATGCTCAATGTAATTGAAGAACCATTTTGACATTGTAGACATCCCAAGATCAACAAATCGCTACTGTGTTAAATATTGTTCAAACAAGACAATCACAGGCAGTAAAATGAGGTTGCTCTAGTACGGCAGCCAGAGCTCAGTAGCTGTAAACCGGATGATAATATCACAAATTCGAGAGCATAAATAACCAATACATGCAAGTCGATAGCATAACCAATACTCATCGAGAGCATAAATAACCAATACATGCAAGTCGACAGCATAACCAATACTCAACATTCACATATCCAGAGATCCCTAAGTAAATATCAGACAGCACAGCTAGTATCCTAACTTTAAGCGGGAAATGATGACAGATCCGCAACAAGCATAATCAAGGAATCGGGAAAGGAACCTGGATGAGTACGAATCGGAATCGGATTCCTCAGAATCAGATGAAGAGCGGCGGCGCTGGCGGCGACGCTTGGAATGGGATTTTTCCTTGCCCTTCCTACTACGAACCTTGAGAGAGTCCCTGTCCTTGTCGCGTCGACTACGGTGGTGGTGGTGGTTGTGACGCCGGCGACGGCGTCGAGAGGTAGAGGAATCAGATGAGTAGGATGAGTCTGACGATTCTGACTGCACCGACGACGAAGAGGCCGCCATGGATCGCGGGGAAGGGAGAGAGATGGAGTAATAGGGTTTCAGTTGAGATTTGATAATTGAGAAATTTGGCGCAGAACACAATCAGCCTCATAATTAGTGAAGTTTGCTCTTAAAGTTGGGCCGAATATCTCAAAGGTATATGGGCTGGCTGAAACGATGATGGTTTCAGCCCAATCAATTATACATTTCTAGGCCCAAAATTAAGAGGGTGTCTTGTCTGGATCATTGTAGATCCATTGCAATTTTCTTTTGGATTACTACAAAAATGATATCATTTGCCAAGATGAGGATAATGGGTGGTATTGATACGAATTTATTATATTTATTATTCGTTTGTTTAATTATTGGGTTTTATTTATTTTTGTGGATTTGTATATATATATATATAACTTTTAAATTGTGTCTATTAATTGAGGGTTTCAGATATATTCATTTAGCCCATTAGTTTATGATTTTCGCATTACAATTTTCAAATATCTTTTTGTCTCCGTAAGGATCTATTTCGAATAAATTTCCAATCCAAATATCCAATTGTATGAGGTTGGTAGATATTATATCCCATATTATCCTTTGTTTCCTATCATATAAAGGTGGTATTTTGTCAATTTTGTTTAAAACTCAAATAAGAAAAATGTCGGAGTTAAACAAAAAGCAAATGTAACTTATACTATTATAATTCCAACTAAATTTATTTATACATTTTTTTATATTCTTTTATAAATCTATTAATTTTTGCGATGCATCACATAACTTAATTGATAAGAATTAACATTAGCAAATTAACATTTGACATTCTTAGATACTTATGAGCACCTACTTATGACAATCCATGTCATTAAATCCTATCACTCCATAATGCCCCATCAAACTACATTGCTTAATTTTTTTTATGAATTTTATTAATAAGATTCAAAAATCGTATGGTATTTCTAGATGTTTCGATTGCTAAAAAAAAATCAAAAAATTATTGTGTTTCGCTTTCTCAATTTTCAAACCTATTATGCAAAAAGAAAACTACCTACCCTACCCCCACCACGAAATCGACTAACCAGCCGGAGAAATCAAAAAACCAAAAAGTAAAGAGTTTCGACACACTAAAACAAAAGACTCTGGTAGGTTGCCGGACTTTCGGGCTTGCAGCGACGGAGAAGCCGGACTCCCGCTCCCAGCTTGTGCTTGCATCGATGGGTGAATGGCTCCAAGGCCACTCGCGTTGTTCGAAACCCGGGGCACATCGAACTTCTTTAGTGACTCAGTCGGTTTTCGATTTCCTTCCTCACCTAGACTCTCCTCTGTCGTTGCATCCTTAAGCGACGGTTCGTCATCATCGCTCTCAGCAATTGACAGGTTTAGGATTTGAAGGGCCATCAAATCCGGTTGAGAGGTGTCCGCGTCAGCTCCAGATTGGATCAGTCGTTCGCTTCGCGATGTTGACGTTGCCGACTTCTCCAAGCTTTGCCCCGCCGCCTTCTTTGGTTTCGGAAGGGACATTTTTTGTTTCTTTCGTTGGTGGTTTTTGTTTTGATAGTGAATTGGTTAGCATTTTTTATGATGTTGGGTAAAGATTTCGGATCAATGAGTATTATATCACGTGGCGAAAGTTTGCTTCTTGATTACTCGGTGTTTGTTTTACTGGTTGATCTTTGGTTTGATTTAATGTATGAAGGTTGCTGTAAGTGTTTAATAATGTGGTGAACGTTTTGTCAAGTTAGTATTATATCATGTGGTGGAGGAAGTTTACAGGGGATTCCTGCATATAGTGTTGCTAAGGTTTCTTGATTACTTGGTGCTTAATGAGTAAAAAGTAAAGCCAAGGATTAGCTTAGTGGATGATGAGATGATGGGTTCCCAATTGCTAGTTGAGACCAAAGTGCAGGTTCTTCTACTTGATCTTCTTTGATTACAATCTATGAAGCTTGTTGATTCTTCAACATTGAAAATTGGATATTTGGTTTCTCTCTTTCTTCAGGAGGCTTTGAGGTTCTTGTTGTTGACGTTGTTCCATCAGACCGTCCTATCTTACCTCCAACACCTCGGAAGAAGAACAGTTTGATGAGCTTACTTTTTGTTTGGAAGGAAGTACTCGAGTAATACTAACAAATCTGCAAACAAGCTTTCAGCAGTTGGTGTGGTGGAGGAGTTGTTTGAAGAAGGTCCTGCCATTCTTGCAGAGAGGTAGAGCTGACAAAAATTGATCCGGCCTGACAAGCCCGTTCAATCCGCCTAGCCCAGCTTAATCTGTTACCCGTTTGACTAAAAAATTAACAATCCAAAATACGTCCAGTTTGTGATCCGATGAACTCGTG
This sequence comes from Linum usitatissimum, assembly GCA_030674075.2. Classification (NCBI taxonomy): domain Eukaryota; kingdom Viridiplantae; phylum Streptophyta; class Magnoliopsida; order Malpighiales; family Linaceae; genus Linum; species Linum usitatissimum. The sequence goes on along the minus strand of JAUJYP020000285.1, from coordinate 4,609,902 downwards.
AACCGATGAACCTGTGATCCGATTAACTTATAATCCGACTAACCCGTAACCCAATAGCCCGTAATCCGACTAACCCGTGACCCGCCTAGTCCGCCCGTTTAACCCATCATATCATCCGACAAAGTATGAAGTTCTATCTCAAATACAGTTTATCATAAATTCTAATAGATAATTATTTCATAGTCTAAAATTAATTTGATGGCATTTCCTTCAAAAATAATTACTTCATTTTAGATAAATATTCGTAAAAGCAAACTTTGTGTATTTAAGACGATATGATACTATTGCTCAATGTTCACTTGTGAGTTGATAATCATATTTCTTTGAAAGAAGTGGATAATATCAATTAGTTTACATACGACACATTCGATATTGATAACATAGACTAAGGACTAAATTGAGGTACTGTCCTTCTAAAGTTGGGTAGTTGAATTCAACATTATGTTCTGTTTATTATGTAGTTATTAGCATGGACAAAATAAATAATAGGAGCTAACTAAGTTTTGTTGACTTACAAAAGTAATGAGAGAAGAAAAGACACAATAAATAAAAATGATAAATTCTGAATAAACATGAACGAGAATGAAGAATCTTAATGATAAAATGACCGTCAAAATTTGGAGGGTTTTATTTTTACTTTTATTCATCATCGATTTTATAATCCTAAAATTAAAATTTTAATTTGTAATATAGAATTTTGTTAAATTTAAATAAAAAAATGTGAAAATGATTATTGAATCTAAATTCTATTTTTTATTATTTAAATAAAATTTATGTGTTATATTTTGATAATTGATTGTACATTGATGGGCCGATAGGCAATCCAAGCCAACCCGTGATCCGCCCGGCCGAAACCCGATGAACTCGTGATTCGGAACCAGTAATCTGATGAACCCGACTTCCCACAAATGCAGACTGGGAAAGGACCTTCCTTTAGATCGAAGCTCGGGGCTGTACAGATGTGCTGTCTTCCAGGTGGACCAAACGCCAGGAGACGGTTTCTCAGTGAACTCGTGTCCATTGTTCACGCCTGGATCGAAGCCATGGGAAGGTCCCTTCCTGTGCACAAACTGTCGGAAGAAGAAAGACGCAATGGAAGGAAAGCGGCCAGGGGGATAGACAAATGACAGTATGAAGCACTATGCCTGGTAAACACAAAGAGTATATAATGCAATGTTTGCTTTCTTTGTTCTTTTTTTCATTGGCGACGGGAGCTATGCTTGATTTCTTTTGTTGCGAGCTTCTCGTACTGATCTGTAATTCATGTGTAGGGAATAGTTTCAAGTAGGGGGGTACTTCCATTTTCGTTTTCGAGTTGATCTTGCTGTGTTTTTATTGATGCTGGTTTGTGACTCGAGCTCTACCCTTTGTAGCATCACTGACAGAGGAGAACTGAGTTCCATTTGTTCTGATTGCATAGATTGTGTTTGATTGATTTCTGACAGCGTTTTTGGTCAAGAACTTGGAAGTAAGAAATCTAAAGCTGTAAATTTCTTTGATTTTAGGCCATGGCATCAATGTTATTCTTTTCACTACCATGTAATAGAGTTCATCTGAGATCTACTATGTATGTCAATACATAGAGTGATTTTGTGTTTTGGTTCGAGGCTTCTTATAGCGGTACGATAGGTAGTTAAAGTCTAGATTTTGCGTATGGATCGTCTCATAACAGAGTTTTGCTTAGGGAATTGCTAGTTTCTTGAATAAACCATATCGGATTCAGAATCGATGATTGCTAACGATTGTGGCGAAACCAGACATGCTCGATCAAGGTAGTGTATTGAGGTATGTTTAACCGATACGATAGTTTGATACATTATCTTTCACAAACACTATAAAACATTAAAACCCACATGGTACAAGAAGCAAAGAAAAACACACATTCATACCACTGCAACACATAACCAAACGAGACACATGAACATGGAACATTAGATGATATTAAGGCCACAAAGATCAGCTAGGAGGCACCCATTGGAGTTCAATGCCGTGGTTCCACACAGTCGCAGGATTGTCGGGATTTGTGTTGACCACCGATGTGTAAGCAGTGCACCCTCCCATCCTAACCCTGATCATGTGAGAGGTCATGGCTGAATCTTTCAAGTAATGGCAGCACAGAGTACCTTTGCATCCCCTCCCTACTTCCAAAGCTTCAAATTTGCGACAAAAGCTGGCTGAGGAACAGTTCAACGGCGCCAGAAGGATGTTATCAGAGCAGTTAAACAGCAAAACAGTGTTACGAGTCGAGATGTTGAACGGCAGCTTGTCATCAAGTGTAATCCCTCCTAAACCAAGGTCAGACGAGTAGCACACGTTGGTTTTGATTGAAGGAGGGCTTATGACGAGCTTGGAACTACTCGGGTTGATGCTTAGGATTTTATAGTAAACCCCCTGAGCCGACATGAACTCCAGGGTGCGATTGTTACAGTAGACTCTGTACCTAGGGTCGCCACAACTGTTACTCGTGCTGAGCGGGTATGGGACCTTCATGTTACCGCATCGAGGACATGCCTCGAGGGTTGCCGTGATCATTGGTGTGGTAAGTAAGGGTACTGGGAGAGGAAGGAGTGAATGTTGAGCACTGAAGCAAAGAACCATGGAATCCTATTTATAGAAGCCATGAACAATTATATATGAACATTTTTTCTTGGGTTAGTGCATTACCAGCCAACCTGTGGCTGGACACATGTCAGTGGGCTAATTAGCCAGTTTATGAAAATGAAACTATCAGTGAGTGATTTATTGGTCCCGACACAATGAATGAATCAAGTGGGTATAAACGATAATTGAAATTCCAAGGTTGGAGAACTACACTGAACAGAGGTCACAAACTCAACTAAATCAACCACCATGATAACGGGGCTCTAGAATCTCAAATGTCGGCATTCTCAAGAACCGTTGCATCCCAATAATTTGAATTGTTGGGAAGGGATCTCAAACGGAAGCTCTCATAAGAGTTGAGGTTTGCATAGTTTCGATAAATTATGTGTACAGATTAAAGGCTACTGGGATTCAAAATAAAGATTGGAGTAAACAATGAATACATAGATTGGAGTAAACAAAGACTTGCATTCTCCCACTTACCTTGTAGAGCATTTGCCCTTTTGCATGGACCTTCCCACTATGCCACTTAAGTGGGTTTATTTTCCCAATCAATAACCTAATTTTATCGGTGGTAACGGAATTAAAATAGTCAAAAACCCAAATAAAATTTTAAGTTTAAAGGGTAGTATATTAGGCAAAATATTGGACAAATTTTCAATTTTAATAAGTATATATAAAATTTTATCAATCTGAAACGAAAATCGTAAAATTATTACCCAAGTTGGCCCACTTCTGGTTTCACCACTTGGCTTGCTATATTTAGATGGACAACTAGCTTAAGAGAAGCCTTCCAATACTTGAGAAATGATTCTATGTTTAGAATGAATTTATAAACCAAAAAATGACAAGAGATTTCCAACAACTTGTCAGTCTTTAATTTGCTGAGGCAGAAAGGTTTCAAGACTTCTCCAGAATGTTTCCTCTTCCTTAATTAAACATCACCATCAAACCCTAACCCATTTCTAAAATGGTACATCTCTGTTGGATGTGGTCTTTTTAGTGTTGGGTATGAGCTTGTTTCGATGTTCGAGTTGAGTCTATACTCGTTACAACGCTCTACCGCAGTATGATTATACCGATTAAGATTTGTATGAATCTCCACGACGATTAAGATCATCATCTCTAGCTATTACCGTGTTCCAGAGGATTGGCACCTCCGTGACGAACAATAACCGGCGTGTGTGATTTAAGCATCGGCTTGTTTACTGTGTCAATGAATCAAGTACATAATTCAAGTACGCAACTAGTATCCTGATGTCGTTAGCAGATGGCTAGACAGATCACCAAGTAAGGTTAATCAAACCACGAGTCGGTCAAATTGCAAGTTTCGAGTCACTAGTTGATTAAATTTTGGATTTGACAAGTTCAGGTTGTTTGGATTTGATTAATTTGGGTCATCAATCGAATTTTGGTCAAATTGCAACACGACATGACTACATCGAGTCTCGAAACTTCACGGTTGATAAGGGCACATTTCCATTTCATATAGAAAATACTATAACATCTACAAGCCTAACTTAATTGCCAAGTCAGAATGTTACAAAGACCTACGCGAATAACGCAACCAAACTACAACGCTGAAAAGCCTTATCAAATATCAATACATATATTTCCATTTGTTCCTCACCTTTGCAACTGATCAGGTGTGTGGTTGCTCGTCGTCGATGACGAAGTGGTCAGAATCCCATTATCGGCAGGAGGAGACGACCCCCATTTCGCCTCCGACTCGGTTGGCTCCATCACTTTCACCGTTCCGTCCGTCAACCCAATGGCTAACTGGTTCGGCTCCTGAGGGTGGGCAGCAACCACCAACGGGTAGACTGGCTGGCTCCTATTTTTCGACAGTTAAACAAAAGAGTAAATACAAAGTGATCGGCTACAAGATAATGTTTCGTGGCATCGGAAGAGAATTTACCCGCTTAAGACTGACTGAGGTAGATAAGCTGATGGAGCAATGCGACATCTTAGCCTTAGAGTATCGGCATCAAACACTCCGACGCTACCATCGCAGAAAGTTGCGTAGATTAACTGGCTGTTGCAGGAGTATGCTGCATTAGATATTGGTGCGGAGATTCCATCGTGTGGCTTCCACTGCAAGAAAGGGTTTGGTGAAGGCTTCAGTAAGAGATAGGAAGCAATAAGGTAAAAAGAGAATGTGGAGCATCCGAACCTGACGAACGCATTCCATTTTGGAGGCATCATATATGGCCAGCTGCGACTCGTGTACGACAAGCAGGCGAATCTGATCCGAGTGGAACTGCACTCGAGTTTCCCCAGTTTGTGCCTTTCCAGCTGGGATCTGAACCGGAACTGTTTTCCGTTTGTCCCATGAGTCGACACTCCAAATGCAAAGCTGCGAATATTTCGGAATAGGTTAGTTTATATTTTGGGCACATTCATAGATGGGGAGTGCATGCCTGTGTTTGGGAACTCACTTGAGCATCAGCACCAGATGAGACCAAGACATTAAGACTGGTGGAGAAAGCTAATCCGGTTATTCGCTTCTGGTGACCCTTCAATTTCGTTTTCACCTATGATGAACAACACATCACGACAATGATCAGCAGTGGATTTAACTTGACGAAATTTTTTGGGGAGCGGTGATTTTGAACTTATTATTATTACCTCATCTACTCTGACGTTGTAAATGTGGATTGTTGAATCCTCCATACCAATGGCTATGATATTGTTGTCCTGGGGATGGAATGCCAGGAAAGTAGAGGCAGGAGCAGGAGACATGAACGTTGTCATTACCTGCAGATAATGGATCGTAAACATAAATACACGAATAGCAGACGCAAGTCGTGTACTGTAAAATACGAAGATGCTTGATTAATGAACGTAGAGGAATCCGAAACAACGTAAAATACCTTGAAAGTCATCATGTTGAACAGTGAAACCTTCCCGCCAGCTGCTGACATTACGTACGAGTCGTTCTTCGAGAGTGCTATACAAGGGAAGGCTTCTTCTAGGTTTACACCTGCTACATCATTGTTCATAAGAAGCCCACTGTTTGGTTGCCAGTGTTGAGGGACAGCGCTGGCAGTGGCCTTTTTTTAAACCAAAACATAATCAGTGAAATCAACTTAATGAGATGGGGAAACTGAAAAACAAAGAGCAGCGAGTCCGCTAGCAATAGCATTACCTTTCCAGTAGGGTTTTGTTCATTCCGTGCCCATTTCCAAAGCTTCTGGATGCCATTTGACCCCAATGCCAGAATGCCGACACCAGAGTTTGTATAAAGAAGTCGGACAACCTGGCACGAGATGGAACAATCAGATCACAAAATTGAAGAAAATACGAAGGTGATAAGAAAATAAAATCAGGTTCTACCTTGCTTGAAGTATCTGGGTTTTCAGGCAAGGTGACCATTCGACACGCGCTAGGTTCTACTATTTCAGTCAACTGCCAGGGCTTGGACTTCTCAACTGCTTCTTCCACAGCTCTTGGCTTTTCCGCATTTCTATTCACGGGATCTACCCCATTCTACAGGAGAGTTCGGAATTTGTGTAGTAAGAATCGACCATGACATGGAAAAGCACCAAACAGAAGGTATATAGCAAACCATACCTGGACTGGAGAAGGACGAGGAGGAGAGCTTCTTTCCACTTTCAAATTGAGTGGACTAACATTTCCAACGCCAGATGCGACAGAAGGCTGATAAGAAACAAAGAGGTAGTTGCAACGGTTGGGAAACAAGAATTTTACAAAAGATGAAAACAAAAGCGGAACTGCAAGAAAATTCACTTACCTTGACAGAAATAGATTCGACAGGGGAGCGCAATGCTTCAAAGGGTGGGTTTTCAACTGCTCTCAAAGACCTAAGTCCAGCACCATTAGCAAGTATCTTAAACCCATTGTCTGCAGTCATCACCGCAAGAAGCTTTCCATCCTTGCTGAATCTCAGCCGTGGAACGGCCTGGAGAAATGCATAGGGGTAAGGATCCGGTTTATGTAAAATATACTTGGAAAAAATGAATACTAACCGGAAGTCCACCGTCAGCTTCAGTGCTAGTGAGCATGCTAGTATCATCCATATCCCAAAACTTTATCCGACCATCTTCGCCCACAGCCAAGAAGTGGTTCTGTGTAGTGTCAAATTGTGCAACTCCTGCTGCAGATTTCTTCCCAAACCCAGAATACTTCCTCCTAATGGCTCCTTCACTTTCATTCCACTCTACAAGATAAGATTCCCCTTCTTTGCTGGTTCCGCAAGAAAACAACCTAAGAGCAGAAAGAATGGGCAAAAACATCAGCCATTATACAGCACCACTAGTGCTTCATAATATGAAAACAAAATGAAGAAAACAAATATCCAGCCAAATTTATTGTCATATATACAGTTAACCAAATAATCTTACCTACTCCCATCAGCACTGTAAAGCATAGTAGTGCACCAGCGACCAGGCGCGTCATAGTCAACTCTGGATCCCATGTTGTCATATAGCCAGGCTTTTATCTTCCCATCGACATCGGTTGAGAAGATAAACTACAAGACCACAGCAACAACAGTCAACACATTTTAACAAGGTGAACCTGAAAAGCAATAAAATAACACTGAGATACCTGGATGCTTTCCTTGTGGTGTGGGCAGATCGAATATACCGGTGCCTCATGGCCTTCAAAATGAAACACCTTCTTCCCAGTCAAATCCCATACCTATTCACTTCTCTCATTAGGTAATTGTCTAATTGACTGATCAGATGATGTTATATTCAACCAACTAATGGAAAAGCATTACTTACCTTTATTAGCTTATCATCTCCACATGTTACAACACATAGTTGTTTGTTTGGATGAGCAAAAGCCAAGTCGTTAACCCCACCTCCATGGGCATCAATCTGAGGTGATAGGCAGTTAAGTTAAACAATTGTCATGGATTTTGACCCCTGAAGTATATAGGTAGATATTCACCTCTAGATGCTGGCGAAGATCATTTGACCCAATATAAGAATACAAGTGAACCAAATGTTTGCTGAATGCAACACCTGCGACAACAATAAGACTAAGATACCAGAAGTGCTTCGCAGTACTAGTACTGTTTTCATATACAAGTATTTGGTCTTTCATCTAAAAGGAGAGAGTACCAATGAAATTTCCATCAGGACTCCATGCAACACGGGTAACAGCAATTGGTGTATCTTTGACCATAGAAGCCTGCAAGACATTTCCAAACAGAGTATATATTGATTTGATTTCATTACGAAAACTATACACAGCAAATGGTGCTCAGAACAGTGTCTTTAAGAACTTATGCCAGCAGAATAATTACCTGAAATTGCAATGAACAAGATTGCATGTCCCAAACTTTAAACGGTTTTGAGATCAGCCTTTGACGTAATACAAGTTCCCACAGCGTGATTTCTCCATTAGCAGAACCAACTGATCAAATTGTATGGAGCATTAGAAAACAAAAGGTAACTATAGACGATGAAAATATCACTACTGCCAGTCAACCTGTGCTGTTGCATTACTAGATAGGCAGTTGAATTCATACCAAGAAGTAACGTGTGGTAAGAAGGGTGAAAATCCATGCTCATGACAGTTGAACCCTGTTGCATCACCAAGGCTACAGTTCTTGGCAAGTCATCCAGAGACCATCTTTGAGAGGTTGGATATGTAACCTGGAAAATGATTTTTTCAGTCTATGGACAATATAACCAGTAGAAATCCAATAGCAACACAATCATATACACACACAGTAGAGAACATACTTCTTCGACAGATTGTGGTGGCCGTAAGCGTTTCATTAGTTCATGATCTGGACCTGGATACTCGACCATACCAGACGCTGTTGGCGGTGTTCTAGGACGTTTCATAACTGAAACTGAGACCACAGATATGAAACATCAAGAAAGCTCATCACCTCATTGTTTCCTCAGTGAATATAACAAGCATCAGGTAATCAAGGACTGCAACACTATAAGTCAAATATACCAATAAGGACATGAAGCTCCAAGTACTATATACGGTGACGCAGATCCCTATCAACATCTTTAACTCGATCAGAGCCTACTGAAATCAAACCACGAACCTTGATTTTGAGGAACTGGTATGGATGATGCTGTAACAACAGCAGCTTGAACAGATGAGGAAGCAGATGCATTAGCCATCCAACCAGCTAAAGCACCAGGATTAGCAGCAGCTGCTGCAGGCGGAAAGGGCTATGCACAGAACATCAAAAGAAGTATTTAGTTACCAACAGCAGAAATGGCCATAGTATGAGCAAGAGCATAATTACTTATGAACTGGGATCAGAGAGCATACACCATGAGCCCCAAGAGATGTATAAGCAACAGGTTTTGCAACAGCAGCAACAGGGAGACTGACAGGTCCAGGAACAAGGGGACCATTTGAAGGTGTGCATGTATGATCAATGAACAAGGTCTTGATGTCTGGATTTGACCTAGGGTTCTTGCACAACTGGTGCTGCCAATTTAAGCTGGAAGGACCTGACGTCAGATCTAATATACTACTGAACAGCAGTCATAAGTCACACAGTGATACGTCTAGACAAACTAGCAATTTTTCAAAAAAAAAAAACACGATTCTTCTGAAGATATGCATTCCTATAGCAATTTTTTACCTTTGATTGATAAGAGTCCTTAACCTTGATGCCTTCAAAGTAGGAAAGGCGAGCTTATCCCGAAAAAGAGGATTTGCCTCAATAAGCTTCTTCAACTCTATCAACATTATACTACGAGCTGTTTTAGTATCTCCATACTTGGAAAGTTGCTCATTCTCCCTGCATGGTTATCAGCAAAGTTGGAAAACCATGAAGTACACAAGCACCAAAATGAGTAACGCATAACAATACAAATCCCCACATCTGCATTGGGTTGAGACAGGCACAATACGGGCTACGCATTGAGTCATAAGGAGAACCATAATGGTAATTTAAGGTTCAAAAACAGCTGCACAATAACAACTCTCTGTTTCGGGAAATGGAAAAGGGTTCACTACCATACTGAGCTTCTTCCTTCTCCCTTTAGGCTCTAACCAAAGTGCTTGAAAGGAAACAAACAAAAAACCATGTTACACATCACACCATAATATAATGATCTCCAACTACCTGAAATTGGTAAGTGTCAGAAGCTGTGTGATTTCTTTGTACAATTCTTCGTTGAAAGTGGAGAATACTTTCAAATCTCCAACTAAAATTTCAACAGCCTTCGCTTTATCCTGCCTGGAAGAAGAAGAAGAAGAAGACAAAAACCAGATTACATAAAAGCCATGCCCTCCTTCAAGGGAATTTTCAGCAATTAGATCAAACCCAAAACATACATATCAAGTGCTTCAAGATACTTCTGCTTCCTGATCTCAAAGAAAATCTTCATGGAGTATCTGTTGTCATCTACTTTGGTAAATCCTGCCAAGTACTTCTCAACTTCGTCCCACTCTCCAGCCTGAACTTTCTCATCGAAATACTTCATGTTGAAGTAAAACCCAGATTCTTTCTCAAGCCTACGGTCAAAATAAAAACAAAATTCCCATCATGCAACGGTCAACTTTCCAGCTTTCCAATCAATCATCAACATTAACCGGAAGAATCAATTACAGTCAATTTTAACCCTTCAGTTGTTGATAACCCAATTGCAGATATAGTGAAACCGTAACGTACAGCTGCACTCATTTGAATCTCATGCTGGAGAATGGAGACTAAAAATCTTTATCATATCAAACCGATCTTGAACCATTAGCTTCCCCTGACATATTTTGCAGCACAGTTTTACAAATCACCTACCAACCCTTCAACAATTGGTTCCCAACACTAAATCGATTTTTCACCGTTACAAACAATTACAATATCCACCCATTCTCATTCTGACACGGCGAAAGAGAAACCAGCAGCAATCAGCCCATCAATCATTTCCCCTCATAGGTAAAAAAACATATCCTCACCACCACAGGGCTTCAAAAAATTCCACAAACAAACAAAAAAACTGACCAAAACGGAAACAGAGCGAGCAAGCAAACGAAACCCACTAAGAGATAGAGAGAGAATCAAGCTTACTTGTGAACAGACTCCTTGAATTTCTCCTCTTCAAGGAACTGAAGTATGAGAAACACCAATTCTCTGCTCAACGACGACATGCCGCTTTCCCCGATCCAGAACCACGGAAATCAGAGCACTCCCAGCTCCGAATCTGAGCTGAAATTCTTTGCCGGCGCCGAGGGGAGCTCGGGATTGAAACGGAGTTCTAGGGTTTGCGTTGGGAGAAGGTAGAAAAAGGAGAGAGAGGTCTCGCTATCTTCGATGCGTTTGCACAGGGAGTCGTCTGCTCTTAGCTTTTGGGTGTTTGCTTTCTTATTCTTCCTACTGACCTATCAGTAATAAGCAAGGTCTCCTATCTGATAAGTAAGTTAGCTTATCGGTTAGTGAGTGATCCGCTTATAGCTGAGGTAGAGTAGCGGAATCGAAACCACAAATTCAAATCTACTGAATATTCGGTACACACGTCCAGCTGGTCCCCACTTTATTTTTATATTTTTTAAAAACAGTTTCCTCTACTGTCACTTTCACGATTCTTTTGCTCCCCGAGATGTGAATGATTATCTCGTATCGTACTAGCAGACGGGATATCTCGCGAATAGGATTCGGAGATTTTGAGATTCGCCACCCATGATAATTACAACTAGGGGTATTTTGGATCCAAGTGGAACCCATGTGTTGGCAATTACTAAATTGGACACGTTAGTTATTACTATAAAATTAAACCCCTTATCGTTCATCATTTTGCGAGTAAATTCATCGCTCAAAAGCAATCACGGAAACCAACATAAAAGACGCTCGCTATTATTTGATCCGGGATAAGTTTAACCTCACTTTACCATGCATCTAGACTTCTTTTATGTTGGGTGTTACGGGATCTTCTCACCCCAAAAGTTAATTCAAATGGTGAGGTTTTCCCTCACACTTATATCACAACATTTAATTCCTTCCACTTTCCAGTATGAGATAATCCAATAGTCTCCCCCTCACACATCTATCTCTCGGCAAACATTACCCATCTACCGGTTCTGATCGGATCACCATCAGTCATTCGGATTGAATCCCGAGAGATATTGTCAACATGTGCTCTGATACCACTGTTGGGTATGTATTGGGTTTTTTTATCCCAAAATCTAGCTCAAAGAGTGAGACTTTCCTTTACACTTAAAAATAACACCTATTTTTTTCTACTCTCCAACGTAAAATAATCCAACATTATAAAATCAAAAAATTCCATAATAATGGTGTAAAAGAGGTACTAACTATGATTGCAAAGAAGAAAGGAATAGAAGTAAACAAACAATGAGTTGTGTGATAATTAATAAGATAACCCCCACTTTCTGGTTAAAGTCTATTTGCAACATTGATGCCAACAACTTCAGAAGGTGGGTGATGTCGCCTTCACTACTCTCTCCCCCCCCCCCCCCCCCCCTCTTCTCTTCTCAGTGGTGGTGGTTGCTCCTTAATTTGTTCTTTTATATGCAAAAGATAATTTTCTTTTATATCCTTACTCCCTATTTTAGATAAACTATTTTGCCAAACTCAATGTGTTGTGAGAATCAATGTCCACAAATATTTTCTTAATCCGAGATAAATAAGGCAAAATTATATTTTATAAAAGAAAAGGAGAAAGAAAAAATAAAGATAATATAAATGTTTATGTATAGAATGTGGTAAAATTTAAACTCGATATTTTTATGTCGTCGGCCACATAACGTAACTAACTAACTGCACTACTTTACGGAAACATTAGTAAAAAAATCACTCACTTTATTTATCATGAATAATAAATAACAATACCTGATTATTTGTGGGAGAACAAAGTAGAGACTATAAATTGTAACCAACTCATATCCAACCAAGTGTTTTACCGATCTAGACTTTATGTTTTATCAAGAATTGACCCTTTAGAACACGCTTCATTTACTACCGCTTGATATATAACCATTTGTTCCGGATCCTCCAAGTTGGTAATCCATCAATCGAGAAAGGTCAATGGCCTTTCCGAAAGAGCATTCAACATACTTTTATAATCAACACACTATGCCTGCATGAGCTTATAAAGAGAGTAACAGATATATCGAGTTTATTTATGTTTATAAAAAACGATAATTATGTAGCCGATTATCTTCTTAGAACATAATGCACAAAATTATAAAAGTATGTGATTATCCGTTTTCATTTTCGTGCGATGTATTTAGTACGGACTCCTCCGTAACGATTGGTCGAGACTTATTACAACATATCAGCCGTTGAGTCATTGTTCAAATGAGAGGGGTAAATATCGATCTCCGTCCCCCTATTGGCTATTAGTACGATGACAAGCTCCTTACTGTGAGCGCGGGACCATCCAATCGCGTCTCTCTTACACGTAAAAGACCAAGACTCCCATCCTTCTCTCCTACTCTCCTTTTTCCTATATTATTGTCTCGTCTGACTCGACGATAATATCGGCAAAATATCGTAGAGATAATGGACCTAACGTTAGCTACAATATATATATATATATAATAAAGTACGGTTCTAGATGCCACACGTCGGGAAATTTTCCTTTTTCTTTTTACTCCTCAAAATTTCAAATTTAATTAAATTGTTTCCTTATTTTTGTTTGTTGTAATCACACGCGCTGGAGCCCGTGACGCGGAGCATCGGAGCTAGTACAGTGATGGAAATTTTGTGACTTTTTTCCCAAGTTGGTAATTATGACATGAATGATAATAAATACTATCATATCATGAATCTTTTTGTGACAACAACGACTAAATATATCGATATCGGATAAGGTTAGTTGTTAAATATATCGACTAAATATGTCTTTTCATTTTATCTATCCAATTCCAATTTTGCCCTTTGTAACATTCACCATGGCAACATGCACACATTAGAAAGTGGAGTTCACGCGCTAACCTTGAGTCTTTATCGACAAGTATCCTCAGCCAAATACAATCCTTGTCCTGTTGTTTCGTGGGCACTTCTGTTTTATTGTTGCTCTCCCACTAATTAATTTCATGTTCTCCTGTCGCTTTCTCCGATTTCAATATTATTTACTCCTAATTAATTCATTATTAATATTTAATACCAACCCATTGAGTACTATTGGTCTAGCCGTGTAGGAGTTGGCGAAATTTGACGTCCTTGACTTGCGTGGATTTTACCAAAACCTTAATTAATAATCGAGTGGTGTTTTGATTTGATCGTAAAACGAGGTGAACGATGGGATGTTTTTTTAGATAAGATCAATGATGTGTTATTTGATGGTTGAGGATCTGACGGTCAGATTTAATCAAACAAGAACTAACGGTCTATATTTTACGGACAAAATAGGTATTTAACAGTCTAGCTGCACCACCCTCCCGTCCAGCCACCCTTCACCCCAAGATGCCGCCCTCTGCCCATCTCCGCACAACCACTGTACAATATGTATAAAACAAGTGCATGTGAAAAACGAGTACAAAACCATGTACGATATATACAAATGAGTACAACGACATGTATATCAATGCATACACTGGATATGTGTACGTATAGTATAAAATAATATGTAGATTAAAAAGCGTGTACAAATGCATGTACATGCATAGAGAACACGTACGTGAACAAAAACATATACACGAACAACTAGTCATTATGCCGATGGAAATGAAGTACACCTGATGTAACATATAATTATACTAACTTTGTACCGTTGTGTGATGGTGGCCTGGAAGTATAAGATTTGAATTTAGTACACTTTACGAATGGACATCAGATGAGAATTCGGATAAAACAAACGGACACTTGATTTGTACAAGCTAGAGTCCACTAGTCGTGTATAAAGTACAATCAGACTTTCGTACGTATCTAGTACACCTCACAAAATGAACAAAATATGAACTCGGATTGAATCTCGACTCGACCCGGGTAGCTAACCAACCCTAGCTAGTCCCTCGATCGAGTAAACCCTTGAGAGTGGAGGGAAAGGGTGTAATTGTGGCGTAGTGAAGAAGGTGAAGGGGGGGGGGGGCAAAGTCATGGAAAAACAAAAGGGGCAATAATCACAAAAGGGAACAACTTTCTCCACATGATATGTTTTTTGTTTTCCCGCAAGTTCAACGGCCCAATAACGCCCATGTTTGAATAATAATATAATTTAAACCAAACCAAACCAAACCAAACCCCTCTGTTTGGTTTTTGTTTTTGATTCTTCTTCCTTTTGGTCCAATGACGAAAAAGGGTCAAGTCATCCCGCATCCAATAATCAATAATAGATACGGTATTTGAAAGCGCAAATTAAGATTTAATTTTTCGCAATAATAATATTGGTAGAAGAGTAAAACCTTGATCTCGAGACCATTTTTTAATTGGAATATTAATCAGACGGTGAATTGAATACCAGAATTCACACCAAAACAAATTATAAATGACCTCAAATCCAATTCTAACCCACTTCTCAAATTTCATCCCCAACATAGTTCTTAAAATTTGGTTTCAACCTTATTCTTTAAATCGACACTTGAAATATCTACTTGAGATTTGTTTCAGAATAGCCAAACAGGTTGTAATTGAGTGGTTGTATTACTTTATTTTGTTTCCGGAGATCTTAAGTTTAAAGCTCGAAATGTGCAATTATTTTGACACCCCTATAGTGACATCATCAATCTCAACTGTTATGACGATTGACAGCTTTGAAATTTACCGAATGACACCATTACTTAATATGGTGCCCGTCTAGATTTTGGTATAAAAAAATGTTTCAAAACAACTAAACAAGAGTGCTTGTCTCAGCTAAGCCCGGGCCATGTCCATACAGCTTCACCGGCTTCGATTTCAAGCCCAATTTGTGAACAGTCGGCCCGAAACAATCCAATGGCAACACAATTCAATAAACTATTCAAATTCCCGGGGAATTTGGAAGAACTGAGCGGGAGCTGAAACAGTGAAACTGAGAAACTCGTTCAATCCGATCCGTAGAGATTTTGCTGATTTAGGTTAGCATCGAAATCTTCCTCACTGATCGCAAATTCGTCAGATGTAGGTAATGGTATTTATCTTCAAAGCTCTCTCGCTGACCTGCTGTTCGTTCATTAATCTGCAGGTAAAGGGTTTTGAAGGATTCTTTTGCTTGATTGGAGGCGGGGATGGCTGAGATTCAATCAGGAACTCCGGTGAATTTAGTTGAACTGTGTCCAGGATCTCCGTTCTTTAGAGACGGAGCTTCGGTCAGAGTCACTGGAAAGTATGTTCCTGCTCGCCTTTATTTTCCCCGACTCCCAATCATTTTATGAACTCACTTCTGTAATCAATTCGCTGCTTGTTTCACCGTATTGTATGGATTCCTGAACTCTAGAAAATGGGTTTTGGCTGGTTTGCTAAGCTTGATTAGAGTAGATGGATTTATTCAATTAGCTAAATATTTCTGTGATGCTTTGATTTGGATGTCTCTAGATGGTTCAGTTCATTACCTTTTGTCCAATACATCTGGTCCATAATCATATGTTTGAAAATGCTTAGACGAATAAGAACACATCTTAACCATCATTACTAGTGATTCTTGTCCAACTATATAGAGTCGCCCTGGTTCAATAGATTGGTTTGGTCCGTTAGAAATGGTATTATCCTCTGAAACTGTGGTTCACATTCTTGTTGATGAATGATGAGATCGATGGCATTTGTCACTGCATTTTTGTACCTCTGTAGTAGGGGTGTATGAGTTGATACCAAAGTGTTACCCTGAGACTGTGGTTTTAATGCCTTTTAGATGGTCCAGTTCACAAGCTATTAGGTTTGCTGGACTACGTTTAGGGAATTGGTTAAGAACAAGTCTATATATAATCGTCATTGTTGTGATTCTTTGTCCAACTATATAGGGTCTTCCTGGTTCAATCGTTTCTCTTGCCTTGTTATTATAATCAGATCATTTTCGAGAATCTTAAAAACCCACCATTTGCCCTCCTCTGTAGGCTTGAAGACTACAGCACAGAGACAGGTGTGGCTATAATGGTTGACGGCGACGCCAAACTCAAGGTAGACACCCTGCATTTGAGGGAACTGAGCTTTCAAACCGGCTCCACCTTCATGTTCATCGGTGAACTCCTCATAGGACCTGATAATGAGGTAACAAGAGCCGGATGCAATTCTCACCCTCAAACTAGACACGTACACTACATTCATAAGATTGACACTGCCTTGTTTTGCAGGCAGTTCTGCAGGCCCGGGTCGGGAGGAATGTCGATGGCATTGACCTCGATCTCTACCGTCAATCTATGCAGCTATTAAGGCAGTTCCAAAAAGACTACCCAAACCTGAATCAGACCGAGAATCGAACCCCCTAGCCGTCTTGTAAGTTTTAACCTATTCTAATCTATCAACTATCGCATCTCTTAGGCATTAATGTCGTTTACCAAAGAACACGATGTTGCTTAACACGAATATAGGAAAGGATGATGATCATATCTAAAAGGATAAAGATCTCAGAAGTGAGAATAGCTGGTGGGTTTGCGTCTGCTGTGGGTGCGTTTCCTTCCTTTTGTCTTGTCATTCGTTCTTTTGTGCTGGCATTAATGTTTAGTTACATGTGAGACGACTGAGACGATTGGTAAAAGGGTCCCTTGTCTCTTTGGTCTAGCATCTAGTAGTGTCAACTTAGTTTTTTATTGCTACGTCGAACCTGTTAAAAATGTTGTAAATATCAGTTATGAACCTCTTTCAACAATTCAATTTATTGGAATGTTAAAATATTTTTTTACGTAATATTAAAGCTTTTATTCAGAAAGTATTACTCCAATCATTACAAAATAAAATTCTTTTCATGAATTATTACACACTGTAAATCTATTATTAGTGGGCTGATATATATCACGATGACCCGCCAAATTAGTTTGAGCTGATCAACTAAAAATATCGATGGTTTATCTACCCAAATAATCGGGGAGTTCCAAAGAGCATTGCTATCGACTATAATATGAGCCGCATTGTTCACTTCACGCCGACTATGTCGCCAACTATTAGACTGAAACTTCGCCAACAAAGCACGAATATTGCGCAACAAAATGCCCAATAAACATTATATTGAGTGTTTGTTTGCGGAGATGCTTAATTTGAATCTAAAATCTTCAAATTGCTTACACAATTTTATTAGAGAACAGCTGTAGTGATTTAAAAATAATAGTGAGGAGCTAGTACTATTCAATGATGACTATAAAATTTTCAAACCAAAACCTCATTTTTAGTCATTTTTAACCTGCATGTTAAATATTAACTAATTTAAATTTTTTAATTTTTATTTTAAATTGGTCAATTTTGGTGTGTTATACTATGGAAATTTGACAATTTTCAAAATAAAATTTCAATTAAATCGGCTAATATTTGACATGCATGTTGTAAATGGCTAGAAAATCAAGTTTCATTATGATAGTTCCTGTAAATAATGATCAAGCAAAGTTAAAAATCAATTTTACTTAGTGTCAGTTAGTGTTGAAAATTTTCAAATTGGCTTATTTTTTTGCATGCATGGGTGGGAAATCGCTAAAAATTCAAGTTAAAATTTTTACAGTCGAAAACGCATACATCCCCACTAACAACAATAAAAAAACCTTTTAAAAAATATTTTTTAATTTCAAATTAGCTTATTTGAAAAGTTTAAGATCATAAAAATTTGACATCCTTTACCATAAAACTATTTTATTAATCTTGCTAATGGTTTTCTAATGCTTTACCACTAAAGTTAAGAGCTATAAAAAAAACTGAATCAACCAAGTTCAATCCTAATCTGATCTATTATTTAAATTGAAAACAACCAATATTTTATAACTTATTTTGCAATCTTGTTGTAATTTTGTGGTTGAATTAATCAATCACTTGCTAAACTCGTAACTTTAGCAAATTTATAATTACATTAAACTATGATATGTAATTTGATAAGCAGTACATATGATAAGCCCCACTGCTCTATTTAAAAGACGATCCATGCTAAAAATGTACGTATGATGTGTAGTGGACGGGTCTGTAAGGCGAAAGTCCAAATACGAGTCATATGAGAATTGACCGCTTAGTCTCGGTACGTCGCTGGAGGGAACTCCACACAGCCGACCCTTAAATGATAGTAGCTGCAGCTAGCTAGATCATCGTTCAGGGCTTTACATGACAAATCGATTAATTAGTTCGACGGTCGAAATCGCGAAGATAAAACCACACGGACCGGTTTCGTACTAAATATGTGTACCTATCCTTGAACGATTCAATAAGCCATGGTAATCACTAGCTCAACACTAGAGTCTAGAAACACTACTTTTACATATATAATACCACCGTTGAACCCTTGCTTAAACCTTTTGCTCTCCACTTTTCAATCCTATTACTCACTAGATTCTTCGATCATGACGATGAATAATAATTTGTGGGCCATCATCATCCCCCCCAACGAAACAAAATTCACACTAGGACCTCCGACCACCACCACCCACCCACCACAGTAACTTTGACGCATTCTCCGGACAGCCTCCTCGGCCGACGTCGCTGTCCCTGGTTCCACCGCCCATGCAGACGTGTCCACTTTCTATTGGTCCAGCGGTTCAAGTGGGGGGTTCGACGTGGATCTTGATGAGGGCTCCACTGTAGATCTTTATGTAGCCACCACCACCGACTTCCATCATGGCCTCACTGTCACGGTTGTTTTTTTTTCAATTTTTCTTAATTTTTTTTTACCATTTTCAGTGTTTAGGGTTCTCGTTCACTTTCTTCAGTGAATGTACTCTGTGTTGAGAAGGGTACATGATTGTAGGTACCATATAGTACATGGGTTGTAGAGTTTGTCCATATCTGCCCACCTCATGATTCATGAATCAGGTAACATGACTTTTAACCGTTTGAGTTGAGTACCAACGGAAGGTATCGAATTCGAATTCGTCCCATCTTAAATATCAATCGAAGGGGATTTGTGCTAACATATTAAGTATATAGTGACACCATTTTTTACAGTGAATTGCCTTAATTCAAAGTATAGTGTTTTTTTAGTTCGTTAACTAATAAGGAACATGCAAGTAAGAGTAAAGATCATTACATAACGACCATTGTTCCTTAATTAGTAACAGATAGAATTAAACTCGTTACATACGGTTTATGTAACAGTAGTTGTTCCACAACCTGATAAGCATGTGATTTAAACAGAACAAAGTATGTGGTCCGAACTGAGTATCACTACTCCAAAGAGCACAACTCGATAAAGCATGTGATTTGAATGGTGTTCAACTCGGCCAACCCACTCGATATATTATTACTAGACCGTCGACATGGCAATTTACTAGCATCATCACTCCAACAGTCAATGTCATGACTACTGCTCTTTTTTTCGTGGAAAACGGAACGAGAACAAGACCCTGTTCTCGAATTTCAAAGGTTAAATCATTTGAAGCTTTATTTTCTAATCTTTCATTGATGCTTTCGACTTCAAATGTAAAGCATTTTGTTACGTTGTTTATGTAGTGACGATCCCTTGGATTAAAGAACCACATATATACTAGGGAGCACATCTAACATGGAACTTTAGACCCATATATTGACAGCGAACACATAACGCGTCAGACATTAAGTTAACAAATCTCGCATATAGTTTTACGATTTTGAATCGATTCGAAGTAGCTTGGGGGGTTTAGTGAGTAGTAAATTAAGGTTAACAACCAACGACCAAGTTAAGCTAACAACAATTAAGGATCTCGTTCCATTTTCCAACATAAATATCTCCTTGTACCGAAATCGGAACTATATAACAAAAAAAAGTGTGTGATGGAGAGATGGATGTAGTGTGTTACTTTTAGGTGTATGTCTGCCACAGCCGACCATTTTGTGGCTAAGTGAGATGAAACACGTGCCATAATTGATCAATTAATTTGACCTAACTTAATTATTCACTTTTTCTTCACTATTTCTCATCTACGTACCTAACTCTATCTAAGTGAATTTTTTTTTGAAATTGCTATGGGTTTGAGAGCCAAATTTTTTGGAAGCATCCTGCAGTCGATCCAACAGTTAAGATTTATTTTCTCCATTTTTTATCTGATGGTCGGAATTTTAACAGAGGTATAACGGGAATTAAAAAAATATTCTCTTTTTAAACTTTTTTTTCTTCCTTCTCTTCTCACGTAAACTGGATATAACAATGATGTAACGTGGATATAAAAATTTACATATAAAGTCAACATAATGAGTCGATTAGAAGGACATAATTATAAACGTATAACAGACTCGTAAAGTGTATATATCATTGACATAACGATGATGTATTCAGCTACTCATAAGGTGGACGTAACAACGACATAACAAGCCCGTAAAATGATTATATTAACGACATAACATACTTGTACAATGACAACATTAAAGTGATTTTTTTCAATATTTTTGTTTCGAAACTACTCCATTCAAGTCAATTGGTTTGACTCTTTTTTAGCCGTTGAAAAAAATTTGACCAAAAAATCATCTAATCCAACGACTAAAATCTATCAAAACCGTCTTTAGAGACCGTCTCTTGAAACCATAGTCGTGCTGTCTTTTTTTACCAATCCACATGCCAAATACGGAAAGATCACTAAACCTCAGTTGATGATATAATAATAATATTTGTTATTGGTAGTCTGAAAATAGACCCATGACGTACGTACGTGGACAGGTTTGCATGGGAAGTTGTAATTAATTGTAAAAGACATGGTCTACGTGCATGCATGGGATGGGTTAGCATCATGCATGGTATGGAACATTATGTATTTTTTATAAACAAAATATCTTAGGATAAAACTGTCATCATACACTCGTGACATCGTATAAGGTATGGGCTACCCTTAGCCCTTAGTAGATGGGTCAACATACACATCTATAATCTACTTTGCATGATTCTTTAACTTACTTTACTTCTCATTTTTTCGACCAATCGATCTCGTCACTAGTTACAAGAGTCAATAACTACACTTTCGAATAATCAGTCATTTAAGAAAAACCCATCGAAAGATTTCTGACGGGCCATAAAAGACACACAAAAAGATCGTCGAATGGTTAGCAAAGACTCGCTGACCGGTTCTCGGAGACTACTCGAAAAAACTCAAGACTCCCTTAATTAGGTGGTATTAAATGAAAGAAAATCATAATTGTTTGTTATTAATGTTAATTATGTCATGTTTGTTACTATCAACTACTTGTGATGAGCACCGTTTGGCGAAGTCCATGGGACGAATTTAATGAAAAGGGAACTGATGAAGAAAGTTAACAACTTCACATGTAATATTCTTCTATACGACTCAATCCACTAATGGATTCTGTGGCTATTATTATCGCCACGTGTTTGGTCCAACATATTTTCATAATTATTTTATATTTACAATATTCCCCACCAAGAAAACTTATATTTTATTGGTTTCCCATTGCATTCATTACATGTTCCCATTTCGTGGTATAAGTTCTTTTTAGAGTACTGTTATTATTTAGAACTCGGACGAGTTTAGATAGCGAGATATTAATAAATTTATAATAAAATTAGCTGGACAAATCCTAATCAGGTAAGATAAAGAAAAGTATAAACATACACAAAAGAGTGATTAAAATTGGCCAAGTAATCCGTAACATGATTCATTTGACGGCGGCAGAATTCTTGGAATTGCAATTCAAAAATGATATGATAATTATCGGCATAATTCTTAAAATAATACGATTGTATGACATTGTATCAAAAAGTTTTTGAAATATTAAGAGATCCTGATTTCAATCACAATAAAATTTATCGAAACAATATAAACTCAATATTCTTCTAAGAGCTTTAGTTTAAAAATTGTATCTATATATGAAGAATATAAATTAATTTTCAACCTCTTGAATTATTGGTACACAATAGTTGAGCAACGATTAAAATCAAAATCTGAGTTGGCGGAGATACATAAATACAGACCAAAGACAGCAACAACAACCATAACAAAAAGAGAAAAAACCACAGCTGGGGTTTCGGTTGAAGAGTTACAATCTGACACCACAGTGAAAAAAAAAAGTTGCAATCTTTGTCCGTTTGAACAGCTAGGATGTGAATTAGGAGTGTTACAAGAAAAAAGTTTGGATCTTTGGCGCTTTGTTAGCCTTGTTTTTGGAAAGAGAGCAAAGAAAGATAGAGCCTTTCTATAGGCAACAAAGAAAGATGAGAAGGAGAGCTTTATCCGTTCCAGCTTAGCTCAGCTCCTCAATCATCATCATCCTCTGTGTACCTCTCTCTTTCTCTTTCGTATACATCACTAGCTTTTGATCCAGTTTTTCTCAGCTGCTAAATTCTGTAACAGAGCTCCTCTGTTTGTTCCTTTCTTTTTCTGGGTTTTGAATCCAAGATAGGTAGTGATTTACATTTCATCTGCGTGTTTTTTTCCTCTCTTCTGGGTTTCTGTTTCTGGTGAAAGATTCATAATTTGCTAGCAGTTCTTCAAAGCCCTGTAGTGGGTATTTTGCATGCCAAGAAATGGGAAGCAAAATTCAAAACCATTTTCTCCATCCTTGCATCAAGTTGCTCATAGATTAATGGAAGAAGAGGAAAAACTCAAATCCAAGTAGGGACCCACTTGCTTGTTTTGTGTTTAAGGTTTTGAGTTAGCCATACCTCTCTTTTCCTTCCCCAGCAACCAAACAAAGTCTTGCAAGTGGGCAGTAGGGAGAATGGTAGGATACACCAATTTCCAATTACCAATTTTGCTAATTTAGGGTTGAGATTTCATAGTCCTGTTTTAGTTTAATACTTTCCTCCCCACTCTTGTCATTACTACATTTGGATTTGGTTGCTTTACAAACATTCTATGGAATTTTCTCATTCCCCTTTTGATGAATATTCAATGTGCAAGTTGTAATAGTAGTAGTAGTGGTGGTTAGTGAGTACTAGCTAGTAGCCTTAGTGGGTATGTCACAAGATGTTACAGAAATCCAAATAAAAATTCATAGATTCTTTACCTTTCTGACTCATTCAGTCATCAGATCTTATGTCCTATGTACTTTTTTGGCTGGTAGTTTTGATCTCTGGTTTTATGAACCAAGGCTGTTTTCTTGTGCTTTTTATATATTAGCAGGCACCTGAAAGGGTAGTTTGAGAGTGTCGAGGGCAAAATGGGGCATCTTTCTGCAATGTTCAAGCTGGCTAGGTCTCTGTCGATGAGAAAAGGGAAGAACTTTAATGGAGATAGAGATGGTAGAGATACTGCTAAAGCAATGGAGAAAGAAGCTAAGAAGAATGAGATGATATTGAGATCCTCTGGGTGTGTTCATGTAACTGGTTCTAAGAACTTGGCCTCCCTTTTTTCTAAAAGAGGTGAAAAGGGTGTCAATCAGGATTGCTTCATCTTTTGGGAGGTTAGTAATTTCGTCGAAATTCTCGAGTGATCATAGCCTAGTTTGTTTCTTTTGTTATTGAGATGAACTGGTTCTTGATCGCTTTGCAGGAATTCGGGTGCCAAGAAGACATGACATTCTGTGGGATATTCGACGGACATGGTCCGTGGGGACACTTTGTAGCCAAGAAAGTTAGGGAGTCACTGCCATCATTCCTTCTATGTAACTGGCAGGAGTTCCTTGCTGAACACTCCATCGATCTTGTCGATGATGAAATCGACTTGGGATCGGACAAGAAGCTGCAGAGATTCAACATCTGGAGGCATTCTTATCTGAAGGCGTGTGCCTCTGTCGATCGGGAGCTCGAGCAGCATCGGAAGATCGATTCTTTCCACAGTGGCACTACTGCATTGACCATTGTTAGACAGGCAAGTTCGTGATAACTTTCTTCTTAAGGAATGTTGTATAAACCAATTATGAACCTCTTCCAACAACTCAAGTGAATGGGTATGTACCGGTTAATGTTGAGACTGGTTCTGAGGATATGTCTCTTTTGATGTTTGAACAGGGAGAGCTTCTACATATAGCAAATGTTGGAGACTCGAGAGCTGTGCTGGCTACAACTTCAGATGATCATGATGGAAGTTTGGTCGCAATTCAGCTCACTGTCGATTTCAAGCCTAGTCTACCTCGTAAGTTTTCAGAATCTCAGTCACATTTTCGTGTTTTGCGAAATGGGTCTTGACCTGTTAATGCCTTCCTAAGGATGTCTAGCGAAAAAGAATCGATCTTTACGAGTAAGAGATTCCCCTTTTGAGTCGTGTCAAAACCGACAATATGTTTTGTTGGTCGACATGTATAGTGACTGGTTGATGCCATCCTAAGCATGTTTGTAGTGAAGAAACAAAGGATCTTTAATCAGACAAAGCGGGTCGAGTCGAAATTGACAGTTCGTTTTGTTGTGGATGCAGAGGAGGCAGAGAGGATAGAGGGATGCAAAGGGAGAGTGTTTTGCCTAGCAGATGAGCCGGGTGTTCAGAGGGTATGGCTACCGGACGAGGAATCCCCGGGGCTAGCGATGTCGAGAGCGTTTGGGGACCATTGTGTTAAGGATTTCGGTCTCATTTCTGAGCCAGAAGTAACACAGAGGCACATCTCTAGTAAAGACCAGTTTGTTATCATGGCCACTGATGGAGTGTGGGATGTGGTGTCTAACCAGGAAGCAGTGCAGATCGTGTCGTCCTCTCCTGACCGATCGAAAGCCGCCAAATGTCTGGTGAAGGCCGCTGCGAAAGCTTGGAGACGGAAGAGGAAAGGGATTGCCATGGATGATATCTCGGCTGTTTGCTTGTTCTTGCATTCTCCTCCTCCTTTGTGTCACCAAGTTGTAACCACAAAGATGGTTTGAATAAAATCAACACCGAAAAGATCAGTGTTTTGTGAAAATCGTGATGAAAATCTACAAGCCATACCAGTCTAATCACATTTAGGTTATCGGAATAGGCAGTCTCATCGCGATAATATGACTCGCCACCCTTCGCTATCGTAGACATTTTCATACTTGGACATCTCGGGCCGGACAAAGGAATAGACTTTCATTACTAAACAGTCAAGTAAACATAGCTTGCACATTTCTCTTTATCAAATCCGATCTCAAGTGTACTATACATAGCCAATGTGGCAAAACTATTACTTCCTAAGCAAGTAATCTTTCTGCTGTTACTGTGGCTAATCTAAACTGTTAGGTGTTCCCTTCAGTGCACTACTGTACATTTGCAGCTGAAATTTCTCTTCTTCTAGTTCTACATATTATTGCCTCTTTCACGGCCGAGTTGACTATTCCGACCTAATGAAAGACACGAGGCAATGTGTAGAACTCGCTCTCGTTGAACACGGGTCTCAGGTCCTCTTGTCGCATGAACTCCAAGGGGAAGGAAACAAGATGTCCCCTTACAGATTGCATTCTCTCCATTGTCTCCACAATCCTCCTTTCTCTATTCTCGACTCGTTGCATCTCATCGGGAGCTATGCCGAGATCGATCGTGGTGTGACCGATCTTCTCCCTCCAGTAGTTTATGTTCTGCCTCAAAGCAAACCTACATTGGAAAGGAAATGAAAACCATATGATATAAGGGCTGATGTATCTAACTAAGTTAAAATATTCTTGATCCGTTGCTGCTTGTTGAAATACCTCGAATGGATTACATCATTCGAAAGACAAGCAAACACTTCTTGGAATATCTTTTTTTCCTTAAAAGATGCAGCAATGAAGGATTGAGAAGTAGTATGAAGCAGAAAGAGCTGACAAATTGCAGGATTTTCTAGTTCTCTCACCTCAGCAGTTGCTAGCCATAAGTCCTTGTACGTTGATTCCGTCACTGGATCGCATATCTTATCAACCTGAATCGAGAACGAATGATCATACATGGTGCATCTCAATTCATGCTGTCAGTTCTGTTTATGAGCTTCAACTAACCTCATCTGAGTTAAGGCCAAGATGCTCGGACCAAAGCGAACACCTCAAGGTGTATGAAAGTTTGCCAGCCCTCCAAGGCTTTCCGTTCATGGATGACTCTACGAACTCCTTGTCTTCGATCAACACCCCAATCTGATGCAGGTATGTAAGAATGCATGATGAGAGAATGTTAAGAACAATGGAGTTTGACACGAGGAACAACAATAGTACAATACCTCGGAGTCTCTAGATCCGAGCAAACTTCTGTCGTTGATGTTGGATGATCCGATGAAGGCAGAACGATCGTGGATTATCATAACCTTGCTGTGCACATACACCTTCATGAACAATACACATCATGTTAAGAAGAATAAAGGGAGAAGTTTAACTTATAAGGCAAGAAATGTGAAGTGAAAAACTGGTTTTACCTGACTTGTGGCAATGGGACCTCCATCTGAAAGCCTACCGTACGTCCTTAGGCCGAAAAAGGAAATGTAGTCATGTGCTTTATGGCCTAGCAAAGCATTGAGATGATACAGTATAGATGTTTTGTCTCTCGAAATGGTTCGATATTGCCAATGCATTATCGCTCGTGCAGTCGCTGCGCCGCTATCATCAATTCCTCCCTA
Source organism: Linum usitatissimum (assembly GCA_030674075.2). Lineage (NCBI taxonomy): Eukaryota > Viridiplantae > Streptophyta > Magnoliopsida > Malpighiales > Linaceae > Linum > Linum usitatissimum. Next base: position 4,582,907 of record JAUJYP020000285.1, on the reverse strand, counting down.
TGAATTGAGACATCATTAAACCAAAAATATCAGCCAGGTGTTATGTCCTGTTCAGTAACAAGACCAGGAGATTTCAAGAGATATGTACCTGGAAGCCTGGTAAGAGTGGTATGACAACGATAACCCGAAAAGACTTCTGTTCTTCATGTGCTCGCAGGATTCGTCTGTACAATGCTTCTAGGACGCGGTTCTGGATGATTTCGTCATCGTTAAGACCTGAAATGAAGAACTGGTTCTGGAAACCAGAAAACAAGAAACCAATGGAGATCCTGTTAGTTCTAAGTAATCAACAGCCAGATGAATATCAAGCTCGTGAGTGTGTGAAAATTCCACCTCTATGTATATGTAGTGTTCAGCATTTTCAATGAGAGTACAATATGCATTGTGTATGCTTTCTTCAGTATGGCTAGCTCCAGCAGACCATTGACCGACACTTCGTATGACCTGGCAATGGCATTGAACACGAGGACCGATTTGTTCGTAACCACCAAAGGAGGAGGGGAATTCAACATGACCGTCTTCCCCGGATGCTTCTGACGATTCGTCTGATAATTGCTTGTTACTGTGTATATCCATGAAGGCAAGTTCGTCTACTGATGCTACTGTTGATTCAGCTTTTGGATTCTGGAAGGAAAAGGATATAGGTTCCTTTGCTTCAGTTGAGTGATCGGCAAGTAAGTCATCAATCTTATCGTCTGCTTCTTGAGGCAAGAGCAATGGCACGTTTTCGAACGGGGATAATAATAATGACGAGAACGAGTCCTGTCGGTTCAAGTCTTTCTGCTTGTCAAAGTCTTCGAAGTGATTGCTGTCGATGTCTATATCATAGCTTCTTCCCAAGTAATGAGGGAGAACCATGTGGTGGTGAGGCATCAACAGTGGAATTGCTTGCTCATGTGGAGCTTTGCTTCTCTAGCAAGAAATCGTTTAATTTAAACGTACTTTCAAAACCAGAAACAAAAGAAACATGGATTCAAAAAGCTGTTATGGATTAAGGAACATCAATCAATCAACCTTGGCATGGTTCCATCGTTGAACAAAATGTCTGGCAATGTCGCGGCAAGGAGGCCCCCATATAGCACATTGGACATCGTGCCATGGCATTCGTGGATACTTTCTCCGATCCAGCACATCTTTCATCATGTCCTCCCAACAATCCGGTTCAATCTCTCTATCAAAAACAAAACATCATCATGAAACATGCATATCAAATTAGTACTTTCTCTAATGAAGATTTTTCAACTGACCTTGGATTGTAGTAGTCTTTCCCGGGCCATACATGAGCAGGATGATCACCGATTCTATGCTCAATGGTGTCGTAACGGCCAAAGCATAAATCTAAACCCCCAATGAAACATACTTGGTAGTCGATGATTACGAGCTTTTCGTGGTGAGACCTGCAACAAGAATATGATATAAAATTTCATCTAACTTCTCACCTGCCAAACCAGGTCATGAATGTAAATGATGGATTACCATAGATAGACACCGGTTGCTAGATGGTCTGGATATCGGAGCACTTTAACGTTCTCGTGTATGTCGAGAAGCCTTCTCTTGCTGTGAGAGCTGTTGATTTTGAGAGCAATGGAAACCTCCTTGTAGAGTAGAATTTATATCTGGACACCTTGTTCGGCTTTGGCTTCTAGTAAGGAATCAAGCCTAGAAGTAGGATGATTCTCGAAAGGTCACCTTAGATACAGTTCAGGGCAAAGCCACCAGCCAGTAATGAATATCTGCATATATACAATCTAAACGAATCGAGGCCTCGAACACAACGTTTTTCAAGATTCGTGTCGACTTAAAGTTGATTCTGAGAAACCTTTACCTCGGATTTAGCATCCTCTATAGCTGAAGCAATTGCTTCGAAAGATACTTCACCATCTACAAACCACTGAGCTCGACTTCCATCATTGGTTAGACCCCTTGGAGGAGCAAAGGAACCGAACCGGTGAGGATGACACCAGCCATCAACCGGCCTTAACGAAGCATCGTTTATAACAGCGATCCATCCTTTGACTTTATCAGTACTTGCTGTTCTTACTTTTATGCTCCGGTTACCGGAGGAAACCTGAAACGCGTACCGTAAAGGATTTCGTTGCTTAATCTGGCTCGAGAGTAGTGTTTGTGATCCTCCTTCACCTTCACTTAGAATGTCAAAGACAACAATGTCTAATAGCTTAGTGTCAAAAGGGTCTGGCAAGAAGGCTAAGAACCCGGGTTTCAGAACTGCCCAAACCTGGAAACATAACAAAGGTTTCATCTTTTTGATCCAAAGGACTAAGAAACGTAAATCCCACGTAATGTTCGATTGGTAAAGGTATTACCTTTGACCAATTGTTGTTACAACAAGAAAACCATTGGCACGGGCAACAATTTCTATCAGCATTGCTGTCCCTCGAGGCACTCAACGAGACATGCTTCACCATGACATACCCTTCTTTCAACTTCGGAACATACTCCCTCGAAAACGACATCTTAGATACCTCGAGAAATTTGCATACCTAGAGAGAAATGAACATCAGTGACCTTATTGAAACACAATTTACACAGACCTGCTTTTAGTCCAAATTTTTGTACCTCTCTAGAGTTGACAATGTCCATGTTTCCAAGGAAATGGTTCAAGTAGTTCTGCATTGCTGCCTTAGCATTCTCCGATATCGCTTGCTGCCCTCTTAATGTTGGACGGATGATAGGCAATGCAGCAGCTGAGGGCACATTTCTGCTTAAACTAAAGACTATTGTTAGACACTTAAAACCATCTCATATATACTACAAACTCGTCGAGTTATTATGACTAACGAAAAAAATCGAACCTGCTTCGAACAGTAGTATTTTCGTGGTGTAAAGGAACTGCTCCATCATCAGGCTCCTCAGCATCTTGTGTTACTGCTACTTGATGATCCACTATCCCCAAACTGTGCAGCCATTCTTTGACCTTCAAGGAGAGAAAATCAATCACACAAAGTTGGAATCTTTTCGGAAGAAAGTTTCACTTCCAAAGTTGGAATCAACAAAATACCTGCTCTTGCTTCTCGTGAAGTTCTTGAATGAGCACACGTTTCTTCAAAGCAAAATGCAAGTACAGAACCTGGGAGGCTTTCTTCACCAGTACCCATTTGAACTGTTCCATAATTTTAAGCAATCGTTATATAGACCAATTATAAACCTCTCCAACAACTCGACTTATTAGGATGCAACCGTTCTTTGTTATAGCCTGTTAACCCCAAGCATAACCAATTCACTTGCACAACAACTACGAATTGGTTTGGTCATGTGAAAAGTTGGATAGCTGTAGAAAAATTAGCTCCTAAAATCCGGCCGGAAAATGCTCATTATTCCATCCAACTTTCCATCCTCCAAACCATGCCAAAACGACCTGCAAAAATCTAATTTTTCAAGAACATTATATGAACCAATTTTAAACCTCACCCATAATTCTTCACAAACAACTGAAATAAACCCAGATTATGATCAGGTCGGAATTAGTCCTAAGAATGTTTAGATACGGCTCATTTCATTTCCAATCCAAAACCCAGCAGAAGCAAGATTGAACTGAAACAGAAGAGTGGCAAACATGTAAATAGACGAATGTTTTTTCTTTTACCTGTTTGTACTGCAACTCAATGGTGTAGGACAACAACATGGGACTTATATCCCCTGTGTCGGGCCTCGACACGGAAACAATCGAAGCTTTGGGCAATTCGTCAAAAATCCAGCCTGGCTCCGGGAACTGCCGGAAGGAACACGACTGGTAAATCAATGTCGACGCTGGTGGTTTACCGTCGTCGGAGTAATGATTTGCTCCGTTGCTGCAAAGGAGTGGCTCCCTCGCCGACTCCACCGCTGACATCCGTTGCTAATTCCGATGAGAAAGCCAGGTGGCATCAGAGGCAGAGAGAGAGGGAGAGTAACGGAGTGGGTTTGGTTGGCGAGAAAGTTGGAGCTTTCTTTCTTTGTAGCCGTCCAATTTTGGTTTAAAAGACTTATGTACAAGGCAGAGTCTTTCTTGCCGGGAAGTTGGAGTTCCGCCATGAGTACGTCACTCAATTGAAGTGGGTTTCTGCCACGTGTGGGTAAGTTACACGTGGCGGTAATTGAACTGCTGGCGGCGTAGTTTGATGTCAACGGGAAGTCAAATTACCTGTAAGCCGACTAAAATTGCGAAGGATGAATTTTCATATTTAGTTACATGTGTGATATTAACAATTAAATCTAAGTCAAATAAATCAATGGTTGAAATTTTATCCAACCGATACAAAAATGGTTTGCATATATACCAGTGTTTATACAAAGTGAATACAACTTGTATTACTCTTTTAAATGCATACTTTTCAAATACATTCTGCAAGGACTTTGTGTATGAAGTGTACACACAATTCATGCTAGGTGTATGAGACTTTATACAGAGTTCGTACATATAGTACATTGTAATCTATATGAAAAGGTCCAGACGGTGGAAGAAGAAGGATGAATTTTCATATTTTTACTTGTATGATATTAACCATTAGATTTAAATGAAATCCATCAATGATTGAGATTTTGTTGATTCGATCGATAAGTGGTTTTCTTGATCTGAGATTGAAATCTACTCGAGCCGATGAGGGTTTCCACGTTGAAAAAGGAACACAACTCACTATATAACCCACTATATGTTTCTACATCTCGGTTCAATCACATATCGAAAAATCGAACCAGATAGTTAGATGGAGGCATGTAGATGGTGGAAGCCAGTAGGATTTCTTCATGGCCCGGACACAAGGTTGATGGGCTGTTCGTCGATTATTATTATGCATGTTTGTTTCGTAATTCAACCAACGTAAGGTATCCTTTTTCCGGTGGAATTATATATATACACACGATGGCAATTGGTTCTTGCCGACACAGGAAAAATACGAATTTTTTTTTCAAGATATCACTCGAGATACATATGAGATAAAAATAAAAATAAAAAAATCGGAACCCTGTCAGAAAAATAAAGAGTTTTGTGTGTCGAAAAAAGCTCAATTTTCCTGAAAAGGCCAACGAAAATCACAAACAATATCTTAAGTTAAGTGGCTGCAAATTGGGAATAGGATAACTTAGAGTTTCACGTGTTACGGAGTGCGCATCTCTATTCTCCCGACAAGGGATGAACTTAACAGTCGAATGAGGATGAAAACACAATAATTACCTAGTCTCTGTGCCATATGATATTCAGAAGTGAGGAATTTAGTAATCGCGCCACCTCCATACAATCCGTGTGAATAACTAAAGAAGAATGAAGAAGTTGTGCCGCCTTTGAGATAGCATGCCTGGTTGCTAAAAGTTCTAGGGTCATCCGATCCGAATGATGAGGATGGACCCTTCCTTCCACCATAGTTAACGAACCGCATCTATGGAAGCATACCACACCAGTGGAGCCAAACGCTGGAGATGACGGAGAACTGGGGCGGACAACGGCGTCGACGAAGAACAACGATGAAGGATTGGAGATGAAAGCCCTTGTAATTGAGGAAACATTTGTTGACGAAGAGGTTGATGGCTGCTCGTGTGCTAAAGTTGAACCTTCGACCCAATGGCTTGCGAATTGACGAGAAATCTCGTGTATTACTGTAGCCGTATAATCTGACAAACGATTAAATAAAATTTTAATTATTTTTTTCTTTCAGATGAGAAAAATAGACCCGATCGACAATGTAATTTATTATGTAAAAAAAGTTAAAATTACCAAACGATGACTCACAAAAGACAGTAATACTTGAGTATCTAATCAATTGTTTGGTTAATTTCTTTATGAGTAATATTCCGGTGGAAACATGCATCGGATACAAACGTGACGTGACGAGTTTCGACTGACCCTCACAATTTTATGTCATTGAAACCCTTAAGTTTGTATAATTAATAACTTCATCACCCGAAAATTTAGCCATGTGTTCTGTCAAATATGTTATTTAAGAAGGTCAAAAGCTCATCTCATTTTGGAACGTTTCGAAAGGCTATTCATAGTACAATTTTGTAGTTTGTTTGGCTTGAGCGTAATGAAAGAATTTTTCGAGATAAAAGTTGTTCGGTAAATCAGTTGGCTTGGAAAATAGCGCAAGATGGCTGCAGGCTCACAACAAAGCGATCGCAGACGAAAATAAGCTGTGGTTGAATACTATTTTTCACTCCGTTGATTTCTTTGATCGGACGGATGGGACAGTTGGAAGGTTTCTTGTTTGATAGGGTAATCTAATTAATCAAATTGGTCATTTAATAGGGTAATTAAATCGCACAACATCAATAATCCGAAAAAAAACATGCATGTGTAATTCAACTTTAATTTGAGTCTTGCAAAGTTATTTTTTTTTTCATCAAAACTCAATAATTTTAAGATTCAATAACACAACATACAAAAACTCAAGCACATGATCATAACTCGAAGTTTGTTTGGTCGGGAGTTAGAAATTAGAAGAAGATGCCAAATGCTTCTTGTTTGATATGTCAAAATATTTTTAGATGAATACAATGTGCAAATGACAAAATAATTAACCTGACAACTAACTGACTATGAATTAGATATGCATATAGTTAAGATTTACTTTTTTTTTTCTTTTTCTTTTCCTACTCACAAATTATGTAAATATGATATAAAAAATTACGCTCACACTTAATATTTGTATTTTTGATGATCAATAAATATTAATATCAAATCTGCATAATCTCAAATATAATCATCCTACTAATATAAGTGTAAACTTCAATCCGCTTTTATAAACTTTTATTTGAAAGAAACATGTTAAACACTTAAATATAAATATAATTTGAACATCTATCAATATGGTTTGTAAGTGGGTTAAGGAGTGAGATGAGCTGAGAATGAGAAAGAGATAAAAAAAGTATTGGGTGGATGCCTTTAAACGTTTTTTTTATGTCATAAGATTTTTAAATTTTAAATATTTAGGATATATGAATAATGTCGATCTTTTTATGTTGATGAGAACTTTTTGTTTATAATTTTTTCGGATAGCATTCGAGTTGTGGTACCACGTATTATAATCTATAGTCAGGGGATTTGTTGGAACGAATCTAGACCCTTAATATGAGACGCGGTTGGGCCCAACCCTAAAATTAAAATTTAGAACAAGCGTCTCAATCCGATAAAAACCAACGTGTTTGCCGTGAACCGATCATTGTGGTCCGGTTCCTGGTGGAACCACATGACCCATCACCTACACTCTAAAAAGTAAAAACAAAAGTCTTCCTTTGTTCAGGTCTGACCAAGGGAACTTTCCCTCCCTCTCCATCTCAAGCTCTCACTATAAATACATCCAAACACTATCCAATTTCCATCATTCAAAAACCTTTCAAATCTTAATCCAAGTCCAGTGAAGTTAAAATCCATTCAGAAAACTACCCAAAAAAAGGCAAAAATGGAGTTGGTCAATGCCATCCCTGAAGACTGTCTCTCTACAATCCTCTGTTTCACTTCCCCACAAGACGCCTGCCGGTCATCTGCCGTCTCCGCCGCCTTCCAATACGCCTCTACCTCCGACGCCGTCTGGGAGCGCTTCTTACCCTCCGATTACCGCCGCATTGTCGCCGGTTCCTTCCCGACGGTTCAATTCTCCTCCAAGAAGGAGCTCTTCCGCCGCCTCTGCGACTCTGTTCTCGTCGACGGCGGCCTCAAGGTGTGTTTTTTACTTTTTGTTCCCCTCCTTCCGTTTCCGAAATTCGTAACCCGTTGCAAAAGTAAACAGTCCGATTAATTTTGCAGAGGTTTAAGCTGGAGAAATCAACCGGGAAGAAATGTTACGAATTGTCCGCCAGAGATCTTTCCATGACTTGGAGCAACGAATCAATGCACTGGACTTGGACTTCTAGACCCGAATCAAGGTACTAACTGGTTTATGGTTTTTCTTTTTACCCATAACCAGACCGTCGATTTTCTCGATTTATTGACGAATCATTTCCTCTGTTTTTTTTTCAAGGTTCTCGGAAGTGGCGGTACTAAGAACAATGTCGTGGCTAGAAATCGAAGGCAAGATCAGCACCCAAATGCTAACACCCAACACAAAGTACGGAGCTTTCCTAATCATGAAGATCTCGGACCAGGCATTTGGGCTCGATTTGATGCCGTCGGAGACGTCGGTTCAAGTTGGCGGTACGGTGGTCTGTAGTAGCAACACGGCGTACCTCCGGTGTCGCCGGGAAAACATCCACGTAGAGATGATGGAGAGGCTGATGTACGGACACCGGACGGAGGCGCTGAAATCCACGGTGGGCGGCGGCGGAGGGGAGAGGAGGTTGCCGGCGGATAGAGAGGATGGGTGGTTGGAGATTGAGATTGGAGAGTTTTGTAGTGGTGAATGCGGCGGTGAAGAAGTGAAGATGAATTTGAAGGAAGTGAAGGGGCATCATTTGAAAGGTGGGCTAATTGTTGAAGGAATTGAAGTCAGGCCTAAACACTAAACAAAACAAGGATTAGATTTTGTAACTAGAAAAGAATCTTGATAAAATTTGATTCTATGAGTGGATGCTATGAATTTAAAGGAACACTAGGTTGTGGCTTGTCTGCGTTTTACTATGGAGCTGATTCAACATATCAATTTATTTATGTATTTTATTATTATCGGTACGTGTTGAAATGTATGGTAAAATATTCTGATTGTCAAAGAATTATATATGGTCGAAGTTAACAAAACACAATTCATGTAACGACGGTTCAATACGAAAAAAGTAAGCCAAATATTTTCAACACTAACATAACATCAGGAAAGATTGATTTTTAACTTCATTTGATCATTATCGAAAAAGTTATCATAATGAAACTTGATTTTTAGTAATTTCTAACATGCATGTCAAATATTAGCCGATTTGAAAATTTTGAATTTTTTTTGTAAACATGGTCAAATTTCCATAGTATATAACACACACGAAAATTGACCAATATTGACATGAAAATAAAAAATTTATAAATTGGTTGATATTTAACATGCATGTGAAAAATAGTAAAAAATTGAAATTTTATCTTGTTAAACCCTTCAAATAACAATTTTTACGAGACTTTCATACATGCATGTTGCTCATGAATTGTTGGTCAATTAAAAAGATGTGTGCATGGTTACAAAGACCATTTCCGAATGAAATAGTAATTAGCAAAGCCACGTAGCGTGGTGCTGTGTAAATAGCACGGCACTACCCAGCCAACACCACGGTGTGCAACACCATGTAGTGATAGAATTTAGTAGTGAGAATGAATGATTGATCGAATTTGGAGAAGCTAGAAATAAAATAGTTTGGAGAGAGGTAATATGTTGGAGGTTCCTCAACTCATGCATCCAACCAACCCTCCTTTAATTTTCTTCTTTCCATGTATAAAGTAATCCCCTTTTAGCTCATCATTAAAGGTTCACAATAGTGCCATGTAATGTATAACCTCGTTAATATTTGATCTCATATTGCATCTGTTTTTAAAACTAAAGACACACGCGGACTAAGAAAATTCTAGATGTCTAAAAAAACTCTTAATTGAGAGGAGATCTCGATGCAATTGTTAATAACTTTTTTTATCGTAATCGTGAATCCTTCACCCAAATTATAGCCATCCCCTCAGCCACCTCCTCGACACCATCACTATCGCCACAGCCACTGCTCTCACAGCCTCCAAACATCAGCCACAGCCACCAAACATAATTGGCCAGTGCCTTGTATTGCGGGGCCGCATCCATGTCGATCCTTCTCACCACCACCGGGCTCGATTCGGCTTAAAAAATAAGGAGGAAAGTGTGTCCGGGCTCCGCCAACCACAGACACTCAGAAGAGGCTGACGGTCCTTATTCCTGAGCTGGCCACACCCTCTCTCTCAACTCTGATCTATCCCCCGCCGAGCTCAGCGGTGCTTCTCTGCCTTTCTGATTTACCGTTAGGACACCTGAGATCCTAGCCTCTCTTAGTGTATCAACAAAGTCGCTACGTGCTTGCTAGGTATTTTCAGTAGTCTTTACTTTTTGTTATTTTTTAGACTAACTCGTTATTTTCTTTGGTTATTTTGTTTTTCGTTGGTTGATTTCAATGTTGGAGAGAAAAGAGTGAAGTTACTTATTCCTCCGAACCCGCAGTCTACCTAGCCCTATTAATGGGTCTGTACGTCCGATAAAACAATTTGATCGCAATATAATTGCTATTCATGAATGAAAATTTGACAACTTATTATAAAAAAAAGAGTGGCATGTAATGTAATACTGTGGATATATTTCTTAGGTGATAGTTGTTCATATGCTGATGGATTTTCAGTACACACGTTTTATATACTATATGGCTCAATCATTTGTAATTATTTTCAGAGTTGTTATGGGTTATATTTGGAATAACGAATTAAGATCGATTCTCTATAAAAACGTTGGGAGAAAAATAAATTTTTAATTTTAGATTCATTGGTCGATTGAATTAATCGATTAGCGAATGGGATATCAACCTTTAAAAAAAAATCACAAAACAACAATAGAATAGATTCCCTATGTATTCCAATTTCCTTGTCGTGGACCTAAACTAACTAATGTACTCACAAACTCCTCTAAATGTCGTTTTATAATATTGGATGTGCTCATCATTGTTCGTACAAAAACTATGTTGACATCGTGCCGAAACCTCAAAATCAATGACCCAAAAATGTTGTCATGTACCATGATCAATCTTCCTCATCGACTTCACAAAAACTATAAGGTTGTCATGAAATTAGGCTGTTTTTAGTTTTGCATATATGTTCTGATCATGGTTAACTTGGACACTTTGTCGGAAGATTACTTTTCCGACATTCTATCCCTCACATCCCCTAGAGATATCTGCAATGCCTCTATGGTCGCCTCATCAATTCGGTCATCGGCCAATTCTGATTCTATTTGGGAAAGATTCTTTCAGTTGGATTATCAGGGGATCGTATAAGCCATTTGAATTCTCGTCCAAAAAGGATTTGTACTTCAAGTCATGTGAACCACATTTGCTTGACCGAAACAAAAAGGTAAATCACTCATTATTTGCACCTATTTTGATTCACCTCGCAATTCAAATCGTATATTTTGTTGGATGGTATTGACCTCTTTTCGTAGATATTTCTGATAGAGAGATCAAGTGGGAAGACGCATTATGCATTAGGCAAATGAGCTATCAATAGTCTGGGCTGACAATCCACTGTATTGGACGTGGAAGCCCGTACATGAATCTTACTTGTCAAGATTTCCAGAAGTACTCGAGCTTTGAACAATCTATTGGCTACAGATCCAAGCCCGTTCTCTTCGAACACGGACTACGCATCATAACTAGTGGTCAGGCTGGCCGACCGAGCATACAGGCTCGACGCATTACCCTCCCATGTGTCGGTTCAAGTTGGGTTCTTCGAGTCCAAATGTGAAGTCTAGTCATGACAACCGTAACAAGTGTCTGACTCCCTCGACGGGGCCAGAGAGGATGAGGAGGAGGGTGGCGAGTTTGAAGTTCGAAAACGAAATGCCGGTTGAGAGGAGAGACGGGTGGTTGGAGGTCGAATTGGGCTGGTTTTATGAGCAAAGGAAACTTGGTGGTGAAGAGATGATGGAGATGTGCTTGATAGAGGTGGATGGTGTGCATTTGAAAGGTGGGCTAATTATTGAGGGGATTGAAATTAGACCCAAAGTTTAATTTCTGTCCATATCAATATGGGCTTGTGACTATTGGGCCAATGGGCCAGAAGGCAAATTGCTCAAATTCGGCGGATAATCAACCCCTTTCTGTCCTTCACCCAGCCCAATAGGAATCTGCAGAATCACTAAACCCTAATCCCCAATCGCCACCAGCCATATAAATATTCTTCTTCCTCTTCCATTTTCACCTCAGGCTGCGCTGTGTATCCCCTTCCAATCTTTTCCATTCATCTGTGTTTCGATCTCTCTGTTTCAATTTTTTTTCCTTTTAGTTCTAATTTGTGTTTAGCTATGGCTATGATGATAAATGGAATTATCCCAGCTCATTACGAGACCTTTTGTGGTCAAGGAATACAACTTGTTTTTCCAATGTTTATCTGAGCTTCATAGCTTTTCTTCCCTCTTTTCTATCTGGGTTTTGCTTCGTTCCCGGTGATGAATAAAAAAAATCACAAACCTATGCTAATGTATATCCGAGACTTATTTTCTGACGATCTGATATTTCCTGAGGGAACTGTTCTTTGAAATTTTGGATTTTGTTAGCTTTAGTGAAGGATGTGTTCCTGATGATGGAATCAAAATTTTGACCATGCTAATTCTGATCATCATTGATGAACTCTATATCGTCTATGCTGACGGGAACACATTTGAGCTGATCGTGTCTTGATTTAAGCATTGCAAAGTTTCAATCTTTCATACTTGGATTATTCTTACCATCAACTTTATATGTGGTGATCGGTTTTGTTGGATTGGGAGGCTACACATATGCTGGCATCAAACAACCCACTATGCAAAGATGTTGAATTTGTTGTTTCAGATGCGTCTCATCCAGGCTTTGAGACTGACAATCAAGAAGGAAGCTACTGTACTTATGTTGAGGGTTTGCAAAGAGTCTGATAAGGATCCTCTTTTCTCTAGCTTTCTTGCAGGCACCTTATCCAGCTGTCTGCTGATCCTTCTCGCAACAGCAAGTTGAGTCTTGATTATTAATCTTAACGAATATTGCAATACGGAAACGGTAGGTGACTATGGTGATACAGTGGTTCATGATGTGATATCCGAGAGATGTGTATCTGGTTGCAGGGGAGCAATTTTTCCCACGTTTACTGTGATGTTAACTACTGTGGTAATTATCTTGCTAGTCTTTGTATTGGTTAGCTTTTGTTTGTTTGGGTGCGTGTATTCCCATTCCATGAAGGATGTTCTTTGTATGGGTTGAGTTATGATCTTGTTAGCATGGGTATGTAAAGTTTAGAACCTGGGATGACCAAGATGTCTGAGTTAATGGAAAGAACCAATCTACAGCCTTGTATTTGTTTCACAGGCCGTATCATGCTTTGAAATTTCAGACTAAGGAGGTTTGTTAGTCGCAGAGGTACAATGATTAAAACTTGCAATTTGACATTAACATGGCTCACGAGATTCACGTAGCCATGAAACGAAATGGTTAAAACTGACAAAAAGAAGTGAACATGGGTGACGTATCCATAAACAAATTGAGATTCTTCAATTGTCTATCCCTAAGTGCAGGTGTTCTAAACATAGAAGACTGTTATTTTTTTGGTAAAGATGATGGTGATTTTATAAATTAGTCGGGACACCGGCAAGAGTACAGACAACAAACTGGCATTACACAATTATAAGAATTTCCGAGCTACAAAGGTCACTCTGCCTGTCAAAATCCAAATTCTAATCTCTTGCTTGTCTAGCAATAGCATCAGCTGCTGCAACACATCTACGCTGACTGTGATGAACATGAATCCAAGGATGAATCGTTAAGAGATCATGTACAGCAGCAATCACAGCAGTGCATTCCCGGGGGCACTAATCAAGCGACTAGTTGCACGTAACAACAACATCCCTGCAAGCAAACACGCAGCTAAACATAACCTTACATTTGTAATTGAGGTAATGAATGTGTTTGTGAGATTATTTTGTTATGTTTTTTGGATTCAGATTATGTAGTAGTGTTATAAATTTGTAATTACATTATGTCAAGTTGGGGACAGTCAATAGTATTCGAAACCCACAAATTTAAGGATGATTATAAATAGTTAATTATAAATATTCGGATAAAAACTGGAATATAAATGAATTTATCCAATGAATATGACGATAAATATATAGTATAAATCCGCCCATTGAATACAATGCACCTTATAATAAAGTTTGGTCAGTAGTTGGTTTGGATGTGATGAAATTAGGTAACGGTGACGCATTCAGAAGCACGAGTAGTGGGATCCCACCATTGATGATGACACTTCACTTCTTTGAGTTGGTTGACATAACAACTCGTCTCCATTCTCATATGAATTAGATTATTATTAAGATCCCCAGCATTAAGCCAAAGCCTTAACCTTCTCTGTTCTCCATGTACGTCTAGACCATGTTTATTTTTCTGGGTTGAATCGTTGATATATGAACAATAGCTCAGGCATCCCTCCGTGCATGATAACATCTACTTTACTATGCAATATTGCAACAAAATGTGATTACAGCCATGCCCTCAATCCTGGTACTGGATGATCGAGACTTGCGACCTATTTAGTTATTAACTAGTGAATTCATTAAAGCGTTGGGAAAAGTCATGTTCTTTGTTTGAGTCACTAAGCCAGTTTACATGAACTAACAACTCCAATTTTATCGATTTGTTCAACCGAAATTATAATCCGTTCATCAGGCGATTATTAGTTTGCAGTTTTTATAAATTATGTTCTTAGTTTCCAGCCAACAAGGGAAATCAAGATCAATCTCAATATGACCCGATAAGACACTCATTCACATACTTCACTTTAAAGGAACATGTTTCGGTATGTTGAAGTTATATTTATAATCAGGTCAACGTGTACGATGTTCGAACATGAATAAAAGCGACATGTATGTTCGAACATAAAAAGTTTATACACGTACGAACATGAGTGTAGATTTATATGCAATACGTATGAATGTTTATAAACCATATATACAAATTGTGTACACATACCTCTACGTTGCCTAGCATCCAACTCTTTGATTGCATAATATGGGTAATATAATCACAACTTGCCACGTGCACGACCAATACCACCTGAAACCGGTGTTGTCGTGACATCTCTGTTCTCCAATATTTTACCATTAAATTCCTTTTCACTAAAGCCTTCTTCCAATACAATGATTCCTCTTCTTACCAAATCCCACCACTTCCATTTCATCATTCCTCAACTCCCCACTATGCCGGCGACTGAGAATGGATCCACCTCCTCCTCCTCCTCCTCCTCCGCCAGACTAATCAACTCCTCCGACCACTTCTCCTCCACCAGATCCTTCGCCGACCTGCCGGAGCTCCAGTCCATCCGCCTTAGCTTCGACATCGTCTCCGCCGCCCGGAGGAACATCGGGTTCTTGAGGAACGTCGACGACTCACTCTGGCTTCACGAGCCTGCCTATCTTGCTGAAGCTGTGCGAAGGTTTGTCTGAAAAAGAACCAACAGAAAAAACAGAGGAAGTTGATTTTGAGTGTGTATTGACTCTGTTTTTTCTTTTGCTTTCTCTCTTTAGGTATGATGAGCTTTGGATGCCGTTGGTTTCTGAGTTGACGATCAACGGCAGTAGTAGCAATGTTGGGTCAATGGTTCCGATGGTGCTTCCTCCTTTTGATGTTGAGTGGGTCTGGTTCTGTCACTCTTTGAATCCGGTAAGAAAGCTGGAAGCTTTAATCATTTCTCTGTTGATTAGGTTAAGTTTCTTGTTGAAAAAATTGGAGGGAATTGATAAAGATCGTTGCTTTCTGCTGTTTTCATTGCCTATGTAGTTATGTTTCATGTTTGGTTCCTGGGAAGTGTGGGAAAGTGTTATAAAATGGGAAAGAATCGTTTCTTTCCCCTGTTTGGTTTCTATGAAAAGAAACCCTCAAATTCTTCCTTCCTTAGTTGTTTAGCTTTTTTCCAGAGAATTTATAGGGAGTACTGCCAGCAACGATTCTCGAGGCTGATTGGGAAGCCATCGATCTTCGACGAGGAAAACGAAGAGTATGCTTTGATGAGATGCAAGCAGCTATGGCTTCAAAAGTACCCAAACCAGCCATTTGAGAACGAGGCGTCCGAGTCAACATCAGCTACCAATTGTGCACAAGAAGAACTGATGAAGGAGGTGAAGAAGAACAGACACATCTACAAGAGGTTCTGTTGGCCTTACATGTCCGAAATCGTGTACCTGATCGCGGCTAAGCAGCGGTACAAGGGCTTCTTGTTCTTGTTGCGGAGCTACATTGATGGCTGTTCCAGCTCTTCTTCTTCCACATCGTGTTCGAAATTGGTTCCGAGCTTGGACATCTTGCTAATGTGGATCACACACCAGGTTTTGAGATATTTTTTTGTAGAACCTGGTTTAATTTATTGCTCCTTGGAATTTCATGTCACCATCTAGTTTTATTTTTTGGCTTTTAGCTGTTTGTTGCATTGTGTATAGTTGGTCTTTGGCAACATTTGGTTAAATGGTTCAAATTTTTAACCTGATTTGCTATTGATGCTCGTACCGGGACACACTATCTTACGAGTTGCCCTGTCCCTTAGATCGGCTAACCTATGTGCAAGTCTGGCCCATACCCTGTGTTTTGATCAATTGTCTTATCACCTACCATTACTAGGTCCGAATAATTGAAATTGTCTTTGTCTCAGCTCGAAGCTTATAAGTCGCACTAGTTTACGTAGCAAAAAGAATCATATTGGTTTTGTTTCGAATTTTGATTTGGTTGGTTTTGGTTTTTGGTTTCCCTACCTGTTGTGTATAGTGGGAAAAGAACCATTCTTATGCTTCTCATATCAGAAATGGAGAAAGTGACATAATTCTATACTGTGGCAGAGTTACCCTACAGTATATGCACAAGATTTGAAAGAGATGGAAGCTGCTGATATGGTTGAAATGGTGGTGGGATTGTGGGGCACAGCTGAAGAAAACAATTTGCAAGAAACAAAAAACTTGTGGGACAAGGTATTCAATCGACCCTACGAAAAGGCTGGTGGAGCCGTCGAATTCAGTAGGCTTAGCACTGCAATAATAAAGCAGCCACCAGTTTACTGGGAAGTCTCTGATAGTGATGTCAACACCAAGTACAAGTCCCTCCTCCCCAGATTCCTCCTCGAGGTAAAATGCTCAAAATCTTGCGACCAGTAGAGTTTGAACCGATGAAAGCTAACAAATTTTTTGATCGATACAGACCTGTGTTTTTGTGAGGCTCAGCTCTGGGAACTCTGATCATGTTCGGACAATGAAAGACGACGTTATCACGAAGAACAAGTTCCTGCGGGTGAGAATGGTTAGATGTCACAAGGAGCTGAAGATTGACAACCCTGGTGCCAGTTTCCTCCACGAATCATGGAGGAAACTGGGACCGTCGTTGTACTGTGAGTTCGGGACAAGGGGGGTTGTAGTCGAGCTTCGTAGGAAGGGAGGAGGGATCTGTTTCAAGTCGACCAAAGTGGATGATAGCGCTACGTTTCTATGGAACGATATGCTTAGAGCTCCGTCTCTTAGCTTGGAGAGGAAGATTGGTCAAGGATTCAGGGCGGTTGCTTCAATGACGCCTCCTGTCCAAGCCCCTTACCTTTTGAAATGTGTTCCTGATCGGGTGACTGATGATTCAGGGGCTATGATCTCGGATGTGATCCTGAGGATGAACAATTACAAGCCTCAGGAAGGCAGGTGGCTGTCTAGAACTGTTCTTGATCACGCTGGGAGGGAGTGTTTCGTTGTGAGAATGAGGTATATACACATGGATTGTCGGAATCGTTGTTGATCTTGGATTTTCTTTTTCCTTCTTCGTTAATTTGTTTCCTACATTTTTCTGTAGAGTGGGAGGTGGGTTTTGGAGGAGAGGAGGCGAAACACCTGCAGCTGTGAAACGGGACGACAGGATTGTCGAAGTACGTGAAGGGTCTTGGTCCTACGTCGCTGGCTCCATCGGTAGAGCACCTGGTATGTGATCCAATGCATGTTGGGTGTTATTGTGCCTTCTTGTCTTTAGGATAATATTCTTATGATGATTTCAGTATCATCTCCGCAAATCCAAGGTTGTTAATCATGGAACATTAATTGAGAGATTGTTGGTTTCTGTTGTTGCGATCTAGTACAGAGAAAGTAGTTGGAACGGCAACACCTAAGGAACCTCCAGAGGATTGGGAAGCTGCTTGGCTTTTCTCAACCGGGGAGGAGCTTCTAGTTTCCACTAGATCATCATCGTCTTCTAATTCGATCCATGATCTTAGATTCCGCTTCTTGAATCAATCATCATCATCTTCATCTTC
Organism: Linum usitatissimum; assembly: GCA_030674075.2. Lineage (NCBI taxonomy): Eukaryota > Viridiplantae > Streptophyta > Magnoliopsida > Malpighiales > Linaceae > Linum > Linum usitatissimum. The sequence goes on along the minus strand of JAUJYP020000285.1, from coordinate 4,564,990 downwards.
GGTAAGGCTGTTGACAGGAAGGAAAATGCAGTACAAGGCAAGCAACAGCGAAGAACAAGAAGAAGCAGAATCCGGTTTCGTAACTTTGGTCCGATACACAGAAGACGATCCAATAGGAAAGGCAACAGCTTTACTAAACTGGAAGCTCCTGATCATGGAGTCGCAGCCCGAAGAAGATGCAGTCTTGGTCCTCCTAATCTGCATCGCCATCCTGAGAAGCGTGTCCGAAATGAGGAAGGAAGATGTCGGGAAGTTGCTCATCAGGAGGAGAGTTAAGGAAGCTAAACTGGGAGATAGAGATTGGGGTTCAGTCATCATGGATCTTTCGGACTCAGTTTCGCGTTCTTCATCTTCGTCGGCTTACCTCCAGCCGTGGTACTTGGACGACAATGTGAAGATCGCGGTGTGTTCTGATCGAGGAGAGAACGGTGTCAGCAGCCAGCATCAACAGCCGGTTGCGAGCTATTCTTTGGTTGAAGGCGGGGATAAGTTGTACAAGAAAGGGATCATAATGTGAGAAATTTTCTAACTCGGAATGTTGTCGAGATTTCGGATACGAGAGACGTTTTCGAGATGCGATTGGTTATAGTGTTTACTATTTGATTTGAGAAGTGGTTGTAAATTTCCTTAGATCTTGATTATTGTGGGTAATGAGAAGAGCATTTTTTTTTAAAAGTTGAAGGAATCCGAATCTGATCTGGAAATGATCTGAACGGTTCGTTTTCTGTTTGTCAGATTAAACTATTATTATATTCTGCACTGCTTTCCGATCTCTGCTCTTAACACTCTGCACATTTCTAGATCGGAATAAATTTCTACACTTCCCTTCGCTTGCTGCGTAGATTTCTCCGGTGACCCGGCCGCCGTCGAAATGAGTCGGATCCGGATGATCTGCCTCCTCTCCCACAGCCTCTCCAAACCAATCCGACGACTCCTCCTCCACCTCCGCCTCCTCTTCCTCTTCGTCCCCACCTGAACCCACACCCCAATTTTTTTCCTTTCTTTCTATAGTTCTTTGTTTAGTTACGTTAGTGACAATGTCGATCCTCGCCGTGTTGACGGAGGATTTACTAATCCGAGTGAACGCCAAGCTGGATCACGACTCTGATCGGAAATCATGGCGCCTAGTGTGCAAAGAATTCCTCCGGGTCGACTCTCTGACCCGGACAAGCCTCCGGGTCCTACGACCCGACTTCATGTTCTCCTTGCTCCGGACGTTCGCCAACGTCGAGGAGCTGGACCTCTCCGTCTGCCCTCGGGTCGATGACGGGACGCTCACTCTGCTTTCGTTTCCGGGGAATTTGAGAGGGTTGAATCTGAGCAGATCAAACGGGATATCGTTTCGGGGACTTGCGCTGATTGCTTCGGCGTGTCCGAAGCTGGAGAGGCTCGACGTGTCGTATAACTGCCGGCTTGGTGACAGGGAAGCGGCGGCGATTTCTGGCATTGTTGGGTTGAAGGAGCTGAAGATGGATAAATGTGTGGAAGTTAGCGATGTCGGGCTGGTGAAGATCGCCGTTGGTTGCCAGAAGCTGGAGAAGCTCAGCATGAAGTGGTGTATGGAGATTTCTGATCTTGGTGTTGATCTTCTCTGTGTCAAGTGTTCCAACTTGAAGGCTCTCGACATCTCTTACCTCAAGGTTTGTTTGTTTGTTTGTATAGTTCTATGTTTTCACTAATTCAGAGAATAAAGATTATTACAATGTAGATGATTGTTTGTTTAGGTGACGAATGAATCGCTGTGTTCGATTGCCTCTTTGCCGAAGCTGGAGGGTTTGACAATGGTGGGGTGTCCTTTGGTGAATGATTCCGGACTAAGATTCCTTTCGAGAGGTTCTTCGTTGAAGGTACTGTATCGATGAGCCTGTAATCAAGCTGTCAACGATCAAGGTGTAATACTGTAATGGTATGTTCATTGGTGTTGCAGGAAATCGAAATATCAAGGTGCGAAGGTGTTAGTTCATCTGGTTTGGTTTCGATAATCCGAGCACATTGTAATCTTACGCGGATCAGTGCTGGTTATCTTCCAGTAAGTTTAATTTTTTTTTGCTGGTACGATGGTCTGTTACGATATGTTGAGTAATGTTAATCGAATCGATCTGGCTGGTGCGAATGTGAAGGAACTCTCTGAAGCTCTTCTGGACTGTCTGAAGAACTTGAAGAATCTAACCACACTAGTAATTCTCGGGACTCAAGTCTCCAATGCTGTTCTCGAGTCCATCAGCATCGGTTGCATGTCTTTACACGAGATCGGATTGGTCAAATGCGTAGGAGTGACAAATGCAGGCCTTGTGCAGCTGCTGTCCTCTGGCAACGGGGAATTGAAAACCCTAGATTTGACATGCTGCAATCTACTAACTGACGTGGTGATTCGTGCATTTGCCGAGTTTTGCAGGAGCTTGGTGTGCCTGAAGTTAGAGTCTTGTTTCTTGGTCACTGATAAGGGGCTTGAGATGCTTGCATCGTCTTGTGTGCTGCTCGAGGAGGTCGATCTCACTGATTGCAGCGGGATAAATGACTACGGTTAGTGTACTTAAAGGTTGAGAGGTTGAGAACTTTAGCATTAGCTTGCTGCTTGAGTTTGTTTTGGCTTCTTGATTTCTTGTATGCAGGGCTCGAATGCCTCTCTAGATGCTCGAGACTCGTAACCGTCAAGTTAGGGCTGTGCTTTTCGATATCGGACAAGGGGGTTTCTCGAATAGCATCCAGCTGTTCGAACCTTTGTGAACTTGACCTTTACCGGTATAATCGTACGAATAAAATGCCGCACCTTGCTAAATGAGACAAGAAAGATGTTTGTTAAGGATGATGTTTGTTCATCTTTACGATGCAGCTGTACCGGTATTGGCGATGGAACTTTAGCTGCATTGGCGAATGGCTGCAGGAGACTGAAGAAGCTGAACGTCTCGTACTGCACGAAGATTACCGACGAAGGGATGAAGTCTTTAGGATATTTAAAGGAACTAGTTGACCTCGAGATGCGAAGTCTTGGTAACATAACAGGTGTAGGTTTCGCAGCTTTCACGACTATGTCGAAACGACTGACAGAACTGGACATGAAGCACTGCGAGAATATTGATGATTCTGGGTTCCTGGCACTGGCCTGTTACTGTCACAACTTGAGACAGGTGAACTTGAGCCAGTGCAACATCTCGGACTTGGCATTATCGATGGTGATGGGGAACTTGACGCGGCTGCAAGAGGCGAAGCTCGTGCACCTACCGAGCGTGACCATGAACGGGTTCGAGCTTGCGCTGAGGGCTTGCTGTGGCCGAATCAAGAAGGTGAAGTTGGTTAGTGAACTCAGGCTCTCCCTTTCGTCAGAAGTTCTCGAGATATTGCGTCGTAAGGGTTGCATTGTTAGGTGGGATTAGAACTTATATAAAATCGAGCAGAGTCTCAAACAAGCTTATTTCGAGCCAAACAAACATCTCTATTCACTAACAGCCCTACGTGGCAGTTATGGTATTCTACAGTGGTTTACTGATACGAATATGCAGAGTGTTGAACCAAAGCAAGAATCTGAGGCTTTTCCTCCAGTTAGAAACAAAGCATAACTTGGAACTACAGAAAAGGCATTCCAATTCTGGAAAAATAGGCGATTCCTTTCTCATTAAACAATTCCTCTCTTTATAAAGTTCATTTCCTCGATTAAAAGATCACTATAAACAACTCTTCAAATTCAAAGCAAAATGGCAGCCTTTCTCATTCTCCTATTCATTATAACCCTAGCACCACCTAACCTCCAAGCTTCCCCTGTTGCCACCTTCACTTCGGTCCCGATCGTTGAACCAACATATGTCGTGCACAACTTCTCCAATGAGTCATGGATGCAGAGGGCATGTGCGGGAATCAGAGACCAGCAAACTTGCGTCTCAAGTCTCAGAGGCAGAGTTTCTTCTCAGCAGAGGAAGAGCCCTGCCTCTATCGTGAATGCAGCTATCCGGACCACGCTCAAGGAAGCGAGGTCTGCCATCGACGCCATAACAAAGTTTACCGCCCTGTCGTTCAGCTACAGGGAGCAGCTGGCAGTCGAGGACTGCAAAGAGCTGCTTGATTTCTCCGTCACTGAGCTCGCCTGGTCCCTGGCAGAGATGAACAGGGTTCGAGCTGGTACCGGCCTTCCCAGCTCGGAGGGAGGGAACCTCAAGGCGTGGCTCAGCGCCGCCTTGAGCAACCAGGACACATGCCTCGAAGGGTTTGAAGGCACGGACAGGCACGTGGAGAAGTTCATCCGGGGGAGCCTGAAGCAAGTCACTCAGCTGATCGGCAATGTGTTGGCATTGTACACCGAGCTACACGGATTGCCATTCCGATCGCCCGTATCCCCTCATAATTCGAGCTCCGAGTTTCCGGATTGGATGACGGAATCTGACCGGAAGGCGGTTAAAGGGAATCCTGTTGACTTGCGGATTGATGCTGTTGTGGCCTTGGACGGGAGGGGCCATTTCAGAAGCATTGCCGACGCTGTCGACCGAGTTCCGCCCCATAGTAACAGTCGGTACGTTATCTTCATCAAGAAAGGAATCTACCATGAGAACATAGACATGAAGAAGAAGAAGACAAATGTAATGTTCGTCGGAGAAGGTATCGGGAAAACTATCATTACAGGAAACCGCAACTTCATGCAGGGATGGACCACTTTCAGAACCGCCACAGTTGGTAAGTTAACAAGTTATTAACAGGGATGGACATTCAGTTATGCTTAATGGTTAAACTTGATTAACCGAGCACCTTTGATCAGTTAATTAGTTAATTTGAAATAATTAGGTCGGTCAGTCTGTTAAGGTTTTGAGATTGTTTTGACCGAACAAGTTTTTAACCGACTTTCTTCCTGTAGCGGTTTCGGGGAAAGGATTCATAGCAAGGGACATGACATTCCGCAACACGGCAGGCCCCGAGAACCATCAAGCAGTGGCCTTACGAGTCGACTCGGACCAATCAGCATTCTACCGGTGCAGTATGGAAGGCTACCAAGACACCCTCTACGCCCACTCGCTCCGACAATTCTACCGCGAGTGTGAAATCTACGGGACGATAGACTACATCTTCGGGAACGGTGCTGCCGTGTTCCAAAACTGCAAGATCTACACGCGAGTGCCCTTACCGCAACAGAAGGTGACCATCACTGCTCAGGGGAGGAAGAACCCTCACCAGAGCACAGGATTTTCGATCCAGGACAGCTTCGTCTACGCAACCCAGCCGTGCTATCTAGGTCGTCCGTGGAAGGAGTATTCAAGGACGGTGTACATGAATACATACATGAGTGGCCTTGTCCAGCCTAGAGGGTGGCTTGAGTGGTACGGTAGCTTTGGGTTGGGGACATTGTGGTATGGTGAGTATAGGAACTACGGGCCGGGTGGGGCGGTGTCCGGTCGGGTTAAGTGGCCCGGGTATCACGTTATTAAAGATGTAGGGACGGCGAAGTTGTTCACAGTGGGGAACTTCATCGACGGGAGGTCTTGGCTTCCGGCTACCGGAGTTAAGTTCACAGCTGGTCTAACCAATTGATAGATGGTAGTGAAAATGAGTCAATTTGTAATTAAGAAATTGTTTAGTTTGGGCTGGGCCGGTTGGTATTGGGTCACCGACAGGAGCATTGGTTAAGCCCAATAGGGTGCCGGTGCCGGTGCCAAGTCGTCGATTTGACTTTGATTGAGTGAGTTAAGACTTATTATTTTCTATTTTTTTTCTTATGTACTTGTTGAATATAATATTCTTTGATTAATTTAAATTGGGAAATTTATTATGATGGAAAAGTCAAGACTAAAAATTATAGGCCATGTGGTAACTGGGCCTTGGTTTCCATAACATTTTTTTACAGATGGAGACTTCCACCACCATTGAAATGAAAATCAAGATAATCAATTATTAATTATGATTTTTCAAACATTAAATTCAGATTAAATCTCATCCAAATACACCTATCCAAACCCATCCTAATAGTATTCCAATCAAAGTATCGGTGGCCTGGTTCAACCGTTGATTTATTGGTTCGTCAATTAGATTCCAACGACGATAGAAATTGAGAAGCAGAGAAGTAATAGGGAAGTCCATATTCTTAAATCGAACGATTAGTATAGATGATATACTAATTTCCGTCTTGATGTTAGTTGACTTTTACCAATAAGCACGTTGGTACCAATGCAATGCATTCCCCCTCTTACTTTAATACAATCTACGTACTAAGCCAGGCAATGGAGTATTATGCATGGGTTAGTCAAAACTAGACTCCTGGAATTGGATTAGGTAAGTAGGAATGCCTGGTGGATGTTAGCGGCGCTTCCCTAAGTTTCCAGCACATTATGGAACTAGTTATTCCAACCACCAGATCATCATCCTATCATTTTATCGAACTAGTTCAAATCTAGGGCCACTGTTGATCATTTTATCTAGAGCTACGATGATAGCAAGCTAGATAAGTTTTGGTTTGCTAATTCAACGTTGAAACTCGTCAAACCGGCCTAGGTGATTGGATGAATATATGAGATCTCAGTCGGGACAAAAACAAAAGACGAAAGGGAAAAGAGGGAAGGTTGTACCTTAGTAGTGATGATGCTTTAGTTTGGTGCCGTCACTGTCACGACATAGGCGCAAAACCAGTCCCCACAAAGCATAAGGACATCAACGCAGACGAAAGAGGAGAAAAACTCCAATCTCTGCACTCTCTAGCTACTTTACTCTGCTCCTGCTGTGCTGGACTCCATTCATTTGACTTTGCCTTTGTCTCAGCTCCAATCTGCTTGGCAAATCTGAAATTTAGAGCAGTGCACATTAAACCAAGATCATCAATTTCCAATTGTGGACTGTCGGTATATTGTTAATCTATTAGACTACTACCCCCACCTGTTAAAGAAAGGAATAATGGTAAAGTCTACAGCAAACTCCAAATACAGAAACACACTCATCTGACAAAAACTACTATACCCACTTGCTCTCTCCCATCAACTTGCTCTTTCAATATTGCCACCTCTCTCTCAATCGATAAGTTAACACCATTTATTCTCAAGACGCGGTTTTCCATACCTTTCACCACTTCACATGATTTAGGTGTGGGACTATATATGTATGCATAATGGAAGCAAAGTAGACATACCTCTTTTAACACTAGTACTTCCCAGACCCTGAAAGCTCAGTTAACAATGGCTGCTTCGAAGCTATTACCTTTCTCTCCCATTCTCTTACTCTTCATGTTCATCACCACTTCATCTCCTGCTACCTTACCAACAATTCCTCCCTCGACCAACAATGCAGCAGCCGCACCGGGGAACTTCTGCGCCACAACTCCATACCCTTCCTTCTGCAGATCGACTCTGCCTTACAACAAAACCAGCACAATCCACGACTACACTAGAAAATCCGTTAAGCAATCTCTGTCTCAATCCAGACAGTTCCTCCGCTTGATTAACTATCTCCTCCGAACAGCCACCAAGTCCAAACCTTTTCAGCAGCTCATCCCTTCACTTCTCGACTGTCGATTCCTAGCTCAGGTAAACGTGGACTCACTATCCAACACCATGAACACAATCAACTCCAAGGACAATCTTCCCAGCTTCCAAGCTAGTGACTTGCAGACCTTACTGAGTGCCACTTTAACGAATCTCGACACGTGTCTGGATGGGATTCGAGCTGCTGATTCCAGCTCTACAGCGATCAACAACCTTGTTGCTCCTCTACTCAATGGCACTAAGTACTGCAGTATTTCTCTTGCGCTTTTCGCTCACGGTTGGGTTCCCCCTCCGAGGAGGAAGAATAAGGGTGGGAGAGTGCTTAGTGAAAGGCCGATTGAAGGGCATGTTCTTGCTGAATACAATCTTGACCGTGGATTTCCATTGCAAATGTCGATCCAAGATCGTCGAGTTTTCGAGTCGTTTAGCAAGAGGAAGCTTCTCCAAGCATCAACCGGTGGAGTGTTGGTGAGCCAGATGGTGGTTGTGAACAAGAAGAAAGGACTTGGGAACTTCACTTCCATCAATGATGCTATTGATGCATCTCCAAATTCCACCACAACTGGAAACAGCTACTTCGTCATTTATGTAACGAGAGGACTGTATGAAGAATACATTTCCATCCCTAGTAATAAGCAGAACCTCATGATGATCGGAGATGGAATCGGTAAGACTACCATCACTGGTAATCGAAGCGTCGTAGATGGCTCCACCACCTTCAATTCCTCCACATTCGGTACGCACTGAGCAGCGCATTTGCTGTTTTCAAAATTTACATCTCTTTGAGGCATTTCTTCGAACAGTTGGAAGACGTTTCCCAGAACTGATTATTTTGTTTTGTTCCATTCGGTCGGCAGCTGTGAACGCAGCAGGATTCGTCGCTGTGGGGTTGACGTTTAGGAACACTGCCGGGCCGGCGAAGCACCAAGCAGTCGCCGTGAGAAACAGCGCCGACATGTCGGCGTTCTTCAACTGCAGCTTCGAAGGCTACCAGGATACACTATACGTCCATTCCCTCCGCCAGTTCTACCGCGACTGTGACATCTACGGCACCATCGACTACATCTTCGGGAACGCGGCCGTCGTGTTCCAGAACTGCCGGATGATGTCCAGGCTCCCTCTCCCCAACCAGTTCAACGCCGTCACGGCACAGGGAAGAACCGACCCGAACCAGAACACCGGGATCTCGATCCAGAACTGCAGCATTAAAGAAGCGAAGGATCTAGCTACAAGCAACGGAACCACGAAGTCTTACCTCGGTCGGCCGTGGAAGCCGTACTCGAGGACGGTGGTGATGCAGTCGTACATAGCGAGCTTCCTCGACCCAACGGGTTGGTCGCCATGGGCCGGGAACGCGTCGCTGGATACGCTTTACTACGCGGAGTTCAACAACTCCGGGATCGGAGCGAGGACCGACGGGAGGGTCAACTGGCCGGGGTTTCACCTCATTAACGAGACCGACGCTGGGAATTTCACTGTGGTGAATTTTACTCAGGGGGATGTTTGGCTGCCGGCGACCGGCGTCCCTTTCGCAACAGGATTGCTTCTACAGTGATTAATTATAAATAAAAAAGCTAGTGGGTAATTTGTTTTTTCCTCCCGATTCTTCTGTAATTGGAACTCATTTAGATTTGAATAATTGGGTGGGAACTGTTCAATTGCATTTCCCGTGATGAAGATCATGGCGGCGACTCCGAGGGATCTGAATCGAAGACTTTGGATTCTGGCGGGTAGTAATTAAATTTTTAAATTTTTAATTTGAAGCGACGTGAGCGCCATTATTATACATACATACAAAACGTTGTCGTGGCATCCATGCATTATTTTTTATCAGAATCATTCATTCTAATTCTAATCTATATATCTCCCACTAAGTATATATATTATAGAGCAAGATTTAAAATTTATAAAGATGATTGTTAATATCTTTACGTCGCGTAGTCTGTAAAATGAGTATTATATTTTTAATATATATATGTATATATATATTCTTTTACTAAAATAATTTTTATTGTATTAATCATCAATAGATGGCTACAAAATTCTCTCACTTTTCAGAATATTTATGACTTTAGCAATAATTTATTCAAAAATATCTCTTTGTCAATTCGTTGTTTATAAAACACTTATCATATTGATAACTAATACAATAAGAGTTATTTTAACAAAATAGTAAATAAATTTTTATATTAAAGACATACTAAACGATTTATATTAAAATACAGATTGCATGAAGTAAAATATACAAACAGTATATGATATCACCTACACAGCCAATTGCTAGCAGCCAAGTAGGAACAAGTACTAACACTAAAAATAAACATATGCTCGTGCTATCCTAGCTAGCGACAAACTATCTCGAGGATCGCGAGGAGATGCACGCACTGTTGATTTGGAAGACATGCAGGCTGGAAGCCTTCAAAGTCGCCAAAGAAGGACGGTCTCATTACCACACCAGTGGTTCAGGTGGGTAGCCCGAGTGGGACCCACCTTTCGGCATAATTCAGGGAGGGGCGTTGCGGAGCGGCTACGGACTCCGAAAACAGCATCAACACCAAATCCTTGAGCATGAGAGGTCGCTCGGAAGACATGGCTTGTTTCAGGGACGGATCTAAAATTGAAAATAGCACGTGGCTAAATTTAAAATGTTATTAGGTAAAATAAATTGTTTTTAATTTATAATGATTTTGTCACTCTCGTCGCCGAAAAAGAGAGGCCATATGCCTAGGGTAGTCACCCCCTAGCTCCGTCCCTGGCTTATTTGTCGTTTATTTTTCAGCCTCTGAGTAACTTTTACTTAAGTTTTAGTTTCGGTTTGCGTACATTTTGTGATGGGTCGACATAGATTGGGTTGCTCTTAATAAACCAGTCTTATATATTAGAACGTTTGAGTCTATAATTTTTGAAAAAGTGATCTTGGTATTGAGGAGAGTTGATATATAATCTATTTAATTATCATTACAACCCCATTTGTAACCTGTATGTACGTTTGATCCTCCCGATTTATATCCTATATGTTATACACACGCTTCATTCAAGATATTTGTAAAATACATGTATGTCTGTTTATAAAAAAAACATGAAACTAAAAAAAAATTATGTATGAAGAGAATAGAATTCAAATCGTATGTCCAATTAATTAGCCGTTTTAAAACATAATGTGGGGAATAAATTAAAGTTAACGTTCAATTTGAATATAATTAGTTAATTCATCCAACCTTATTCAATTTGTATAAATATGGTACTAAATAACTCAATTAACAATAAGTTATTTAGTACCATAATTTAACACAGCTAATTAATTAGACATATTATCAAAGCATGATCAACCTGCACGTTTTGAGACTAAACCCTAATAAACCCAATTCTCCATAATTATATATAACCTCTGGCTAGCTGCAATCGGACAAACACACCCACCAAAACAAATGGCCATTTTGACCACACTTTCATTCTCCTTCTTCCTTTTCTTTTCCGCAGCCCTTGCGGATTATAACTCAACCCTGGACTCCGTCTGCAACCTCACCCCACACCCAAGCTTCTGCAAGTCCTTCTTACCATCCAACAGCCATCTCTTCAATCTCCATGACTATGGAAGAATCTCACTTTCCCATTCCTTATCAAGCGCTCAAGCTTTCCTTTCCTTTCTTAACTTAACCACGTTCCCTGCTTCGAGCTTAACCGATCATCACCGTCATCGTGCTCTTCAAGACTGTATGCTCTTGTCCCAGCTTGACATCGATTTCCTCTCTCGAGCGTCGGATGTTGTGAGGAACAAGGACGTCTTGGAAGGTTATAATGAAGGTGATGATCTCATGACTTGGCTCAGTTCCATCATTACCAACCGAGAGACTTGCTTGGAAGGTCTTCTTGATCACTTTTTACCGGACTCCACGAGTCCATTACTGCGCCTATTGGTACCGCGCCTTTCGAATTTGAAGTTGATCTATAGCGTCTCCCTCGCCCTGCTCAAGCACGGGTGGGTCCGCGACTTGGAGGGACCAGTAGCAGGCAGATGGCTGGCTGAAAAGACGAATTCGGCCGGCCAGCTGGTTGTAAGGGACCAGTCTGTGAAGGGGAGGATGGTGCTTGATGATGAGAGAGGTGGGGAGATTCGAGTGAGTCGGATCGTGGTGGTGAACCCTTATGGGACGGGGAATTTCAGCACGATTGGGGATGCGGTGAATGCAGCGCCCGATGACACGGAGCAGAACGATGGTTACTATGTGATACACCTTGAAAGTGGTGTGTATAACGAGTATGTTACTATCCCAAAAAATAAACGTTACATTATGATGATCGGCGATGGGATTAACCACACCGTTATAACGGGGAATCGTAGCGTGGTTGATGGATGGACAACTTTCAACTCGGCCACCTTTGGTAAGCTCATCAAAGCTAATTTACTTATAAACTAGCTAGTTTGATTTTAATGATGATAAATACTGTCTAGTAGAAAAGTTAGAATCTTTTTATACATCTTGTTGGTATATTTGGATGACAATTTCTCAACTTGATTTGCTTGATTCTCATCACATTCCTATGTGGCAGCCGTTCTAGGCCGAGGATTTGTGGCGGTGAACATAACGTTCAGGAACACAGCCGGAGCAGCGAAGCACCAAGCCGTCGCGCTAAGAAACGGAGCCGACAAGTCGACCTTCTACAGTTGCAGCTTCGAAGGCTACCAGGACACTCTCTACGCACACTCCCAGCGCCAGTTCTACAGAAACTGTGCCGTTTTCGGAACCATCGACTACATATTCGGCAATGCAGCTGCCGTTTTCCAAAACTGCAACATCTACTCCCGACTCCCGCTTGAGTCCCAGTTCAACACGGTCACCGCCCAGGGCAGGACCGACCCGAACCATAACACGGGCACCTCCATACAAAACTGCGCCGTTTTGGCCGCCAGTGATTTAGGTGCTGGTAATGGGCTTACAAGGACTTACCTAGGGAGGCCGTGGAAGGAGTACTCGAGGACGGTCGTGATGGGTTCTTATATCGATGGCTCGATTGATCCTTCTGGTTGGGCTCCGTGGAATGCATCTGGTTTTGCGCAGGATACACTTTATTATGCGGAGTTTAATAACCGCGGACCCAGTTCGAGTACTCGTGACCGGGTCCATTGGTTGGGTTACCATGTTGTCAATGAGAGTGATACTAGGAATTTTACGGTTTCGAAGTTATTGGGTGGAGATTCGTGGCTGCCTTTCACTGGTGTGCCTTACACTTCTGGTTTGTGGTGACTTTTTGTTTTTGAATTATCTGTTTTGAGTGTTAGTTATGGTTGTCCCCCGTAAAGTAACGAAGATAGTTGTGTTTTGGTTTGAAATCATATCGAACATTTTACATATGGATATTTATAATTTAATATTTCTTTCATTTTTTATTTATTATAATGACATATTCTATAAGTCTATCTTAGACTAAAAAGGTATTAATTACGGTCCGAGGATTGGTTAATATATGCTTGGGATTGTTAACTTGTGTCACATTCTTTCACTCCCTTGTTTGAACTTGGAATGTGTGATGTGTTTAGCAAAATTTATATTTGTGAGCCCTATTTGGTTAATTATATTAATTTATTATGAAAAATATTTATATCAACTAGATTAACTAGACTGGTAAAGTGAATAACCGTAGTTCAATCACATTCGTTTTAATTTCATTCAAACTACTAAATACTCAATTTGTGTACATTAAATTTTTAAAGACTTAAGGTATTTTATAAAATTTATAAACTATTTCTCAAATTAGATCAATAAAATGTAAGGGCAAACAAGTTTAACAAATAATTATTTTTATAGACAATCACAATTAAAAAACAAAGTAACTATGGCAAAAAAATGGATTGAACACAAACCAAATTTAACAATTTAAAACCAATTTGACCTCTTCCTTAATTAAATCTCCACCAAGCACCTCACATGCCCACACCAACCAACTTAACTAACTTCTAAAAATTAAATTATAAATAGCCATCTTCTTCCCCATAATCAATTCAAAAGCTCGAGGGAGGCTTTTCAATAAAAAATAATAAAGAACACTACCCTCTTCCTTGAAAAAATAAAAATAAAAAGAATTATATTTTCCAACCAATCAAGGAAGAGGAACCCCATATAAATGAAAAATTAGCCCAAAAATAACCCCTTAAGGTTAATTAACTATATAGGAAAAGAACAGGAAAACGACAAAAATAAGTATATTTATATCGCGAAAATGGCGGACGAGGGAGGGAATAAGCGGGTTGCGATCATCGGAGTCTCGTCCATCCTTCTAGTGGCGATGGTCATCGCCGTCACCGTCGGCGTCAACAACAACAACGGCGGCGGCGACAGCGGAGGAGAGGCGGGCTCCGGTACCGGCCATGGGGACAACCTAGCCGCGTCGAAGAAAGCCATAACGGCGATCTGCCAGCCGGCGGACTACCGCGCTTCGTGCGAGGAGAGCTTGGAGAAGTCGGCCGGGAACGTCACCGACCCTAAAGAGCTCGTCAAAGTTGCGTTCACCATCGCTCAGAAGAGCATCGGCGAAGCCATTGTGAAGTCCGACACGTTGAAGGAGCTCGACAGTGATCCTAGGACCCACGAGGCGCTCGTGACGTGTAGGGAGCTTATGAACATGTCCATTACTGAGATTGAGGATTGCCTCACCAGTAAATAGAGAGCTTTGAAACGGTGCCGTGTAGTTTAAGATAGCCATGTGAATAAATAGTAATCAAGGGGTGGAAAACTCGGTCTGGTTTGAACCGGACACCTGAGTCTGAACCATTGGGTTGGGTCACATTCAGTATGGTCAAAAGCTGGCCCGATCCAACCCGATCCATTCGTAATTAACCTTCCCACAAGCAGAAAGTTGTTGGACAAGCAAACAACGTCGTCTTCATTAACCGAGCTTCAGGTCTTCATTAATGGAAGGGCTTCGGGATTCGATCTTCATCAGCAATATGAGAAATAGAAAGATTTTTTACTCCTATTACCTTCTTCTATCCTTTCTTCTCCATTGCACCACCGGAAGTTATGAATATGGCGACAAGGCATATCCGACATCCCCATATTGCCTATCTCGTGATAAGACTACAAAATTCGAACTGGTTTCATCTGGTTCAACCCAAGCACTCAAAATTGGATATATAGGGTCAAATTGCTAGATTTGGGCTTTGAGGGTCAAACCAACTCACAATCGCTGCAACATCAAATTTTCCGGTTCGAACTTAGCCCGACTAGACCCGAATTCCACCCCTAGCTGATAGACCGCTATGGAACGTAGCATTGGCATCTGAAACCGAAAATCCGGGTACCCGCCCGGATCCGGCCCGGTTTGACCGGTTATATCCTGATTGACCGAATTGATTATCGGGTTCAGGTGGACCCGGTGCCCGTTTGGCTCGGGTGCGGGCAGGGTTTCGGGAGGCCCATAACCGACCCGAACACCCGAACATAATTGCCACCGCTTGTACTTGTTTCGAGAAGCTGCTTCTTGTTTCGAGAAGTTGCTTCAACTTCTTCCTTCTCTCAAATCTCCAAACGGAAGAGCTTCCGTCTCCAGGAATCCGGCCTTGCTGACGACCTTGAAGACGATGATGATCAGTTGAAGTGAGTTTCCGCGGTTGTGAAAGTTTCGATCGCCGTGGACGGCAACGGCGGCCGAGAAGTAGGAGATTTCGCTTATCTCGATGCATGTTTGGTGAGCGATCTGAAGGATGACGGCACCACTTTCTCGCGAGTTCGGCTCGAATTCCGGCCTCGAGAAATCCAACGATTCGGATGATCGCAAGGAGAGTAGGTCGAAGAGGCGCAGCTCGTGCCCCACGAGCCTGTTTACGGAACCGAGAATCCGAAACGCGATTCCGCCTCTGCAACTGTCGTGTTTTCCTTCTTCCTTAGTGTTTTCCTGATTCAACGGGCTTTACCCGTTCACCCGTAGACCCGCCGGAGCCGGGTCTGGGTATTAAATTTTACCCGTATGGACAATCCGGGCTTGCATTCCTAAACCCAGAGAGGTTACGGGTCGGGGTTCGGGGGATGAGAATCCGGACCCGTTGTACCCGATGCCATCCGTATAAAGTAATACAACCACATGTAGCCCGGGTATCTGGTTTGGGGCCGGGTTACCCATAACCGGTCAAATGGGGATTTCGTATAACCGTATTATTAAAATTACCCAACTTTAAATATCAAAATCCGGTTATTAAGGTACCACTATCGAGTCTAATCGGTCCTATTATCGATTAAACCATATACCCAGACTCGAAATTCCCAGCCCGTGGATCAATTTCAATGAGATTTTTAATTGTTTGTGTTTTGATATATATTAGGTGACGGGGGACTTTGACTTCAGCAGGCTGGACGGTTTCATGGCCGATTTGACCACGTGGCTCAGCGCTGCGATGACGTATCAGGAAACTTGCTTGGACGGCTTCACGAACGTCAGCAGCGAGGCCGGCGACAAGATGAGAAAGTTCATGAACTCTTCCATGGAGTTGACCACCAACGGTCTCGACATCGTCACCGGACTCAACTCTCTATTCTCCTCCTTCGACCCGGAGGCCCTCGGCGCAGGCCGCCGGCTCCTCACCGCCGAGGACGGAAGCGTCATCACCCTCCCCGTCCTCGGACATGGCCACAACCCTTACCCGACGTGGGTTCCGGAGAGATTCCGCCGCCTCCTCGAGGACTCCGACGACACCAGCAAGAAGGACAACCACAAGGAGGATTCCGACGACGAGACCGAGAAGGAGAAGAAGAAAGACGGCGGTAGCGACGATGAGGATGGCAAGAAGAAGGGCGACGACGACGGTCATAAAGAGGACTCCGACGACGAGACCGAGGAGGAAGAGAAGAAAGATGACAAGGCGAAGGAGAAGAAGGACTTTACCAAGCCGGCGTCGGAGATTGCTGATGTCACGGTGGCCAAGGATGGGAGTGGGGATTACACGTCGATTAATGACGCGTTGGAGGCTTTGGAGAAGAAGAGGAAGAAGAAGGATGTCGGAAAGGTGGTTGTGATGTACATTAAGGAAGGGACTTATAAGGAGTATGTTCAGGTGAAGAAGAAGCTTGATAATTTGGTCATGATCGGAGATGGTGCCGATAAGACTATCATCACCGGTAGCAAGAACTTCATCGACGGCGTTGCCACCTATCACACTTGCACCGTCGGTATGTTCATCTCGAAAACTAACTCCTTAATCGGCTACGGATCGGTTTGACTCGGATAACCACATGGTTCGAGTTATTTGAATATGGGTTAATTAATTAACATCTGTCTGCTCTCAGCCGTGGCCGCCGACTACTTCTTCGCCAAGAACCTCAAGATCGAGAACACCGCCGGAGCAGACAAGCACCAGGCGGTGGCGCTCCGAGTCTCGGCCGATTTCGCCGTCTTCTACAACTGCACATTCGACGGGTACCAAGACACGCTCTACACCCACACCAAGCGCCAATTCTACCGCGACTGCACAATCTCCGGCACCATCGACTACGTGTTCGGCGACGCCGCCGTCGTGTTCCAAAACTGCGTCTTCCAGATCCGAAAACCCATGGAGAACCAGCAGTGCATCGTCACGGCACAGGGCAGGAAGCAGCGCCACCAGCCGTCGGCGATCATCATCCAGAACGGCACGATCACCGCCCATCCGGACATGAAGGCCGACCGGAAGGAGTTCAAGTCGTACTTGGGCCGGCCATGGAAGAATTTCTCCAGGACCATCATTATGGAGACGTTCATCGACGATCTGATCGACCCTGAAGGATGGCTGCCGTGGATGGGTACCATCGGGACCAAGACTTGCTGGTACGGTGAGTTCGGAAATTACGGTCCCGGCGCCGATCAGAGCAAGAGGGTGACGTGGCAGGGGATTAAGAAGATTACGCCGCAGCATGCCGTGGATTTCACTCCCCAGCGGTTCATCCGGTCCGACCCGTGGGTTAAGCCGACCGGGATACCGTACATTTCATATATGGTTAAACCGTCCAAGTCACGACGGGTTGATACGGAGTTAATCGAGTAAGAAAAATGGTTGGGTTCTACTGATTTGTATTTGTATTTTTATTATTTTTGTAATTGTAGAATGTAACATTTTTTATACTTATCTCGTTAATTTCATTTTAAGTTTAATATGTTCTATATGGTTTTGTTTGTGTTAATACGAGAAAATAAATTGTTCTGTTTGTAGGATTCAAATTTATTCGGTATAAATAATTTTATAGTTAATATATTTCGTTTCGATGATCAGTATGACAAGCTCGAATATGTCAGAAATGACACGTCTTCCTCCTTACGAATACTCAAATGCAAATAAAATGTAGTAAGACTTCGTGATGTGTAAGAATGTAACTCATTTCCCTTGCCCTTGGAGCTGACAGCAACCAGCTCACAACTACTAATCCGGACAATGTACATCAAAATGTGCTTGACGAAATCGACGACTTTGAATCTCTACCGGAAGAATGCTTCTGCAACCTCACCGCTCTTCGAGCTATGGAGACCGCCCGAGGCTACTGTGTCTGCCACAGGAAATGCAGCAGCTTACCTCTTTAAAGAAACTGAGAATCAAGGGGTGTCCCCAGTTGACAGAAAGATGCAAGGAAGGCTATGGTGAAGATTGGCACAACATTTCTCATATCCCAAACATACAATTCTTTTGTTTTGTATCTTTTGCTTCATAGAGGAAGAATTCAGTGTTCATTTTTTCACCTCTTCTGCAGCTTTTCTGGTCTTCTTTACCAAAAAGACAACACAATTATGAATCCAAGGTAAAATAGTGTAACAATTTGTACTACGGGTGGATTGAATGAGCCTTTCTTGTCATTAAATGGATGCCACGATTACTAGAACGCGATATAGAAACTAGCGACGCCTGCAAAACAAACACTTTCTGGGTTATTTCCCTTCTGCAGTTTTCTGGAAATGCAAGGGAAATGAACACTGCAACAACAGAAAGAAAGACACTAAAATTTCATCGTCTTTTCACTATAAAAAAACCAGCCACCATGCATTCAAACAACAGGGAAAGGGCAACACAAAGCAAAAAGATTGCCTTTTTCTTCAACAAATTTTCATTTTCTGTGTTTCTTTTGTTCTCTATACTAAAATAGGTAAAGAAAACCCTCCCAAAAGGCCAAAAGTGCGACCCATCCTATAAGAGATTTCTCATGATTCACAGCATGTCATCATAATTACACAACATTTTTGTACACACACACAAACACAAAAGAAGCTTCATTCATCATCAAAATGGATCATCCAATCACTTTGCAAGCCCACTTTTCCTCTTCCCATCAACCAGAAGTTGTTTAGAAGGCTTCTTCAGTCCCAGACTAGCCCCATTTGGTATTTTCTTTGCAGCTGCTGATGATGGTGAAGGAATCATGGATTGGAAGGATGGGATCTTACTCCTGCCAATAACCAACCCCGAAACCGAAACTTGATTAAAAAACGAAACGTTAAACGAGTATTCGAAAAAGAGTGTTTCTTTCTTTTTACCTGGTCTCTGTGGTCTTTACTGACCTAGGACTTGGCTTCTTTAGTTTAGATCCTGTTAGAGAAGGAAGGCTGCTGGCGCTGTTCATTCTAAGAAGATTAGACGACTGCCAAGTCGACTCCGCCTCGGAAGAATCGCTCGTGCCTACATCTAGATCGTCAGAACCATGGCTCCTCTGCGACATTACATCGAAATCTTGGTGCTGGTTTTCCTTTCTGTTTGCTGCAGGTTTATGAAAGGACTGTTCAGGATATACCCGAGCGAAACCCTGCTGAGATGGATCCACTTCCCATTCCTCAACAACACTGATTTCCTTGTTTACCACTGCCTTATCGACCCACTCACCTGAAGATGACTCTTTATCGTCTTCCTTCGGCCATGTAGGTAGATCTGTTCGTAAAACGTGGGGATCCAAGCTTTTTCTCCGTAGCATGGATAGCGAGCCCTTTGAAACCTGCAAAGAAGTGGAGTGCAATGCAAGCAAGGTCCATTACTCCGAATCTGAGGTTGAACTTTTTCCTTCAATTTGCAGCTAATGTGATGTAAAGTTGTAAAATTTTGCTCACCTGGCCATTACAGACTTCGTCTGATTGCAAATGAGCATTGGACATACCACCATGCCAACTGTGTTGGGAAGGAGAAGCTCCGCCGTTCCTCAATCCAAATCTTTCTGGGGTGCTTGATCCGGAATGCTGAGAGTGATCCATCTCTTCTTTCCTTGCTAGAGCTGCCTTGAGGCTGGAAATCTGAAAATAGATCGACAAAAAGTTACTTGTGTCAAGCAACCGAAAAAAACAAAAGAAAGACAGAAAGAGGGAGTAAAGACCTATACCTGATCCTTTAGATCTTTAACCTCTGTGCTGTCCTTGTTAACCTTAGCAGCACCAAGCTCAACTGTAGCAACCCGTTCAGCGAATTTCAACGTACTGAGTGTTTCTCCAACAGCTTCAGCCTCGGGACTTATATGGACAAACATTAGCGTCTTGGCTTGCCCTCCTGATGGATGGTTATTAAGAACATTTAGAACGTACAGGTGAGATACAATTGCAGTAGAGGAAGGAAAGGCTAATTTTTTTGTCGCAGATCTTACCGAGTGAATCTTGGAGTAATTGTGTGAGTTTACTATTCCTGTAAGGGACATGTGTACTTTTAACTGCAAGAGAAGCAATGACATCTCCTAAAGCAGAGAGGGATTTGTTGATATGTTGAGCCTCCTTTAGACGGTCTCCGGTAACCTCAGATTTGTCAACTCTCTCACTGCCAGCCAGGTCTACTAGATGCATGGAACCGCGAATCACGCTTCCAGATGTTAGATCCTTTCCTTGGACATGAACAGTCAGGCAGCTGCATTTGATGCCATCATATATATGTCAAAACTCTGAAGTAAATGAAACAAAAGGAAGACGAAATTCTAAGAAGACTAACCTATGAGACCTACTACTCCTGTCGTTCATCGCAGTGGCACTCACTGCACGATTCTTATGCCCGGTGTTCATCAAGTTTATGACATCAGATGGTGATGACACCGATACGAGCGAAGCATCCGGTACATTGATCCCATTGTTGGAGCTGTTTCGTATTTCTAATGTATGCAGTTGTTAAGAACAAACACAGAGATGGAAGTTTTTTTATCAAGAAAGTGTAGTAATGAGGAAATGCAGCAATCTAAAAAGGCGAAAGGATATCTTTTGTTGAGACCGTCACTAGTAAGGAGATCCCTCACTTGCTCATTGTAAATTTCAAGCATCTGACATGAAATTTCATAGCTGATAACTTCTTTTCTTTGAGCTGATAAAAGGAAAAGATCGCTCAATGCCCTGAAGTTGACACCGAGGCTTTCTTCCGTTAGCTCCTTCGGCCCAGTCTAGTTGACAAATGAGGTAAAGAACAAACCAACTTATTTAATACACAAATCAATCGTAAAGCCTATTGGGTTTGGTGACTGAGTACTGATCTTCTTACCATAGTAAAAGTTTTTCCTGATCCTGTTTGCCCATAAGCAAAAATACATACATTATACCCGTCGAGAACAGAACGAATCAAGGGCTCGGTATCTGCAAATACTTCGGCTGCAAAAAAGAAACGAATGCTTCTTCAATTGGTTATAGTCTCTATGGAAATCTTATGAAGAAATGAAACAGGATGAGAGCTTTCCTGACCTTGAGTAGCCATTGGTCCAAAAACTTTGTTGAAATTGAAAGTTTTCCTTCCTTCTTTCCCATACTTTGAAGGCGTAGCAATCGTTATATTCCCTTCCTCTATGTGATCCACCGTATTGAACCGACTTGCTTGCCCGGGCAAAAATGGTCTAACTCTGCAGTATACTCTAATGTTTCCTGATCAAACGCAGTCGATACACTACTGTCATGTCTCAGCAAGAAAGGTAGGCATATTTTGAAAAGTTGGATTAAATGTGAGGGAAGCTGATCCAAAAAATTATACCTTTCAGGTCTTGCACTTGATTGTATAACTTGCGATTCTCTTGAAGGACACGTTGATAACCTGAGGCTGCGTGAGCTAGACTATATAAGTGCTTCCCTGTTACAAAAGTGAGATAAGTTTGAGAGCCATATATTAAACATTTTCATCTGAAGCTGGAAAATACATGCAGATTTTAGCCCATACCTAGACTATTGAACTCCTCCACGTACTTGTTCTGGAAAAACCGAACTCCTGCTCTCGTATCATGGAGGCTGCGTCGCAATTCCTATAGGCACTAACATCAGCACCATTAGTTACTTTTGAATGGAGGGAAGGTGAGAGCATCTGTAGGTTGCATTGCTGTTACCTGAATATTCATCTGTTGTTGTTCAACAAACATTTGATGTTTCACAAGCTGTCTTTTCGATTCTTGATTCAGACTTTCCCTCTGAGGAGATGGTACCTCTCGAAGACCACCTTCCCTGTCGAAGGATTCCTCCATATTCATCTGTGGAGAAGCTTGATCTTCTTCGAGCTATTAAATTGCATCATACAAGTAGAGTCATATGTAATTCGATTGATTAAAGCAAAACGAAGGAAAAAGAGCTCACATGCTACTCTCTTGCTAAATTGAGAACTATCCATACCTTCACATCATTAGAAGGAGTTCGTGGAGGTGAAGATTCTTGGTTTGACATTGGCACTTCGTTCTCTGTTGTCTTCATCTGTTAGAATGCCAAGAGCATAAAGAAATGTTCATGAGTCTTTCTATCTGAAACTTGAGAAACACACAACGACATTATTTTCTCAATCCAAAACTTCTCACCACTTCACTTCTACTAGCTAGACGACGCTCGTACTCTTCCATAACTTTACTCAGCATCGATTCGACAATCTGTTCATCGTTTGAGTGTGCGTTCAGTTTCAAAACTCAGTAAGGCATTTAAAACAACAGAAACTTATCAGTACGAACTACTTACATTGGGAATTTCTTCCTGGTTCTTATGTGAAAGAGCTGCCTGGACTAACGTGCTCAAGGAACGAGGTTCAGCCTGAAAGTTAAAAAAGCAAAAGACTGAGTCGAAACTTAAATATGTGGATCTTAACACACTGAGCACAAAACACAAAGCTAGTTCACTCACTGCTTCAGTATTCTGATCATTCCCAGAATCACCACCGGGCGATGAGCAGTGTGACGAAGAAGAATTCGCAAACGGCTCAGCAGTCTTTCTTGTAAACTTCCCAAAAGGTGAGGCTCCTGGTTTAGGATTTCCACCATACTTCCATTGTCCAGTCCCTCCACTTTGCCTCCATTCATAGTATGATTTCAGTGCCAATACACAGTTCACTACCCTTGCTGACTTCCCTCCCTGATAATAGTTTCAACAACAAAGAAATTTACAGGCTACAATTCAACACTGTGAAATCAGGACACACAAAGGGAATAAAATGAACATTTGGAAACCTGCTCCAAGTCAGAGTTTTCAAATGATGGAAGCCCCATCTCCTCAGCAGCAACAAGGAAATTCCTCATGTTCTCAAAGTACTGAAATGCTGAAAGTGGCGCCACATCAGGCGTCATGAACGAATCGCCAGGGCCTTCTACCACCTAACTGGCAGAAAGGAGAATTCAAAATTTTCTCTCGTAGGAAAATGATCGAACACATGGAGGGCAATCAAACAATTAAATTACCTTAGCTATTCTTCCGGGTTGAACCTTGTTGAGAACATTGCACAAGATAATCCCACTTCGCAATCCAAGCCTGAATTCCTCCTCAGACGGCTGCGACGGAAGATCTTTACTCCCACCACCAATTCCTACCGTCTTCCTTAACCACTCTGCTGCTTCATACCGCTTCGCCGCTGCATTTCAAACCATATTCTTTTCCCCATCATCAGCATATTAAAAAATCGAAATACCATAAGAATCAAAAAAAGTTCCGGTCTTTACAAGCTTCGTCGATCTTCCTCGAAGCGGAAACAATGTCCGTTCGTCGAATCCCGTGTTGCTGAAGAACATCCTCCACAATGGAAACAAGAGACAAAGAAGGAGCGGCTTCCTCCGTCGCCATCTTTCCTTACAAAAAGCTTCTCGATTATCTTAAAACACGGAGAAATCCACAATTTCAAAGATATTTCATGGGGGGTATGAAACAGAGCCTACGCGTGTATCTCTCTCCCTTTATAGCTGTGATCAATTAATGGCGGCTTAAGGTATAATAATGATCTCGCGATCTCTGCTCGAATGGGAATGGAAATGGGTATTTACTCCCGGAGACGGAGAGATAACAAGAAAAGCTGCAGAAGAAGAAGATCAATGGAGATGATGAAGAGAGAAAAGGGAGGGAAAATTTCTTTCTTTTCCTTCGCTTTCTCTCTCTCTCTCAGTTTCCTTTTATTTTTTAATTCCTTATTTAATTTCTCTCCTTTAATTTTTTGGTAATATATTGAAATGCGGAAACGGTATATTTTTAATTTTTAATTTTTAATTTTTGCCGAAGCTGATACCGAGCCTCTCGGCGGCTATATTTTGCCTTTTCTGTTTTTCTTTTTTTTCTTAATTTTGCATATAGAGAAGTTAATTAAGTTACATGTATTTTGCTAAAATAATTTGACTTGGTTTGGTAAGTCCTACCAATGTGTATGGAAATTAATTCATGAGGATTTTACCTAAGTTAGATTTATTTGAGTTCTCATTGATTAACAAGCAAAGTCTGTTATGATTTAGACTCTTTCGATGTGTATGAAGTGGCATTTGTTTGTTATTGGCTACGTTAAATATAATGTTTTGTGGAGTTGGGGAAGATGGGTATCTGTATTTTGTATCCGAGACCGCACGCGGTAGGGGAGGGGAGGTTGAAGGAGAACGAGGCTCTTTTTCTGATGGGAGGGGGTTAAATATGGTGTTCAGAGCAGGCTTTGGAGATATTTAAATTCGAGACCGAAGCCGAAGAGGGCTGAAATATGGTGGTCATAGAAGATTTTAATTTGGAGAGATTTGACCATGGCAGTGGGCATTAATGTCGTGTTTTGGGAGATGTAAAGGAGGACTTGCTGGAAGTTCGAGATGTTATTGGATGTTACAAGGGCACCCTCATGTCGGAACCGTTTTTTCAAGTTAAGTTCGTTAAGAGGGATCATAACGAGGTTGTTCATATATTAGCTAAGCAATCAGAGTTTTTGGAGTTACTTCCTACGGTGAGGCACCTCCTTTTTTGCTAAATGCATGTTTGAAGAGCTTATATTTTTATATTAATCATTAATAAATGAATAAATCTTTATTTGCTAAAAAAATCAAATCCACTATGAGATAATACATTTTTTTAAATCGAAACATTACGAGATAAGACATAGATTAACTATGAAACATCGAACACTAATACCTAAATTGATCACAAATTATTATTGCGATCGTTGTTATCCAATACCCAAATCATGTTAGTAAATCAATAGGTTAACAAGTTTACGTTATGGTTAAGGATTAGTGAGTGTGAAGCACAATATTAGTTGGAGGTGGTAACATCAAAATTATCATTTAGATAGAGCCCACTAATTAATTAATCTTCTGCTTTAATTTGGATCATTGGATCCTTTTGAATTTGATGATGAATGCTGAAGCAAATATTATTGTATATCCTTTTGTGTTTTTTTAATGTTCGATTTTACTAATTTAATTGTGGATTTATGAAGTATTGATTATTAATTTTATTTTTAAACAAGATCGTCCGATTATTGTAAGTTATATGGTATCACAATCGATTAATAAAGTTATTCATTATTATAGGATGAAAAGATTTATAAATTTCATCGATCCTATAATATTTTCAATCATCTCGTTTAGAGTTACGTAACTATCTTACTTTGCCAAAATAATCTAAAAAAGTAAAAGGGTTCTCTCAGATTTGAAATATCAACTCTATAATATCAACTTTGGAAAATGCAATAGGGTTGAGTCTCAAGAAAATGACCATATGAACAAATGAGTTATGAATTGATATTTAAAAATCAAGTATTATAAAAGTTTCATGTATAATCTTATAATTCAGCCAATCTCACAACCTTTTCATTGCGGGTCTATCATTTAGGAAATTCGTAGACTCTTTATCTTTATATCAGAGATTCATCTAGATAGCTTAAAGGTTAGATAATAGAGCCGTTTATTAAGTAAAATAATTGACTTTTATATATTTTTAAAAAATATTAATAGTAATCCTTACTTTATAAGTTGATGAATATGGGTTGTGTATATTTATTATCTTCTTATCTCCGTAACAAGATAATCAATTTATAAAAAAATTGGTATGTAAATCAGGTATAAAAGTTCCGTGTATAATAATCTTATAATTCTGCGACTCATTTCCCTCCAAACGTCAAAAGTTATTCAAATATGTGGTTCGGATCCCAACCTGTTCAGCTTCGGGTTCGTTAAATCAAATAATAACTAATAAATGATGATAAAATATAAATCAATGGTGGGCTCAACACAAGTGGCGCGAAAGTAGGGGCCCGGAGTACCATGCTTAAATAATTGTCGGGGGAACTGGACCTTTCGGCCCAACATTAAGCTGGCCCAATGACCCACAAAGAAAAAGAAGAAGAAGAGGAAGGAGTGGGGGAGCAAGCAAACTACACCTTCAAACAAATGTCTTTCTCCTTTGTTGAGTTCGTTGTCTTTGGTCTCCTTCTCTCGTGTTTTTCAAACTGTTTTGACGGCATCGATGGGTTAAACTGCTCGCCTGAGGTAACTTAGTTGGTTAAGTCTTGCGATTAAAAATTTAGAGGTTTGTAGTTTGAATGTTGATGTCGGCTTTGTATCTTTTTGAGTTATTCTTTATGAGTTTTTTTCTTATCAAAATTGCGGTGGGGCAAATATATTTAAACGTCCTTTTATCTTTATGTATTGTAGCTTTTAGATATTCGTGATATTTGTGATTAGTGTTTCCCACGTATATTTGGTATGTACAAGTATCGAGAGTAATGTTGAGTTGGTTTTCTCTCGAATCGCTCACCGGAGCTGTCAGTACCATCATTTCATAGGTCACATGGCCTCTCTAACTACTTGTTCTCGTCTCCACATGCTGGTTATTAATTCACTGGTCTGTTATTAGAGTTGCCTATTTAGTGACGAGACACACACTCTTATATATCCAAGACTATGTTGAGACCAATCTCACAATTTAGGTCAGTTCTTAAATTGTATTAGCTTGTTATCCTGATCTTTTCCATTGAGAATTATGAATGATAACAAAAATTGGATAGGTTAAGCTTAAGGTATCATGCACCATTTTTTCAGAAATAAAAAGACAACAAAATAAAAATAAATATTATATAGAAATACATTTGTAAGGTATATCTCAATTATAATTCAATACATTCGAATCGTCAACACAACCTCATCCACCGAAAACTCCATTTAGACAAGTTCAGATGGGTTCATTGGATCTTGAACCAAAACGGCGATGACTTTAGTATTATTGAAAATTATTAAAAGTAACAAGCTATGTAATGATGGATGCTTGTTGGAAAGCAATTGTAATGAAGGTGTAAAATAGTAATCATAATTCCTTCACAAAGACAAACAATTCCTATCGGTTTGGGACTTTGGGGGTCTTGACAACACACCATTCATCTCCCAAATATGTGGCTTTGCCTCCAAAAAAAGGTGATGTGCTCTTAAAGTAAAAGGTTTCTTAAGATTGTTTAGGAAGAACAACCCCATTTTTAAGTAATGCTACCATGATAGTTGGCCAAATGACTTGTCAAATTAGTGGTTATGTCCCTCTTTGCCCCCCCCCCCCCCCCTTTCATCTTCTAAACAAGCCCTTTTAATTTAGTGTCACTACTTAATCCATGTTGAATGGAATCAAAAGTGGGGACATGGAAGATAAGCTAACTAGACTATGTCTTCCTTTTTAGTGTCATTAACGATAACGATAGTTAATTATTGAATTCGACGAATTTTTGACGATTCATTTCATTGTCTACCTTGTTGTTGGAAGAAATTCTTTGAGAAGACTGAAAGATTTACATCCGTTAAAAAAATCTATAATGCGATTGATCAGTCCACCTTGATTAGGCTTGGAAACAGGGACTAACGGGGTCGAATTCTCAATGTTCATTTGTACAACGGGTTTCACCATCCCCATCCTCGTTACACTATCGGGACTAAAATCAATACCAGCACCGTTATTATACGGATTTCAGGGATCACCAATATAACGTATAGAATCTGTTAGAAACAAAAAAATGAAGTACTTGAACCAAAAAAATGCAAAATCCATGAAACTACTCGTTGAAATTTCATAAACTAAAACTCTACTCGTTATTAACTTTCAACCACATAAATGACTTAGTTCAAAATTCAAACTTTTATACTTCTAAGTAGCTGAATTTTTTAACAGTACAAATCGATGTCATCTTGATTAGGGGACAGGTCGGAGCTCTAATATCAATCACCACCCGTCACTGCTTCAATCGGATTTCAGGGATCCCTAAACTTGCTACAAAACCTGTCAAACTCACATTTTCACCATCCATTTGGAACAAACTTTAAATTTTCGAATCTGATTACCAAATCTAAACCCAATTCTAACACTACTTTTACCCTTAATTGATCAAGTTAAAGCATGGTGACCAATGTGATAAGTTGACAAGTGGAGGAACTTGAACGAAGTGAACGGGCTAAGAAATAAACCAAGTTTCTGGTCCAACATAGACAAACTTTCAAGCCCAATCGAGATACATAAGCCCAATGAACTTTGGGCTCAGTACGATAATAACTCAAGTTGGACTAACCGCCAACTAATCAACAATTTTCTGTTACTTTGTTATTAATTTCCCTCTCCGGTCGTCTCTCCGTCTGGTCAGCCTTACGTCCGTCGCAGGTTCTCCCATTTCCCCACAATACTAGCCGCCGGCCACTCAAACCACCGCCGCGGCAGCTGCTACATGATTCCGTATCCGATCACCGATCACGCGGCATCTTTTCCTTCCCTGTTGACCATCGCGAAGGAAATGAATCCAGATCTCTCCCGCGCTCCGTCCAATCTCTATTCCGCGTTTCCGTTCTGACTGCTTCTGCTGTAGATTTCGTCAAGACAGTAGTGTGCAATGGCAACGAGGAATCGGACGTTGGAATTCAGGAAGTACCGAGACGCTTTGAAGAGCGTTAGGATCCCGACGAGCTCTTTGTCCTCCTCGTCATCGGCGTTGCAGCCTTTGTCCGGTGCATCCGCCAGAGGAGGCGGCGATGGTCCGGTGATTAAGATGGTCAGCAGTTCGCTACGGAAGCCTAATCGCTCCTACGCTCCTCTTAGTACTGAAGATCCTGGTAATTCCAGGTACATTTTATCTGATATTTGGCGATCGTGCTATAGATATTTTTCCCTTAACATGTGAGATTGCTTTGAATTTATTTCAACTTTCAAATTTTGATCCTATAGTGATAGACTGATAGGTGCTTGTATTGGAATCTTTATGCCTACGTAACTTGAATTGAAGATGAACTTATAGTTTAATGGACAATCTAGCATTTCTAAGGCTAAATTATGTTTGAATGGTGATGCACAACCATGGCAGCTTCTTAGTTTCTGAACATAAGTGATTGAGAATATCTCGACTCTGAGGATAGAATGCATTTTTGGCCTTAGGCTATTGATTGTATTGTGGCAGAGCTGAATTGTATAATTGGCTCAATGGTTGGTTGAATATCGCTTTGGTGGTGCAGTAAGGGTGCATTGACAGTTGGTTTACCACCTGCGTGGGTCGACATATCTGAAGACGTAGCAGCCAATGTGCAGCATGCAAGGAAAAAGATGGCCGAGTTAGCCAAGGCCCACGCCAAAGCTTTGATGCCTTCGTTTGGAGATGGTAAAGACGATCAACACGCGATTGAGACTTTAACCCACGAGATAACCGGCCTTATAAAACGATCGGAGAAAAAACTGCGGAGGCTTTCTACAGGCGGTCCTTCAGAAGATTCAAATATTAGGAAGAATGTGCAGGTAGTATGACTTAGCTGCAATCTTTTTTCTGGTCGTTCAATTCAAATATGTTGTAGGAATTGTTTGCGTAGCACAAGTTCTGTGCTGATGTTAGTGTGTTGCATCACAGCGTTCTCTTGCTACAGACCTTCAAAGCCTATCAATGGAGCTTCGCAAGAAGCAATCAACTTACTTGAAGCGCCTTAGACAGCAGAAAGAGGTTGGTAACAACTTCTCTTGTCAACTGAAATTCGCCTACTTTAGCTTTAGGTATCATGCAATTGCTTGCATTTGATGCAGGGTCAAGATGGGGTTGACTTGGAAATGAACCTTAATGGTAATAGAACCAGAATTGATGACGATGGTTTAGATGACATGGTACATTCATTCTTACCTTTGCTGCTATGATAATATCATGCTACTGTTCAAAACTCATTTCATCTCTCAGTTCATGGAATCATATAACCATTTCCTTCCCATGTTGAGAAGAAATAACGTCTAGATAAAACTTATGCAGGTGTTCAATGAGCTCCAAAAGGCCAGAGTAAAGAAGACCGAGACATTCACCGTAGAAAGGGAAAGAGAGATCCAACAGGTAAGCACGAATCCCCTTGGCATCGATATCTTAACTTAAAGTTGGAGTTCAATATGTTCTCTCATCCAATATTATTTCTAGGTCGTGGAGTCTGTAAATGAACTCGCTCAAATCATGAAGGACTTGTCAGTACTCGTGATAGACCAGGGTACCATTGTCGATAGAATAGACTACAACGTTCAGAACGTCGCAACCACAGTTGAGGAAGGACTTAAACAGCTGCAGAAGGTAACAGTTCCTTATCCTTAAAAAACTGAATTCCACGCACCATAGTTTGTTACATTATCTTAGCTGAACGAAAATTTTTACGTAGGCCGAGAGAACACAGAAGCAAGGTGGAATGGTAATGTGCGCCACGGTGCTTGTGATCATGTGCTTCATCATGCTGGTTCTTCTGATCCTCAAGGAGATTTTGTTCTGAGTTAAAACTTGAAAAATTCTCATCGAGGCCGATCCTGCTCCTCCGGCATTTTCCCAGCAGCAAAAGAAGAGAGGATTTTCAATGTCACAAATCAGGCTAAAAGCTGTATAGATACATAGATATTTACAGTTCGATCTGAATAGAATCTGGGCAATCTGGACATCAAATTACAGTGAGCTGCTAATTAGGGCAAATTGATTGATTGTATAGAGCTAGTTCCTTATTCCAACCCCTTTTCTTGTGTGAACATCCAATTGATTGTTGTCTTTGACTCTTTGTCCTAGTCTTTCCCTCTCAGAATGCTCTCATATTGAAATTGAAGAGAGATCGAGAAACCTGATCTGGGTTCGAATCATGATAACAGATTTGCAGAAAGATCGAATCTTTACGACTGTCCATTCTATTTTCCAGAATCGTTACAAAGGACTGAAGATGCCTCGATGGCTCGATCTTGGTACTGATACTGCTACGTTAATATTGCACTAAGAGATCCTATTACAATTACCCAACAAAAAATGGGTTCAACACTCTCCATCCAACCCAGAAACAACAACAAAATGGATCCCAAATTTCCTCGCATGATAAACTAAACCCCTCTACAAGAAACAAAACAACAACTGCTACGGCAAACTAATCATACGAATTCCCCCCTAAACAACGACAAACAGAACAAAACCGTCGAGTTAATTTGTTTGGATCTTCTCCCAACTTCCCTTTGGGTGTCAGGAAGACGAAAACCTAGGCGAAAACTGAGGCGCAAGAGAGAGCCATCAAGCAGAAAGCAGCTTGTTCTTCCTCTGCTAGCTTCCTTCTCCTCTGGCACCTCTGCTTCTTCACCACAACCAACGGCCGCAAAGGGATCGGCGCCGGCGGACGAGGCAATGACGACGACGACTTCTTCTTTTGGATCATGGTTGATTTATCCTTGCCCGAGTAGACAACTCTCACCCTGACTTGACCGGCGGCGGCGTAGCTGGTAGTTCCGGATGCGGCGGCGACGGCTGAGGATTTAGCTGTGTCAGTTGAGGTTGTGGTGGATTCGCTGCTACTCGTGCTGTCGGCGGCTGCGGCGGCGGGAGAGATGGTTTGGTGATTTTTTGATCGTTTTTTGCCGGAGGCGGCGGTTTCTAACGCCATGGCTGCTCTTCTCCTCTTCCTGTGTCTGATCCCACAAGCGTTGCACAACGACTGCAGGAGAAAGTTGATTAATTTATGAAAAGAGAGACAACCGAGTGGGTTAAATTAAACCCTAGACCCTGATCAACCCAGATCGAGAAACTATGAAACTGTAGGATCAGCCCAGATCACGACTTGATAAACCCTAGAGAGTTAAAACCAGCTTGATTGATCAGCCGATCGAACAGATCACAGAACGAAATGAAGAAAAGAAAGGAACGAACTTTTGGGCCGGCGGGTCCACTTCTCCACAGGGGAGTCCTTGAGGTCTTGCAATCGATACAAAGCTTCTTCCCATCGTGATCTTCACTACCAACGCCTAGCAGTTTTGCCTGCAAAACAAGAAAACCAGTTCAGAAAACAGGGGAGAAGACGAAGAGACAGAGAGAGCAAGCAGCTGACATTTACTTACCTCCGGATTTGATTCGATCATGCTGTCCCCGAGATCCATTCAACTTAAAAATGAAGTAAATGATGAACACTGATCTTTCTCTTTCCACTGTGATGACGATCGGAGCTCAGAAGCAGAGAGATTTTGGGAGGAGAAAGAAAGCAGAGGAGGAAAAGGAGGATATGATTGCGGCGGCGAAGATATTTGTTGAGGGGAAAACCGACAGGCAGCTGAGGCAATGTGTGCTTGCTTGCTGCTCTGTTTTCTGCCACACTCTATTGAATTGGCGGCGAATTGCTCTGCTGTTAGCGCGCGGTGGAGGAGATAAGGAACCATAAACCCTAGCGATTCGGGGCTGTTTCCTTTTCAGTAGTTGAATGACGAAAGCGCCCCTTGTTTCTAGGGTTTGTAGTGCTATTAGTCCCGCCAAGCTATGGAGGTGGGTGCTTGCCACGTGTAAGACCGGTTGTCGTTATGTTTCTCTTTCAAACTCCGTTTTCCCGTTAATTACTGTTATACCCCTTTCTTTTAGGTTGAATATACGACGGGTGATCTGGCCTCTTTCTCTGCTCATCACTAATCGTGACAGAAGTATATGTTATTCTTTAAACTGTATTTTAGGCTAATTAATTTCCCTTTTCATTTATAGTCCACTCCGACTATACTTGAAAATGCAACGATTATCTGGGAAGCATCTCGAATATTCACAACTCTTCGGTAGATATCCGAATATGTTCCTCACCATGCAGACGTAACTAAAAAGTTTGATTATTCTCAAATTTTAATACATAAATTGTTATAATATATGCTATTATGTATTGAGATTTAATGTCGAATGAAACATATCGTAAGTTCGTTAACATTGTTAATGAACAAATTTCTTGAACGTGCTTGATTTTTTGTAGTGTATAGTAGATTTTACAGTATATATTTGTTGATCTCTTTTAGAATCATTGAGTATTAATCGTATCATATATTTTTTTTATTTAAGATGTTTTTATATATTTTATAATGATTTGAGATTTGAATAAACTTTATAATTTTTAATGTTGGATGAATATTTTTTATTAAAAATTAATTAATTATATCAAAATTTAATATTATTAGATTCAGAAAATTATAATGAATAACATTGTGAAGATAATAATACATTTTAATTAATACATAAAAAATTATGAAAGGAAAACAAATTGAATGAAAAAGTGTGAAAAAAATAAAATACTAAAAATAAGAAGGAGAAAAAATACTAAAGATAAGGAGGTGGATTTTGTTTGGCGGGATGGAGAAAAAATCGGAATGAATAAAAAACATTAATTCCGTCAATGTCAGTTAATTTTAACTATATTTTTATATATATTTCTTTAGATTCATTTTTAAATATAAAAAAAGATGACTACATATTGTGGTCTTATACTTGAAAATAAGTTATGTTGTAATTCAAAAAGCTTTACTAAATTCACCATTAAGAGGTAGTATCTTAGCTTTACACTTAAAAATAAACTGTGACGTAACTTCAAAGAGGCTCTCTAAATTTATTATGGATTAAGAGGTTCGAAATAAAACAAACATAATATAAGAAAAAAGTTGTAAATTGACTTATTAAAATAGATGATAAAATTCATTTTTCTTTGACAATAAAAAGTAATTACCTTATAATCAATCTTATTAATGTTGGAATTGAAAACAAAGCAAATATACATTGTTTAAGCACTAATAAATCTAATTAGAAAATATATTCTTAATATAAATTTACAAAAAATCATATTTTTTTCGAATAAATAAATAACTTATTTTCGAACTCTTCTAAACAAACATATAAACAACTCAAGGAAGGACTCAAATACCTCTATCATATCATTGGCTGGTAGTTGTATTTGGTTTGGGTAAAGGCAGAGATGTTAAGCCCATATGGGTATGGGCCGAACGAATATGAATCTCGCTTTCGCAGATTCTAGACGATGCCCAAGCCCACAGTAGTGACGTAAAGAAAAGCGGCTTGGTGGCTCGGGACATGTTCCTTTCAGAGAGGTCTATTTGCTACGATAAAAAAACAATCTGGATCATTCCTCTTAAACGTTAGATCAAATAGATAAAATGATTAATTTAATTTAAGGATAAATGAGTATTTTTTTCCTTTTTTTATAAGAAACAAAATTTTAAATTTAACTTTAGAGTATCGGGTTTTCGATTCTGAATTTTAGATTTAGATTTTTCAATTTTAAATTTTAAATTTTTAAGTTTACGATCTAAAATATTAAATTTTAAATTTTAAATTTATTCTTAAAATAACAAAACTATCCCAATCAATAATTTATTTGTGGCGGATCCACACTCTTTTGTTTTGCCATATTAGGTATCTAAAGCAACTTGCCAAAAGACAGAAATCCAGCTCGCCGCCGCCCAACAGAAACGTCAAACGTCACTTGTTTGTGACTGCGTCTTCTCCACAACCAACCAAATTTAAACATCTCTCAGGTTAAAGCAGCCTGCTAATCATCCAATACAGAAAGCGACTAACTACCCATTTAGTCCATGCTCGTCAACAGATTTGCCTGACTGCACAGTTCGGCACCCAGATGAAGAGAGTTTAGGTAGAGATTCAGAGAGCCATATACATAATTTCGAAATCCTCAATATCCCAAGTTGTACAGTAAAAAATGCCAGAAAAGCTTGTCAGATCAGAAGTCTGTGGAAACCAGAGACGACGACGGAGAACTGTATAGAAAAAAGTAGAGTCAACTTTAGCTAGTTGGCGTACAAGTTGCTTGGTGACAAGTTGTTGCCTTTTCTTTGTTTTGAGTCAAATTTGTCTGCCGCTCATTTCATTTCCCTCCTCAAGTGGTCTCTCTACCGTATACAAATAAAATCCACTTTACACGGTCCTGCAGCAACGAGCCAAATTTCATCACTTCATATATTACGCGGCGGGCGATGCATGATTCCACTCTACAGAATTCGATCAAAGCGCTCAACAATTCTATGCCATACGACACAATGTCTCCGACTCGGTGCTCAAATCAATTTAGACCGACCGACTTGAGTTAAATCCTACGTTTGCAAGTAGACATTAGGTCCGCGATGAATAAGAGACTGGTATTTGCCGTCAGTAAGGAATAATTTTGACCATCTATTTCGAACGTCAGATCTGACGAATTTTAAGTTTATTTTTAGGATTTTAAATTTTAATTTGAAGTTTTAAATTTTAATTTAAAATAATAAAAATGTCCATATGTGCAATTTACTTAAAAATAATGCTAAATTACCATTTGCACCAGAAACATCCATTCCCGTGTTTCCCCTAAATTAAAAAATAAGCACCTCCTTTTTCTAATTCCCTTATCCTCATTTCGGCCAACCCACGTGTTACCAAAACCATCGTGTCATGTTCTAACAAGTCAGCCGAAAATATCGAATTCGAATCTAACACATCTGAAAAGATAACCAGTGTATTGATAAATTTAAACTAAAAAGGACACGTTTTTTATTATTAAAATTCCACTGCTAAAAGTTTCTTGACGCAACCCAGAGCCCCCCAAATCATCCCAACAAGCTAAGTAACATGAAAAGCTACAAAGGGTTTGGATCCGGTGCATATAGGGATCATCATCAGCATCGAGTGGAGCTACGCTTCGCAGCATTACCTTTCGATGTGTTCACACGTGCCCTCTTCCCATCCGTCGGTTTCTGGTTCAGTTCAAAGCTTCCACCGCCGCCGCCGCCGCCGCCTCCGTCGCCCACCATTTCCACGAACATCCTCTGCAGATCTTCGAAGCTGTCTCCCTGTATCCATCAATTTCATAAACAAATCCAATCTGAATCAAATTACTGAAGGAGGGGCGCTTTCATCAGTAATGAATTTAAGTAATAGACTGAATATTTGAAGTACCTCGTCTTTCACATTGTTCATCATCGAGATCATCTCTTGCATGAAATCGCAGAACTCCTGTTTTTTCAAGTTAAATAAAAACTATGGATGTCAGAAACTATCGTGTCTTTTGCCAAACGGAACCTTAAAAACAGTGGACTTAAACGACGACGTTCGGGAGGAGGTGAAATTAATTAATAAAAAATGGGATACGGAAAAAAGATATTTGTTCATTTTTTGTGGCTACGCACCTCGTCGTCCTCCTCCGTAGGATCGTAGAGGCCGGCGTCGTACATTGACCTCTTTCCCGGGTCGGACAGAACTGATACCCACCCACCCACCAACCAAAAAAACCCATCTGAATTAGCCCAAATCGTCGACTGTCCGGCCAATCTAAACAAACTTTCGAAAGAACAGATTAACCAGAAACTCACCGGAATAAGCCTCTTGGATTTGCTGGAACCGCCGTTTCGCGTCTGCAGCCACGGCCCCTGGATTTCTCGCCCATTTGTCCGGATGCCACCTCTGCAACATCAACACACCGGATCATTCAATTGAGATGAACAATTGATCAAATTAATCGACTATTGGGTGTGCGTTCTTCTCAATTTTACCATGGCGAGGCGGCGGTAAGCGGATCGGATATCGGAGGAGGAGGCGTCCTTGCGAATCCCGAGGACAGCGTAGTATGACGATTGTCCGACGACGCCGTTTGAACCTCCTTCCCGATCCATTCTTTCTTCTTCTTCTTCTCCCCCCACTCTGTTTTCTCTCCTTTCCTTTTTCCTTTTGCTGATCTGCCCTCTGCTATCTAACCATGCGAGAAGAATCCAATCAAGCTGGATCAATCGAATTAGAGGAAAATCCGAAATCAACTGTTCGTCTGCTCGTACACAAATCAATCAATGGAGTCCGGCCAGGGATCTCTTATAGGGCTGTTTAGAGAGAGAAAGGGTTTCCCGATAAGCATGTAGAGCAGAGTAATCGTTCTGTCTAGAGAGAGAAAAAATATCTGCCAATGGCTGGAAGGGTTATATGAAAGTTGGAAACTTCGAGAGAGCTCCCTCTCTCGAATTTTTTTTATCTCTCTGAACTCAGGGGAGCTAGATATTTTCGCGGACTATTGTGGGCAATTGGGGCGGGAGTTTAAATTAATTACTAGTAAATGCCATTGGATCGCTAATTAAAGTACACGTCGGACAAGATTTTTTTACAATCGCGGAGGACAGAAAAAGGGGAATTTTTTTAGCACCCACGCTGGATCCACGTGGCATTTTCCAGTTGGATGTTAATCAATAAGCATATCAATTAGATTTGGAATTTACTTTGATTGATCTTCCTCTCCATTGGTAGAGCTATGTGATTAATAATTTAGAGGTATTGGATTCAAATTTAATCACATTTCATAGTGGACATCCATATATTTTATCCTTTTAAGTGAATTTATCGGCCTCTGTGTCGCTGCGGGTCCTCCCGACGAGCTCGTCCTCATCAATATGGCCCATTACAGGCTCTCTATGCCGTTTCAGGCGATGAGACGAACATATAAAGACTTCCTTGACCTTTATGTCTTCAGAGCTCGTTGATGTTTGTGATTTGATGTTTTCTATAGTTATTTGATAGGTGGACATCAAGGGCAATGTTGGGTCGTTCTCTTCCGATTCGCTCACTTGAGCAAGCACTATGGAGTTAGCGATTTATCAATTCAGAGGTCCTAGCCTTCCTGACTACTTGTCTTTGACTCCATGTGCAGGTTGTTTAGCGGTCTGCTAATGAAGCTGCCCACTTAATGATGCATGAAAGGTTCGATAATATCTCTCAAACTGTGATCTCACAACCTGGGTCGATTCTTAAATTATATTTACTTGCTTGCTATCTATAACAATAAAAAAATACTTTGATTGTGTTATATAGAGACCTTTAGGCCAACTAACTCTTCTAGATTGTTGTTTATGGTAGAGTAAAATGCGGCCATACCTGTATACTTCAAATTTTGTATCATATGTCATTATAGTAGTGATTTGAATGCATTTTTTTTTAGATTTTCGAAAATTCAATAGGTTAACAATTTAATGTGGTTGCCACATGGGCTACAAATAGGTCTAATTTTTTTATATTAGAATATAAAATAATAAAATAACTTAATTATAAAATAATAAGTAAATGATAATCATTGTCACTGCCATTTGGCAGCAATGCAGACGGTTGCTCTCGCTACCGCCTCCGTCGTTGATGCGAGCGAATTCTTCTAGCAACGTCTCCTTCACATCTATCAAGAATTTGAACTTCAGCGCCGGCGAGCCATCAATGATTGAAACAAGGAATTGAATTCTCGAAAGTAATTATACGACTTAGAATGATTCGAGGAGATGCTACAGAGGTAAACGACTGCGTCGATTAGGAACTTGCCAAAGTTAGAGACCTCTACTGAAGAAGAAAACTACGAGAGGATGGAGATTTGACACATTCTTTTTTAGTTTTATGTTTTAAAATTAATTTTTTTTTACTCATATATAGCATATTGATAGTTACATCGATTCGGTAACCTGTTGAATCTCACGAAACCTAAAAAAAGAGGTAAGCGTACTTAAATTATTACTATAATGACATTTGATGTAAAATTTTAAATATAGTAACATTCAATATAATAATTTAAAATTATAATAACATGAGTCGTATTTTACTTTTTATGATACGGGATAGTAAATTTGAACCATTAAGAATCAGGAACGGGCCCATAAGGGTCCAGAACTTGAAGATGGGAGCATCCATCGTAATCGTGGAGAGAGATATTTTGTACGAAGAAATGAGAAACATGTAGAGGAAGATAGTCGAGGGCCTATGCAACAATTGGGCCCATTTTCAACATCATGGCCCATTTTCAACATCATGGGTAGTAAGTTTCCATGCCTATTCGTTTGGTTTATCGTTGGTTGTTTGAAGTGGACAATAAGAATATTGAGCTTATAAATTGTTTGGTTGAGTTGGATCGATATTGTTTGATTCGGGTCATTGGCTCTTCATGTTTTTATAGGTGACGAGACAAACATATCGAGACCTCCTTGACCTTTATATCTTGAAGTTCGTGGATGTTTGTGATGTTTGTGTTTTGTTGTTTTCCACAATTATTTGACAGGTGGACATCAAGGGAAATGTTGAGGTTGTTCTCTTCCGATTCGCTCACTTGAGCAGGTGTTATGGAGGTAGTGATACATCAATTCAGATGTCCTGGCCTCGTTGACTACTTGTCTTCGGCTCCATGTGCAAGGTGTTTAGCAGTCTTCTAACGGAGCTCTCACTTCGTGGTGCGTGAAAGACTTCGATGATATCTTTCAGACTGTAATCTCACAATACGAGTCGATTCTTAAATTGTTTAGTGGCCTGCTAATGAAACCACATCATGGGTAGTAAGTTCTAATGCTTGATTCGTTCATTTCATCCTCCATTGTTTGGAATGGACAATAAAAATATTAGGCTTATAAATCGATTATTCGACCGAATATCTCAATTATATACTCAACCGTCGAAATTACCTCTCGTCAAAAGAAAACAAACATGCTTTACATTAATACTGTGGGGGCGACGATTACATTTATGTCAATGCCGCCGCACTTTTGTTGCCAAAAGAAAACCATACAAAGGAAGATAGAAAAAGCTACAAGTAGTTTAAACCTAGCTCATTCATGGACTGAACTAGTAAAAAACCCCAGTTTAAACCTTAAATTACACGAAATAGCCGGAATATTGCTGGCGGCGCGGCCACGAAGTCCTCCTGGCGACGAGCATGGACCTCCACTTCAACGCCGCCCGGAGCTTACACCAATAACCCCTGGGGCTCCCGGGCCCCACTTGCATCTCGTTTCTATCCACGCCGAAACTCGGGAACGTCGATAGCACCGCCCTGAACTCATCTGCCGTCGGGAAGAACATCGCCGGCGACGCCGCCTGAAAAGTAGTCACCGCGCTGTTGTTGTTGTTCTCGCTCTCTTCCGTGGATGATGCTGCCGCCGTTGAAACAACAGGCCACGACGAAGACGGGATGGAGAAGTGTCCGCCGACGTCGAATTTGAAGCTTGCCGGCGCCGTCGGCGGCTTTTGTAACTGGTGTTTATGGGTGAAGTAGTGATTGGACGTGTTGTTGTTGTATTGGTGGTGGTGTGGGACCGAGAGTTCCAGCTGGCTCCCCACCATGCTGATGCTGTTGTACACGTTGGATGATGAGCTTGTCGAGTTGTCGAATTCCAATTGGTGTAAATCAAGGTTGTTGTTGTTGGTCATTGGGAGGTGGAAGGGAAGTAGTTCAGTTTCGATCGGTGGCGGGAGAGGTGGCCTTGAAGGGCTGAAAACTGAGCGTGAATCCATTAGGATCAAGTCTTTTCTGTTCTGGTAGGCTTGCTGTTTCGAGTTCTCTAGCAGAACCTGAAAACAAAAACAACATCATAATAAGTCTCCGATACCATGCCAAATATTATAACTTACATACAATATTGAGCACTCTATATGAAATGTTGCTTACCTTTTGGGGAGGGGTTAGTTTATCGAGAGGCTCGTAGCTCTGGCTACCATCAAACATGGCGGCTACGAGCTTGTACACGGAGTTGAACAAAAGTTTGATGCCTTGGGCACTGTCGTTGTAGACGTAGAACTTGGTCTCGTCTAGCATGCATGTGTTTGCGTGCTCCACGATCGAATCCCATATCCTATTCGAAATCCCACCTCCCAAAATCTGCATAGTTTAAAAAAATGATAAGATAACATATACAATTCGAATTATTGAGATGATGTGCGTACTAACTAGCTAGACTCTGACGAAAATCGCTTACATTTCTAAGAGCAGCTTGGTCAACCATATAAGCTTGTAGAAATTCCTTCACAGTTTTGATCCCTTTGTTAGACAGTCGCTTGTGGAATGCTCCTTCTTTGGCGATCCTCTCCAATCGCCACACTTCATCTCCCAACTTTGGTGGGTAGTGTTTCTTGTACACTGCAATCCGCATCACATCAGGATTAAATTTTCACACAATAAAGAATTAAGTAGGGGGAATTAATGGAATTTAAGTGTTTCGAATTTCAAGTATACTTACATTCGCCACGGTGATCCTTGACGATGAAAGGCTCGCTCCTAGCTTCCCGAATCCTGACAACTTCACCGTCGGCGGTGGTCCTTTTCAGGACGGCTGTAGCACCCAACCGGAACCTCCGGCTGCGCTGCCAGCTGGAATTGTCGGTGAAGACCACGTCAGTGACTTGTCCAACCCCGTCTTTCAGCACAATGCTGAGCTCCCCTGTCACCAACGGCCTCCTGCCTTCACGCTCCTTGATAACATTGGTGTTGAACTCGTTCGGACCCCAATTCTCCCAATCGTCCGACCCGAAATCGCCATTCAGGACGACGATCTCGACCTTGAGGGCCGAAAGCGGGCCCGACGCGATCATCGTGTTGCTGGCAGCGTCGAGGAGGACGATCCTCAGTGGATTTCCGTCCTCAGCCTCGACCCTACCGTTAGTGAAGATGGTAGGCGGGAGTTTGTTCACAAAGTGGAGGATTAGCCCGCTTTTCGGTCTCAATCCATCGAACGAGCCTCTGTAATTTCAAAAATCGTAAAAAAAATCATTTTTTTACAAAACTTCATAAATTATCATTAAATATCGAACCGTTAGTAAAGAGAGAACGCCAGAACGAACCTGGATCCGAAGGAAGGGTGACAGCTTAGCACTCGAAGGACGGCCTTTTCTACCTCGTCGTGAATCTACAAGCAGTCAAAAGGTAAAACTGTAACAATTAGAGGTGATTCGATTCATGTCTTAAAATCTTAATTAAATTTTTAAAAACCCAAGTGGCAAAAAATGTATTGTTATTAAAGAAAGACCTTGACCCATACAACGTCAACGCTTACTTTTCTTCAACTACACTACTCATCAATGGCGGAAGATCAACTAACCGAAGAAGAAGAGAGCAAACGACTTACGACGGATCGAAGGAACGGCTCCATGCTTGAAGCGAAATCGGACATTGACTGCTTCCCTAGGACATCCCTAACAGCGCTGCAGAGACGAGAAGGTAAAAGTTAGTTATTATAACTGGTTACAGAGTGTTGAAGAATCTGAATTGAGACTGTGGTTCTATGCATACTTTCTGAATCGTTTCGGAGGAGGCTCTTGATCGGCTTGTTGGGTTTGGTCAGCAGCATCATCGTCCCAGAAAGATGTTGTGTTGTCGTGATCAGAG
This sequence comes from Linum usitatissimum, assembly GCA_030674075.2. Taxonomy (NCBI): domain Eukaryota; kingdom Viridiplantae; phylum Streptophyta; class Magnoliopsida; order Malpighiales; family Linaceae; genus Linum; species Linum usitatissimum. The sequence goes on along the minus strand of JAUJYP020000285.1, from coordinate 4,522,977 downwards.
CGCCGTTTGGTCACCATGCTCGGTCTGGCAGAGTTGAGAGAATATTGAAATTTGGGGGAAATGATGGGAGTAATTGAAATGGAGATGAGAGTGTTGTTGTTGGATGTTCTTTGGGGGTTAAATAGGTGGTGGGGGTGGAAGACTGGAGAAGTTAAGTCTTTGTGTATAATCTGCAGCTGAGACGATGCTGCTTGGAACGTTCGGTGGAAGTTTGGGTTTGGTTGATTAAATAATTGAATAACGCGGCCGGCTTCCATCTCTCTGCTCTGTTTCGTGGTATGGCGAGCCAACGAAAAAGGCTATTGTTAGTACTTGTTCTACGAAATAGTCCAGTTGGCAGCATTGTGTGTGTAGACGCGAGCGATGAACCGACGACGACGACGATTAGGATAGTTTTTGAGTGCCAACAAACTGAAGGAATGGGGTTCAGTCTTTGGATTTTGACATGTATAACATAGTAACACGAGGGGTCAGATTTAGGCTTTTTCATTACAAAATGATTGTAATTCTATGTAATAACCCATAGGTATATTTTCAAAAATCAAGAACAAAAGGAAGCAATGAATGTTGTGTTGGGTATAATTAAGAAAGTGACCCCACCTAAAAGTGTAATTAATGATTTTTACTGACAATTAATTAATTAAAACCATGATTAATATATTTGGTCTGTCCAGATGTCAATTCACCTAGCTATCGGTTTGTCTTCAAGCGGATGGAAGTACTCGAGAAATAGCAACAACGAGGACACGTCACTGTTCACTCGTACCAATCAACGGCAAGAGATGAAATTAATTTAGGACGTTGGAAATTAAGGATAATATTAATCAATACCAACAAGAAACAACATACACAATACCGCGTAACTTGTTGGGTACCTGCGTTTTGGCCGTCTTTAGTTACAAGCCACGACTACAAAGACCGTATAAACAAACACATTATATTATTTAAAAAAAAAGACAAAACAAAAAAATCGACCAATGACAAATCTTTAAAAGGTATTTTCTGTCATGCAACTATATATGTGTATAGTGAGTTTAAGTTAGTTACATGCATGTTATAATAGGTCTAGTAGGTTATATATTTTAAGTAGTAAAAAAGTAATTATCGATTGCGTAATTATTAAAAAGTTATTAGTTACGTGACGAGGTTTAGACTTACATAACATGTAAAATTTTACATATTAGGTAAGAAATAATAAATGTTAGACAAAACTTATGTAATGAGCTTTAACCTTGTGTAACAAGTTGAAGTTTACATACATGCGTGTTACGTTACGTAAGCACATGTAAAATTTTATATGTTATGTAAAAAATAACAGTTGTTGGGTAAAACTTACATGATGAGCTTTAACTTGTGTAACAAGTTGAAGTTTACATGCATGTGTGTTACGTTACGTAAGCACGTGTAAAATTTTATATCTTATGTAAAAAATAACAGTCGTTGGGTAAAACTTACGTAATGAGCTTTAACCTTGTGTAACAAGTTGAAGTTTACATGCATGGGTGTTACGTTACGTAAGTCTTGCGCAAAGAAGTTTAGCCTTATGTAGTAATAGATCGAATTTTACATATTCACGACAGTTATTTCTTTATATATAGAACCCCTTCGAAGAGCTGATTAGTATTTATATTATTCACTACCATGCCCCCTCAAACAGAAGCTCTTATAAGAATTGGGATTTGTACAACTTCGATAAGTCATGTGCACTGATTGGGGGGCTATCGGAATTTGAAACGGAGACCTCTCGATCATGTAAGGCTCTAATACCATGAAAATCAACAAAGAATGAGACAAGAACAGACAATAACACCAGGAATTACGTGGTTTCTTATCATAATGATCGACTATTCCGCAGGAGAAGAAATTAAAGTTTTTCGTATTATGATCGTTTGGTATATATATATATATATATATGTGCACTACACAGGGCTTGGCCTGTAACATAGAACCACAACATACCCAGATACTAACATATCAACACACATTAGGTGATGCCGACGTAAGGTAAAATCTAGAGATGCCGGGCCATCAATTCAAGTGAGATCGATGATTTGCATCACATAAATACCGAAATGATTGCACATTCCTAACTTTGGAGTTGAGAACCTCTGAGAATATAATCATATGCTACAATCACTCCACGACAACCCGTTTGAGAAGAAAAAATATTTATTTACGCAAGATAACATGCGAAATCTGCCATCAGGATGCTAACTTCTAAGTGGCTGCATGGCAGGAACTTGGAAGTGCCCGACACACCATTAGCGGTAGACGGTTAACCGTTGGGTCTCTGTACTTGCCGCGTTGGCTGGCTGGCTGATCAGTCAGTCAAGCCTCTATTTTATTGGTTATTAACTTATTATATATAGACTTTGCAGATAATAAAATTGATAATGACTTTTTGTTTTTTTTTGACAAACTAAGGGAAAATTTATGTATATTTTGATGGGCTGGGGCATTTTTATTTAATAAAATGTAGAATAAACGCGCTTAATTAAATACAAAAATGGCCCTACTTTTTTTAAAAATAATACAGTAGCAGATACAACAAACTTTTGTATTATTAAAATAATAATTAATTAATGAGAGTTGTGATGATGTGTACTTAAATTTATACTTTGAGCTTCGGATCCCCCACTTCGAATTTCGGTTGCATTTCTGGCAACCGAATTCCACCTTAATTTGGATTAGCTTGGGTCGTTGGTTGGTTAATCTTTTAATAATCAGAAAGAAAGTAGTGATGTATATATAGCAACAATATTATGATGGGCACTTGTTCGCCCAAATTTGTAACCAATCAAAACCAAAATTTGTAACCGGAATCATCTCATCGAGGACCGTGAGATGTTCGAATTCGGTTGTTGTAACACTGCAAACCAGTTATTATGATGGGACATGTTCGCCCAATCCACTTCTTTAGGGGTCATATATTCACCCTCATCATTCGAAAGGGACACGCCAAACTAAAGGCAGGTCGCTCGCGCCCATCCTGTAAGCCTACGCGATACTTGGTCATTCATCCTCACCGAACACGATTGGACCTACTCACCACTTGCCGCGTGACTCGTGGAGGCCGGAGCCATATGACTTGATAAAAGGTCTCACGTAGTCGTTAAACTATTCATAAAGATAGCTAGTTGACCATAACGATAGTCAACGTCAATGCCAGGCAAAGGGGACACATTGTGTTGTTTACAATAGGATATGCAACTATTTTACCAAACCTCTCGACCAATATATACAAAAAAGAAGAAAAACAAAATATTACATTAGTCATAATACTTCCGGATCATCCTATAAGTACTACTCTCACTTAATTGTCTAAGCGTCCAATTGAGGTAAGCTGTCGGCAAAACTGTCAATCAGCAATACCGTGACTTGTTCCCGTGAAATAGCATAATTGGTTGCGTACTAATATCATGACTTGTCTCTATAAAATAACGTAGTTGGTTGAGTCATATATTAACAACCTGAAGGTACCAGATTTGAAACCAATGCACCCGACACTATGATATAATTTTTTTTATCATGGATACATTTGGAAATTAAAAGTCGGCGAATATACGTAGTAATAAAAGTCAAGTGGCTGGCGGTAGGGAAGTGATAATGTCTGCGGAAACACACTTCCGAGCAGGTTCCGGTACGGCACTGTTAGCACACACAGATTTCTACGTCGACGGAGACGTCCTTTTTTCCCGGAAACCCACAGTTCCCTTTATCGTCGACGCTTCCACGAACATTCTAGGAAACGTAATTAGCAAATAGCTCCGGCGAATTTAAAATAGTGCTTAGTTCTGGTGGTCGTTTAAGTGTATGTACAATATTTGTCAATGGATAATTGTACTAAATTTGACGTTACTATTTCAATATACATCTTTGGTTGGATCCCAGAATAATCTACGAAACTAGGTTAACGTGGCCAACACAATTAGCATTCATTTAGGGGTGGATCAGTTGATCCCCGTTTAAATATTTCATATTTTTTTTACTTTAAAAACGATTATCAAAATATATTCAAAAAATAATCATCAATCTTTATGATTCAAGTATAAAAATAGAAAGGATTTATCAAATTAAAATTTTAAATTGATGAGTTATCAGTTCACTCATCCCAAAATATTGCCTTGGACTACGTCAAGCCATCCAAGAGTTCGTTAAATAACGAGTCACCAATCTCACCGAGAAAAATTAATGACATCAGCTTTTCTATTTTTTTATTAAAAAAACAATTTTAAATATTTTAGTATCTCTGTTTCTCCGCCGACGGCGGTGCCGTGGAGCCGGACCTCTCTGCCTGCTCGCCGTCTTAGTTGTGGTCTGCCTCAGCAATGGTGCCGCCGCATTTCAATGCTTCATCTAATGGCATGACTTTCATACCCCAGCTGCTGCCACTTTTTTGTTCCTTTCTTCATCAATAATCAACCGTATCTACAATCTCAACACAGATATATATCCGCCACACAAATAATTGTTATACTTTTTCTTCCTCATTTACACAGTCCGTCGGTCATCACCGTCGCTGGTCAACGTCTCCGAATACCCTCTATTTAAAGTCTGTACTTCCTCGATCTATCCACACCAATTTGCATTTTGCTCTGCATCCTGCAAGTTTTTTAATTTTTGCGACAGATAATCAATGGAGATATGTGTATTCTTCTGGACACTGGCCGCACTTTTCCCAGCACTGGCCGCACTTTTCCACTGGAAGAAGAAGCAGAGCTCCCAAATCCCCATCAATAAACCTACTACATCTACATCATCATCCACCTCTAATTCTAATTCGTCGTCGCGAACGGAGTACGAGGTTTTCCTGAGCTTCAGAGGCCCCGAGGTCCGAACCAATTTCGCGGATTTCCTCTACAGTCACTTGGACCGTTCGAGGATCCGCACTTTTCTCGACGAAGAAGGGCTCCACAAGGGGGAGGAAATCGCGCCTTCGCTTCTGAAGGCGATAGAGGAATCGAAGGTGTACATCCCGATCCTTTCGAGAAATTACGCTTCTAGCAAATGGTGCCTCCGGGAGCTGGCTAAGATGGTGGAGTGCTGTAAACAAGGGAACGGTCACGTTTTGCTTCCGATTTTCTATATGGTGGATCCAAGAGACGTAAGGCATCCTGATGAAGGTTGTTACGGAGGCGCGTTTCGAGAGCACTGTAAGAATCATGATGCCGGAACGGTTGGAGATTGGAGGGATGCTCTTGGAGAGGTTGGGAAGATGAAGGGATGGCATGTCACCGAGATTGATAGGTATGATTTGATTCATTTCTCTTCCACTTCTCTGTTAGGTAGTCTGTCTTTTACTTGGCATAGTTGGGTTTTTACTTCGTGCCGTATATTTTTATCATGCGCATTTGTTTTTTACTTTGTGTCGTCTGTTTTTTATTCGGCGCATTCCCTGTGGGGTAAATTCGTCGTTAATGACGACAAGTTTCATGTTTGATTCCAGGCAAGGAGCTATCATAGACCAAGTTTTCTCTAAGGTATGGTCTGAACTAAGGATGAAATACATGCTACATACTGATCATCTAATCGGTATCGATTCTCGTATACGAAAGATGAAGATGCTATTACAATTAGACTATGAAGGTGTGAAAGCTATAGGCATCCATGGTATGGGCGGTATCGGCAAGACCACCATAGCCAAGGCTATATACAACGAAGTTCGAGGCAAATTCGATCACTATTGCTTTGTAGAAGACGTACGAGAAACACTATCGTCAAAGACAAACGGCATCGTGAGTCTGCAGAGGAAAGTAATATGTAGCATTCTGAGAAGTGACTGCAAGGTTAAAGATGCCAATGAAGGAATAAACATAATAAAAGACAGTGTTCACAAGCGTAAGGTTCTTATCGTCCTGGATGATGTAGATAATACGTTCGAGTTCGACAGAATTTTTGGGAGACTAGAGGATTTTAACTACTCGGGAAGTAGATTTATCATCACGACGAGAGACAGAAGAGTCATGGACTTGTTTCAACCGTATGAGCTATACGAACCGGAAGAAATGAACGAGGATGATTCCCTTCGACTTTTCAGTAGACATGCCTTTGGAGTGGATCATCCTCCGACCGAGGAGGATGTTCGTTTGTCAATGAAGTTTGTAAAAGCCGCATCGTGTCTCCCTTTGTCGCTAAAAGTGATAGGATCTCTCTTGTTTCGTAGAGACGAGACCTTTTGGGGAGAAGCTTTGAAGAAATTGAAAAACGTGCTTCCTTCCGAGGTGCAAGAACGGTTAAGGATTAGCTATAACACACTAAGGTACGAGGAACAACAAATATTTCTCGACATTGCTTGCTTTCTTGTCGGACAAGATAAAGCAAAATCGTTCCATATGTGGAATAGTTGTGGTTATCATCCGGAAGTTGGGATAGCCACTCTCATCGAGAGATCTTTTGTCAAAATCAACCAAACAGACGAGAAAGAAGAGTTCTGGATGCATGATCATATGATAGATCTCGGGAGAAAAATCGTTCGAGAAGAAGATATCGAATGTCCGTGGAAACGCAGCAGGATATGGTCTAATAGGGATGCCATGGACATGTTGGCTCATGAAAAGGTATTATATTTAGGTGTGCTTCCTGCGTTTTTTTGTTTGGGTTCAATTCTGCTCGGAATTGATTTTGGTTTTAATATTTCAGGGAACCGGCCGAGTGAAAGCTCTTCGAGTTGAAACCCGAGACAAGAGCTTCAAGTTAACGGTTAGACAATTTGAGAAACTGACAGAATTAAGGTATCTTGAGGTGGTTTATGGGAACTTTGAGGGGGATTTCAAGAATATTCTCCCAGACATACGTTGGCTTGAAATGCGCGGTTGCAACTCAAATCTCATTGATTGTGATATGAAGAAACTGGTGATTCTCAGTCTAAATCATTGCAGTGTCACAAAAGATTGGAGAGGTTGGGAAAATATAAAGGTACGTATGTATATATATAACTGGTTATATAGTACGCATATAACTGGTTACTGGACTCACTACATTGTGTTTGCTTAATATTGTTACAGGCGGCCAACAACCTTAAAGCAATATGCCTACGCCGTTGCAATTCCATACGATTTTGGGTGCCAGACTTGTCCGAATGCAGAAACCTAGAGTCGATAGACATTCGAGTTTGCGAGGGGATGAGGGGGGAACTCGATGTTGGCAACTTACGATATCTTAAAATGCTGACGATCTCAAACTCTCCTATAACCAAGTTATTAGGCGACTTCGGAAAGCTTCGGAATCTGCAAGAGATTACCGTTCGGGGTGGACATTTGAGGAGTTTTCCCGACGGTATAACCAGACTATCCTCATCCCTTGTCCACTTGTCCATACAGACGCATGGCATGACCAATAAGAAACCGGTGACACTCCCCACGAGCTTAAAGCGGGTACAACTCGATTCGACGACTTGTGTCCCTAATCTCGCGGGCCTAAAGAACTTGGAAGAGTTGGAGTTTTACGGTTATATGTGTCGATTTCCAAAGGATATGAGGAAGAAACTGTCCAAGTTGAAATCTCTAATGTTGACATATTTTGGATGTGCCGGTCTATTGGACGATGATGCCGATTGCGGTCTCCCTTCGTCTTTAGTCAGCCTCGAGATTAAGTCCAGTATGAGCCTGGTCAAGCTGCCGGATCTTGGAAATCTCAGTAGTTTGAGGGTGTTGTTCTTATGGAAGACCAGCGTACGTGAGATTCCTGGTTTAGGGAAGTTGAGGATGCTGAGGACTTTGAAGATCGTCGAAGCTCCCGGTTTGATGAATCTGGACGGGGTGGAACATCAAACGCTTCTCACGACTTTGATTGTCGAGGGATGTGACTTGCTGGAGAAGTTACCTGATATGTCTTGTTTCAAGCATTTGCAGAGCTTGACTATCTTGGGATGCAAGAAACTGGCTGGAGTTAGTGGGATCGAGAATCTTGAGGGTTTAACCACACTCAGGATAGATAAGAGACTCGACATTCCACCGTTGCGAAGGACCGTAAAGATTTTTAGCAAGTAGTTGGACATTGAACCACCATAACTATTCGGGAGGAGTGGTTCATGATTGTTCATCTCATCGTGAGCGAAACGATGAATTTTCGGTTGTTTTGTTCGTATTTTCTTAATCTTTCTCCAAAGCACCAAATTGGATTAATCAAAGATCACCACTACATGATCGTGCACATGAATCAACAACGATCTAGAAGAAGAAAAAAAACTCAGTCAATTATCACTCCTCCAACTATTGCTCCTGAGCAATCAACTCCCCCTCCACCGCAGGCGCCCGTGGAGTGGCAGACCTCTCTTCTTCGTCTTCTTCCTCGTCCCGGTTACCCTCTTTTTCGGCGATGGCCTTCAACGCTTCCACGGCATTAGCAGCACTCTTCTTGTTGATGTAGCTGTAGGAACCTTTCTCCCTGAAGAGCTGAGCGAAATGGTGCTTGCAGTAGAGCACGCCCTTGAGCGCCGCATAGGACGAGTGTGTCAGCACGCATCCGCCCTGTGCGCACCGGAAACATGTCTTGTGAAAGAAGTCTCCTTCCATCGTCACCTGGTGCAAAGAAACAATCCTTAGCATATCAACACACATTTATCGTTAGCCTCACCGATTCGATATCGGGTTTACGAATTTCAATCACCTTCTCGAGCGGGTAGACAGTTTTGTGGCAGGAGGAGCATTTGTCCTGTGTCCCGGAAAACAGAGCAGCCATCTTGTTTGGGGTTGTTGTTCCCTGGTTTTAAGAAATGTATCGATAAGTCTACTAATACGTGGTTCAACTGAATAGACCGTCACAAATTGTAGTTGAACCGTGAATGAACCATAACAGTTTTAACAAGTGGTTTGAGATCTAAACTGTCGAACCATCTCTACCGGTATGATATTGGAAACACTAGATAATTGAATTCATGCTGATTAACTAGTTACTATGAACTTTACCTGATTGTTCTTCTTTTCTCCAGCTGAATATCCATAAAAAAACACGAAAAATTACCACAATTAGCAAACAGAGGAAACAGAGGATCTTAATGGAGATCAGGTGAAAAAAATTTACATGTTTGGAAATTCTTGGTGAAGTTTCCAGTTTCCTTGAACAGCTGTTCGAAATGGGGCTTGCAGTACAGGACTCCATCCATTGATGAGTAGCTACACATCTATACGAAACCAGAAAAATCGAGATTAGTCGAACAGTAGAGAAATGAATAATGAGCTATATAGGTATATGTATATACCACGAGCTTGCCGTTGCAGTGGCTGCATTTAAAGCAAGTCTTGTGATAGAGAACGTTGTCGGCGGTGACCATGTCGATGAAATGGACGGTCTTGTCGCAGGCCTTGCATTTATCGGTTGTTCCGCTGAAAACCATTTTCTCTGGGAGTTTATTGAACTTTTTTTTTGGGTGGAGAAGAAGAATTAAAAAGGTTTATTTAGACAACAAATAGAAAGGGGGGAAGAGTTTCCTCAATATTTGTTGCCCTTTTAATTCTTTCTTCTTCTTCTCTTTTTATTCTTTTTTATGTTGGAATTTGTTGAAGATAATGCTTGTATTTATTTGGGTTTAATTTTCTGAAAATGGGATTCTTCTTTTGGGTTAATTTCAGAAAATAGAAATTTACTTGTTCAAACATTAATTAATTTTCAGTATTTTTATTATTATGGGATTGCATTTTACAAATAGTATTCTCTCTATATTTGGCTCATTTTCGAGTTAATTATAGTCTTTTCCTCTACTTGTTTTTTTGTTCGAATTTTTCCAATAAAATTATAGCCTACATGAGGACCGGCCAGAAAATGTGGACCGGCCAGAAAAACAATTAATGTTTAAGTTTCAACATTGTTTTATCGGGTAAAAAATGTGGCTCGACCAGAAAGATAATTAGTATAAGTCTAGGCTCATTGCTTTGATCATATCATACTGTTAATCCAAGCTGAAATTTTTACATATATCACACACATAGGATTGTCATCGATGAACTTGTGAACAACTATGTTCCAATTTGGAATTAGTAATTTTTTAAAAGGAAAAAAAAGCAATTGGTACAGGTCTAGACTCATAGCGCTTCTGCATATTGCTTTGATCATATCGGACTGTTAATCCAATTCGAAAATTTTTACATATATCACACACATAAGATTGTCATCGATGAACTTATAAACAACTATGTTCCAATTTGGAATTAGTCATTTTTTAAAAGGAAAAAAAGCAATTGGTACAGGTCTAGACTCATAGCGCTTCTGCATATTGCTTTGATCATATCGGACTGTTAATCCAATTCGAAAATTTTTACATATATCACACACATAAGATTTTCATCGATGAACTTATAAACAACTATGTTCCAATTTGGAATTAGTCATTTTTTAAAAGGAAAAAAAGCAATTGGTACAGGTCTAGACTCATAGCGCTTCTGCATATTGCTTTGATCATATCGGACTGTTAATCCAATTCGAAAATTTTTACATATGTCACACACATAAGATTGTCATCGATGAACTTATAAACAACTATGTTCCAATTTGGAATTAGTGAAAGAAAAAAAATGATCTATTGAAAGTGGGATTTGAACCCACGCCCTTTCGGACCAAAACTGTAATCTGGCGCATAAGACCAACTCGGCCATCTCAACTTCAACACCAACTTGCCCATTTCAACTTCAACTACTCATTGATACGAAGGTGCTAGTAAGTAAGAGGTTCAGTTATACATTTGTTATAACCTATAACACAACGAAAAAAAAAACCTTAGCTCTACATTCTTTTCCTACTTCATGAACTTACACAAGAGTCAAAGCCAACATCTGGTTTTAGTTACAAACTTTGTTTTGTTAACTACTTGAGCTGCAAGTAACCTCACTATCTATCTAGTTTCTGCTCATGATTGAGAAGCAGCGGCGTGAGATTCAAGGCTCCGGAACGGAGAAGGGAAGGCCTCAGAGATGACATCCCAAGAGAAGCTACCTTCTGCTCTTCTCCTCTTCTCCAAGAAAGCTGGCTTTATGACAGGACTCGCCCCTGTCTCGACTTTGCATGTCAGCATTGCCACCACATCGGACATCGGAGGCCTCATGTTCGCCAGCGGCTGGAGGCACGCGAAAGCTACCTGAATCACGTGCACCACATCTCGTTCCACGATCCCGTGTTGTCGAAGCCTTGGATCTATCAGCTCATGCACCTTGTTTTTCTCGTATAGCTTCCATGCCTGCCGGAGTATAAAGCTGTTAGAACTTAGAAGGGTCTTTCTGTCAAGAAACATTGCGTCCCAACTCGAGTTGTTGAGAGAGGGTTCAGATTGGCTTTTATATTATTCATCAAGACTTTCTGCCTCCCTTTAAAGGCTCCGGTAAGGGTGGGGAGGGGGTTTAGATGGCTTACGTAATCAGGAAGGTACTGTTGTTCTGCTGGAAATAAGTTGAGGTCTGTATTCTTCCTGCAGCAAATGATCTCGAGAATAAGCACTCCGTAGCTGTAGATGTCTGCCTTCTCGGACAACTCGCCTCGAATTGCGTATTCTGGAGCTGTGTATCCTCTAATGAAACAGCAAGATTATAAGGAGGATCATGCATGGTGCAGGGAGCATGAACCGAAAATATAGTTTGTATATAAGAGATGAAAAAACTCACAAAGTTCCTGCGAATGTGGTGCTGAGATAAGTTTGGTCGTCAGGGAAGAACCTGGCTAGTCCAAAGTCACTGATCCGAGGCTGGAACTTTTCATCAAGAAGAACATTGCTTGCTTTAATGTCCCTATGAACAATTCTCAGAGGAGAATCTTCATGGAGATATTGCAAGCCACGAGCAACGCCGAGAATTATCTGGAACCTTGTGTTCCAATCCATGAACTGGTTACTGTTCCCTGAGAATCACTCCGCAAGTTCCATTACACGTCATAGAGAAACACTTTCACAGACGCTAACCATACCATAAAGATCAATGAATTCAGTTCAACGGTGAGCAAATCAGTAGATTCTACCATGGTTCATCAGACACTAATGATTAATATTTTGAATAGGTGGTTCCAAAGAGCCATAGGGATTAACAATTATGTGTTTCTTCAGATAATGGATACTGAAATTTGGCCAAGCTAGGCTGGCATTGCCAAGCACAAAACAAATAATTTAATAGAAAGAAATCTGCCCAATGGAGGATGAGACAGACCATCGAATTTAACAAATAGAGAGAATATCAAGAGAATGACCGGCCATACGAGTATCACTGAACTAGGATTTTTCGTGTGATGACATTCAAGATTGGTTTAAGTAATTACCATGAACTATGAGATCCAAGCTTCTGTTCTTCATGTACTCATAGACAAGCAAGCGCTGGTCACCATCGGAACAGCAACCAATGAGGCGAACAAGGTTCCTGTGTTGTATGCTTGTGATCATCCTCACCTCCGCCAGGAACTCCGCTTCGCCTTGATGTGATTTCTCTAATGCCAGCCTTTTCACCGCCACCAATCGGCCATCTCTCAACTTCCCCTGGAAACCGGTAACAACATTAGCATATAACGTTTAGTAACTCATGGTTTGATATGGATATTGCATAGTTTACCTTATACACCGGTCCGAACCCCCCACTCCCTAGGAGATTATCTGAGTGGAAGCTCTTGGTCGCCTTCTTTAGAGCCTGGTAATCAAAGTATCGAATTGTTTGAAGAGTCCCACTCATAACCTCAGATGCCACTCCCCCTGGAAAACAATCGAATTGCTTATAACCAAAGAATTAACCAAATCCATAGTGTATGCAACTGATTAAGCTAACTCGAACTAAGATAACAAGAATGGCCATAATTCTCCCTATCAGTTGGCTTATGAACGATTCAGTAAATTGTTATACCTTGAGGGAGTTCGCAGTCCTTTTTGGCCAATTTGGTGGCGGTGTCATTCAACTTGATCAACTTCCAGAAGACGGTGAGGAGGATGAGCAGTATAGCGAGGACAACAAGAACGCCGGCGAAGAAGAAGAGTGCGGAGGAACTCATACCGGGAACTGGCGAATTGGACACTGAATTTCACAGCAACTGAACAAAATCAGGAAACCAAAAGGAAAAAACGAGAGACCCAGTTTGCATCTCGATCATAACCGCAGAACCCACCTTCCAGAAACCGACGAACCATAAGCCAGGACGAGAAACCCTAGGGGCCACAACAAGGGATGAGGAGAAATGAGTTGTTGAGAAGAAGGGGGAAATGGGGATGAAGCCATTGGAGAGAAGATGAGAGTTGCGTAAGCATAGGGGGAATCGGAAGGAGAATGCGAGGGAGACGGACGAGAACAAGGTTCCAAATCCAGCAGGCAATTTCATTTCTTTACTCTGCTTGCAGCTGTGTTCCCGGCTTCCCGCCTCCTCTGTTCTTCCTCTTTTGTCTTTTGTGTAAACTTTTTCTTTCTGTTTTTTTTTAAAAGAGAAAATAATCGCCATTATTTGTTGGTAATTATTTCATTAATTTGGGACTTAAGTAGTTGTATGATTTCATATTGTCAAGTCACGTTTACTGGTCTTTTATGTATAGTTTTAACCATAGCAAGATAACATTTATATAATAAACACTATAGATATTCGTCTGTGAAATATAATTTCGAGTGTAAAAATTTTAGATCATGTATTAAAACTAAATTTTATAATATTTAAAGTTATTCATATATTATTAAATTCTAAATTCTAAACACTAATATAATCGAGATAACTTGAAAAAAATTTCTCTAAAATTCAGGTAGTGTATTTTAATTGTTTGTTTATGTATATAGTTGTTGGATTGGATTTGACTTTATATTAAATTGTTGATCAATTTTCCTGATTTGATTATGTTATACCAAAAAGATTCATTATATGATGCTTTACCACTAATATTAGCTTATATAATATGTCAGGAAGAAATTAGGTATATAAGAGGAGTTGTGATTATGGGTGCACTTGTTCTTCCACTCATTATCCTCTACAAATTGTGGAATGCAAGGAGAGAATCAAACACTAGGAGTCATAACAATATGATCAATTGACAACAAGATTCAACATCTTCATTGTCATTTCTTCTATTATGTTTGACTCGAAAGATTTCGAAAACACCAATGATAGTACAACAGCTCCCCAATGCGCCACCTCTTTTGTCATGTCACCCTTTGAAAATTCATCTGATTTACTATCATTTCCTTCTGTGGAGTATGAGGTATTTTTGAGTTTTAGAGGCTCGGACACTCGCCACCAGCTCACTGATATCCTTTAATGTTTTCTTATTCATATAAAAATTCACACGTTTCAAGCATGATGAAGAAATGCGCAAAGGGGACTGCATTTGGCCCACCTTGGTTAAAGCCATCGATCATTCTAAAATTTATGTTCCCATCTTGTTAGAGAATTATGCTCATAGCAAATGGTGTCTTAAGGAACTTGCTGAGATTGTTTGACGTCAAAAGTAAGATAACAGACGCATCATTCTTCTCGTTTTTTGTATGGTGGATGTAAGAGTCGTTTGTCATCAGTCTGGACCTTATCAACAAACATTTAAACAATACGAGAAAATATTTGACGCACATACCATAAAAACATAGAAAGATGCTTTAAATGAGGTCGGAATTCTAAAAGGATGGTATGTCAAAAACAACAACGAGTATGTAACCTTTACCCTATCCATGTTTCATTAAGTTTTATCCTTTTTTTTAGAAAAATGAGAGATTTAAAAATTAATTTTGCTACCTAACATATGGTTATGTTTTTTCTTAAATCACCTATGGTTAAAATAATGTGTTAAAGGGTTAAAAATTAATTTTGCTATATATGGTTATTAATCACAATTCATTAGAAATAGTGCTACAATCCAATTTTAAATGTTTATTCCTTGTAGTTAGTTCAATAATACATTAAAACCAACAAAATGATTTAAATAAACATTTTTATTTATGAACTCATTTGAGCCAAAGTACCAAATTAAATTCTTTTTACAATAATATTATTTATCTTTTTTCCCCTCTATTTTAATTTCATTGTTTGTAACTTTTTATAAAATTATCTAACTTTTTTCCCCTTACAAATATTATTTGGGGTATTTTTTGAGTTGGCTCATATTAATTTATAGTAAACCCACGTGATATTTAATAATTAAAATGACTTCTTAAAATATTTTTTCATATTTAATTTATAGGCAAGGAGCTAGAGATTTTTGTCATGTATGGTCGCATATAAGTAAGGATAACTATATTATAGATACCAATAAGTTGATTGAAATTGATGATCATATAGAAACTTTATTAGAAAAGTTTAGTCTCGAGACCGATAATGTTATCATGGTTGATATTCATGGTGTTGGTGGGATAGGCAAAACCATTATTGCAAAGACTCTCCACAACGATATTTCTTTTCACTTTGATCGTTACTTTTTGTTGAAAACATATGAGAAATACAATAACAAAAAGATAGTATTGTTGTCTTGCAAAAAAAAAGATAATTTCCGATACTATGAGAATGAACTCTAATGAGGACCAACATATTGATGATAATGGAGGAAGGAAAATGATAAGGGAAAGAGTTTCTAAGTTCAAAGTTTTTGTTATTCTCGATGACATTGATGAGAAGTTTAAATTTGAAAAAATTGGAAGTTTTAAAAACTTTGTTTCGGAAAGTAGATTCATCATCATTTCTAGAAACAGGAAAGAGCTCTCCTCCGCTAGATTACAAGACTTTAGCCGACGACATTGTGTTCACTATAAGAGGACTTCTGTTGACTCTTAAAATTGTAGGATCGCTTTTGCTTCAAGAAGAGATATCAGTTTGGAAGAAAAACTGAAACAGTTACCAGGAACGCTCGAGCTCGAGGTTATGGACAGGTTAAGGATAAGTTATGATGCGTTGACACATGAGGCACAAGAGATATTCTTGGATATCACTTGTTTATTTATCGGAGCAAACAAAGAAAGGGCTGTCTACATGTGGAGTGATTGCAACTTTTATCCGATTAGTAAATATCTTACGAGTTTATCATGGTTCAGATATTTCGAAGCAAGTAAGAAAAAGCTCGTCGGAGACTTCAGTAATCTTCTCCCAAACTTAAGGTGGCTTAAAGTGGTCGGAAGTCATCATTTGATCAATCTTGAGTTGAAAAATCTGACAGTTTTTTATCTTCAGCATGGCACAATAACTGGGAATGCTCTAGGAGATTGTATAAAAGTTTGTCTTATGTTGGAGCTGGAGGATTTGAGTGTCATGTCGTGCAGCAGCGGGATCAACATCCCATCGTATCGCGATCATGACTGGTGGAAGGCATCCAAGTTGAAGCTTCTCGTGCTGTCATCGTCGTTGCGGGCTCTAGTCGTTTGGTCATGTGAAGAATCTGCGTGGCTCCCGAGTCTAGAGAATTTGCAAAATTTGACCAAATTATTCATCGAGGGTTGCCCTATTGGAGAAATACGGTTAGGAATAAGGATGAAATCCTTACAATCCCTTGAGGTTATTTCCTGCTCGGATCTGGCACAAATCCACGGCCTTGGACATCTGTTGTCTTCTCCCGACTCCGAATTGCAACAGCTGACAATCTCTTATTGCAGTGCTTCGGTTGGGGTACTATTGTTTCAAACAGATATCAAATCTTTACAAGAACTGTCCATTCAGCAGTGCCCGATGTCGGAGGTTGGTCTGGCTGGCCTGTCGAGATTGTCCTTCCTTGGAGAGATTATTACTCGGGGGTCGACTACCGCCGCCGAGTTGGCAGTGTCTGTGGATAGACACTGTCAGGTTCGGAAAGCTGAATAACAGTGATATCTCTGCACTAAAGCCCAGTAGGACGACGTAGAAAAAGTTAAAATGTTTCCTACACTTGTGTATGTATTATAAAGAACCTCTGGAAATGGCCACAAAATCGGGCGCGCATAAGTAATTGCGTTGTGTGCTTGACAAGTTGAGAGATCATGTGTTCGAATATAATTGACCGTTGAATTTAGCCGGATTCAACACCAACCGTTAGATCAAGTGTCTGCCGTCACGAACGATTTATCCATCCGGAAGCAAGTAATTTTGGTGTCCAACAACAACACAGCCAATCCTTTCTTTATATGAGTCGAACAATATGCCTTCCAGCTAGTAATTAAAACATATCTAAATCACTATATTTTATAAATAATTATTAGTTAAGAATAATATTTTATTAATTTTTAATTTGCCAATGGAATTGGAATAGTAACACTCTGTTTTGTTATTTTGCGAGTGTGGTTAAGAATCCTGGATTCTCTGATGCCACAGAATCCTTGGTGGTTGAAGAAATTAAAACTACCCAAAATTTGTTTCATCTACTCTTGACATTTTATCTATTCATTTTACTTTACATTATTGAGTTGTCCCATCACTCTTCTTCACACGAATGGATCTAAGTTCACAATTAGTAATTTAATGATTAACAATCATTTGATATATATATAATCTATACTTTGATTCGGTAATTATGTGATTAATTTGGAAATTTTCAATACTAATATAATATCAAGTAAAATTGATTTTTAATTATATTTTAGCATTATTTATAAGGGTGAAACATGATTTTTTAGCCACTTCCAACATGTATATTAAATATTAGCTTATTTGACCATTTTAATTTTTGTGTGTGAAAATTGTCAAATTTTCATAATATAACACACGGAAATTGATAAATTTTAATATGAAAATTTCAAATTGGATAATATTAAACATGCATGTCGGAAATGACTAAAAATTGAGGTTTCGTCATATTAAATCCTTCAAATAATAGTCAAATTAAATTGTTTAAGGGGTTTGTTGTTTTTAATGGGGATGCATGTGCTTTGGTTATAAAAATCTTAACTTAGATTTTTAACGGTTTCACACCACATGTGTATAAAGTAAGCTAATTTAAAAATATTTAACACTAATATAACATCAAGTAATATTAATTTTAACTTAATTTGATCGTTATTTATAAGAATTATCGTATTGAAATTTGATTTTATAGTAATTTTCAATCAACAACGTGATAGGGATTATCAAGTAAAAATCTTAACTTTCATACGTTAATGGTGTCACACCGTGATATAACTTGTAATGTAATTTGTAATGAACAACTTGTTATATTCTTTATCTTTGCTTACGTCGGTCATTTATAAATTATAACAAATGAATCAGGTTATAACACATAACACTCTGCCAAATAAATAGGGAAAACTGTTACACTAGTTGCCAAATAAACACTGTATAATAGCTCACTCACATCTCAGAGAAAGGTTGAAAATTTCGGTATTGATGATTCATGAACAGAGAGTAAACCAGTCCAGTCCATCGGCAAATGCAATCCCTTTCCCTCAATTAAGAAAACACACGAGCAAATGGGTCCACACCACCACTATGAATTGAAAACCCTTTTCAATTCATCAATTATTTCTCGGTTTTTTGATTTGTTTTCAGCTTAATATCCAGATTTCCGCAGGTGGAAATGAGAGCCTCCTCCGTGTCTCACCTTTGACCCTTCTTCTTCATCTCCCTCTCTCTCTCTGCCTCTGGCATTGAAATCTTGACGGTGTCTCATCCCACAAATTTCAATTTCACCAAACCCAACCACTCACTCATCGAAACCTCACTGGTTCCATTTCACATTGTTGAAATTTCGCAGCGACGGTTGAAAAGTTCGGGTCTTTCTTCCGAGTTCCTCCATTTGATTCCCACCCGTTCACCGTCACTTACAGGATACACATTAGAGGAAGTTTCAGGTAAAGATATCGACCAATGCTTGATTTTTTGTTCTTGTGGCTGCGGTTGATTTCAGTATTTCACTAATGTGGGATCTGATATCGTTAGGTTTTTGCTGCTGACTGTAGAGAATGGAGGGAGAGCGGAAGCGTTCTAAAGGAAAGTTCTTTAATATGTTTGATTGGAATGGAAAGTCTCGTAAGAAGCTCTTCCCTAACAATTCTGAACTAAATGGTACCATTTCTCTACTTCACATACTTCACTTATTTTCTCTGCTCATCTTTCTTTGACAATGCATCTGAAAATCCTATATTGGCTTGTAGAAGGATCCAAAGCATGGAAAGAAAATGTCGAACGAGGGTCGAAATCGAATTCGGAGCTCTATAAGGTGTGTGTCACGCTCTCACTCAATTTGTGTGAATATACGTGAAAGCTAGCTTTGTAAAGCTGTGTACTTTGAATGTGTGTTATCAGATAGAGGTGGATGAAAGAAGAGGAAATGTTAGTAGTGACTTCAGTTGTGCTTCATCCGTAACGAGCGAAGATGGTTACGGAACTAGGCCTCCGAGTGTAGTAGCGAGGCTTATGGGTTTGGATTCGATGCCAATGTCGAATGTTGTTGCCGATTCATCTTCGTCTCTAGAGTTGGATACTAGCTTAGGTAGAAATCATCCTCCTAATTTGTGGAGTGAGTACAACAACCCTATGGACTTGCTCGATGTTTCCAGCATGATGGTGGAAAGGCAGCATCATTGGAGCTCTAGGGAGTCGATGCAGCAAGGACGACCAATTGAGAGATTCAAGACCGAAACTTTACCCCCGAGATTGGCCAAGTCGATCCCCTCTACCTACCATAAGCTCCTGTCTCCTATCAGGACTCCTGGGTTCACCTCGAGGAGGAATGTTGCTTACATAGCGGAGGCAGCTGCTAAGATAATGGAGTCAAGTCCCAGGGCTGCAACAGCTACAGCTAAAGTACCCTCGATCGGTTCGCCTTCAGTTCCCATGAGAATAAGAGATTTGAAGCAGAAAATGGAAGCTGCACATAGTATGTCTAGACCTCGTAGTTCGAATTTGATTAGTCAACGTAGAGTCAATAGCAACAGTGGATCGGAAGCCACATCTTCATCCAGGAGGCCTGTTCTATCAGGAAAGGTTTCTCCTGAAAGTGCGAGGGAAAAGGGTAAATCGGTTTCTCGGACAGTACAATCCAGCAGGACCATTGTTTCCAGACCAGACGGTTCACAAACGAGAAGTAATAGCGTGATAAAACAAAAGGAAAGAATCAAATCCAGCCAGCCAGCCATGCAAAAGAGCGTGCATAAGAAGCCTGCTGATTTCAGGAACAATGTACTTGAACAGAATCACCAGAAGCAGAATAATTTGTCTAAAAGGCATAGTTCAAGTTCAACCGTGAAGCACTCAGTTCCAAACCAACAACGCGGTTTAAGAGCTGAAACCTTGAGTGGTTCTTCTGGTTCAAGCAGAAAGACTGTGAGTAACACAACTTTAAAGGCAGGAATACCATCAAGAAAGACCGTGTCCAATTCTGTGAATTCCGAGAAGGAGAAAAGGAAGACTTTAAATCAGAAGAAACCGCTAGTAAACGTTACTTCTGATAAGCGGTCATATAACAACAAAGACTTGAGATCCATCAAATGCAGTATTGCTTCTGATGATGAATGCTTGAACACATCAACCAGCAATGGGAAGAATGATGGTATGGATGTCGTCTCGTTTACGTTCACTTCTCCCATGGCTAGGGACATGTCTAAGTCCCCAACATCTGGCCAGGTAATGTCAGTCGCTAATGGCTTCCCTGTTGATACTGAAAATGGTATCCACTTCAGACATGCAATTTCGCTTCCTGGAATCGGAGGTGATGACTTAGGTGTTCTTTTGGAACAAAAGCTGAGAGAGTTAACAGATAAAGTAGAGTCATCCAGATGTAATGTGATCAGAGAGGATAACTGTGCTGAAGGGAATGTGTCTGACTGTATTTTAGAAAATAAAGAGTCTCATCGGGCGAATGGTGAATGCTTTTCTGGCGACCTTTCACTCCAGAATTCGAACCACGAGCATCAGGTTTGTTACTGAAGGCCTTTAATTGTCAAGATAAGCATTGCAGCATATTTAACTTAGAAGAGCTCTGATGCATTTTAACGTTTGCTCGTGTACGTTGCATCTGTTGACTATAATTTCACTATCTTAACTACCAGCAATCAGAAGAAATGGGAGACCATAGCTGTAGCAGCAGCTACAGTGAAAGAGGAAATGAATTTGGATTCGAACATCCGAGTACAATGTGGATTCCAAGTCAAAGTTGGTCAGATACTCAGGGTAACCGGAAAAATATAACTTTCCCTTGATTCACGGTTACTTTAGCCTCCCTTTTCCTTTGAAATCTGATGATGAAACTCTGATTTTGCAGGTAGTAGTGATCAATGGTCACCGAGTCAAGTGTCGAATTCGATCAGTGAGGTGTCTGCAAATGTTACTGTAGATGAGGAATTCGAGGCCGAGCTATCAGATTCTGCTACCTCCTCTGCAGTGAACAAATCGCAAACTATCGGATCATTCAGCACGACTAAGTATAGGGAGTCGAGTAATTGGGAGCTAGATTATGTTAGGAGCACGCTAGAATCTGCTGAAATGAGGCTGGAAGATCTTGCATTGGGGGGTTGTACAATCTCCAAGATCATATCGCCAACACTCTTTGAAGACGAGGAGAACAAGTTAGCTAGTAACGATGAAGAACACTCCAAGCTCGATAGGAAGGTTTTGTTCGATTGCATTGTCGAGGTCTTGGACAGCAAATGCAGACGAAACTCGGTGGAGACCTGCAAAGCGTGGTCCGAACTGAGGGTATTGTTCGGGACGAAAGGCTGGTTGGCGAAGGAACTGCAGAAGCAGATCAGAGGGTGGAAAAGCATGGGAGATTTGATGGTGGATGAGCTTGTGGACATAGACATGAGTTGTAGTAGACATGGGAGATGGCTCGACTTCGATCTCGAAGCGTTTGAGGAAGGTGTAGAGATTGAGGAGGAGATCCTTGCTTCTTTGGTTGATGATCTAGTTTCTGAGTTCTCGGTTCTGTAAGGGTACAAAAAAAGATCCGTTGATTCCTTTATATGATCATTATTATTATTAATGTTAATAACTATATGATGATTAAATCAAATCGACTCGATCCTTCTTCTATATCGTCCGAAATCGGTTCAGAAACTACAACTCGTTCATCTTCCAAATCTACCTATTATCTTCATTCATTCATTGCTAGTTATAACTGTCATGAGCTCCCCAAACCCTAGTGAAGACCATCATCCTTTTTATACCAACAAACCTCTCCCATTTCTCCATTGAATGCTCATCATCTCTCCCAGTTGACTTTAGAGATCCAGCAGCGCCTTCAATGCCAGCCCTTTTGCCTCGGTTTCTGTACACCGGTTAGCCAAAGCATCCGGCTCAAAAGTCGTATCGGATGCGAAACCGAGTTGCAACCCCTAGAGTCATACTCACTGCCACCTAGTATAACATCTTACAACATCACATGCTAGCAGCATCACTGCATCAAAGGTTAGGATGTGTGTTTTCTTCTGCTTTACCCTTTTGCTGGTTTCCATAAAAATGGAGTAAGTAGGTAAAAAGCAGAGAAGTCAGAGAGAGGCCATACCCACTAACTTA
Source organism: Linum usitatissimum (assembly GCA_030674075.2). Classification (NCBI taxonomy): domain Eukaryota; kingdom Viridiplantae; phylum Streptophyta; class Magnoliopsida; order Malpighiales; family Linaceae; genus Linum; species Linum usitatissimum. The sequence continues at coordinate 4,500,645 of JAUJYP020000285.1, read as the reverse complement.
ACGTGAGATTCTACTTTCTTGGATACAGTACCTGAAAACAAACCAACATCAACAAACCAAAATAATAAAGAGGAAGCTCATTTGCCGGCTCACTCATCTAAATGTCAATATATGTTTGTGAATATTGTACCTATTAAACATTAATCAAATATCAGAAATGTTTTTGTTTTTGTTCGGAGTACATAATTAGCAAAATATTTTAAAATGTTACGAAGTTCGGATATATGTCGAGAAATATTACACTTTTTTATATTGATTTTTTGACGCAATTGGATGTCTCAGCAACAATCAATACCACGTATTGTTTATAAGTACTTTTTTAATAATTAAATAATAATTTTTTTCTCAAATAAATATTTTCTTTAATCTTCTTCCACCCTTCCTGACTTCAATGTGGAATAAAATGAAACTGCGTCGTTTTAGTCTTAGTTATTTAAGTCTGTTGGTCTTGTCTTGTTAATGAATTTCTATTTGCTTACATTTTAGTTCCGTAGATTGTTAGACGTAGTTTGTTTGTTGTTGGAATCATGGCTAATCTTAAGGCCTATGATCTGCTCTATTTCAATTGATTTTTGACAACTAAATTTATTATCAATTTGTGCATTTTTTGTCTTTATCATTCGCTACATCACTATCACTCTCAAAAGATATTTTCTTAACTTTATATTTTTTATTATATTATCGAAAATCCAACTCAACCCAACCAATTGATCGCTTTGTAAAAATGCCCATTCTTAATTACGTCTCTGTCACTTCATCGGCCACTCATATATCCCCAGACTCATCACCACAGTCCACTGTCCCCAAACCCTAATAATCAACGACTTCCAACCAAGATCATCCTCCCCAACAAGAACCCACCAAATGGTCCCCAGCAAGAACCCATCCATCCGCAAGACCTTCAATCTTTCTTTACCTGGCGTCACTTTCGACACCCACGGCGCTTTCGAAGCTCTTCTAGGGTTCGGATTCGATTCCCCCGCCCAGTATTACAAAGTAGCGAGAGTCTTGCGGCTCCTCGAGAGAGACGATGTTGAAATCGAAGTTGAAGTTTTCTCCTTCAACGCCCGATCCTGGAAGAGGATTATAACTCCCAGAGCGCCGCAGTACAACATCGTGGAGCACGGGTCTCAGGCTTTCATCAACGGGTCGGTCCACTGGGACCCCAGGGGGAGGCAGCGGCAACAGAGATAAGAGCTTGATCGTGGGGTTCCGTTTGGGAGACGAGCGGTTCAGGGAGCTGGAACTGCAGGAGAGCTTGGAAATGGAGAGCCCGATTTTCTTGACGGTGAGTCCATATAAGGAATCAACGATTTTAGTGTTCAGGAGGAACTACTTGACCTGATCGGATAATGAGATATGGGTGATCTCGGAGTACGGGTGGTTGGGTTCGTGGGTGAGATTGTTGACCGTGGGGATGTAAGGTAACGGGGTGCCGAGAGCGATGGGATTCAGAGGAAACAGTGAGGTTTAGTTTGAACGTTTCAGGTGGGGAGATAGTGTCGGGTCGTTGATGGAGTCAGGGAGGGAGGAAAAAGATGGAGGAAGAGCTGGCGAGGGAGAAAAAGATGGAGGAAGAAGATTAAAAAATATATTTAATTAAGTTAAAAATTATTATTTAACTATTAAAAAATTATTTCAAAATAATACGCCGCATTGACAGTTGCTGAGTCATCCAACGGAGTTAAGTCCAGTCGTCGGAAAATCAGCACAATTTAATGGCGTGAGATATTTGACTTTAAACTTTAAATTCGGTGATAAAAAAATTATATAAAAAAGTGCGACATTTTTTTACATATACCTAAATCTCGTGACATTTTAAAATATTTTACCTACATAATTTGATGAATTTCTAGTAATAGGGTTAGCTCCGATAAGAGATATTTAGATAGCAAATACAAACAAAATTAATTATCAACCCATTTTATGAGATCGATGTTTGAGAGATATGAAATAGTCTTTTTCACCATTTTATGGGTAGTTCTGTTGACACTACGTAGACCACATGTACCTGCAAATAAGGTACGTCACAAGGAAGGTCAGGATCTATGTGATAACAGTTCATCCCAACAGAATCAGTTATACATCCTTTTTAATGTCCACTGTCAATTGCCATGCCAAAAACACTAATCATAAACGTTACAAAAGTTCAGAAGCTCTTAAACATAAAAATTAATAAATCCTTATACGTCCGTCCAAACCCCTACAACACTTTCCCTTCACCTACCGAACCATCAAACTCACTGCTCCACCAATTGGGTCAGCAACGGCGCCATTCATATTCGTGGGAGGCCGGTAACTAGCATTCGAATCAATTACAAAAGACTTGTCTGGTAATTGGGTATTTAAAAGATCATTTTATCAGTTGATATTGGGGTATTGTTTATTTGAGATGAAGCATGGGAAGTGGTGCCCAAAGTCAGGATCCTATGAACCCTAAATCTCTGAGTTTGCTGTGTGTGACTTTAAATATGGCTACCAAAGTTGGTTTGTGGCTCCACCCCCCTTTCAATGTGGCTTTTTTCTTCTTTTCTCTCCCTTTTAATTTGGTTAACTAAACCCTATTTTCTACATCAAATACCCAAATCATTTCATAATTTTGGTTCTGGTTTTAATTTTTTTTGAAACATTATGTATTGATTTCAAAATAACGACTAAAATGGTCAGAAATGTGAAATTTAACATCGATATATGATATATAAATGTTCAATGAGCAAAATATTTTTTTCGTTAACTCACAACATTTATGTTTGTTATTCTAATCTAATTATTATTTAACATAATCGGATGTCGAGAAGATAATTATTATCAAGCTTGTTAAGTCTATAATTTTGGATTATGTAATATATTGGTCTTCAAATTTATATGCTATAATCAAATTTGTAATTTACGAATAATACATATCAGAATGACTTTATATAAGTTTTAATATTGGTACGTAACAGTTAAAAGACTCGGTTATGTAAACGATTCAAAGTTATAAAAATTATAAAAAGAAACAATCGGAGATGGTTTTTCCTCTCAAGATTTTTATCTTTGTATTGTTTGGATATTTATTATTTTGTATGGCAACCAACATTAAAAAGGACCACCGTCGACATAAACTTCAACTTCGAAGGGCAAAATGGAAAAAACCACATTCCCTAAAAATCCGCCAAAAAGCAGAATAATAATTAACAAAAACATTATAATATAATTAAAAGAATTACGGGAAACATTTAATTAATTTATATTTATAGTAGAGGGAACGGAAGAGCTGCCATTTTATTATTATAGCTCTGTACTGCCAAACAAATACTCTGTTTCTGCTTCCTCTTCTTCCCCGCTCAGCCAACTCTGCTCCATAGCTTTCACCTCACTTCACCTTTCTTCTTCTGCATCTCTCTCCGTCTTGGAAATAGCTAACGGCGAAAACCCAATGGAGCTCCAGCTCCAATCCACCAAAGATGGAGGGCAAACCGAGCCCCCCTGCATTGCTCACGATTCCTCCGACCACTTCTTCGCCGACGACTTCGACAGCACTTGCTCAACTCCTTTCGTCAGCGCTCCTTCCAGCCCCGGCCGGACCAACAACCCCGCTTCCTCCGGAGGATTCTTCTACAGCTGTCCCGCCAGCCCAATGCACTTCGCCATAACCTCATCCGCCGCTCACCGGTCGTCTTACTTCGACGACGACGAGGGAGAATTAGATTTCGAAGGTGGAAGTAGGAGTTTGAACGAGTTCGAATTCTCCGCCAGGTTCGGATCTTCCGGGTCGGGTCAGACCGGATCCATGAGCTCCGCCGACGAGCTGTTCTTGAACGGGAAGATCCGGCCCATGAAGCTGTCTTCCCATTTGGAGAAGCCTCAGGTTCTCGCTCCGTTGCTGGATCTGGACGAAGAAGAAGAAGGTGAAGAAGCAGGGGAGAGCAGAAATGGTAATAAGTCGGTGGAGAAGGGGTATAATGGGGAGAGCAGAGGCAGAGATCTGAGACTACGGAACAAATCTCTACGGCGGAGAACCAGATCTATGTCCCCTCTTCGATCCTCGCCGTTGGATGATGAGGAGGAAATCGAGAAGAAGGAAGATGAACACAAGGAAGTAGAAGAAGAAGAAGAAGCTGTAGTTGATCAAGATCCCATTTCAATTTCTGCTTCATCATCTTCAACATCCAGATCTTCATCAGCTGGGAGGAATTCAAAGAGATGGGTTTTCCTTAAAGAGTTTCTCTACAGGAGTAAGAGTGAAGGGAGGAGCACTAACAGTAACAGTAACAAGTTCTGGTCAAACATTTCATTTTCTCCAGCTAAGGAGAAGAAAGCTGGGAAGGGAAGCAATGAAGGTTCTGCTTCAGGGAAAGTAGTTGGAAATGGAAGTGGGAAAAAGCCAGTGAATGGGTTAGGGAGGAAGAGAGTGCCAGCACCATCACCACATGAGCTGCATTACAAAGCAAGTAGAGCTCAAGCTGAGGAGATGAGGAAAAAGACATTCTTGCCTTACAGGCAAGGGTTACTTGGTTGCTTGGGGTTCAGTTCTAAAGGCTATGGAGCCATGAATGGGTTTGCTAGAGCTCTGAATCCAGTCTCTTCCAGGTAAAAAAAAGAAGAAAAGAAGATGATTTATTTTGTATAGATTATGTTTTTGATAAATGTTTAATCTTTAGAAAACAATCTATCATCCTGTTTATGTATGTAGTAAAAAAGGGTAACCCTTTTTGGATCTCCTCATGTTGTAATATCCTTGTACTTTCTCTCATATGGGTTGGTTTTAAGCCATGAGAAAGATGAGATCTTTTTTTATCATATGATTATGAATGAATGGTTTCTTTCAAGATGTAGATACACACCATAGATTGGCATAATAGCTGGTGTATTGATGTAGAGATGGAGGAAGAACTAAGAAGTGTATTATTGGGATAGTGATGGTAACAATAAGTAAGCACATGGGGGTTTGAGGAGACAACAATTCTGATAAGTTAGGTGGGGAGTGAGCCCCTCTGCAATATATTTTCAGAAGGGACGTGTTCATGTGACTTTTTGGCTCCATTCTTTGGCTGGACCAACCCTTGATGGCCAGCCATTAAAACACACATTGTAGTAGTAGGAGTTAACTTGATGATGGGACCAATTTTAGCTTCTTGATTAATCAAGTGGGTGGTGGTTAGAAGGTTTGGCAGCAACGGTGAGATCTTATTTTAGGCCACAAAATATGTGGGTTATGTTTTGTCTCCTAGATATTGACATAAAGAGGAGTGAGATCATGGAGGGGGGAGGGGGATTTCTAAGACATTGACGTAAAGGAGGAAATGGATTATATATAAATGGTGATGAGACAACAACCTATGGAGTTTTGGATTTTAATATGTTGAAACCTTGGTAGAAATAGTAACACTAACAACACACTACCCTAAGCCAAGAAATCAAATTATAAAAGTTTGTTTTGTTGTGTTTCTCTCTTTTTGGATTCTTCTCTCTAGGCCCTTTCTTGCTTGCTTTGCCTTTGCTCTTTTCTTTGATTTTCACTATCTTTGCCTCAATCAGACCCACTTCCCTGGTTTACTTTTGGCTCAAATCTTTGAAATCATCGCAATATTTTTCAAGATGCTTGAGGTCATGAATTGGGCAGCTTATTACGGTCATTCATATGTCGTCTTCGAAGTAAACTTAGTTGAGGTTGCGGCAGCAATAGAGAGCAGCAGCACAAGTGACATTATAGAGTTCGATCACATTATAGCTTCTTGTCGTACAATTTTTGCCTTTGTTTAGAGATAGAAACCAGGTCGCCCTTTTGCTTAACGGTCATTTACCTTATCATTGCCAACCGTTTGACATGCGACTCCTTTTTGACTCAAAATATACAATCTCAAATAGGTACATGCATCTTGATCATTAATATTACGGCTCCGAGTTTTCTAAAAAATACAAAATTCATTAATTTTGATACATTTCTTCACGTAAGCATAAAAAATGAAAAGCAACTGTCAGTGTAGAGATGATGATACTGATGATGATGGGCAGTGGCCAATGGCTACAAGTCTAGATTTTCAGATGTCTGTCTGCAGATAATGGTCCATTATTTTGATGGAAAATCTAGGCAAGAGACATGGCCATCCATGGATGGATGGCTTTCCTCTTCAAACTGATGTTAATCTTTGTCTGGTTTTGCTTGCTCTTCACACCCCTTTCAATCAATAATAATACAACTTGAAAAGAAAAGAAAAGTCACTGAAAAAAGTCTGCTGTTCATTTTCAAGCCACCCCTGCTTAAAGTCCAAGGAATCTGGAAAAAAAAAATGATGGGTTGAGAAGGTAAACTGTGCTATCGTAAACTGTAACAGATTACAGTTTTTGCTAAACGGTTACATTTCTCTCTTCATGAAACACTCCAGAAGCTTAAAAACAGAATGATCTGCAGCAATCAGTGTTTTCCCACTTTAAAGAAGACTCCAAAAGAAAGGATGTGACTTCACCTTTCTCTGATGGAAGTGGCTCCCCACTAACTCATCTCAGCTCTCAAAGGTTGACAGGATGTTCTTCTTGATACTGAACTGGTCTGCCTTTACTTCACTTATTGACTGCATAATGCCAAACCAAAACATATAATTATCAGTTATAATTTCAAAAAGTAATTTTCCATGATGCAGTATGTATATTTACCTTCTGAAGCATGCGATCCAGCCGCTGGATTTCGTTCTTCGGGTAATCAGAACCTTTCTGCAGACAGCCTCTCGCTGCTTTTACGTACATCTCGCCATACCTGAACCGTTTGGAAAACGTTATAATGTCTGGTGAACAAGTTGAATTATTTATGTTTTGGAATCAGTAAGGAGAAAGATTCTGACTTTGCATTGTTGCCCTTGAGCTTCCTAACTTCTTCTTCCATTCGCTGAATAACCGCCTTCTTCTTCTCATCGTCACTATAAGCTACGAACTCCTTAACCAAGTCTTCTAGAGATGTGGCTATCCCGGCCTTCGGAGTAAGCTTTCCATCGATGTCGCGGCTGGTGCCACACTTGTCGTTGATGAAGCTTACGAAGTCGTCTACATCTCTTCTGCCACCATAAGCTTCACCGGCTTTGTTGCTCTTGGGGAAGAATTTCAAAGTGGGGAAACCAGTTACTCCATACTTTTCGGCCAAGTCTGTGTACTTTTCGGCATCAATGTTAGCAATCACAACATCTTCCTCCAGCTTAAACGCTGTGGCAACCTCTTCGTATGTCTACGAAAACACGCAAAGAAACAACCTCATAAGGATTCACACATACAGTCGGAAAAAACACAGTGATCGGTGTAGTATCTCACAGGAGCAAGATCTTTACAGTGGCCACACCTGCAAACAAAGTAGTTCCATCAGTTTCAAAGCAATGTGTATAATAACAAGAACTCGGAGCACTGGACACCAACGATGGTGCGTAGAACTCAACCATGACATCTTTTGTATCGTCGAGAACAATTTGATCGAATGTCTCTTGTGTTAGCACCACAACGTTGGATTGGACTGCAGCTATCTTCACGTTTGTTCCTATATATTCGACCAGTCTGTCATTTTTTCGACATCCGGTATGGTTTTTAAACATCGCAACGAAGAGGACTATAGGTTAAACAAAGTACTGTTTCACTATTCACAAATGCAGCAAGGGCTTCTGCAGTACGTTCACCATCATACCTATATATAACCATCATTGTTAGAAATCAAAAGACAATAAATGAAATAAAGATGGATCGAAAAAGCTCTCCAACTCACTTTCTAGGGTCTAAAGAGCCTTTAGGGAACCATTTAAGAGCTGGGTAACCAGACACTCCAAATTTGGTGCAGAGGCTCTTATGTTCATCACAGTCCACCTAGATGTATAGTTTGACCAACAACCTTCTCAGATCAATAGAAAATTAATCTACGTACACAGAAACAACGAGAGAAATCAACAACAAAAGGGTAAAAGGCAGTATTGTTCTGAACCTTTCCAATCAGAACCGATTTCGATCTTTTGAACCTAGCACCAAGCTTCTCATACTCTGGGATGAGCTTTTTACAGAACCCACACCTAATGCAACACAAACAATAGGTATAAGGAAATGCTTTAAGTGATCTATAAGTGCTAGAGACATTACTAGACATTCATTGATAAAGAATCAGGGGTGAACGAAACTAGATGACTGTCCAGGTGCACAAGTGATGAAATATCCTATGTAAAATTTTCAAAATTGAAAATTTTGACTGGCGTATTTTTTAATTTCGCCTAGTGCGCTTTCAAACTCATTTGAAAGATAAAATCTTGCATAGGGTATCCAACCATTCTGGTTCCCGCTATTGTTCACAATGCTATATATGCTATATGTTCAATAGAGAAACTAGCATGATCAAGTAAAATTTCAAATTCGTGGTGAATTTTGAAGCAAAACATTTGCTAAAATCTCAATTTTTACAATTTTACATAGAATTTCATTGAGATGGAACCAACAGACCCTGAACGGTGGCCTGGACTGGTTCCACCATGTTATATATTGAGAATCAAAGGAGAAGGAGAAACCCCTGCACTAACGTTACCAAGAAGCGTAGAACTCGATGAGGGCGCCTCGATCTTTGCCAACCTCTTTGTCGAAACTGTCCTGGCCGAGATCAACGATGCCGTCTGCCGCGACAATGCTAGCGAGGAAGAAAGCGGCTGCGGAAGCAAGAAGTGGAAGAAGAAGCATTTTGGAGCTCAACATTTTGCAGATCTGATCCTGCAACTTTATTATGACCTCTCTGTTCATCTGTTTTATATAGCTGATTGTGGAGCTTCGGGGAATGGCGAGTTCTTGGGTTAGCGGTTGCATATGGAAACTCGGAAGTATCGATGCTGGTTTACGAACTTCACTAAGTCAGCATTTTGCGATGGATTGGATCTTGCAGTCGCAGATGAGAAAGCAGAGGCGATTTACTGCATGCTGCATGTTGTTGGGTGTATTTTGATGAGATCCAAAAGTTTAGGTAGCGTATTGAGCAACACAAAGGTTCAGGTACTGTCATAGCAATTGGTAGCAAAAATATGGGGTGTTGCGAGAATCGAACTCACGACCTCTCGCACCCGAAGCGAGAATCATACCACTAGACCAAACACCCTGTTTGTTGATGGTTTCGAAAATGGTTTTAAATACACTTTTGGTCTTTTCTATGACATGTTTGATTCTTCAGTTTTTTGCAGGCTGGATACTACTGTTGCCAATTAATACTTGAATCATCTTTTTTTGTACAGCAGGGAAAGACAACAAAAGATCAAGAAGCTGAGTTTATGGATCCAGATATTGCAGCAATGATGCGATTCAGAGGTTTCGGTTCATCCAAGAAGAAGACAAGTGCAAATGAACTTGATCCAGTTCCAACAAGTGCAGTTCTGAAGCTAGTAGCTAGATAACTGAAATTGCAAATTTTGATTTGCATTCCCTAACTGCTTTAGAACAAACAGAACATAGTACCAACTTTAAAACATAGCATTAAACAACCAGAAACTACATAATCTGTGTAATTATATAACTGTGTAAATTAAACCACCTTTTAGTCTTCTTCAGTAGCATATATATTTTATATATATTATCCTCAATGCATCTTAAGAATCTTAAGAACTACCAGAAGGTCCAGCACCACCCCCAACCAGAACCTTGACTTTCTCCTCTTGTTTGACATTCACCTACTGCCTCACTGTGCCAGTAGCAGTAGCAGTAGCAGGAGCTTTGACAGACTCAGCAGCTTTGACTTCCTTCTTCTTTGGGGTCATAGCAGTCGTGGACTCCTTCTTAGGAGCGACCACAGGAGTTCAGCCTCTTCTGGAGCAGCAAGTCATCTTTTTCTCTGCTATTAAAGTTGTAGTCTTTGCTGGTATAGGGGATGAAGATTTTGATGGGGAGTGAACTTTGGTTGGTGGGTTTAAGGACTACTTTGGTGGATGACAATTTATAGTATAGATGACATAGTTCATTAATTTCTTTGTTCATTTAGATGTGGTTTAATGAACTTGATCAAGGTTTCGACAAGTGAAATGTATGTGCAGGTTACTCAACCGTCAAACACTTTGGCCTCTGCTTTCTCATTTGTGCCTCTTCGTATTATGAGATGATTGAGGGATACATTCATGTCTATTAGCTGTACCTGCACAGGTTTCTTCATCTGCATTCTTACAGTTACTGGTAAACTTGGTGAAATTGTACATCTGGTTAATTAATGGTGGATTCCGGCGGAAAACGAAACCTTAGTCTCTTAGCTGTGTTATTTCTCTGTACTTTAATCAGTTGCATCACCACACATACAGCATGAAAGCTGTTTTTCCAATTTTCGTTACGGATCGATTTAGTGAAATTTTAAACGAACGACGGTAGATTTAGGATGGCTCAATGTACTTAGGCCTGAATTGGATTGTATAGAATTTGAATATATATCGGACCGCATATAAAATATGTACTGATTCATTTAAATATATAAAGAAAATGACGTAAAATCGAAATTCTAGATTAAAAAATAAACTGAGTTATGACGTGAGGAGACTTTCCTAGATGGTCCTTTGAGGTTAGAAAAGGATCATTACGAAATTGCACTAAGCGCGAACTATTTTAAAAACTGAATTGCAATATAACACCCTCCGTTTTATTGCGAATCGTCCTAATGTTAGAATTAGGAAGTTGAAATGACGAAAAGCCCATGAAATAGTAAAATACCAATTTTTTTATAAGATGCGAAAAATCGAGAAATTTTGATACCACTTGAAACGACCAATCAAAATTGCCTACTCATTCCGTTGCTGCCGTCGTTCTCCTGCCGTCGCTGCGGCCTCCGCAGTTCCGTCTTCGCCGTGCCGGCCGGCCGTCACTGAGGTAAAAAAAATTAAAAAGTGACTGTCGCCATTGAATAGTGACCGCCACATATACGTCGTCGCTATTCAACGGCGACGACATACGTGTGGTCCGTATTTTTTTTAAACTTCCGTACCTCAGCGGCGGTTGACGGTGGGCGGCAGCGGATAGCATCGGGCGGTAGGGGCGGAACGGCAACGGGGAGCGGAGGGTGGCGGGAGCGGAGGGTGGCGGCAGCGGTGAGCGGAGGGCGGCAGCATGGAGCGGCGGCGAGCGGCGGGCGGCGGGATTGTTTTTCAGAGAGCTGAGAGTTTCGAATTAGCAGTGTATTTGATTCAAGAGACGTTATGTGTGTATTTAAATTTTACGTTCAAAGGACATTCACATAATTTTACTCACTGAATTCAAATATTAAAGCGTTAGAATAGTAAAAAACAGAACATGAGGATCCCTTTTAAAAACTGAATCCCTATTTGACGCCCTAACTTTCAAATTAAACAACGCCCTAATTTAAGTGAATTACAAGATTATCCTTTCGTAAAATCGAAATCCTTATAAGTTGTTGTGTGTATTCACTATTCCGAACACAATCGAACAGTAGCAAACACTCCCAAACACTCTCAAACGTCTAACGGAAGAAGAAATCGAAGCTCGAAGACCGAAGATCGATCGAAGAAATCGTTGAAGGTACGATTTTTGAAAAAAAAAGGGGGGGCCGGCCGCCCGTTTCGGCCCGGGAGGGCTCCGGCCGGCCCAACCCTTTTTTTTTTTTTTAAATTATGAAATTAATTAGGGTTTATTGTGATTAGGGTTTTAGAGAATTTTTAGGGTTTGATTAGAGAATGTTAGAGAATTATTAGGGTTTTGGTAGTGAATAATAATTAGTGTTTTGTTAGTGAATAATAATTAGGGTTTAGGTAGTTAGTGAATAAAAATTAGGATTTTGTTAGTGAACCATAATTAGGGTTTAGGGTTTTGTTAGTGAATCATAATTAGGGTTTAGGGTTTTGTTAGTGAATATTTAGGAAAATTAGGGTTTTGGATTAGGGTATTAGGGTTTAGTTAGGAATAATTAGATTTTAACCTAGTTTAGTAGAATCCGAATTTTATTAGAACCATTTATTTGTTTAAATACAGTTTAGTGAGAATTATGGCGAAAACGAAAGGCGGAGGTAAATCGCACAGTCGGGATCCGGTAGAGGAAGAAACCGATGGGATCCGGAAGATGAGAGGGAAAGGAAAACAAGTTGGTGTTTTGGATCGGATGAAGGAGCGGGTGGTCACCGCTTCTCGACGGAAAGAGGGAGAGGAACCGAAGAAGAACAAGAAGTTGCGTATCTACGACTCCCCTGACCGGTACCCTCCTGTTACGTACCCGGCGAGGTCGTATCCGGAGGATGATGACGAGGATGAGGGTCCACCGCCGGGTTTGAGTACGACGACACACATACTTCCCCGCCGATGGCTTCTCCACACATGCCTCCTCTGCACACGAGCTCTCCGCACTTGGCTTCTACGGGCTCGTCACATGCCTCCGCCGGTGTCGGCGTGAGAGGAGGGAAGCCTAGCCGTCTCGCGCGGGTCCGGGAGGAGGATCCCGCCAGTGCAGTAGAATTTTTTGGGCTTAGTCGTACATGGGAGCTCACAGCTGGGATTCCCAAGGGGGGACCGAGGACGCAGACAGTGATCCCGAGCGGAAACCGCATTATTGAGATAAACAAATGGCACTCTTTGGGCGTAACGGTAGACCTACACCGAATTTAAAAAAAACATTAATGAACTAGTTTCAACAATCACATGTCAAATATGTAACTACATAGGGAAAGAGGATGTCAATACCTTTGCACTCGAGTCATCTAACGCCTTCTGAACTTCGATCACTTGTCCCTCGATGGATGCATGGTAGCCCTCGAACAGTGAGTCCACAGCTTGATTGGAAGAGTTGTACCAAGTCTTAAGCGACGAGTGTTGGGACTCCACTCTATTAGTGCTTGTATTTCCGATGTGAAAAACCTTATTGGTATTGCAATGAGCCCATTGAGTTTTGCACGGAAGCCACTCACTGGTTAGGTACTCCATCAACCCTCCAATCCTGGCCCAATCACTATCGACCATGCGTTCCCACTCTTCCTTGAAGTCTTCGTTGGAAAATGCGTACAACACTTTGTTCCATCTCCCGTGCACAAATGCCTCGGCACTTTCCTCGTTCCTTGTGACAAATTTTATCTTCGCAGCTATGTTCCTCTTCATATGCCACACGCAAAGTAAGTGTGGTGTTTCCGGGAAGACACTCCGCAAGGCAACGGCCAATCCGCGCTCCTTATCGTTGACAAACGCAGTTGGCTTTCGCTCTCCCAACAACGAGCGCAATTGGTTCAACAACCAAATATACGTCTCGGCCTTCTCGTTCTCAACGAGGACAAAGCCGATAGTGAAGTTCTTCTCGCACCGGTGTCACACCTATCAACCGGATCACCGGCTTCCTATACTTGTTGGTGTTGTAGGTCGAATCAATTAGAATTACGTAATACCAAGCCCCCAACATCCGAGCACTCTCGGGGTGACGAGAGAAAAGGTTGGCCAAATTTTTGTTGTCATCTTCTCGTAGACCGAACAAAATATCCATGTCGTGTAGCGGCTCTCAATGTCCAATCCGTCGAACTCATGCCGCCTAATTTTTCTTTCCTAACCTTGTAGGACTCGTTGTATATCCGATTTATATTATGGTGAGAATTGAACTTCTTGTTGAGAGCGTACCTAATCTTGTTCGGTCGTCCGTGCGTCGCAAGCATGTCCCGAATTTCGCTCTTCTCTTCACTCGTAAGTGCATTACTTTCGGTGCTAGCTTCGGGGTATGGCACGAAAAAATGGTTGTGGAAGCCTTTAGATATTGTACGATCGCCGGTTTGGCCAACCCCGTCGATGAAGAACTTCCACTCCCCACGCACGACCCGACACCTCACCGCCGCTTTGAAGGGGCGCTTACACATTTTTGTTTTCGTAACCCGTTTCGGAGGAGTGGAAGCCGATGATTTACGCATCGGTCCCCGAGAGCGATATAGATACACACGGTAGTCTCGCTCCGCCGAATTTATTTTGTTCGATCCTTTAGTCAGCGTGAAATTAAACGTCTGGGCAATTCGTTTGGCGGCTTCAAATGCTTCATCAACTGTATCATAAACATCGTCGGATAGAAAGTGTTCGGTGTAATTGATGCCGTCACCCTTACTGAGCGATGAATCTCCCTACATTATAAACACGAACACATAATTATCGACTATATGCTTCGTATTAGTTCCCAGTTAAAGAAATTTCGGGCTTCGAAGCGCTTACCGAAGTGCTCATGGGGAATCAGTGCATCAACGGAACGTTAATATCGTGTTTCCAATGTGAGAACCTGAAAAAATGAGTACGATATAACGTTAGAAATTTCGGAAAAAATGTCGGATAAAAGTTGGGATGGAACGAAAATTTATGCTGTAAAGGGGTCCGGCCGGAACGAAATTCCGGCCGGAGGGGGCCCGGCCGGCGGGCCGTTTCGGCCGGCCCCTACCGCGGGCCGAAACGGCCGGCCGGCCCGGCCCCTCCGGCCGGAATTTCGTTCCGGCCCGGCCTCTCGTGAAGGAAATTTTCGTTCCATCCCGAATTGGGATCATCGAAATGTAAGGAAAAACGTACCGTGAGAGGTTTCCCGAAATAAATATTTTGATACTTTCGTCGGTACAAAGTTTCCCAAATTGGATATATCCGGGTAATCTAGATGAACAAGAACCGGTGAAGAAAATAGTTGACCGGTAAAATATTAAGGATTGATTGAGGGTTTAGGGTTTGATTATCTAGGATACTAAAGTTAGGGTATAACGTATAGGGTTTAAGGATAAGCGCTTTATTGTTTAGAGTTCTAGGGTTAAGGGTTTAGGGTATTTACAATTTAGGGTTTAGGGTTTGATAAGTAGGTATCGGAAGGGCTCGGTCCTTCCGAAAATTTGGTTTCGGATGCCTTGATCCATCCGAAAATTAGATATCGGGTGGCCTCGATCCCTTCCGAAATTAGGTTTCGGAGGTCTTGGTCCGTCCGGAAATTAGGTTTCGGAGGCCTCGGTCCTTCCGAAAATTAGGTTTCGGAGGCCTCGGTCCTTCCGAAAATTAGGTTTCGGAGGCCTCGGTCCTTCCGAAAATTAGGTTTCGGAGGCCTCGATCCTTCCGGAAATTAGGTTTCGGAGGCCTCGGTCGATCCGAAAATTAGGTTTCGGAGGCCTCGGTCGATCCGAAAATTAGGTTTCGGAGGCCTCGATCCTTCCGAAAATTAGGTTTCGGATGCCTCGGTCCTTCCGAAAATTGTGTTTTGGAGGTCTCGGTCCGTCCGAAAATTAGGTTTCGGAGGCCTCGATCCTTCCGAATATACGGTTTCGGAGGCCTCGGTCCTTCCGAAAATTTGGTTTCGGAGGCCTCGATCCTTACGAAAATTAGGGTTTAGGGTTTGCTTTTTTAGGATTCTAGGGTTTAGGGTTTAGCGTTTGATAGTTTAGATATTTAGGATCAAGGGTGTGGGATTTCAGAATTTAGGGTTTAGGGTTTGATAATTTAGGGTTTAGGGTTCTAAAGTACGGGTTTAGCGTTTTAGAATTTAGGGTTTAGGGTTTGCAGGTTAAGGATTTTAAGGATCTAGGGTTTTGAGTTTTAAAATTTAGGGTTTAGACTTTATGGGTTTAGGGTTATATGATTTTCGTGTTTACGTGAAATTTAGGGTTTAAAAGGGCCCGGCCGGAAGCTCGTTCCGGCCGGGGCCTTTTGTACTGATTTTTTCGATTCATCCGACTTCTGTTCATCGATTTTTAACGAAATACGTAGCGTTAGAGGTTGTCGAAATAAGTATTTTGATAGTTTCGTCGGTACAAAGTTTCTCGAATTATACGTTTTGATAGTTTTGTCGATACTAAGTTTTTCGAATTAGTAAATTTGGATAGTTTCGTCATTACGAAGTTTAGGGCGTCGTTTAATTCGAAAGTTAGGGCGTCGTTTAATTCGAAAGTTAGGGCGTCATAGTAATCCCCTTTAAAAAACAGTTAAAGGAACTCCCGCCAAAGGAAGAAACCTTTTTATATCGCAGTGCTGCCATCTCATTAGTCATTTACCGCGAAACAAGATGAACCAATATATCAGGGAGATTGAGAGGAAGGTTTTGCGGCTTCTCCACAGTAACAAGACGTGGAATCACCTCCGCCAAATCCACGCTCATATCCTCCGCCGTGGGCTTAACCAGTGCAACCAAGTTATGTCCCATTTCGTGTCCGTTTGCGGGTCTCTGAACAAGATGGAGTACTCCGATCGTGTCTTTGACCAAACTCATAATCCGAACATATTTCTTTTCAATGCCATGATCAAGGGGTATTCTGTTTGCGGACCGTTTGAGGAGTCCCTGTGTTTGTTCTGGTGGATGAAAAAAGGGTGTGGGATTTGGGCTGATGAGTACACCTACGCGCCTTTGCTCAAGGCGTGTTCTACTCTTGGGGACGTTAGATTCGGGCAGTGTGTTCAGAAGGAGGTTGTAGCACGTGGGTTCGACGGGTTTAGCTCGATAAGGATTGGGGTTGTGGAGCTGTACACAACCTGTGGAGCTATGGAAGATGCACGGAAGGTGTTTGACGAAATGCCTAATAGAGAAGTGATTGTTTGGAATTTGATGATTCGTGGGTATTGTAAGAGGGGGGATGTGGAAAGTGGGTTGTGTTTGTTTAGGAACATGAGTGAGAGGAGTGTCGTCTCGTGGAATATAATGATTTCTGGTTTGGCTCAGAGTGGTCGCGATGGAGAAGCTTTAGGCCTTTTTCGTGAAATGCAGGATGGAGATGTGAAGGCAGATGAAGCAACTTTGGTCACAGTTCTGCCGATTTCCGCCCGTTTGGGGGATCTTGGTGTAGGCCAATGGATTCATTCCTATGCTGAATCTAGCAGGGTGTATCAGAATTCTGTGCCTGTGGGCAATGCTCTTGTAGATTTTTACAACAAAAGTGGGAATTTGGATACTGCGATGCGAATATTCAACGAGATGCCTAAGAAGAATGTGGTTTCTTGGAACGCAATGATCTCTGGTCTAGCTTTCAGTGGGAAAGGAGAACTGGGGTCTGAGTTGTTCGAGGAGATGAAAGACCAAGGAGTCTGTCCCAATGATGCCACTCTTATAGCGGTTTTATCGTGCTGTGCTCATGCAGGTTTGGTTGAGAGAGGCAGAGTTTTTTTCGCCTCGATGATGGAAGATCACAAAATTGAACCGAAGCTCGAGCATTACGGATGCATGGTTGATCTGCTTGGGCGTGATGGGCGTGTGAGAGAAGCTTATGATTTGGTCAGTAGCATGCCACATCCGCCAACTGCTGCTTTCTGGGGTGCCTTGCTCAGTGCCTGTCGTAACCATGGCGATTTAGAGCTTGCAGAGCTTGTAGTCAAAAAGCTCATCGCCCTCGAACCTTGGAATTCTGGTAATTACGTGCTTTTGTCCAACATATATGCCGAAGAAGAAAGATGGGATGAAGTTGAGAAGGTAAGAGGCTTGATGAGGGAAAGAAGTATTAAGAAAGCATATGGCCTAAGCGCTATTGGATGAACAAGGCATGAAATAGTGCAACTGCTCTATTTTTTGCTTACCGGTATTCTCTTCATTCAAACCAATCTTTATGTCCCTTTCTGATTAGTGAGTGCTATATTGCTATGTGATTTTTGAAATCATAGACTGTATTTGAATACGTGGGAGACAGAATCATAAAAGTATAGAACTTTGTATTCTTTTACTGACGAAGATGGCTGCTTTACAAAAAACAAAATATAGTAAGAACTTTCCAACATGGCATTAACCAACATAAACTATATAATTTGTGTAAAATTAACTGTGTAAACCATCTTTAATAGCATATATTATTAACATCCCCAAGCCATCTTAAAACGCTTAAGAACTACCAGAAGGGCCAGCACCCCTAGCCACAACTTATACTTTCTCCTCTTGTTTGACAGCAGTATCTTTCACCTCCTGCTTCACTGTGCTAGTAGCAGCAGCAGGAGCTTTGATAGCCTCTGCAGCTTTGACTTCCTCCTTTTTTGGGGTCACAGCAGTCGTCTCCTTCTTAGGAGTCGCAGTAACATAGCCTCCTGGAGCAGCAAGTCATCTTTTCTACTAGTAAGTAGTAGTCTTGGCTGGTAATGGAAATAAAGTTTTTTTATGGAGAATGAACTTGGTTGGTGGGATGATAGGCACTGTGATGAACGACATATTTATAGAGCCAGCCAGTTGTTCATTGGTTCGTCGTTCATCAGATGTGCTTAATTAATTTTTCTAGGAGTTTAGGATGAATGTACCATGAACTTGATCCCATTCGTCGCCCAATAAGTGCGATGTATATACAGGTTATTGAACAGTCAACAGTTGGCTTCTGCTTCTCATTTCATTTGTACCTCTTCGTATTATGTGATTAATGAATCGGGTCCCGGGTCGCGGGTCCGGCTACGGAGCGAGAATTGAAACACGCACGGGCTGCGGAATCTGGGTCCCACGAGCGAGGAAGACTTTTTCCAAGTTTGTGTTGTTTAGTCAACTCAATTTCTGACGACAAAGTTGTGTAAGCTGTATTTTAATCCAATTATCTTCTTTATTCAAATGATTGTGTCGAAAGCATTTAGCGACGTACTACCTGCAGTGAGATCCATGAGGTCAGGCAAGCTGCCGCGTTGATTGCCAAACAAGTTTATTACTGCTGAAAAAAGTCTTCTTGCTTGGGCTCCCATTTCTTCAGAACAGAAGAAACTTTTGATCTTTCATCTTCAGCCAAAATTAGTTGCTAACGGACCCAAAATGTTTCCACGAGGGAAAGCTGCAGAAGAAGAGAAAGGACATGGCCGTGTCGATACAGAGGAATTCATCGAGTAAGGCTTCTTCTCTTCTCTGTTTTGCTTTATGGGGAGAGGGAGCACTAAGACTAACCCTTTTATTATTCTTGATTTTTGCAGTGATTTCGCTTCAAAAATAGAACCGACGATTCGATCAGTGGTAAGTCGTAACCTTATTCTCATTTTGCATTATCTCATTTTCATTTTCCCCCTTTCTTTAGCTATCAATCATCCGCCATTGATTGAGGAGCTATCTAGTTGAAGAGAAGTATAGGACTACAATCTGTTTTTTGGGGGTGCTTTCACAAGTAAGTCTAATCCATTTCTGTTAACTGTGTAGATCCGTGATGAGGTTAACACAATCATCCGACAGGCTTCTGGGTTAGTTACTGAACACAAAAGTCCAATACACATCCTTAAGTGGGTCTTAATGAATAGTCTATTAAGTTAACTGATGTTCGTTCTTCAATTTCTACTGGTGGCCAGACCAACTCTTGAGCCATTGGCTCTAGGGGTTCCTGCGGAGGGATTGATTCTGCAGTTTATGGACAAGATTCCATCAACCATCTTCACAGGAAGCAAGATTGAAACTGAAGATGGCAGCCCAGTAAGGATCCAGCTCCTCAATGCTTCATCCAACACAGTTGTCAAATCAGGACCTTTCTCTTCCCTAAAAGTTGAAATCACTGTTCTTGATGGCGACTTTGTTTCTGAAGACTGGTCAGACAGAGATTTCAGTCGCAATGTGATTAGACAAAGAGATGGAAAGAGGCCTTTGGTGACTGGGGAGCTTATCATTGTGCTGTCAGATGGAGTTGGACAGCTCGGAGATTTGGCTTTCACTGATAATTCCAGCTGGGTTAGATGCCGGCGGTTTAGGCTGGGTGCTAAACCAGTACTGAAAAGAACTTCTGGAGAAGTTATTAGGATTAGAGAAGGTAGAAGTGATCCTTTTGCTGTCAAGGACCACCGTGGTGAAGGTAAGTTCTCAACCACTGGTTCGGACTACTTATTAAGTAAACATATAAGACTGATGAGCTATTTTTTTTACTGTGACAGGGTACCAAAAGCACTACCCTCCAAGGTTGGGAGATGAAGTTTGGAGGTTAGAGAAGGTAGCAAAAGGTGGAAAACTGCATAATCGCCTTTCTTCTTTCGGAATCAATACTGTGAAAGAGCTTCTTCAGGCCAATGCCGTCGACCAACCTGCACTAAGAAATGTAGTAAACACAGCTCTGTCCATTTTCATTATTCCAAATAAGTTACATTAATTGCAGGTGGTTAAATGTAGCTTGTTTTGTTGTGAAATTGGCAGAAAGTTGTTGGAGGTGTAATCTCGAACAGAGTATGGGACATGATCATGGTGCATGCCAATGCATGTGAGGTAGAAGAAAACAAGTTCTATGCCTATGGTAAACATGGAGAAGGCATCAGACTGCTGTTCGATCCTCTATACAAGCTTGTAGGCGCCAG
Source organism: Linum usitatissimum (assembly GCA_030674075.2). Taxonomy (NCBI): domain Eukaryota; kingdom Viridiplantae; phylum Streptophyta; class Magnoliopsida; order Malpighiales; family Linaceae; genus Linum; species Linum usitatissimum. The sequence continues at coordinate 4,480,491 of JAUJYP020000285.1, read as the reverse complement.
TTTTGATGATGAGAAAAGCTACATTCCTTTGGATAAACTAACAAATGCTCAGAAGGTACATGATTGTTCTATCGATATCATGGGGTTCGGGGGGTTGTATTTGGTCTTTTAATGGAAGTGTGTGAATATGGTGCAGATCTTGGTGGAGCTGTTTAGAGGGCAGGAAGCTATCCATGACCGGATGGAAATGGTCCCCGTTGATTCTTCTTCAGTTGCTTTCACCTCATTCTTGCCTTTGGAGGAAGTTGATCATCAGAGGAAATACGTGCCGTCATTTGTGTCAAAGACATATCAGCTGGTGGACGATCCGTCCACTGACCACATTGTGTCTTGGGTGGGAGACGGATCAACCTTCCTAGTACGGGTCCCGGCTGAGTTCGCACGTGACGTTCTTCCTAAATACTTCAAGCACAATAACTTCTCCTCCTTTGTCCGCCAACTCAACACCTTTGTATGTTCCTGCGCTCCCTCCCATTTCAAAATTTCCATTTACGGAGCCCGTGTCCTTCGAGGGATGTTTGCTGATTCGAATCTGATTGGAAGGTGTTTGTGGTGCTCAGGGTTTTAGAAAGTTTGCACCGGAGAGATGGGAATTCGTGAACGAGTTCTTCAAGAAAGGGGAAGAACATTTGCTCTGCCAAATCAAGCGCAGGAAAACCCAGACATTTCTGAAGAAAGGTAAAATACTTGCTTCATCCGCTATAATGTTCAGTGAAGAGAAATGAAGAAAGTCGATATCTTTTTGTCTGTACAGATGAATCCAAACCAAGTCCGGATTTGAAAGATAACAACTCGATAAGCTCACAATCGTCATGCCTTTACAATGACAGCGGAATTACCAACAGGAAGTGGAAGCAGGAAACTTCCGCGGTCACTTATTCTGGTTCCTGTGCATCAGAAGTGACGACATGGGGACAGGAGATTCCTCCTTTTCTCACCCTATGTACAGAAGAAGAAGTGGCTTCCCATGTTCCCAATTGGCTATCGTTGCCCAAACCTGAATCGAACCTAAAAGCAAAATCTGCTTGGCGCAAGCTTCGGACAGCTTTGAAATTCACTTCTATTCTCACAAGAAGGACACGTCTAATTGAAGCTGCTAAAGTTGATTTCAGATTGCTGAGCTTCCAAAGAATGCTAAAAGAACAGGGAAATGTGAAGTTAAGTAGTATATCAGATGAGCAAGCGTTTTCCTTCATCAAGGTGAAGGGAAACATGAAGCCCAGCTGGCTAGTAGAAGCTGCTGCAGCAAGGATTCAGAACAAGTTCCGGAGTTGGAAAGCCAGGATGGAGTTCTTAGCTATTCTGCATAAAATTGTTAAAATTCAGGTAAATTTGGTGATGATGGGATATTATTGAAAGCTTAATCCATTCTTAATGCGTTTTTCCGTTTCCATGGTAGGCTCATGTAAGAGGACACCACGTCAGGAAAAACATCAAGGTGATATTGTCATCTGTAGGCATTACGAAGAAGGTGGTACTTCGAAGGAGAAGGAACAGAAGTATGTTGCGCGGGTTTAGACCTGGGTTGGTCGATGAAAGTCACAGAGGCAGCATCCAGCAGCATTTATCAGCAGGAGAGGATGAGCAAGCGCTTCCCTTAATCAAGGTGAAGGGAAACAAGAAGCTCGCCGAGCCAGTAGAAGCAGCTGCAGTAAGGATTCAGCGCATGTTCCGGAGTTGGAAAGCCAGGAAGGAGTTCTTAGTTATTCTGCAAAAAGTTGTTAAAATTCAGGTACTCCTACAGCAACAAATTTGGTGATGATTGGATATTATTGAAAGCTTAATCCACTCTTAATACGTTTTTCGTTTCCATGGTAGGCTCATGTAAGAGGACACCATGCCAGGAAAAACTTCATGGTGATGTCATCGTCTCTAAGCATCGTGGAGAAGGTGGTACTTCGATGGAAAAGGAACAGAAGCACGTTGCATGGGTTTAGACCCGAGTTGGTCGATGAAAATCACCACAGCAGCATCCAGCCTGATTTATCGGCCAGAGAGGACGATTATGGTTTCTTTAAAGAAGAAAGGAAGCAAACAGAAGAAAGATCTCAGATTGCTCTTGTGAAGGCGACGTCTGTGATTCAGCTTTCGGAGCCTAAAGTGGAGATAACCCAAATGAAAGATCTAAAATTCGACATGGCTAAAGCATTGCAGCTTCAAAGTTTCACTTCGAAACAAAATCTTCATAGCCGCAACTCCATGTTTACACAAGAGATTTACATTTCAAAGTACCCCTCGTTCCAAATTTCTGCCCACAACTTTGTGTCCTTAGTATTCCCATACTGCAACTTTCCTCAGCTATGGAAGGGAGGGGAACAGGTAACTACAGAATTTCTACTTGGTTAGTTTTGTTTTCAATAATGTATAAAAGATTCATGATTCTTTGCAGCTGTTAGTAAACCTGAAGTCTATGGATCTGAACCACTCGAATCTGTTTGAGATCCCAAACTTATCAAAGGCTCAGAAATTGGAAAGTGTGAATCTTGAAGGCTGTGGAAACTTGGTTGGGGTGCCATCCATTCAGTATCTTACAAATCTTAAGAATCTAAACCTAAAGGGCTGTCATGGTCTGAAGGGGCTACCAAGTTTGATCAGATTGAAGTTCCTCAACAGTCTGGATCTCTCCGACTGCTCAAGCCTCACCAGGCTTCCTCCATCGCTTGGGTGTCTGCCGAATCTTTGCGAATTGAACCTCAGGAACTGCACAAAACTGGATTACCTCCCGCGTACTGTTCTTCACTTAATGAGATCCCTTGAAACTCTGAATGTTTCTGGCTGCTACAGCTTGTGGAAACCTATCAATGGAGACCTCGTCAGCAATTGTAAGTGTATTGTACCCAGTTTGGATTGACAGATAAAGCAAGCAAGCTGACTGATGTTTCATTATGTTAAATCTTTTGCAGCTACTGAAGGAACTTGCCTTGAATCGCAATCGGTCAAGCCTGTGGAATTTGATGCTGCTGGAGATTCACCATCGCAAGATCTGTCACCCGAATTTAATGAAATGCACGGAAAGGAGGCTTTAGAATGGGAGCTGGATGATTATACTTCTACGGCCACTCCATTGATAGATTATCTACCTTCAAAACTCAGGACTAGGCTGTTGCTTCATCCTGCAATGGATTTTGAAGATAAAAATGATCATGGAGATACAACGAGGACTGTATCTGTTAGTTGCCAGGTGGAAGATTGTGGAGTTGATCTTAGCCAGGCAGAGACTTATCACCAACGTCATAGAATCTGCGAGGTTCATTATCAGGCTAGTAATGCATTAGTCAGAGATGTCCTGCAACGGTTTTGCCTGCAATGTTGCAGGTGAAAAACTTGGAACTCAAAAATATTCTTCCTTTCAAGCCTTTTCTCAGTAGATTCGTGGTTAAACAACTCTTTTTTTGACAGGTTTCATATCCTTGAAGATTTCGATGACGGGGAACGAAACTGCAGAAGCCGGTTAGCAGGCTATCATCAAAAGCAGAGGAGGCAGAGTATTGCTACAGAGGATGAAAAACCTTCAACTCTCGAAACGGATGAAAACGGGTCACTGTATAAGAGAACAAAGTGGGAAGACTGGGATGAAGAAGCTAATGATGCATTTGGGAGCATTGAGAACGATGTTCTGGAAATGGTCGAGCAACTTTCGAGCTGGAATTGCGATGGAAAGGAAGTGCCGGAGGATGTGGTGGCTTGGTTGGCAGAGCTGGAACAGAGTGTTCCAGAGACAGTGATGAGTATGAAGAGTGCCAAAGCTGAAGCAGGTGTTGTTGGGGAGAAGTTGAAGGAGATGGATGCAAGGTTGGTAGTTGGAAGGGTAGAGCTGAGTTTGCTGGATAAGGAAATGTCAAGGATTTTGAAGGAGGAAGAGGAGATTGAGGCTCAGCTTCAGCTTTTGATGGATGAGAAGAATAGAAGAGATTTGTTGATGCAGCAGAAGGGGACTGAACCATAGGTGAACTCTGTCTATTTGAAGTCAATTTGTGTCAACTTTCTAGTTGAGCCGACTTTGAACAGTCAAGCATTATTAAGAGGTCGTCATCAAAACTTCTGGTTAAGATGACTTTCAACAATCCAGCCATGCTCGAACTTGGACCGGATTTCAAGCGGGCCGAAATTGATGATTAGAGAAGGTAGCTAGAAAGTGCAGTTTCTATATAGCAGCTATAGTTTAATGATGTTTGTACTACTCCAGAAGCCACTGAAATTGGAACCTTGTAGTCAATAAATGTAGAAGGATAGTTGGGCATAACTGACATCACCCTCTGTTTTGAAATTGACCATTCTAGGTTTTCGAGTAGCTAGATTTTGTTAAAAGTCGAGGTTCGAAATATGTAACGGTATCCATGTACTATAACCAAATTTGGGAAATAATCGTTAATGTTCCTACATTTGAAACAGAAGTAGTATTTTTGATAAATCGAATTCGAAATTGCTAGAAGTTCGAAGCCGACCTTGATCCCAATCCAACATTATCGGTCTTTGGCACCAAGGTCACATGTGCATAGCCGTTAGGTCATCGGAACAGTATTTGTCCAAGGACTATAAGCAAGCTCCCTAGTGGTTCGATGCCCGTATCCCTCTGGTTTAGCCAACGCTGGTCTTCCCTCGAATGATATAGAAGGTGCTAATAGAAAGCTTGGTCAACAAGGTATTAGTTTCTTAAGTAACAAGAGATGCAACATTATCTTCGGAGATTAAGTGCCCCTATTTAGAACATTCGATTCACATCACGAATATAACTTAGTGCATCTATATATGTTAGAATTTTATCTCGCTCCTTTTATGTTAGAGATAATAAACATTCTCGTTTATACGATATCGGTTACATTTTCTAGCTTTCTGCTAAAATTTGTGACATACATTTCAAGTGTGGAACAATTTGTACTAGAGTAATTGTCACGCATCCACGGCAATGATGCGATAAAATAGAAAACAAAAGATTATTAGAGGACAAATTAGTCTGCAAGATTTAAAAAGGAACCAAAAATGACACAGATTTTATACTTCTTATGTGTAGTTTTTGTAATTTTGTTCCAAATATAAAAAAATAAATTTATGATTTCCGTCAACTCAGACAAATTAAATTTAACCATATCCTATCGACCCTATTAATCATTAGTACCAAATTAGATACAATTAGAATCTAGATTCATTAACAAGAACTAAAGATACTCACCCTAGCTAGCTTTCCTCGGATTCTGTCAATTCTTTGTTCACCACGTCACATTGTTATAATTTCATAGTATATAACTTTCCGTATAAAATTTCGTCATTTAAAATATAAAAAATCTCTGATCGATGACGTAAATTCGCCTCCGTAATTCATCCATTCCACTATACATAAATTTGAATGTTAAGGCAACAAATAACAGATCAGATAGCATAAACAAATTAAAGATGATTGATAATTTTAAATAAATCAAAACATATATCAAACTAAATTTAAAAACACACTAAACAAACACCTAAAATTTAAAGATTTTTCCATATAAAATTTCGTCATTTTGAAACCAAAAAACCTGGAACAGTGGCATAAATTCGCCGGCCGTGATTCCTCCATCCCTCCGTATATAAATGCATGCTTTCCCCCTCAACAAATCACAACACACAAAATGAAGAACACTCCATCCCTCACCATATTCCTCGCCCTACTATTCATCACCATCTCCGCCGCCACCTCCACCTTCATCCAATCACCATGCAAGCCGAGCGGCAAGCTCCGGGGCAAAAAGCCGCCGCCGAAGAAATGCAACAAGAAAAACAACTCCGAGTGTTGCGTGGAAGGCAAGCTATACGCGACCTATAAATGCTCGCCACCTGTCACCCAGCACACCAAGGCGACTTTGACCCTCAACAGCTTCGAGAAGGGGGACGACGGGGGCGGGCCCTCGGAGTGTGACGACAAGTTCCACTCCGACAAACAGCCCATCGTGGCCCTCTCGACGGGGTGGTTCGAGGACAAACAGCGTTGCTTCCGGTTCATCAACATAACGTCACCGAAGAACGGGAAGAGTGTGCTGGCGAAAGTGGTGGACGAGTGTGACTCTGCTAAAGGGTGCGATGAGGATCATGATTACCAGCCGCCGTGTCCGAACGACGTCGTTGATGGGTCGTACGCGGTGTGGGATGCGCTCGGTGTGCCGGCAGGGAATCGGGGTGAGCTCAAGGTTACTTGGTCCGCCGTGTGATTGATCGAACGGACGAGGAGGTTTGTAGGGGTTTGGGGTTTTGTTCTTGTATTGTTGTTGTGTTGTGTATTTCTTGTGTTTTGTTTTGGGTTTGCTCGACAGGATGTAACAAATCAAATGAATAATGATAAGTTTAAATAATTTATATGAAAAAACTTGATGTAAAGTTTAATTTACAGAATTCTATGGAAATCATACCAGGTATGATGGATTAACACCAGATACCACTCAACACCAAATGACCAACTATGTTAAATCTCAACTAAATAATTAGTTTTTTTACGGGACTAAATAATCAATAGGTTGGTTTTCTTTTACGATAAATAACCAGTTGGTTGGTTATTTTTGCGATAAATGTGCTTTATTTAGTCTAACATGATAATAACTAATGATCTTAGAATAATAATAGTATGTGATTTAATTTTTCTAACAAAAGCCGCACTGACATTAAAAATGAACCAGAATTTTAGCTGAGAAGGGTGAGACTTGTCGAAGTTTATGATAAAATAATAATAACCAATAATATATATATGTGTCACCAAATAAGTGATCAAATAGGTACTTTTTTAAAAAACACTTATAATTATTTGTGAAATTTCATTTTTAATGATTAAATATGCAAATTTACGTAATAAGAAGAGTTTTTACATGTAGGCTTGACAATGGGTCGGATACGGGGCAAATACCCCCTATCTATTATCTGTGAATAATGCTCACAAGTTTTGCCTGTCACCCATGGTTGATGGTCATCAAGAAATTATTACCAAACCCCTATTGGTATTGTTTTCGGGTAAACCCATGGTTGTCGGGTATACCCAATGTGAAGTAAAAATTGTGAAATTTCATTACTCAGAATTCAGAAACTGAAATGTAAAAAGTACCCAACAAATATGAATTCGGAGTTAAGAATATTTACCCAGATTCCAGAACTCTGAGAAATGAACTCGGAAAGAAAAGCACAAACTGAAGTCTGAAACCCTAAAAATTGTTTATATATCATAGACAAAACGACGTTGTTTTGTTATCGGATCGGTTATGGGTCGGATATCCCATTAACCATGACCGCCCGGTGCCCGAATTTGGCGGGTCGTGGGTGTGCCCGAAACCGACAAAAACCCACGGTTGATGGGCACAAATTGGCTCAATTCGGACGGACTCCAACGAATACCCGAAACTCACGGGCCTACTGCCAAGCATATTTACATAGAAGAATATAAAAATTTGTAAATTTTAAAAAAAATCTTTCAAACCCTAGCACTTGAACCGAAATCCTCTTCAGCATCAAACATCAAAACTTACCGTTAGACATATGGTATTGTATTTAAACATAATATCTTACAGAATTTTGTAAATTTAGGGGACGACGAGACTTTTTGGTGAAAAAATCAATACATTATGATAAAAAATTTATATCAAAACCATAATAATATTTTTTCGACATATATTTAAGTTTTGTCACATTTTTCGACATTTATATCAAAACCATAATGAAATATATAAATAAACAAACCACCAGCCGAGCCGCCAAGCAAAAAACCATGAACTAAACCAGCCAACAAGAAGCCAACCCACCCACCGCTTCCAGCTCCAAACTTATCTTCTTCAAAATTTCTATGTCTAAATAACACATATAAAAGGAAGAATTAAACACTCATTCCCAACCAGATCACCTCAAAGAAGAAACAATAACCCTACTTCAATATCAAGCTTTGTCCAGAATGGAAGCAGCAGCAACAATGGCTCCGAAGAGGAAGATATTCCTGGTGGCAGTGGACGAGAGCAAGGAAAGCATGCACGCTCTCTCATGGTTCCTCAACAATACTCTGCCTCCTCCGGCTCCCTCCGATCACCCATTGACTCTCGTCCTTTTGTACGTCAAGCCTTCACCGCCACTCTACTTCACTCCGGACGGTAACTTTAATTCTATATATGAATGGTTATAAATTTAATTACAATTCATTTCTGTTAAACTTTCCTCTGAGTAATACTGCTCTGTTTTTCTTTACGGGGATGCAGGGTATATGTTTTCGCCGGAAGTAACGAAGTCGATGAACGAGTACAAGAACAGTGTTGCAGAGTGTATAATGGAAAAGGCCAAAAGGGTTTGCAAGGAAGCAGTCAATGACAAGGTTAAGGTGGAGACGATGATAGAAAGAGGGGATGCAAGGGATGTCATATGCGAGGTTGTTGCTAAGCTCTCCGTTGATCTTCTTGTGATGGGCAGCCATGGCTACGGCCCAATCAAGAGGTGAGTGAGCGATCATCTAGTATTTCACGAGAAATGATTTTGATTCGTCATCTCTATTTTGAACGTTTCATATTGTTGGTTACAGGGCGTTTCTGGGGAGCGTGAGCAATCATTGTGCTCAGAATGTGAAGTGTCCAATTCTCATTATCAAGACACCCAAGATCAAATCCAACTCTGCTGACGCCTCGTCATTTCCGTTAATGAGCCAAGATCCAAAAACAATCGATCCAAGGACAATAGATGCAAGGACTATAGATCCAAGGACAATCGATGCAATGACTATAGATCCAAGTACCATAGATGCAATGACTATAGATCCAAGGGCAACTAATCCAATGTCATCAACCGATCCAAGGACAACAGATCCCAAGACAATAGATCCAAGGACAACAGATCCATGGTAACTCAGTTGGTTGCGTTTTATGTGTTCTGGCGAGTTCATTGTTCCATGAAATAGAGCTGCGTTGTGCTTTGGTAACTTAGAGGTATCGGGTTCGAGCGCACAGCTTATCTTTGTTTCGTTTTGCTTTCTCTAATGGCATTGCTGTCTTGTTTATATTCAGAATAAAAAAAGCTGCCATCCTTTGTTGTAATCTTTCTGTGTTGGTTTGAAGAATTCAGGTGTATTTCTCTTACGGTTCTAAAGATCATTTAATAAAATAATTTGATATGTTTTCCAAACTTCCCGCCACCAACGGCAAGAATCTGGCCCCGACACTCTGTTTTACTCTGTTTTCTCCTATTCTCCTCTGTTTAGGTTGTCACAACGTTTGTTTTGATCAAGTTATGTCTTCTGACCAACGCGGCTGCAGTGAACGCGAACTCGAAGACGACCGGAGAGAGCTACATATTCTACTCCGCAATTGAGAATTCCGGCAGCCACACCTTCCCCGGCAAGGAAACCATCCAATTTAGCTACTTTATTTGTTTCGACCACGGTGGTGTCCCTTCAAGTGACCAAAATGTTACCTATTCTAAACTTGAGTAACCGAAATATTACCTACTTATGTGAACTTTTCGATGAAAATAATGACGGAAGTGGATGCAAACTCGTTTTATTAATTACCATGTTGAAACTTCAGTCATGGGTAAGTTGACTGACCAAAACGTTACGGTACCCCAAATTTGAATAATCAAAATGTTATATACTGATGATGCCAATTTTTTTACGGATACTCATATTATGACGGAAATGGATGAAAACCCGTTTTTGTTACCGTATTGAAACTTGAGTCATGACTCATTGGTTGGTTTAAAAACATGGAGTAATCGAAATGAAACCTATCCCAAACTTGATCAAAATGTGACCTACGAATGGTATCAATTTTCGAAGGATATTGTTAGGACTTAGAAATTTCAAATCATGATATACATACAGTCTGATCGATAATCTGATCGATCAAACCTAATAGTTTAGGGCCGGTTATAGTCACCCACCTCACATCTATATCGATCAATGGGCTTTTTAAACAAAAACTCAGATGCAATGCGGTCAAGACCGGTTAGACACCAAAAATGTGACCAATTACTCATGGGTTCCCAAAATTTTGGACTACTATTATATTCCACGGTTAACAAGTTGATGGGCGAGGCGAGAGTACGATCCACGCGCCGGTCGTTATCTTCTTCTTCCAGTCATAAGAAAAAACCAGCAGCCAAGCCGCCAACCAAAATAACAAGAAAACCATGAACTAAAACCCCCCAATCCACCCACAGGCTTCCATTTCCAAACTTATCTTCCTTCAATATTTTATCTCTGATGACACCTATAAAACAGAAATGGAAACACTAATGCTGCCTGAACCAATTTACCCCAAACAAGAAAGAACCCAACTTTACTATCCAGCTTTGTTCATCATCATCACCAAATTGTCTAGACTCCAGAATGGAAACAGAAACAATCGCCCCCGCGACGTTGGTAGATCAACAGCAGAAGAAGAGAGTGATATTCCTTGTGGCGGTGGACGAGAGCGAGGAAAGCCTGCACGCTCTCTCTTGGTTCCTCAACAATACTCTGCCCTCAGCTTCCTCCTCCGACCACCCACCAACTCTCGTCCTTCTATACGTCAAGCTCACACCTTCTCCGCCTCTCTTCTTCACCCCACACGGTAAGAGTAATTCTATCACCCTGTTAATTATGTACCTTCATTTCTGTCAGACTGTCATCTGATGAGTTTATGGCACTCTGTTTTTGTGTGTGGGGATGCAGGGTATATGTTTTCACCGGAAGTAATGGCGACGGTGAACCAGTACAAGAACGAGGTTGCCGAATGTGTAATGGAGAAGGCCAAAAGGGTTTGCAAGGAAGCAGTTAATGACAAGGTTAAGGTGGAGACTGTCATAGAAAGAGGGGATGCAAGGGATGTTATATGCCAGGTTGCTGATAAGCTCTCCGTTGATCTTCTTGTCATGGGCAGCCATGGCTACGGCCCAATCAAGAGGTGAGTGACAGAGTGAGTGATCATTAGTATTGCAAGAGAGATGATTTTGAATTGTCATCTCCATTTGAACGTACATTTTGTATTGGTTACAGGGCGTTTCTGGGGAGCGTAAGCAACCATTGTGCTCAGAATGTGAAGTGTCCAGTTCTTATTATCAAGAGACCCAAGATCCAATCCAACTCTCTCGGTGTCCATCATCTTCATTATTGATGAGCAAACTATTAGAGTTCATTTCTGTATTGATTGCAATCCTTTCTATGTTGGTTTGACGAATTCGGTTGTAGTTCTCTTACAATTTGTAAATATGAATAAAATTTCTGTGTATTTTTGTAAGAAGGTAGAAAATCAATGATCTCAATTTAAGTAAGGGATATGTTAATAAAAGACTTTCATCGGGCCTTCTACTAATATAAAAAAAAAAGACTTTCAGTATAATAATAACTCTAGTTAGTTAGTTAACAACAAATTCAAAATTATTTGCAGAGATAATGAACGAGATACAAAGAAAAGATAGATCCTAACCAGAAAACCTTTTCACTTTCAGTCTCTCTGGTTTCTTTTTCCTCCGTGTTCTTCAACAACAGTAGCCATGAAGAAGAAGCTGGGACTAATCAAATTCCTAATCACCCCAGCTTTCGTCTTCATCACTATCGTTAAGCCCCTCTGTTTTTTTTCACCATTTTTAACCTCCTTTCCCCTGTTTTCCCCTGTTCTTCCTGACACTCTGTTTTTTGTTCTTTAAGGTTGTCGGCACGATTGTTTTGATCAAGTCATGCCTTCTTACCAACACGGGCGCAGTCAACGCTAACTCGAAGATGACCGGAGAGAGCTACACGTTCTACTCCGCAATCGAAAACTCCGGCAGCCATATCTTCCCCGGCAAGGAAACCACCGCCAATTTAGCCACTCTGCTCGCTTCATCCTTCGTCAAAAGCAACGAGGATTCTCTTCCTTCCTTCGCCAACGTTATGAAAAACGTATCGCCGAAACTGTTCCTAGCAATGTCGATAATTCCTAACCTATCCCAAGCGACCTTCGCAACCAGAGACTGCTTGTTCTTCTCCTACTTTAGAAAAGACTATGGAACTTTCGCTGTATACTCCAACACTTCGTTCTCTCCCGTTTGGTACACCCAGCCGGTGAACGAAGATACCGGAGAGCTATACGGTGTTGCTTTGGAATCCAATTCCACGCTCTCCTCGAATTCCAGCTGGTTCCTGAATGGTCTGGAAACGAACGATGTCGTTTCCTCCGTGGGGACCAGCTGGAACAGAGATCGTTTGTTCCTAAGCACGGTTTCCGTGCACGGAAAGGGTATGGTTTCTCTCGGGTACCCGATCCAAGTCGTCGCCGATCAGTTCAGCGCGCTGAATAATCAGCGGCTGCATTTGGGGATGGCTACGGTGGAGGAGAGCCAAGTGATTCTTCCGCCAACGGTTGTCGAAATCGAGAAGTACTACACTGGCGGGGTATTGACGGTTAGGGGGATTGGAGGAGGTGGAAGGAGTGTTAATTTGACATGTGACTCCGCCGGCTCCGCTAGGAGGTCCCCTCCGGAGACGGTCGACGGAACAGGCTGCAGGTTTTACTGCTCCACCCTCAAAATTGGTGGAGTAGATTTGGTAAGTAAAGGTTGATTTCATAGGTGAAAAGTTAGATGGAATTTAGATGCTTTGTAAAGTTAATTTTTTAAAATTAATTTGTAGGGATTAGAGTTGTTGATGAACCAAGCAGTGTGCGACCAGTTAGGTGTTTAGGTAAAAAAAATTAGTTCATGACTCAACTTAATTTTAAATGACTAACCTCCAACTAGGGTATACGGACTCAATAAAGTCGCGAGTTGATTCGAGTTTGAGAGTCAACTCAAATATTAGCTTTTGTATATGGCTCATCAGTAGACTCAATAATGCAACATATGCAATAAATCATGTGATTAGTGCTAATGAAAGTGCAAATGATATAATAAGTAACTATTTTAATTTAGAAAAATAGAAACTCGTGCATTTTTTAGTGTACAAGCTTCACATTTTAGCTCAAATTGGACTCATCGGGGTGTTTTAATGAGCGAAGTTCGAATTGAACCCGAATTCGGATCGTCAAAGATAGTTCAATGCTTGAATAGGTTTTAGCTCGCCTAAAAAGTAACGAATCAAATTGGACTATAATAAAATTCGGCTCGACTCGGTTCATAAACAGCTGTAGTTGGGGTCGAACTTTCCTGTCTGGCCAGAAAAATGTTAAAAAATTAAATCTAACTTCCCAGTTGCACAACCAAGCCAAACTATTACTCTTTGCTGTGTTTTTTTTCATAAGTTTTCATGTGAACAGCTTTCTATTTCTCTCGAATGAAAACAGGTTTACATAGTCGAATTCCATGGCATTACAGTGATGAACTACCAGGAATCGAATGTATTAGATGTGGTCTTGTACGGTTTACTGGTGCTCCCCTTTACCGCATTGGTCTGGAAGAAGAAAGAATCAACACACAGGGAGCAACATCTATGCGCTTCACTGATCAAGCAGACGGAAGCAACGCAGCAAGCCGAGCGCAAGAGCATGAACAAGAACAGGATTTTCGCGGGCATCAGCCACGACGTTCGTAACGCAATCGCTCAACTCGTCGCATTAACCGAGTCCTGTAAAGATGATGATGCCAGCAGTCTGCAGAAAATCGAGCATTGCGCTTACGATGCTCTAGGCATTTTGGACTCGGTGCTCGACATCAACAGGATCGAATCAGGGAAACTACTGCTGAAGAATGAAGACTTCAACTTAGCCAAGCTAGTGGAAGAAGTGGTGGACAGATTCTATGACTTGGGGAACAAGAAAGGTGTGGACGTGGTGTTCGATCCGTCTCATGACTTTATGATGAAGTCGAGGCTTGTACGGGGCGATCCAACGAGGTTGACACAGATACTGTCGAACTTGCTAAGCAATGCCATCAAGTTTACATCGGAAGGGCATGTAACGGTTCGTGCTATGGTCAAGAAGAGGAACTTCGGCAGGGATATCATTGCTTATAACAGGAGGTTTACTTGCTGGAAGGCATTTTGGAGATTGTGTGAGAAGAGCAATGGGGATAGTGACAACGATGTTATTAATACCCTTCTTGAAGGGGTTGAGGAGAATCCGGATGAAGTGGAGTTCGAGTTCGAGGTTGATGATACGGGGAAAGGTATCCCGAAAGACGAGCAGAAGTCAGTGTTCGAAGACTACATCCAAGCTAGAAACAATGTTGCTTGTTCCGACTCGGGAGGAGGGTACGGCTTGGGACTTGGCAATGTTCAGTCGTTGGTATATAGATTATCTCCAGTCTTATTCGTTTTTATGATCGACTTATATCTTGATTTCCTAACGAAATCTGTTCGTTCCTAGGTGCGGTTGATGAAGGGAGAGCTACAGATTGTTGAGAAAGAACAAGAGGAGAAAGGGACTTGCTTTAGATTCAATGTTTTTCTCTCCATGTCCAATACTACTGCAGTGGAAGCAGAAGAAGGCCAGCAGCAACAGAAACCCACTTTCCGACCATCTTTCAAATCGGAAGATTCTCAAGTAATGATCTTGATCGAAGGGGAAGAGAGGAGGAAGGTGTTGAAGAAGTTCATCGAGAGCATGAACGTAAAAGCGAGAATCATCGACCAGTCAAGAAGCTTGAAGCAAGAGCTAGAGAGGATCAAGACAAAGATCCAAAATCCTCCCTCAACTCTCTCCCAACTACTGATCAGCAGCAGCCACTCTGTTTGTTCTATAAGTAGTACTGATCATGCACCGAAAGTCGTTTTGTTGATCATAGATGTCAATTACTACAGCGAAATTGTTCGTGATTGCTTGCACGAGTACTTCAAGACAGGGACCGACAATGGCTCCTCGTGGAAGGTCGTTTGGTTACACGAGATACAGCAGGCTGGAGTAGACCATGGATTGCGAGAAACCAAGTATGATTGCTTGGTGCACAAGCCATTCCATGGTTCCCGTGTCATGCAAGTTTTTTCACTGCTTCCCGGGAAGGGCACCACGTTACCAAGCACTGCTCCCGATGCTACTACTACTCCGGTGGTGAGATTTCGAAGGGAATTCTGTATTAGCTCCAACTGTTATACGATTGACCTGCGTGACACTGACAATGACTCGGTTTCAAGCCATCGGGAGGAGGTTGTGTCCGTGAATGGTCATGATATGTTGCTGCCGTTGAAGGGGAAACGGGTTTTGATTGTGGACGATAATGAGCTGATGAGGGAAGTGAATGCTCGGAGGATGAGTAAGTTAGGAGCCGAAAGTGTCGAAGTCTGTGGAAACGGGAAGGAGGCATTGGATAGAGTGTCAACCGCGTTGAGAGGGTCTCAGAGCGATCTTCTCCCCTATGACTGCATTTTCATGGATGGCGAGGTAAGTTAACAAAAAGTTTGATGAATTGATTTTTAGGATATGTGGTTGAACTGATAAGATGTTGTTTTTCTTTTTCGTTCAACGTACGGTAGATGCCAGAAATGGATGGGTACGAGGCGACGAGAATGATAAGGGAGGAGGAAAGGAGGAATGGAGAAGGGAAGATGATGGGAATAGTAGCCGTAACAGGGCACTCAGATGCAGACGAAATGACGAAGAGCTTGGAAGCTGGGATGGACTTCCATTTGACGAAGCCATTAAAAGAGAATGAGGTGGTTGATGCTGTAAGAAAGCTTGATGCTAAGCATGCTATTTGTTAGTTTCTCAGGAGGTGGATTAGACATTTCATTATTTAGTTTGTCTGGAAGATAAATGTTGACTGTTGAGTAACCTGCATATACATTGCACTTACAGAAACCAGGTTTCAAACTGGGATCAAGTTCATCATACATTCATCCCAACCCCCAAGGAAAATTAATTAAACACATTAAATGAAACCATCACAGTAGTCTCTCAACCCACAAGCCAAGTTCATTCTCCATAAAAAGCTTCATTTCCTGTAACAGCAAAGACTACTACTTTACTAGCAGAGAAAAGATGACTTGCTGCTCCAGAAGAGGCTGTACTCCTGTGGCTCCTAAGAAGGAATCCACAACTGCTGTAACCCCAAAGAAGGAGGAAATCAAAGCTGCTGAGTCTGTCAAAGCTCCTGCTCCTGCTCCTGCTCCTGCTACTGCTACTGGCACAGTGAAGCCGGAGGTGAATGTCAAACAAGAGGAGAGAAAGTCAAGGTTCTGGTTGGGGGTGGTGGTGGACCTTTTAGTAGTTCTTATGAATCTTAAGATGCATTGAGGATAATATATATATGCTACTGAAGAAGACTGAAAGATGGCTCACACATTTATAAGATTACACAGATTATATAGTTTCTTGTTGGTTAATGCTATGTTTTGAAGTTGGTACTATGTTCTCTTTGTTCTAAAGCAGTTGAGGAATACTAAGGTTCTATATTTCTGTTATCATCATTCATCAAAATTTGCAATTTCAGTTATCTAGCTACTAGCTTCAGAACTGCACCTGTTGAAACCGGATCAAGTTCATTTGCACTTGTTTTCTTCTTGGAAGAACCGAAACCTCTGAATCGTATCATTGCGGCAATACTGGATCCATTAACTCAGCTTCTTGATCTTTTGTAGTGAAGAAGGTTGAAGGTGGTTTACACAGTTATATGTTACACAGATCATATGCCGTTGGTTAATGCTAAGTTTTTAAGTTCTTAGTATGTTAGATTTATATCATTACTATCATTTGCAAGTTGAAAGCTTGACTTAACTCATCGACTCATGAACTCGTTCACACATGAAGCATAAAGCCAACCTTCGTCACAATCCAAAAACAAAACTGAGAATCTTACAGTAGCCATTGTTTATACAACTACAATCAAGTACGATTATCCTTTTGCATTTATCTCTGCAACAAGCAAGAATGAGGTTTTTGTTCTAAATGAAGCACTAACTGCACATATTTTTTCTACTCACTCAGATTCTTACATTCCGCCATAAAGTTACAATCTTTGCCTAGCCCCTTAACCTAAAATTGGGGCAATTCCAAGAACAGAAAAGATATTACCTCAAAATGAAGCAAATAAGTCGCTGGGAAACACAAATGAAAACTTACTTCTACCCTGATCATCATCTTTCACCTTCATTGGCGTCCTCACAATTCGATTGTTATTCAGGCGAAACCTGGATCGCCCAAGAAGGCAAAGGGGCATCGAACTTGAGGGAAGGACCAGTGACAGGATGTTCAAAAGACAAGCTCTCAGCGTGGAGTTGATGTCCACAACACTTTTCCCCTTCCCACTCATGAACACCTTCATATTTCAAATCACCCCTTATAGACAACCCGAGATACTGACAATGCAACCGAATTTGATGCGTCCTTCCAGTCCTAGGAAACGCTCTAACCAATATCTCATCCTGTTTTTCATCTGCACATATCAATGATTTCTCCTCCACCACCACAGTCTCCCCACATTCCTCCTCTTTCAACACTCTCTTACTCCCATTCACAGACACGACCTCAAATGAAGTCTCCATCTCCCTCACGGAGGATCCTCCCGGAAGGCTCCGACCCACATCCGAAGCTGCATACACACGCCACGCCCCGAATTTCGACCGACCGTGACCCGATTTCACGGTAATCCTATTCCAATCCGGAGAGGAACCAATGCATAATGCAATGTAAGTCTTTCTAATCTTGTGATCAGTAAACGCCTTGACTAGCTTGGCAGCCACTTTGTGAGACTTTGTGATGACCATCACTCCGCTGGTGTCCCGATCAAGCCTATTCGCAAGGTGGATCTCCGGTGTTTTACCCGAAACCGAAACATCCGATTCAACAGGACTGGAATTCACAATGAAGGATGGGACGGATTCCAGAACGGATTCGCAGTAAATGCCTTGGGGTTTATTGACGGCAATGAGCCATTGATCTTCGTACAAGACGTGGGATGATGATAGAGAGAATAGGCTTGACCTTGAAGAGGCGGACATGGCTCTGGCTAGCTCTATCTCTTTGGAGATGGCGGGAAGTGGAGGGGATAGAGGTTTAGGGTAATCTACTTGGAGGAGGATTGAATTAGGGCTGGGTTCGGGATGGTCGATGAAAGTTGACATTTTGACGGCGGTGATGCTGCGTAGAGCCGACGAGACGAGGGTTTTTCTGGTGGAGGAGAAGAAGAAGGTTTCTGCGGGGAGCAAGATGGAACTCATCGGCGGTGGTCAGAGTTAGCGTACATTAAACATCGCCGTTTTATGAGGATAATAACTAATATTTATCTTGAATTTGTTTTTAGTTTTTTACAACACCAACTTTGTTATACAAACAAACGAATGAAATCAAAATTCATGATTTACAAGTTAACTCATGAGCGATACGTTAACAAATGATACTCGAAACATGATGATGCTGCTACTGATACATCTTTTCACCGTTTTCATCCGCAACCATATCGGTAGTAGTATCTAGGATAAGAACGTGATGCTGATGCTGCTGTTGGTTATTATACAACTGATTTCCTAATACAGATCTATTAACCACCTCGCTCATATCTCCTCCATCGTCAAAATTCCTCAATGGTTGACTACTACTCATTCCAATACCATACATTGGATCATTCCCAAGAGGATAAAGATCTTCAAAAATGTCTGAAATCTGATGATCCTACTTATACATGTCTCCACCGTTTTCATCTGCAACCATAGTAGTAGTAGTATTCGAGACGAAACCTTACTGCTCCTACTGTTGTTTTTTTTTACAGTGAAATAATTTTCATTAATCTCCAAACTATCGAAGTACAAAGAGAATGGAAAAACCATCTCACACCCTATGGATGGTAACATAGAAATCCAATTCTCAAGCTGAGACCCTGTAGACGCATTACGAGCAACTCAATCCACTTAGGAATTCTCCTTACGATGGATGAACCCTTGAGCATCCGAACAAGCGAGAGG
The DNA here is from genome assembly GCA_030674075.2 of Linum usitatissimum. Lineage (NCBI taxonomy): Eukaryota > Viridiplantae > Streptophyta > Magnoliopsida > Malpighiales > Linaceae > Linum > Linum usitatissimum. The sequence continues at coordinate 4,461,719 of JAUJYP020000285.1, read as the reverse complement.
CCGTCAGACATTATAGAGACGGGGAGCCCATGGAGGAGGCAAATTCCACTGCGACAAAACTGTTTTCGCTTCAATGCCAAAGGGAGAAGAACAGAGAAATTTCTCATCCACAACTTCTCTAATAGCGTTGAAAATGATCACGCTGTAAGCCGCCAACTGAGAATTATGTAAAAACGATCCATCACATTGAATCACTATAGGGTGACTACTCGACGGGGGAGTTGTTATGGCATGGGGTGGGTGGGCACATCACCAGTCATCGGATTGGGGAGGAGACAACAAGCTTTCCACTCCAAATATTTCTTGTTGCAAAGGCTAGTTGTGTGCATGCTGAAGGGATGAACGTTGCTAAACACAAATGCATTCCGCGCCTTTCAGATGTTCTAGCAGCAGAAAGCGACTTTGATCAATATCGGATGTGCCATCCTTTTGAGAGCGAAGAATCATTCCACAAAAGATGATGTTTAAGGGAAAACAACAGAGGGGAACAGTGATAACCAAGTAAATCTAGCATGGGAGCAGGATAACATACAATGAAGGATAGATTCTTCCATGCAGTCGCAAATTGGGCATCGGGGGAGCATATTCGAATGGATAAATTAAACTTGGTCGCGACCGAATCGGCTGCATATCTCCATAGAAAAAAAGATAACTTTTGGCGATGCACGGATTTTCCATAGCCACTTCTAGCAGTCAACCAGAGTCATCCCTAGATTGAAATCATTAGAGCTCTGCCGAGCAGCATGGTAGGCGGAATTCACCGAGAACTTCCCATTAAGGTTATGCTTTCATGCCCAAAAATCCTCCGAGCCCAGCGCTCCAATCACTCCTCCTAGGTGCACAGGGTCACTAACACTAAGCTATCCCTCTCCCGATCAGGGACAATCACGTCTGACACCATCGAGAGATTTTCACATCGGGGGGGGGGGGGGGGGAGACAGAAGCTAGGTAAAAAGGGGACCCACAGGTCATCCTTAAAGGAGGATGAAGCCCCATCTCCAATGACCCGAACCACCCCCAAATTCAAAGAAGCATCACACAGACTGGACCAAAATTAGGAGGCTCTTTGCTCTTTACCAGCGTTGAGGAAAGTACCATTAGGGAAGTACAAGCCCTTTAGAACCTTGGCACAGAGACTATCTAGATTATTTAGCAAACGCCACCCCTATTTGCAAGGAGCGCAAGATTGAATAGGCGAAAGTCCCTAAAACTCAACCCACCCTCACACTTAGGAGCATAAAGCCGAGTTCCCTTACAACAGTTAATAAAAATCCTTTTTTTGTGGAACCTGCTCAGAAGAAATTACGAACCAGGGCATTCATCTTTTTGGTTAGGCGCTTGGTAAGGAGAAACAAACTTATAATGTAGGTAGAAATGGCATGAGTAATAAATTTGAGAAGAATTTCCTTACCCGCATGAGAGAGTAGACGACCCTTCCAACTCTGACAATTTCCATCCTTTTTATGAGAAATGAGAACATCTCCTCCTTAGAGCGACTCCAATCAGTTGGAACCCCCAAATAAGTATCATGACACCCTATGGGGTCAAAGTCGGAGACCGTAAACATCTCGTCTTTAATAAGAGAGGGGGTATTAGCACTGAAGAAGATAGAAGACTTAACTCTGTTAATCTCTTGCGCCGTCAAATCCCCATAGCCATTAATGATATCAATAATATTAATAGCTTCACCCATAAGCCCGAAGATGACAGTATCATCCGCGAATAGACAATGAGAGATCTTCGGGAAATTTCGAGTGAGCTTCATACCAGAAATGATGTTGAGGTTGATCTCTTTATCAATCAGGAAAATGAGAGCATCTGTCATCAAAATGAACTAGAAAGGGGTCCCCTTGTCTGATGCCCCGAGTCAGAAGAAAGGAAGGTGTCGGTCAGCCATTGAACAGGATGGAGAACCTTACAGTCCAATAACACTGATCAATCAATCCAAGAGCACCAGCGATATGAGAAAGCCATAACGCTTCAAACGGTTTCCAAGACAATCCCAATCAATCAGGTCGTAGGCTTTGCACATATCAAGTTTCATCATGTCAAAATTCTTCCCGCTTTTGCGAATACGTAACTAATGAAGGACTTCATGGACGATAATTATATTATCATGTTGTTGTTGGTTATTATATAACAAATTACCTTTCGTCGCATTTTAGAAGCAGCTGGTATGACTTGTCAAGGCGCTCTGGATAGCAAATAATATGATGTCTCCTAAATTTGTCAAGTGAAATAAATGAATAAGTTTCGCAGTAGTAATCTCTAATCCGTGCATATAATTTTTTAAAAAATATGTACAAACTCTAACTCTGTTTAAAAGTTTGCGTTTGAAAGAATAGTGTTGATAAATAATACAAAAAATTTAATCTAAACTCTATTATAACGGTCTGACTTATTGCATTACAACGATTCATCATAAAATTAACAAAATTCACGATCTCAAATTTTACCTACATTCATAAATGAATTTTTTTTATAGACACAATTTAATTCATAAAAAAATCATATATAAAAACCAATCTGACTTAACATGGTATTAATGCGCTTTTAATTAAAGACTATAAGGTTTTTGTTTCGAATCTCGATAACCCTCAATCTATGTACATGACTTAGCGAAACAGTACAAATTGCAACTCTTTTGAGAGCTTCTTTTTGAAGAAGTGTGTTAATTAATGAGTCAAATAAAACCCAATCCGTAAACTATTCCAACAATTCGAACTATTGAGATACAAAATAATAATAAAAAAACAATCAAGACCCTCTCCCAATAACTTAAATGAGTGGAATGCAATAATCGTTCAAGTTCACGATACTCTATCGAAAGCTGATCTCAACGTCGAAAACACCAGGGTCGGAAGCATGGATGCCTATGATGTTGGACCACCGGATTTCGATCTTCTTCTTGAACCCGTCTTCCACGATTTGCCACGCCAGCTTCTTCTCATTGAAATAACACTTTGCCATAAGATCAGTAGCCTCGGTGGCAACTATCTGCTCATATTATAGCACATGACGTATTAGAAACCGAACATGAAAAAATTAGGCGTTATCGATCTGGCTAAATCTCTAACATGAGGCATCCAAATTCAGAAATACAGTTTCATATAAAAAGATAACCAAACAACACACAAATTCCAGTATACCTCCCAAGACCCGATGCTAAGCACAGTGGCCGGAATGGTTAAAGCTCCCAACTTCTGATCCGAGGCCGGAATGGTTTAACCTTTCAACTTCCGATCAGAGGCCGCATAATCGACGAGCCTCGACTTCGTTTTGGTTCCAGTAATTTGTTGTTGTCCAGGATTCAGATTCCTCTTAACCAAGCTTACAAGGTGTGGGGAATTATCCAGATTCAACCCAAGTGGGGCTTCTCGGAGAAGCTCCTGTGCCGGGACTTGGTGATAGTGCTCATTCTGTTTGCATAGCTGAAAAAGTAGCAGGACAAAGAAAAAACAAAGACTGGAGGAGGAAGAAGAAGGCTTTACTTGAACAGTTACAGTCACAGTCACAGTCACAGTCACAGTCACAGTCTAGATATAGATGATAATCTGATTTTTCATTAATTGTAAATTGTTTGAGTTAATTTGTTTCCTTGTTTGATTAACGCTGCCATATCCATATTTGGACAAATTAACCTTTCATTTAATGTTCAATTTATGTATTAGATTTGCATTGCTGGATAATAAATGTTGTTAAATTTGTTACCTTATAATGCTTCTTAATTTGTTACCTTATTCTTCGTAATCTAAGGTTTGAAATCCAAAATCCAGGGGTTTCAAGATGTCTAAGAGGATTCTAACTGTAAAATTTCCGAGTTTTGGCCGGCAACTGATCTGACCGTTTGTATAAAAAAGTATAAAAGTCTTTTCATTTTATTTTTTTAATATATTATTTTTATAAAACACCACCGCCACCTGATGGGTGACCGACCGACGTCTTTACCTGTGAGACTCCGGTTACCGGCCGACGTAAGTTCCAGTGAGACTCTGGCGACCGACGAAAAAATTTTCGGTGAGACTCCAGCGACCGAACTACCACTTTCCCTACCTGATTTCTTTCCCGACGAGTTTTTCGATGAAAAATTATAATCGGTTATAATTTTAAAATTACAACCAGTTATATGTTTCATAAATATAATTGATTATAATCCCTAATTATAATAAATTCTAATTTAAATATAACTAATTATAAAGTATAACTGGTTATATATAACTAGTTATTAAAAAAATGTAACCATTTATTTATTAAATATAACTGATTTTAAGTTATAATTAATTATAATAAGTGTTTATAACCGGTTATTCTTTAAATATAATCAATTATAAAATATAATTGATTATAAGAAAATAATTAATTATAATTATTAGTGGTCATGATTATAAATAATCTCTGCATGAATAACTCGTTTGCAGATCCTAAAACTTTTTGTGTCGGTTCTACACATACTCTTATTTCCCCTTCAGTCCTTAATTTTTTAATCTTTGCAAAATAGCAAACTGTCCTTAATTGTAAAACGTTTAAAAGTTACTGACTACGGAAGTAAGATTCCCAAGTTGAATGGTCACTTAACTTTTGGAAAATGCAGAATGGTCACTTAACTTTTGTAAAATTCAGAATGGTCACTTAACGTTTGGAAAATGCAGAATGGTCACTTTTCGCTTAAAAATTACGAAATTGTCACTCTTCCGTACCAATTATTTTTTATCAAACGATGAGTAAATATATTAAAGAGGGAAAGAGATAAGAATTTACAGGTATACAGCATAGAGACCATGGTGAGATAAAAAGAAGAAAAACAAAAGGACATAAAAAAACCCAGCAGCCACCGTGGACATGCCAAAACAAAACTGGCCCAAGAGAAAGTAAAAAATATATAAATATAAAAAATATTTTCAAATACCCTTGATCGAAAGGTTTTATATTGTGGTATTGTCATGTATATTTTACGTACCGCTTTTGTTGCCAATTGAGCAACAATAATTTTTTTATTAGTTGACATAAAAAACCATAATTTAAGAGTTGAGCAATATTATGTTAACTTTTGTAAATATTATTAGTTGACCAATATCATACAACTACTACAAATCATTCCAGCAAGGGAAAGAGAATGCTCTAACAAAGAAGCAAATGAGTTGCTAGGATAAAAATTAAGAGAATCTAGCAGCTGCAACTTAGAATCTTAACCATCACGGCATCACTCTTTCAATGTCGTTAACAGGATCAAAAAGTGATGAGAATAATCCCGGATCAATCTCGAGAGGATAAGGATCTCCAAAAATATCCGAAACCTCTCCACCGTTTCCATCCGCAACCATAGTAGCAGCAGCAGTAGTAGTAGTAGTATCCGAGACGAAACCTTGTTGCTCTTGTTGTTGTTGGTTATTATACAAAGCCAGATCTCCTCCATTGTCAAAATTCCTCAATGGTTGACTAGTACTCATTCCAATACCATGCATCGGATCAATCCCGAGAGGATAAGGATCTCCAAAACTGCCTGAAACTTGATGATCATGTTGATACATCTCTCCAACGTTTCCATCTGCAACAATACCCGTAGTAGTATCTGGGAGGAAACCTTGCTGATGGTGGTGGTTATTATACAACTGATCTCCTCCTAATCCAGATCCATAAACCACCTGGCTTAGATTTCCTCCATCATCGAAATTCCTCAATGGTTGACCACTACTTATTCCAATACCAATACTTCCTAGAATATCATTGTACCCGTTGTTTGTTGCTTCAGAGGTATAACCAAATTCCGCCATCCTTTTGGGGTCATATTCAGCTTCTTCTCTGCCAGTTGGAGCAAGCAGTCTGTTGCTATTATTACCAAAGTACCCCTGAGGTATTGTCGAATGAGGAGCAAGGTTCGAAAGCTGAACCGGCGGGTTCTGAGGAGTTGTTGGGTTGGGTAGCTGGACCGGCGGGTTCTGAGGAGTTGTTGGGTTGGGTAGCTGGACCGGCGGGTTCTGAGGAGTTGTTGGGTTGGGTAGCTGGACCGGTGGGTTCTGAGGAGTTGTTGGGTTGGGTAGCTGGACCGGCGGGTTCTGAGGAGTTGTTGGGTTGGGTAGCTGGACCGGCGGGGTTAGACTTTCAGTACGAGAACTACTAAGCCGTGTGTGATCATTACCACAGTACCCATGTGGTGTTGTTGGGTATGGAGGAACGTGAGGAAGCTGAACCGGCGGGTTCTGAGGTGTTGTGGATTTAGGAGGAATGACACGAACCTGGTTCATATTTTCGAGATGGGACAACACTAGACTACTGACCCGAGTGTGAAACGGGAAGTCAGGACTTTCAAGGTTGGGAAATGGGTTGAGGCTGAGTCTAAACAACCTTTGGTCATGTTTTAAAAGTTGTTGGTATGGCTTGTCAAGGTGCCCTGGGTAACATATGAGTTGATGCCTTCTGAAACAAATTAATAATAAATTATTAGGATGGTACTATTGATTATAACTTATCGAAAATATGTAAATTTGATTTTAACTCTTTTGAAATTTTGTGTTTGAGGAAGACACTGTCAATGAATAGTAATAATAATAATAATAAATTAATCTCCCAACAATTCGAATTCTTGAAACATAACAGTTCAACAACTTTTAACCTGCATATCGAAGCTTGGCCTCCAGTGAAATCTGATGCCATCTTCCACAAGGTGTTCTTTCTGGGCTGAGGATTAGTATCTTCAAAGAAAATCGGCCGTTCATGCAACTGTAAAAACATGTACAATACCTCATAAGAAAAGGATAAGGAAATTAATTAATAATATAAAAATCAATATGAAATTTCTCTTAGTTACTGACCACAACGTCGAGAACATTAGGAACGGAAGCATTGATGGCTATGATATTCGACCACCGGACTTCGATCTTCTTCTTCAACCCACCTTCCACTATTTCCCACACCAACTTCTTCTCAGTGAAGCAAAACTTCGCTACTAAATCAGAAGCCTTGATAGCAACTCTCTGCTCATCGTAAACAAGAAAAAAATAAGGTTACCGATGTGACTGAGCCATCAAAATTCAAAAATACAATTACATATAAAAAGTAATCAAACAGCACAAATTCCAATATACCTTCCAAGAACCGATCCTGAGCACAGTGGCTGGAATATTTCCCAGAAGATCATCACTGTAGTTGTTGTCATCACTATGTGGAGTGTGATCATTACCACAGTACCCCTGGGATGTTGTTGGAAATGGAGCAAGGTCAGGAAGCTGGACCGGCAAGTTCTGAGGTCTTGTTGGTTGAGGAGGAAGACTGGGAAGCTGAGCCGAGTTATGAGATGTTGTTGGGTTAGGAGTTAGGTTTGGGGGTTCGACCGGATTGAGATTTTCAATACGTGACCACGCTAAACTACTAAGCCCACTATGATCATTACGAGCAAAGGTGGGAAGTTGAACGAGTGGGTTGTGAGGTGTTGTTTCCAGCTGAACTGGGTTATGAGGTCTCGTTGCATTAAGGGGAAGGTCCGGAAGCTGAACCAAGCTCACATTTTCAAGACGGGGCAATTCTTTACTACTAAGCTCACTGTTGACCGGGAAGTAAGGACTATCCTGGCTGGGAAATGGGATGCGGCTGAGCCTATGCAGCCTTTGGTCGCATTTTAAAAGCAGCTGGTATGCCTTGTCGAGGCGGACTCGATCACAGGTGATCTGATGCCTCCTGAAATTGTTAAGTAAAACAAATAAACAAGTCTGGCAGTGATAACCTCCATTTCGTACATATAATTTAGAAATAAATGTGCAAACCCTAGCTCTTTTCGAAAGTTTGTATTTAAGAGGGCGGCGTCGATGACTATTATGAAAGAAAATAATCTTAATCGTCTTTTAACAATTTGAATTATTGAAAATACAACAATATTCATAACATAACTCACAGAAGAAAATTGATAATGAATTCATGATCACAAAATTTAATTAACCTGTATTTCAAAGCTTGACCTTCAGTGAAATCTGGAATTATTTTCCAAAAGGTTTGCTTTCTTGGCTGATCAGGATACATATCTTCAAAGAAAATTGGACATTCATCCACCTGTATAAACATGTACAATACCACCGTACGAAAAAAAATATTAACCAACTCAATTTTCATGTATTATACTTATTAATCAATAATATAAAAATCAATATTAACGAACCTCAACATTGAGAACACCGGGTTTGGAAGCATCGATGGCTATGATATTCGTCCATAAGATTTCGATCTTCTTTTTCAACCCACCTTCCACGATTTGCCACGAGAGCTTCTTTTTAGTGAAGTAACACTTTGCCTTTGTATCAACTCTCTGCTCTCTCACACACATTATAACACATTGACGTGTTAGAAATCGAATACAAAAAAATTAAGGTTTTAGAAATAGGATCCAACATGGAAAAAATAAAGTTGGGGTTTAGAATTGGATGGTTCAACCGGAGTTTGACCTTTTTCTAAACCGGACTGCACCATTTTAATTATTAATTAATTAAATAAACAAAGTTAAATCATACTGGACAGGTTGAGTTGAACCGGCTCAAACCGACAGTATATAGAGTCAAATATCACAATATAAGGTGCTTCACGGTCAAACCAGATCAACGTCCGGTTTTGACCATTCTCATCAACCGCTGACTCGACATCGTCCTCATGCCCGATTCATGAGGACCGGCCAAACCGACCGGTCCGATCTGATTTTGCTAAATTGGAAAAAACTTGGGCTCCCACATGAGGCATTCAAATTCATAAATGTAATACCATATCACAATAAATCAAACAGCAACAAATTACAATATACCTCCCAAGAACCGATCTTGACCACAGTGTTCGGAATGATTAAAGCTTTCAACTTCTCGTCAGAGGCCGGAATGGTTGAAGCTTTCAACTTCTGATTAGACGCCTCCGCCAATTGGGAACCATAATCATCGAGCCTCGACTTCCGTTTCAATCCAGTAATCTGTTGATGATCAGGATTCAAGTTCCTTTCCACCAAACTTACGAAGTCCGGGGATTTATCGAGATTCAACCTAAGTGGGACTTCCTGGAGAAGCTCCTCTGCCGGAACTTGGTCATTGAGCTCATTCTATTTACATAGCCAAAAAAGTAAGATTGCATAGCAAAACATAGCAGGACAAAAAAACACAAGGGATCGAGCAAGTTAATTAACCTGAGGAGGAGGCAATGCGATGGAATCAACATTCTGATGATTGGAACCCTGACCAGGATCGTAATGAGGTAAGTGATTCATGGAAATGGAATTGGAAGTACTCTCATTTTGAAAGAATGGACTATTCTGGTTCTGGCTATGCTGTGATGCTTCATTGTCAGTCCAGAACAAAAAGTTGTCGATGTCGATATCGAAATGTTCCTGATAAGTACCCTCCATTGACCAAGATTTTGGTGAAAATCCAGAAAGAAAAAGGAAAAAAACAAGGTGACAGTGAGCAGGGAAAAAACCAGAGATTGAAGATTTTACTTTAATTGTTGCAGAAGTGAATGATATTTTGATTTTTCTTTTCTGGAAATGTATTTATAGAGAGGAATTGCTTTAGTTTTTTTTTGAAAATGATTAAATATTTATTGTTTGAGTTAATTGTTTTCCATTTTTGATTAATTATGCTATATTCATATCTGGAAAAATTAAATTTTCATTTAAATACTAGATTTTGCATTGCAGGGTAATAAATTTTGTTAAATGTTTTTGCTTTATATTGCTTCTTCATAGTCACCCCAATTTACCATGCATGGTTATCTTTTCAAAGTGGAAATAGATGAGGTGCATGAAGATCCATGTAGTAGTTGTGGAGATCTCTCTTTCAGGACTTTGGGTTTTTCGACAAATGAAACTAGTTATGATTTGAAAGGAGGCGTAATATTAATTTTTTTTGCGATAGATAGAAAGGTTGGAAGGTTTTATAGCTAATGTGGCATTGCCACATATTTTTACGTGCCGACTTTGTTACCAATAAAGTGATATAATTTTTTGTGGCACGTAGAAAAATTGGAAGGTTTTAGAGTGGCGGCATTATCATACATATTTTACGTGTCGCCTTTATTGCCAATAAAGCAATACTATAATTTTTTCGATAAGAAATTTGGAAGGTTTTATATGTGGCATTGCAATGCATATTCCATGTGCCGCGTTTGTCGCCAATCAAGAAATAATAGAATTTTTTACAATACATGGAAAAATTGAAAGGTTTTATATTGTGGTATTGTCATGTATATTTTCACGTGCCGCCTTTGTTGCCACTCAAGCAACATTAAATTTTTTTACGACATATAAAAAGATAGGACGGGTTTATATTGTATCATTGTCATACATATTTTCACGATTTGTCTTTGTTGCCACTCAAGCAATATTAATTTTTTTATGACATATAGAATGATGTAACGGTTTTATATTATATCATTATCATGCATATTTTACGTCCCGCCTTTGCAACCAAGAAAGAAACTCCACAACTTTGTGCATATTGTGAAAGAACACATTATTTTAGTTTTGGATAAATTGTGACCTGATTAATCCGTGACCCAACGAACCTCTAACTCGCCAAGCCCACAACCTGAACCTGCTTCATGCAATGTTTTAATTTTTCAATTCCCTATAAGATTTTACTTTTAGTCTTTAGACATTTATGACGTATGAGTTAAGGTGTTCACTTACTGGAAGTTTTAAATTCATATATTAACGAGTTATTATATGTTTTGCAATTTGATTGCAATCGGATTGAACCGACCAATCCGAGACCCGTCCAACCCGCAGCTCGATGAATCCAATTTGTAACCTGTCCAAATTCGCATGTTTGACAGCTGAATAATTATTTGTTGTTTGAATGATTTCTTTTCCATCTCTAAATTGGTATTTGGACAAAGATTTGTGTTGCTAAAATTGTAGATATGAGTTAATATCTTTCAGGATTTTTGGCAGAATTCTTCCGCAATATTTTTGCAGGTCAATTATGAAAGGAGCGCCACACTAGAGTATTCTTTTATAACGGCGACAGAGCGATTGGAAGGTTTTATATTTTGCTATTCTCGTGTATATTTTACGTGCTGTCTTTGTTATTAATAGATCAAAACGTACTAGAATTTATAGCAACAGGTAAAAAGATTGTAAAATTTTATAATGTGGCATTGTCATGCATATTTTACGTGCCGCATTTGCTTCCTATAGATTTTCTCATGACCGTTGGAAAGATTGCAAGGTTTTAAGTTCATATGCCTTGAGCAATATTTTAAGTTTACAATGAGTTTGAATTATAAAAAAAAGTTTACAATGAGTTTAAAAATTACAATATAGAGCGAAATTCGAGAAGATAATAACTTTTTCACATAATTTTTTCGTCACTCTGAAATCGAGAGACCCACCTCTAATTCTGCCATAAAAGTTCATTGTAGTCATTGCTAATGGGTGGAGAGTTATAATCATAGTTCATCATCATCCTGCTCAGGTCATATTCCTCTGTCGGCTTCTCAGTTTCTTCTTCTTCTTCCCTGCAAACTGGAGCAAGCACCTCGTTGTGGTTATTACCACAGTACTCCTGATCCGGTGTTGTCGGATCAGGAGCAAGGTTAAGAATCTGAACCGGAATGTTCTGATCAGGTGTTTTCGGATGATACGGAAGGTAAAGAGGAACCTGAAGCGGGTTCTGAGGTAGCTGAACCGGCCGGTTCTGATAAAGACTGAACAACTCAGTACTAGTAAGGGCAGGGTAGAATGGGAAGTAAGGATCTTTAAGGCTGGGAAATGGGTTGCGGCTGATCACATTTAGCCTTTCGTCGCATCGTAAAAGTTGCTGGTATGGCTCGGCAACGTCCCCCGGACGAAACATAACCTGATGCCTCCTGAACTTGTTAAGAAAAAACAAATCAATAAGTTTGCAGATCGGGATCCGTGTACATGCCTTACCAAATCAAATTTGTGCAAACCTCTACTATTCAGTGAGCTTATAACTGATATATAAAGAACTAATCTGAATCGTACGTCTTACCAACAACTCGAGTTAATGGACTGCTACGAGTCATGACTGACAAAAAAAAACGATGAAGCCATTCGTGATCAGAATTAATAATTAACCTGCATATCGAAGCTTGGCCTCCAGTGAAATCTGGTACTCTCCTCCACATGGTTTGCCTTCTTGGCTTAGTACCCATCTCTTCATAGAAACATGGCAATCCACTCAACTGTAGAAAACACATGTACAATCCCTAGTAAGAAAAAGCAAATTAAACCAACTCAATTTCTAGATCTATTTCTTCTCCTAATTAGATTGTCTAACTTAGGCCATATTAGTTTTTTTCGTCCCTTTTTTACTTAGATAGTCTCACTTCCATCTTAGATACACAAAAGTCGAGCTGCTAAACAAGCGGGTTATGTAGGTTACATGTCAGGTTATTAGGGTTACGGCTCACTAGTTTATCGGGGTGCAGGTTTATCAGATTGCAGGTTCATATATAATTGTTAATGAATAGTATAAAAATTAATTTCAATCATCTACCAACGGTTTGAGTTATTGACATGCAATGGGTTTTAGAATGACAGATGAGTGCAATGATTGTTGACGATACTCCACCTACAACTTACCTCAATGTTGAGAACACTGGGGTCGGGAGCATTGATGCCTATGATATCAGAAAACCGGATTTCGATCTTCTTCTTGAATTCGCCTTCTAGGGTTTCCCACACCAGCATCCTCCTAGCGAAGTAACATTTCGCCGCTACAGCATTAGCCTTGGTAGCAACTCTCTGCACCATCTCTCTCACACACATATTAGAACACATGATATGATGCATTCGAAGTTCAAAAATAATAGAAATAATATAAAATCACTCTAAATCGCCTCCTAATAATTTTAATTATTGGAATGCAACAGTTCTTGACACGCATCAACAGTAATCAACAGTAACAAATTCCACTATTCCAGTATATATATACCTCCCAAGAACCGATCCTGAGCACAGTGGCAGGAGTGGTTAGAGCTTTCATCTTCTGATCATCAGAGGCACCCGCCTGCTTGGAACCATAATCGAGGATCAACTTATCAAAGTACACCGCCTTCCTCATTCTGCTTCGAGTCTTTCGTTCTGCAGGGTTGGTGGGATAGATTGAAGCTTTCAACTTCCAATCAGAGGCCGCCGGGCAGGAAGCATAATCGAAGAGCGACATCCCTCTGGACCGAGTAATTCGTTCTGGGTTGGCTGAAAAGATTGGAGCTTTCAGCTTCTGATGAGAGCCCACGGGCCCGGAAGCATAATCAAAGAGCGAATTCCTTCTGGATTGTTCTGGGTTTGCGGAAAAGATTGAAGCTTTCAACTTCTGAAGAGAGGTCTCCGGCTGGAGCTGATCATAATCGAAAATCAACTTCCTTTTCGATCGAGTTCTAGTTTGTTGATGATCAGGATTCAGCTTCTTCTCAATCAAGCTTACCAAGGTGGGGGATTTCTCCAGCTTCAACCCGAGGGGGCCTGGCCCTTCGCGAAGTTGGTGAAAGAGCTCTTTCTCAATATCCAATAAACCTGAAACCCGATGAACCTGACAATGAAAGAAAAGAACAGGGTGGTGAAAGAGAGCTCTTTACTATTTGCATAGCCAAAAAAGTAAGGGGAAAAACTGGAGCTGGTTAAACCTGACAAGGAGGCAATGGGATGGAAATGTTCTGAGAATGTGAACCCTTAGGAGCAGGAGTGTAATGATGTAAGTGATTCATAGCAACAAAATCTGAAATTTTATTCTGAAAGAACGGATTATTCCGGTTTTGGTCCTCGATAAGTTGCAATGCTGCATTTTCAGTCCAGCACGAGAAGTTTTGGCTGCTAGTATCGAAATGTTTCTGAGTACTACCCGTCATTGGTGGAGATTTCGGTGAAAACCTAGTTGGATGTTAAGTTGGAATAGGAGGCTGGAAGGAGAGAAAAGAACAGGGTCGTAAATAGTAGTGTGCACAGAAAAAGCCTTGTTAGGAAGAAGACTGTGTAGGAAAAATCAAGGATCGGTGGAGGGAGATTTCACCTAGTTAGATATCAAACTAGAATAGATGGAGGCCAGAAGGGGAAAAAAGAATAAGGTCACAACTGGCAATAAATAGAGAAAATGTACGTTCAGGAAGAAGACAATGGGAGGAAAAATCAGGAACTGATGGAAGGAGACGAAAATTTTACTTTGATGGATATATTAATAAATGATAATTAGATTTTTTTGTGTGTCGAAAATGTATTTATAAAGTAAGATCTTTACTAAAAATGGTCAATGATTTATTGTTTGAGTTAATTCCTTTCTATCTTTGATTGGCAATGCTACATTTTTATTTTGGAGAAATTAACTTTTCATTTAAAGTTTAAAAAGCTACTAGATTTTGCATTAATTTCTTAAATTTTTTTGCCTTATATTGCTTCTTCATAATCCCCAATTTACCATGCATGGCGAGCTTTCAAAATTTCAATATGAAAACGGATGAGCTAAAGGAAGGTCCATTGCATGTTGTAGTTGTGGAATCTCTCTTTTGGGAATTAGGGTTGAATTTTTTCGAAATTTCTACGATGGTCAATTCAGAATGAGTGCAACACTAGAACTTTTAGCGATAGATAGAAAGATTGGAATGTTTTATATTGTGGCATTGACATACATAGTTTATGGGCCGCCTTATTTGCCGATAAAACATACTAGCTAGAACTTTTTTCGATGGATAAAAATTCAGATCGGAAGGTTTTGATGTTGTGGCATTGTCATGCATATTTTACGTGCCGCCTTTGTTGTAATAATATAATACTAGGTTTTTGGACGACAGGTAGAAATTAAGATTAGAAAGTTTTATATTGTGGCATTGTCATGCATATTTTACGTGCCGCCTTTGTTGTAATAATATAATACTAGGATTTTGGACGATAGGTAAAAATTAAGATTAGAAAGTTTTATATTGTGATATTATCATGCATATTTTACGTGTCGCTTTTGTTGTCAAAAAAGCAATATTGGAAGTTTTTACTATAGATAGAAAGATGGGAAATTTTAATATTGTGCCATTGACGTGCATATTTTACATGTCGCCTTTGTTTCTAATGAAGCAACGTAAAATTTCTTTACGATAAATAGAAAGACAAAAAAATTTTGATATTATGTCATTTTCATGCATATTTTACGTGCCGCCTTTTTTACAACTTCACAAATTTGTATATTGGTGCGAATTTTTTTAGTTTTCGCTGATTATTTGTTCTCCTGTTTTTTATCTGTGGGTATATTTATATATGGTCATATTCGTCATTTTATTTCTACCTCTCATCGGCTTTGGTCTACTTTTCTGTATCTAGACAATCAATTGATTTAATGTAATTTCTTGGATATATTTTCTCCTTTATATTATCATTTTCATTGAAAATAATCAAACGATTCTAGACAACATCAACCACACCTCTGAGTAAGACTTGTACATGACATCAATAATGGATTAAACAAAGAATGTCATTCGCACGAACAACATTTGGTGTCCAATGCTAGCAAAATAGCTAGCTCGCCATGATTGTCTTTTTGATATGTATGAATGAATTTGATCTCTTATGCCTTCTTTATCGGCTACTAAATCTATGCTGCCACCACATATATGAGTGTTTAATGGTATGCGGGATTCATCCCGCAACCCAGTAGGCTAATTATGGTCGCATGTACTTAAGGCAGTTGACTACCAAACTTCTTGTGAGGAGTTCATTGTTTTCAGGCCTTCAACTTGT
Organism: Linum usitatissimum; assembly: GCA_030674075.2. Taxonomy (NCBI): domain Eukaryota; kingdom Viridiplantae; phylum Streptophyta; class Magnoliopsida; order Malpighiales; family Linaceae; genus Linum; species Linum usitatissimum. Next base: position 4,446,013 of record JAUJYP020000285.1, on the reverse strand, counting down.
CATAAAAACTAGGGAAACTGAACTGAAGTGGCCGTTTGAAAGCTTTGTCAAAGTTCGGGAGGTCGATTGGTCAAAAATTAGTACAGATGTAATTTTGCATAGTTCAGGGGTGTTGATGTATATTTTCCCTAAAAATTAATTACTAAAAACTCATTTGAAACTCGACTTCATGTTAATTGAGGCGGCTCGCGAGTTGGCTCGATTAGATTTTAATTAAAATTGAAAACAAATAAAGAAAAATAAAGAGAGAAATTTTGAAAGAAAAGAGAATGAAAATCTAAAATATAAAGTAAAGTACTGGAAAACAAAAATTGAGAGAAAAAGGAGCGGGGTAAAAAATAAGGTGAAACAAAATAAAAATAAAAATAAAGGAAAAGTATAAAGAAAAAAATATCCTACAATCGGTGTAAATTTAGTGGAACCCGCAACCCGATTATTCCGTAAACCACCTAACCTAGTAACCTGCTTGTTTGATAGGTCTAAACGTAAGCCATATGCATTGACCAGTGACCATCATAAGCAAAAGACAATCAACACAAGAAATGAAAATGGTATGTACAAAGAACTGGTACAATCATACAGCAATGCAGATCAAGCTAGCACAAGTATAGAAATTGTAAAATGAAAATCATATTACAGAAACCAAAATAAATAAATAAAAACCGGCCAAATGATGCATCTATCCAACCATTTACGTACGTACAAACACATGATAACGTCCGTAAAACATATCATATATATATATATATATATATATAATAAACTCCAAACTCCAGAAATCGAATAGCCATGGCAGCACTAGTACTCCAAACGATGAACACTAGTTGCTAGGAGGTGGCGTGGTGAGGCCAGGGATGGAAGGCATGTTGAACGGTATCGAAGGGAAGTTGCTAGGCAATGGCGGCAGGGAAACCTTCGGGATGTTAACAGTAGGAATTGTAGGAATGGCCGGCATGGCAGGGAGTGGTGGCAGTCCGACAGTAGGCAGACTCGGCTGGGGCAGACTCGGCTGAGGCAGAGTTGGGATAGTTGGCAGAGGAGGCAACGCAGCTGGCTTTGGCAGAGTCGGAGCTTGGAGGAGGTGGCTAGCCGCCATTCCGGCGTCAATGTTGGAGAATGAGACAGCAACGAGGAGGGCAAAGAGGAAGCAGAAAGATTTGGAAGATGATGCCATGTTTGGTTGAGATTTATTTCTAAATGGGTATTATAGAATTTGTGGAGAATAGAGTTGCATCACATCACGCTAATGAGAGTGGAGAGAATTGGATGAAAACAAGATAGTATAACAAATAAGTTAGTTTCTTGATAGTTGGTATACAATCGTGAAATTTTTCATATTGTGTATAAATATATAGTTACGTTAAAGTTCGTGTTAATTTAAGGTTTTTTTCCTTATAAGATGACGAATATGAATAAGTATTTTTAACAGGACAGTTACCAACACGTTACAACCTAATAAGTGAATGATCGAAATGGATATTTACCCCTTTCCCCAGTTTGCTCATGAGATTGCTCTGATATTCGATCATCCTAGTCCATGAGTCCAACTCGGGGGGTAAAGAATCTTCTTTCCTTCCCCAAATTCGTCTGAGCCTCCCAACCCAAGTTATAAACACAAAGATCACGACTTCCCCATATCCCAGAAAGAAGAAATGATGGATTTCCAGAGCGGAAGACTACAACTTCTTGTTTTCATAATCGGGATCATCGGCCTCAGCCTCGTTGGTAATGTTTTATACCGTTTCTACTTCCGCATACTGTTTACTTATGGTCTTTTTTTTTAATCTATTGCCACGAGATGATAGGACCTAGACTGGTTGTGGCTAGCTTAATAGACTCGATTCAGTCGCAAATTCATGCTTACTGGAATATAGTCGCCCTGATTTAGAAATCCGAGTTAGTTAGAACTCAGAAGATAATACTAATGAAGGCTTTGTTCTGAACTTGCCAATTAATTATGTTTGTTCCCTGGCGAATGACAGGCTTCCCATTCCCTTTTGGTGTTGAAGTTTCATTTGATTCGATATGTTCTTCCCTGTGAATTGTGGTATACCTTTTTTCTGGTTATATGACTGATTTTCTCAACGTGAGTTGGTTGCTAAAGGAAATTCTTTGTTACTCATCAATGGAATTATGGAACTGATCTGTTTGTCTCCTGGACTATGGCATCCTTGTTATCAGAAATCAGAATCCTGAAGTTTAAGCACATATGAATTATGTATTCCTTTAGCTTAGTTGCATATGAACTGTTCCATGTGTTTTTTGTGATAAAAGAGATCCTATGTGCTTTAAGATTCTGTTCTTCGTGTTGTTACATCCGTCATGTGATGTGTGAACGGGTTGATTGCTGTGATGGACACGGATTCAATATAATTATATAAGCCTCTATTAGTATATCCTGGTGTCTGTATTTGCTGCTTTTACTCAAGAGTTGGATATTCAGGGGTCACAATTCCATATAACACATTATCTATCTTATGGTATGGAGGAGGACATTGCTATCTGATCTAGTCATCTTGGGGTTATATCACGAGTTATCGATTTCCAGCATCTGTAGAAACCTATCTTACTTCGTACCTTTTTAGTGAAGATGGTTAGTCTTGGTGAATTTGTGGATTTGATTGATAATCACTAACACAAGCCAACTTTGTATACATACAGCTGAAAAATGCAGGCTACTCGTCGGAGAAGAATCATCATCGCAGAGCGGCAAGTTCACAATCTTTGACTGCCTCGACATGAGCACCGGAACACTAGCATGCACGGTGAAGGAAGGGGTGAAGCTATATGTTTACAACATCAGATCTTCACACGTGGAAGCAGCAAGGAATATGGCGATCGAGCAAGCAATACACGATGCGATGCAGCAAGGGGTATCGGCTACAGACGTAGCAAAGCAAGCACAAAAGGAAGGTGCAAAAGCTGCTAAGCTGGCTACTAAGAAAACCAAACGAATTGTAGGTCCTATCATCTCGTCGGGATGGGACTTCTTCGAAGCAGTGTACTATGGCGGCACCGTAACAGAAGGGTTTCTGAGGGGGACGGGGACCTTGTTCGGTACCTATGCAGGAGGGTTCTACGGGGAGCAAAGTATGGGACGAGTTGGGTACCTGGTGGGAAGTCAGTTGGGGAGTTGGGTTGGTGGGAGGATTGGGTTGATGGTGTATGATGTGGTGAATGGTGTGCATTACTTGCTTAGTTTTGCTGAGGCTGTAGAGAGTGAGATTGAAGAAATTAAGGAAGCTGATGTTTCTGAGTCGTATGTGACTGCTGTTGAGGAGTACAGCAGTGCTTATGAATCTCCTCCTCCGTATGAGAGTTCAGAATCGGAATCAGAATTGGAATCGGAATCGGAATCCTCCATGTCCTGGTAAACATATATAGGTAGCTCTCAATGTAATGAACTTGATAGGATGGATGGTGTGTTAACTCCTTTGTTCAGTGACTAACTGACCCATACGAGATTTTTTGTACAAAAATTTCTTAGGTTGGATGAAGTTGGGTTTACATATAAGTTGCAGTTTACTTGTATTGGATATGGTGAGATGATTTGTTACCCAGAAATGAAACCGAAATGAAATGGAGACTGAATGGGCACATTGAATAGTTCAGTGACAAAGCTGTGTTATCGTTCTATATGCTCTCCCAAACACTATCTCTAGTCTATCTCTGTAGCAGACCTGTTGACGAACTGAGCCACACGGTGTTCAATCTCGTGCTAGACTTATTCAAGTTTGAAACTGTATGCGCTCGATTAGATACGTTCGCGAGCTTATTCAAGCACAAACACTAGCTCGACAACCAATTCAAATACTTCCTCTAACTATATGACTTGTTGCTGGGGGCAAATATGTGATATGTATTTTGCCTCGAATATCATAAACTAAAAATTATACGAGTTGTGATTGTTTAGGTTCTAACTATTTTACTTGAAAAGAGTATAAACTTCAAATGTTAGGATAACTTGTTTTTGAGCTTGACTCGTCGATGTTAGTGCACAAGCTTCAAGTTAAGCTCAAATTAAACTCGTGAGAGGGGCTCAAATCCGATCCCGAACTTGTGCGATGAATAATTAAATAAACTTGAGTGAGGTAAAATTCGGTTTGGCTCGTGATCAGCAACCGGACAATTGGAGCGGCAAGAACAATGTTGCAGTAGTACTGGACCCAGAAAAAGACAGCGCCCCATGACTGGGCTCAGGCCTGCGACTCGAATTGGGCTTTCTTTGAAATGGGTTCTCTAACTTTCTCTCTGATTGGTCCATGCATGCATAAATTACAAATGTAATCACGCAATTGAAAGAAAGATTCTCTCTGGGTTCGTTGGTCAAGGGAAGGAATTGAAAGACTGATGCATGCATGGATGGCTAGTGGCATGAACTAGGCCACGCCACCGGCGACTGGCTAGGCCAACAGAGGAAACGACGTCGACGTCTGGGTTCCGATAGGCATGAAGTTAAAGCAGGAGGAGCATCTATCTATCAATTCAAAGATTTCAATTCTTATTTCATTGTGGGAAAATTACAAAGCCAAAAAAAAAAAGAATGAATGAAGGGAAATAATCGGTCCAGGCCTGATCTCAATCGGTCCATCACTTTCCTTTTTATTATCGTTACGAGAGTGTGGGCATGCATGAAGCCAGCTAGCTAATTAGTCGTGTGGATGGCACACCATTTCTATGAATTATCCATACCACCCTCAACTTGAATAATGAAAGATAGTTATGGACAGGGACGAAATCAGAAATTTTGACCGGAAGGAGCGAGATTTTATCAAAGATCACGACAGAACAGCAATAACTAACGATGATAACAATATATATGTGAGGAAAATTGGGTGATCAAATAATAAGTTTTTAAAAGAAACTTATAGCTATCTTTGAACTTTAAATGATCAAATCACCAAAGTTAGATGGTTAAATAATTGTTCATGTGAAAAAAAAGCAAAAATATAACATAAAATAAACTTTATTTGTGTGTGGCGTGAATATATATAAATGAGTTAGCGTTACGTGTGTGAATATAAAAGAACATGTCTGAATAATTGATAATCGACGTGAAAACATAACATTATTTGTGTATGGGTTGGGAGTGAAATGATTTTTTCTCAAAGTAAGACGGCACACTTCTCTCTTCGTGCAAAATAATAAGAAAACAAATATCTTGTTTCTCCAATAATATAATATTCGAGGATTTTGGGGCAAGGAATAATCTTGACCGTCCATTTCGAACGTCAGACCTGACAAACAAAAAGACCACTTTAAATTAGGAGTAAATTTATCATTTTTCTTTCTTTTCTTATAAACAACAAAATTTTAATTTTATGGTCTCGAGTATTTGGTTTTCAGTTTTGGATTTTAGATTTTGATTTTCAATTTTAGGTTTAGGAGTTTTAGATTTAGAATCTAGAGTATTGTGTTTTCAATTTTGTAGTTTACATTTTGGGTTTCGATTTAAATTTCGATTTTTTTCTAAAACTGAAAAAAAATTGCCCCTGTCATGATTTTGTTTACCGCAGCAAATAAAAACTTTATTTGCCGTGGATCCGCAGTCATATTCGAGAAACTCATAGGTATGGCACATCACATCATATCAAACTGTTGAGATAACCGCCTAATTTAAGTACCACACCAACAAATTTGAGAGACTTTTTGTACAATTTAAAAAAATTAATTCATGAATTGCATTAATGCCTTTTACATATATATGGCAAGGAATCGAAAAATAAATCAGTGAAAATTTGATCCAAAACAGAGAATATAATAAGAGTGTGTTGAAATATTAGTGACGGCGCGATATCATTTATTATTATTTACAAGTAAGTATCAGAGCCGAATTGAAAAATGACGATGAATCTCGAAAGCCAGACATAAGTAATTGTTACAACTAGCTATTCCGAATTAGTAGGGAGGCATGAGGCACGACCCACTGATATTCTGTTCATATATGCTGATGCTGATGCCGATGTCGATGCTGATAGAGTGATGTTTCTTTCTTATATATAGTCTTGTGGGTGGCGTGAGGCATCCACGCCCTGCCAACGGCATCCCGTGTCGTAACAAAATAAAACCCAGTCTCCATCCCTCCATTATAAGTGGACTTGGCAAGAATTTAGTCGTGGCCGGTTTGGTCTATTGCTGGTTGCTTCAAGAACTAAAACACTCATCATAAATATCGTTAATGGCACGACGGAAGCGATGATTCAGGAGATTTGTTTTTTTTTTTCAGGTGATCAGGAGCTGATGTTCGAGAGTGTCGGTAGGGATTACATCGCTCTGTTTCTTTAGATCGGTATCTGTAGTTGCGGAATCGAAAGAGGAGGGAGTATTGGTCAATGATGGCTGGGTAGATCCATCGAGGTAGCTAGGTTAGGAGACCCTTGGTTTCAACAAAAGTTCGAAAAGAGAACTCTCAAAGAGTGAAATTTCGGTCATTGAATCGAACGACAGTAACTTCGGACGAGAAGACAACAGCAGCATGCTCTTATATACCATGATAAAAAGAGAATAACACCGGAATATCGAAGGAATAATGAAAGAATAATACAGACGATTAATATGGTTTCTTACCTTGAGGTCGATTAGTCTACGGAGAGAAAATGAGAATCTTAGTATGGTTTTGGTGAGAGAGATAGATTAATTATAAAAAAGAAGACTAACACTTCCTATATAAATAAAGGTTTCGGTTAATCCATAATTATTACGAGTTTAACATTTTATATATATATATATATATATATATATATATATATATATATTTGATGGAAAACATAGCTAAAGAAAGAAGTCCTAGGACGCCAAGGGGAACCACACAGGATCATAACACGTCGTCATCACCTTCAGGTTTCGTGACTTGAGCGACACTTCACACACTACTCAGTAACGACGAAATTTTGAAAAAGTTAATTTGGATAATGTTCTAAAATTGGATAACATTTGTCGAATTTTAGAATAAGCGAAAATGTCTTTACAAAAATAAAATAAAACAAATAATATAATATAAATATTTATATTATTATACAACACAATCAATTGCGTTACTCCATAAAATGGAAAATGAAGAAAAACAAAATTAAGAATCTACCATTAATTATGAATAATTGACGCCTCTATGATTTATTATATTGGGAGATTGAGTTCACAAACCATCCATTCCAGTTCTAATATCATTAGGACACCCGATTAGTAATTTTAGCCATTAAATTTTAGGAGTTTAAATCAATGGCTCATGTCGAATATAAGTATTCAGATTATTATATTCTGAATTTTCTTATTTCTAAAAATTAAAAAAGGAAAGAGATAATTTATTCCCAAAATTTTGTTTTTTTATTTTGTTAACCACGTATATTTGAGCCAAATTCACTCTCCTATAACAAAACATATGAAAATTGAAGAATTCGGGTTTTTATAACCGTCCGCCGGGAAGAACTCCTAGTTCGGCGTCAACTACCAAACGCCGCCACTCTTCCATCCACCGGTTGTGTAGGTAAGAACGACGCACCTCCATACCTTATATGATTCCGGCGATCGGATTCTGAACACTCGTAATCTCTTTCTTCTGCAGCGGTTTTGGGGTGGTGAAGATATGAATCTCCAACCGGCGAAATAGAGAAACACAGAAACAGGTGAGTTTTTAAACGGCAGCGGATTCGGAGACATCACAACCTAGTTTTACTGGCCGACCATATGAGAAATGGAACAGGTTAGTAGCCAGAGTTTCTTCTCTTTTTTTATTCTCGTTTTGAAAAGGGGGCTGTTTGAAACTTGTTCCAGATCCGTCGCAACCGTCGAAGATATCGCCAAAACCGCCCTAAAACACGAATGACTCACATTCGTTCTGCAAACCAACAACTTCCATTGAAAAGATTGGAAGATGATACTCCTTCTCACCGTGATTACGCTCCAGATTGGGTGGTCGAAGCCACATGAGCAAATCAAATTCGAGAGACGGGGTGAGTGGAAGTTTTAAATTGACGATTTAAAATTGTATGTGCTTATTTGTGGAGAATTCAGTTAATCGCCGTCGATGAAACATACACATGCTACACCATGATATAATACATTGTTCCTGTTTTGTTTATTATATGTTTCGATGATGATTTTCTAATTTTCTGACAGATTGGTCCAATTTTTATTTTTTGTACCGTTTTCAGCCAACTGGCTGCATTTGTTACGGAATAATACATTATCTCGTTAGAATGTATATTCAGGTGTTGTTGTTTTGTTACAGTATGTACTTGAAGTTTATTTTAGGAACATTATAATAACAGGTTATGTATAGATGAATATGGAACGTAATGTACCAAAAATGAAGATGAGAGAAATATATGGTGCTACGAGATTTGAAAAGCGGTTTTGGAATGCTATGATTTGTGCAACCTTATATGCAATAACACTAAAATTTGCTTAAAATTTGATAGAGCTTATAAGGCTAGGGTGGTGTGAGAAGAAGTGGAACTGCAATGGTATAAATTGGTTCCATGTGCAAGTTTTTTAACCGAAGGGTCTTGAAAGCTTATGATGCTAAAAGCAAATCTTTTTACTTTCTCAAGGATGATGCTTTTATAATAACTGTAGATAATATTCAAAGAATGTATGAAATGCTATGAGGAATCATGAGTCTAAATGATATTGTTGCGCATTACAAAAGTACTGGGATGTAGGTAGACGCAGACATTCACCCCATTCCTATTGCACGGAAAGCAAAGGAGATTGTGTTCCAAAATCGTTTGAAGAAGTACGTAGAAATAGAAAAAGATTATAGTTTATGAGAAAACGTTATGTTTCGATATATGTTTGTAGTATTTTTTTGCCCCGCTCTCATTTGAATGTTAGTTTGAAGTTCTTTTCTTTACTTTGGTGATAGAATTGATGATGTGGTTAAATATTATAATTGATGTCAAATCGTGGGGGTTTATTTTTATTCTGAAATATAGGAGGCACAACCGTAAAAAATCGTGGTATATATAGAGACAAACTGCTCTTGAAGTAAAAAAAAATCCCCTCTGTTACAGTTGTGCTTTGCTATGTACTCAAGTAATTTGACTTTGGATCGACCCAATCATAAGAATAAGAATGAATGATTTGAGCCTTTGCATTATCCAACATAACATCACCTTAGAACGAAAGATTAGCAACTTTTATTCATGGAAGAAGTAGTAGTAGTTTAGCACACACAAGTGGTTGCAGCTAGCTAGGATATTGCAGGCAGCAGAGCAGGGGTACACGTTAGTAGACCATATCCTTGAACTTCATATATGCAGCCAATTTGCCCCACACAATGAAACAGGGGGGCAGAGAACCAACCATGATCACAAAGATGTCATAAATAAACACAATCATAAATATAATTTATAAGCAGATTAGAAACTTCAGGAGAGTTGCTCTTCAACAGTCAATTCCTCCATCATCATGCATCCATGGTGATGAGGCTGCTTATAAGCCGCAATCTCCGAACACTTGCAATTCGGAATCATGAACGAACTACTTTGCTGATGTTGATCAATCATCAACTGCATCATCGGACCCTTTTGTTTACGAGCAACGACAACCGAATTAATCACCTCATCGGTCGGATGAAACACAGAAAGAACATCAAACCCTTGAAGATCACTAGGATCCACAACCGGATACAAGAACCCTCTAGCACCATGAGCACTCCTCACCATCAGAACACCCCCGGGAGCCATATTCTCCGCCAGGTGTCGAACCACCCTCACCTTCATCTCCTTATCCATCCCGACCAGAGCGGCCAGGAACACGACATCGAATCCCTCCAACTCCTCACGGCCCACATCCATGATGTCGGCCGTACGGAACACCATCCGGCTGGACAGGTCCGGATCAGACCAGACCAGCCGGCCGGCCATCTCGTTGGCAGAGGCATCCACATCATAGTTGTGGAAAGTGGCTTCGGTCAGGTGTTGGGTCGCCAGCACGATAGAAGTCAGGGGGAGCGGGCCCGACCCGACGAAGGCGACCCTGGCGGGGAGGGTGACTGCAGCAGGCTGGAAGTGCTGTTTCAGGAGGGTGAATTCGAGGAGGCTGAGTTTGAGGTAGTTGGGGTAGTAAGGGAATATGTGGAGGTGGTGGAGGGGGTTTTGGTAATTTGACCCCAATAGGGTCGAGAAGTGTGACTCGAGGTGCCCCTCAGCTGTTCCGCAGAGGTTGATGAGTTTCGACCTCATGAGTTGGACTTCGTTTGAGAGGTTGTTGACGTCGATGGGGCAGGGTGGCATGCACGTGTGGACTAGCTCGGTGAAGAGGGTGTCGACATCTTTGGAAGGTTTGAGGGATTCGAGGTTGGAGATCTGGTCGTAGAGTTTGAAGACTTTGTTCACTAGGAGGTCTCCCATGTCGACACTATGAGGTTATTGCTTTGTTTTGTTGGTTCTTCTGGAGATGGAAGAGATAATGAATTGAAAACAATGTTTGGAATCAGAAGCAACCAAGGAATGGAACCAAGTAGTAAGCAAGTTGAAGAAATCTGGGCTTCATGAGGTCATTATTTATGGGCATTACCCATCTGTGGGGTCCATCGGGCTTGAAGGGGATTGGCCAATTGGAGGGTAGTCAATATGCCCAATTATTGATTTATTCCCTGCCCTTAAAAATAATTTATTTTCTTATTTATATTGTAGGAAATTGCTAATCACATAGGAGATAATTTGGTAGATTACAAATTGGTGCACTTTAATTAAACCAATTGTTATTTACGGTCCGTGTTTTATCTCACGTAATTTATATTTAGTTAATTGCGATATTGCTCCGCTGTCTGAACAACATGAATCAGACAATAGTCTGTTTGTCATGACCGGCCAAGCTATAAAAGTATATAAGAACTATTTTTAATCTTAAATCTATGAACATACCGATTACAAATTCAAATGAAGCGATAAGAGTTTATCGATCCGATTAATTTCTATTTAAATTTTTTGGTACGTTGAAACACTAAAAATATATTTTTAATTAAAGATATTTTAGTCAGGTCATGTAAAATACAGACGGTGTATAAAATATGGACGGCAAATAAATTTTTTTTAATTAATTATCTTGTTAATTAAATGCACTTATGCACGTAATAGTTCGATTTTCTTGATACGGCCAACCAGACGACCCCTAAATATTTACCAGGTGTCTTCATCCCGTTTCATTCCTCCATGTGAAAGCTCACATAATTAACCTTTTTCGATATTTTCCAAAAGGACCCAGAAAATGTAATAGATTTCTAAGTTATATACAAAAGGATTGGTAAAAAAATAAGAACACATATATATAAATAAATAAATAAATATATATTAGATAAACCCTAACCACAACCCTAAATCCTAATGCATGATCGAATGAAGGGGAAGACGGCTGATACATAGGACCATTAGGGAAAAAGTCCAAACAAGAATATTGAAGAGTGTTAGTTTATTGTTTAGGTTTGATCAGTCTAGTTCTAGTGGGCTCGACCGAGATGTCGCGACGGTTCCAAGATGTTATCAGACCTAGTCATCTCAGTTCACATTTGAGCAAATATGTGGTAAGATTTTAACGAGATTTTAAAATATCGTCTTGTCCACATTGTATAATGCAATACTGTTATAAATTCATAGAGACTATTTCCTCGGTATGTATATATACTTTGTCCATCTCTTTTTACTCTATCATAATCTTACCTCACATCTGTTAACTTAATATCTTACATCAGTTTGACTTGCAAGAGATCCATACAAGCATGGACGAATGTAGGGGCGACTGTCCCGCGGCCACCGGTTGTCTAGTCCTTTATAGTTTGTTAAAATTTTCTTATGATTTAAACATATTTTCAATTTTGACCCATTAACGTGTTGAAAATACGTCCATTATAAATCCGTCCCTGCATACAATTAACTTAAACTCGAAGATGGCATATATACCCGAAATCTCTATCATTCCCCATGTAACGAGAGCTGAACAACGACAAACTTAACTAGGCATTAAGCTAGTTAGGGTATGGATCGATAAATATAACAGTGGAGGGTTTAGCTAGCTAGGGTTTGTTTGGACCACACAATATGTAACTGTGCATGAACAATAGATAGAAAGAGAGATGGGCTGCTTATGGGGAAATGTGACCAAACCAACCAACCAACAACTTTTTTAACCAACGACGATATATGAATCTGCAGCTGCGGCCAGGTCAGGAGAAACAGCAGTCATTCAGCAAGGTAGGGCCCACCAATGTTGGCTGCATGGAACTATTCATTAGCTTTAAGTACTGGAAAGCAAGCCAGTAGTGTATAGTGTGAAAGAATGTCGACATTCATGGGTAACTACGGATTATATTACTTTTTTTTATAGAAATTACAGATGAAATTGATTAATCGATGAGGTCTTGTGCCGGAACGCTACACCAAACAAATCAGCGTAAATACAATCCGAGGTAGCAATAGGAAGAACTAATAAACGATGAAGTCCAAAACCAAAAAAATGACCGTAACGAATCAAAGAGTCGATAACACGATTATCTTTCTTGGTAGGTGTGCGAAATCCGCACATTCCAATTACAATTCAGAAACTCTTGCGCCTCATGCATATACGAACGGTGGCGAGGATCCTCATCCGAGAAACCTTTAATGCAAGAGATAGCCATTATAGAGTCAAGTTGAAGGTTTGACCAAACGAAAATTTACATTCTAAAGAATTAATAAACCAAAAAACGTGGATCGAATTTCCACTCTTGTAATGGAACACTGACCGAGATGCACATTATATTACTTCTCTCCACCCTTTTTTTCCTCTTTAAAATTTTCAATTGGGTTTCACTTTGCAGCTTTTTTAATGAATGCATAAAAAAGAATTAAAAATTATAATTAATCGCTAAAATAATGACACGACAATGAAGAGTTTAGCGAAACAATCGAGATAACAAACCAATATGTAACACAGTTATTTCTAGATAGTAAGTAGCGAAGGATTTGAATTTTCTACAAACAAAAATTGATCGTACTACTAAATTTGATGTCCGTCGAAAAAGTTTACATTGAGTATTTGACTTGACCCATTACGTGATAATAGTAGACAAAAACTAGTTGATTTTTTGTCTAAACAAAAACTAGTTGATCGGGTGTGCAAGAAATGAGAACTCATCATTTGTATTTTATTTTTACTAAATGCATTTTACTTAATTAATTTATTATTATTATTATTATTAGTCAGAAGCCGAAATGTTGAGTTGTTTGTCATCCACAAATAAATTATCTTCTTTGTGAGATATGATGAGGTTGCTTTCACGGATCTTTCTCCATTTTTTTTACATTTTAAACCATTTTTCTCTGTGTTCATATATATAGTTTGAAAATTTTAATGGTGTGATTCGTTTCTACACTATATTTGTTATGATTTGAATTATTAGCAATAATATTTCAATAATTAGTTTCAAAAAAAAATCGTTTCTTCTTCATCTTATTGTTACAAATTTACCACTTTATTTATTTTTATGTAGACGGAATCAGAAGTTCTAAAAAGATCAAAACTTCATTATCACTTTGTTAATGACACCTAGAGACTAACTCTGCTACAACGCATAGCCTCTTAAGAAGTACACTCACTCGCGACGCATTAATTAATTGTTAGAATTCATGCCATACAAATTCCTTAACTTCGCCAATTTAATGTGATTGATATATAATGCGATATATGGAAAACATTTCGATACTTTGAGGATATCGGTATATGCCAAATTTTATTATATTTTTGTGCTTGAAATTATGATTTTTTAGGTTGAAAGTTTCTGTTTAAAATTAGAGTATAGTGTTCGGGGTTAGAGTTTGATATATAGGGTTTATGATCTATTAATTTTAATTTATGATCAAAAGTTAAAGTTTGTGATACGATTTTGAGTTTGAATTAATGATGTAATATTTGAGTGTTAGAATTTAGTGTTTAGGATGTTAGCATCATTGTTTATGATTTACCATAAAACATTTAAAATTTAATTTTTAAATTTTAAAAATATAAAAAATACCGGTAGCTTCATAGTACCGAAATACTCTCCTACTATATATATATATATATATATATATATATACACAACAATAATAGCATCATTTTGAAAAGAAATTATTATACTATTCCATCAGTCACTTTAATTTGGTGCAATATATACACACACAACATAAAAAATATTAATAAAAGACATAATCTGGTAATTAAATCCAACTTTATTAATTTAAAGGGAAAAGGGCGGCCTTACGTTAATTTGGGTGGCCACTTTTGAAAAAACAACAAACAAAACAAATACTATTACCCTATATGTTGACATTTGATGTCATATATGCAAGTGTTTTATTTTAGAGACAATAAACCTTTTCCGAAAGAGATAACAAGATTGTGGATCTCGATAATCATTTTTATTAGAGATTATAACTAGTTATACTTTACACATATACTTATTCCGTGGCTTCGATAAAATAATGTTATACTAGTGTTGCACTGTTGATTTGATTGGTTCGGAGTAACCGAACCCTGACCAATATTGCGACGCGACAGCTTTCAATTGAAACGGCACCGTTGGAGACTGACCAACTTTCTTAGCGTGTCTAGTCGAGGCTCGGGTTCGGACCAATGTTAACGGGGTGGATATTTTTCAGTAGCCAAAATGGCCCATATGGCAACATATCATGGGCTAGGCCTGCAATGACAAAGTCGAACCAATCTACAAAAGCATGACCCCAGTTCCTACTAATTGTCGTTTTGTAGATCGATAGACTATTAATTGTCGTTTTAATACATTGTCGGAAAAGAAAAACATTACACGAGTTTGGAGTTGCAGTTCACTTGAAAATAAGTCACTGGAATCATCGTCTACACGGCTAAAAACAACATCCTGGGGTCTAATCCTACATCTACATCCTACGGTGGTCTATTTCTGAGATCAGCATCCAGCCGCTTTCAGGAAATTATCATAAGGACTTGCAGGTGGTAGCTTCATTGGCAAATACTGCTCCATTCCCTCCTGCTTCATCATCTCCCCCTCCACCAATCCCATCTGCCACCATCAAACATCTCAGCAAAAGAAAGACACAGGGGATGAGATTAAGAACACAAAAGGAATTCTGTTGCTTTCTACCTGCCATGGTGCCACAGCAGGAATTCCACTTTCCACAACAGGTGGCAAGAAGTACTTGTCAGCTGCTCCCTTAGATTGCTGATTCTCATGAGCCAACCAATTCGAGAGCTTCTTTCTCGTCACTGTCCCCAGAGCTTCACACTGTTTCGTCATCGAGTCGTACGAGAGGGGTGACATGGAAACAGATGTTCCTGCCACTTGACCAGCTACCTCAAGAGCCTGAACATCCATAAAAAAATGTCAATACAACCATTTGACATGTAAATATTCACGCAATCACGGAACTTGAAAACAAAAATGACATCTTACGGATTCTAGTAGCTGCCCGATGCTAATAACGTGCGAGACAGAAGGAGATGAAGGAATTTTGGGGATGAAACGTGACAAGTCCGAGACTGATGCATCGCTAGTGGCATCATCCTCGGCCACTGCATTAGATGGAAGATCCTGCCACAATACAAATGATGCTATCTATAACCAATGCTTCACATTCAAACTTTTGAAATCATTTACCTCTCTAGAAACATACCTCGTCAAAGGAAAGTGATTCCTTTGAATGAGAAAGCTTCCGGTTGTGGTCACCCATTGATCGTGAACCAAACATTAACATGTCATCAGGTGTGAAGGGTTCCAACAATTGCATGGCCACTGCATCCGGGTCCATCTTAAGAAGCACAAACACACAACTTAGCATGTGAAATGGCAGGTAGCAAAGCAGTTCAATGGATTAGCTTGATTTTGGTACCTCGGTGGTTGTTGATAGGTTTAGAACCAAGCTGTTCATTACAGCTGTATCAGATTCACATATTTTCCTCTGCAACTCAGTTAGCACTGACAGAGCCAATGAGTTATCTGTGAATGATCCGAATTCTTTCAAATCGGCTTGGGGCTTAACGTATATTTGAAGATCATCACTAATTCCCAAATAAGGATCAACCTGAATTGCAACATATCAACTGCAGTCAGTTTCCCAAATAATGGTTCTGGAGTTTAGTAACTAAGTTTGCAAAAGCATCAAAGAGAGGATTTGCAGCAACTCACGTTGTCCGAGAGCAACGGCTTGAGCAAGTCATTCAAATCGGGAACTTGATATGTCTTGGCAGTGAACATTAACATGCCCATTGCTAAAACAAAAGCTGATCTTCTGCATGCTGGCTGTAACATCCCTGATAAACAGACAATGCACTTATGAGCCGAACTGATAATTTAAAATTAAAATCTGCATAAGCCTATGGACAACTCATATGTACCATTATGAGAGTCCAAGGACAATTGTCTAACAGAGAGAGCAAGCTGAAAGAACTGGACCACAAGGTTTGCATTTGTCTCCTGCAAAAATCAAGAAGTAGGATGTTATCATGAACTTTCTAAATCTATAACTGCAGCAGACAGCAGCTGCTTGAAGTTATCAGAGCTTTTGCGTGTTTGTAAAGTGTTAATAAGCCAGAGGTTGACAAAGTAGTGGAGCTCTGTACAGGTCAATCTGAGACGACATCTTGAGGTCAAAATAGTAAAAGACGCAAGGAAATGGCAAGGAAACGAAAGAATCACAAGAAGAAATCTTTCTTGGAAACTCGGCAACACCTTCAGTTGTGAAGAAATAAGTGTTAGTGTAAAGGAATGAGCAATCGCCTCCAGATTGGGAGGAGTGTTGTCTGGAAGGCTGGCTTGCATCCAGAAGGCAGAAAGCAACTGTGATATCTGATCCTCATTTAGCTCCAAAGCACAAGGTTCCTGTCAACGAAAAGATCTATTAGCAACTTATAAATTAAAATAAACACAAATGCAAACAAATAAATTGCGTACAGCAGCCTCAGCCAAGCTTGGTGTCCCCGTAGTTCTCTCAATAATTGAACTAATCTTGTAAAAGTTTGGGGAGTTCTTTCTAGCCCGTCCATATTTCCAATCTTCTTCGGAGTTGTCTCTGTCTTTGCAGTCATCTTGAACTCCATTTCCATGCATTTCCACTTCAGACCCATCCTTCCCTTTCCGGAGCTTTTCGAGCAGTGCAGAAATTGAAGCAAATGTAGATGGTGTACCAGAACGCCATCTTCTTGGTTCACAGATGTAACTAGTTCGAACAGAAGCTTCCCGTCCAAGACAACTAGCATTTGGAATGAGAAGAACTGTGAAAATCTGGTGTGCTTCAACCCGCACCTCAACATTTGCATGCAGCATTGCTTTTAGAAGTTGAACAAGAAGCGATTCGGGGAAAGTCTGCACAAAATGTTTTGCAAGTGGAGCCAACGTGAGAGCGACTTAAATGCAAACTTTGCAATAGCATCCATATAAATAATGGACAGCAAGGAAAAGCTACCATAACTTGGATAACTGATTAATACTATTAAACGAATAAGGAACCTGTTCAACAGATCAGGAGTATGAACTTTGAACAATAAAGATAAATAAAATTCTAACGATAACTTTAGTCAAAATAAGATCGCCACTGAAATGAAGCTGTAACCAGAAGAAAAAGAAATTATCAGGCAAGAGAATAAATCGTCCGTCAGTGCAAAGGTGACGTGACCTCACCTGCTTGGTTGAAGAAACTGACGACGACGAGATCACATGCGCAAGAATCATCAGTGATCTAATGGTTGCCCGAGCAACAATTCCACAGGATGGTAGCTTCTCCAGTGACATTGCCATGTGGTCAAGTAGAGGTTTGGCATCACCAAGCTGCAGATTGAAATGCAAGGTTCTTAAATAGTCACAGCAGAAGGTATAACCAACTAAAGTATTACACGTCTAAAATGTGCAACTTACCCCCTTGGCAATCTCAAGTAAGCAATCTTCAATAGAGTTTTGGAGCAAGACATTCAAATTCAATTCCTGGTCTCCTAAAGGTTCAGCTGAGGCTTGAAGGCTTTTTCTCAAATGCCTACACAAGTCACTGACAAATCCAACTTCAGCCAGAACTGTAACTGATCGAAGTTGCCTAGCTAAACTAGTTGCAGCTTGTATGACATAAGACTTGAGCAGTGGATCGTGTGCAACATTTTTGTGATCTAAATGGCGGATAACAGCAGATAACACTGACTGTTGATGTCCTGAAATATCAAAATAAGAGCATTAGTAATCATTCCCTTAGATGCATAGTGCACACCTAAGCCCATAAATTGCAATTATATTCACATCAAGTGCAATTAGGGCACCTGAATTCTCCAGAAAATATGACATGGCAGACAAAACTATCAGAGCAAGTCCTTGTTGAGGAGCCCAGAGATGTCTAGTGTCAAAGTGGACAAACATAGGATCCAATACGCATCGCATTGTGGAACTATCCTTTGCCAGATCCACCATTCCTTGAATACAAATTTGTGCCCACACTCTTGGTTGCTCAATTTCGTCCCTACAGGAGAGAGCTTAGAGGCATTAGGAAGCAGGATTACAATATTCTTTGCGGATACATGAACATCATTTAAGCACATATAACTACCCAGTCAAAAGAGAAGGATCTTTCTTTTCTGGCCGTGCTCTGATAATGGCCATAGAGCTAGGGTCATTTCCTACAGCTGTACTTCTTCCCTCACTTCTAACAACTTCATTCAGCCAATTATTGTGAGCTTCCCCTCTCTCGCCATCATTTTCAATAGGAGATTCAGGCTCGTAGTTATCCAAGGTGGAATGCACAATCTGCAGCTAACTCAAGTTAGCTGAAAGTCCTGATTACGATAGGGAAATGTAGATGGTAGACATAAACTAGTGTAACAGCATAGAAACAAATTACTGAATACAAATGATCATGCTTCTCATGTCCTAAATTTAAGACACAATCCATTAACAATTCAAAAATGCAACTTTCTTCCCTCGTTTTTAGCTGAGAGTATCAACTAGATCAAGAATTGAGATAGTCAACTTAAGTTGGAAAGGTTACTGGACAACTATGCAAAAGCACTAACCTCATCCAATGCAGGGAAAATATACGAGAACTCTGACATGAACCATACCTGTAAGGAAAGAAGGTAAAATGGGGAAAAATGAGAAATGCAGCAATTGCGAACTGAAACAGAAACAATTTTCCTTGAAGTGCACTCAAAGTGTACCATGGCTGAGAGGCACTGCAGGCTTGATGCCCTCAAACGGCTACTATTACCCTCCTCCCCACTCTTGCGTGCAAGTGTACATATTCTAGGAGCATATTTTTCGATGCTATGAGCATAAGTTCCATCAACCTGTTCAGCATGACCATCCAATTAACACAAGCTACTAATGTGTCAAGGTAATCCATTAATAAAACAGATTATTGATATCCATCTGCCAGCTTTGTCAACACACTTTTAACTGCAAGAGATAGTTCATTCAGAACCTCAGTATTGTACCTGGCTATAGATGAACTTCGTCAAAGTCTGGCATCCAAGAATCACCAAAGCCTCTTGTTTAAGTTTGTCTAGCAGTTCTGTGACCACATTCAACAAGCTAGTGGCAAAATATACCCTGCAAAATACAAAAGCCATCAGTAAAGCAAACTAATGAACATCGCCAGGGCACTTTGACAGCAACTAGCCAATTGTGTGTCAAAAACAAGTGTAGTTAGACATGGAATAACCACACAAATTGGAAATGAGAAAGAAGTTTCGCTTACATCTGGTTCTTACAAATGCAGAGCAACTTATTGTAAGCCTCCACAGCAACATTGATAAACTTGGTATGGCCGCTCCGCAGTTCTTTGCAGCATCTTTCTTCAAGATACTGGGCAATCTATCAAAACATAAAGAGACAAATAAGAATTCATTGGTGTGATTGCACCCGTGCATCTGCCATAAGGACCAGAAATGCTACCTTGGGAATCCGAATTGGGTTTTTGGCTGCATATTCACATAACTTTGTGATCTTTCTGTCATTTGGAGGAGCATCCTGAAAAAAAGAGATAAAGGTACTGCTAAGCAATCCAAAATCCATGGCCTCCACGGCATCATCCATCGCTCCCTCTAATATATACTAACAACGCCACTCTGTATAGCTCAGAGCTCTAGTTTTTAAAATAAAGCAGTTTCAAGAAGCTAGTAAAACCTAAATGCCATAACAATAGCAAGTGATTGGACACTCACAGGAGACTTGGGGAAAACATCAGCAAGCAATTTCTTGTATCTTTTAACAGGTTGGCGAGATCTGGAGCGCATTGCAGGGCAGCACACGCACATCGTGCCACAAGAAGGGATAATCTTCCGAGAAATGAAACCCATTGTCTGCATATTGTCAACACAAGAAAGGAAAAAACTGAAAAACTTGACTAAGTTCTTCCCAAACACGAAAACAAGTAAAATGACAGTAACAAAGGACTGCAGGCTGAGAATAAACATCACGTATGAGCTGCACAAGTCATGAAGCTGAAAGAAGGACCAAAAAATGAACCACTAAACCTTGAATGGGTCTCCGAAAAAATTAAGCGAAAGTGAAAGATCAGCTCTGAAAACACGTATTAGCAGAACAAGGCATGAAGCTGAAAGAAGAAGAAGAACCAAATAGGAAAGTACGGATTACCCTAAACCTTGAATGTGTCTCCCAACAAAAAAACGGAAATGAAACTGTTGAAAGATCAGCCTGGAAAAACAAGATTGCCTCAAACAATGCAGCATTAAGACAGCTAACGGGAAAGGAAACAAGAAACAAAATCACCGCCGATACAATGTAAGTTACAGATGGAAATAGGCATAAATTTTTTCGTCAGTCAGCTGAAAGGACAAAAGAAGTTGAGCGTAGAAACCACCAAAAGCAAAGCGGAGCAAACCCCAAATTAGGAGGAGGGTGATGGAGAGATTACCGAAGGGCATAAGCTTGATGGGAGAACGGGAGGAGGACGAAGCGTACAGAGTGGTGGATGAATTTGAAGTAATGAAGAAATGAAGAAGAAGCTATAACAGAGTGGGTACAGTAACCAATGGAGGAAGAAGCAATTCGGAGGGAATTGGGAAAGGAGGAGAAAGAGAGGGATCACGTGATGGGTGTCAGAGCTTGGAAGAAGACCATGGTGGAAAAGTTATATAAAAAGAAATCTCATTTCTACATTCGTTAAACGGGGAGAGCGACTCGGAGCAGACCATTAAAGCCTTAACCAACCGCCGATTAATATTTGGTTTTGTAAACAGTTCTGAGATGAGAGCACTCAGCAAGCAAAGCAATCATCTTGAAACGTTTTTTTGAATTTTTGAAACTCTCACACTTTTTTCTGCAAGTCCACAGCAAATTTACAGACAAATATGGATGGCTCTGTGTTCTTTATTATTTCGTCACCTTTTCCCGTCTCTTTAATTTGAAAATGTCCGAACACTCCACCAAGAGAGTTCTGCCTCGTAGAATGGAGGTACATATCTCTTGAAAATCCACCACTTAATGTAGAATATTTACGAAGTCGGATTAATCAGTTACAAGAAGTTTGATTCGAGATATCGATGGATGTTGTATGTGAGTTGAATGCAAGTTGTTGCTTGTTGGGTATGTGTTTGATAACTCAAAGGAGGGTTAAGCAATCTCGAATAATAAGTGTTAAAATATCAAATCAAAAAGGTAAACTCGAAAAGTATTTGTACTCCGATGATGCCTGAGTTAAATTTGGTTTACGTCATTTACAATTTTGTTAAAATATCATTAAAATTGATTGTGTTATTCTTGTTTTAGCCATACACAAATTTTGATATAAAAATTATCATAATCAGAATTAAAAAAGTTATGATAAAAAAAATGATAGACAGTAAAACGAAAAAAAATTATAGATCTACAGAAATCCTTTTTGTGGATACAGATTGTAAAAACCATAGTATCTAAATAAAAAAAATTAGTAGTTTGGCTTCACCATCGGAGAAATTCTAGTGCCAATTTTAGCACATTTGGCACTTTAACCTTCTCTGTTGGAGATGGTCTTAAAGGCTATTTGGCATGTCAATATAGTTTAAAAGAAAAGATATCAGAGAGTACATATGCATCTTAATTTTTGATATACAACTAATATAATATGTATAAATAAGCTTATTAAGAAGGTGTATGATATTGAAATCATTCATTTGTACCGACTCATCACAAAGAAAGACAATTACATCACCGATTATTCGGCTAGTTGTAGATATGAGTTGCCATGATGATGTGTACATTATATTTCTCTTTCTAATCCATTTTGTTAACCTACTTACTTTGTGTTTCTGATGATGGTAGTTGTGAATCAAAGTTAGCTGCTGCAATCATGATCCTAAAACAAGTATGCAACAATCAATGAAAGTGGGCACTCCACATGAGATCGACACTCAACCACCACCAACCAAAACCATCTATTAACCTGGAGGTGGTGAATCCAATTACATTTACATTTACATTTAGCCTTACAGGGTGGACCAAGATGAAGAAAAAAGAGGGAAAAGGCTGCTTCTTTTGATCTTTACATACATTCATTCAGGCAATAGGAATGGGATTAGAAGAAGAAAACAACCGCCTTTGTTCTGGAGTTGGATTCATAGCCCATCTGCAGAAAATCCAAGCCGAACCAACTACCGCTGTAACCGACAGCAACGCTAACATCCCGTAATGGGAAGCCTCGTTTGCTACTATTGCAACCCCCAGCATGGAAGACTCGGCTAAGCTCGCAACCGATGCCTCAGTTATCCCTATCAGATTTGCCTTTGATGATGGGATCCCTGTCTGCAGAATTTGTGCTCCTGCTACTACCGTTGACATTTGTCCCAGTCTGGATACTACCTGCATTTCCAACCAAATCTATCCATTCAAAAGTTTCAACTGCATGTTACGGTACCCTACCATTTCCAGTTATAGACAGAAGAAACATTTGCTGCCAAAACTTACAATCAAGCCCAAGAAGAATATAATAGGACTCTGATGAGACATGGGTCCACTCCAATACACTGTCACAGCCATGACTAGCAGTGAAGCCTGGAATATCAATCCAAAAGCTACAGCCTGGACGACAAAAAATTGCAAAAAGTATCATCAGAGCTAGACACCTTCATATTATTATGTACACCCAAGATTACTTATACCTTCAAAATCCCTAGTTGTTTGACCAGAGTTGCCGCAAGGAATGTCGCCGCGATTCCCATGACTGCACAGAGTCCACTGAAACCGCCGATAATTGACGGATTTACTCCTGTTGAGTGCATCCAAACAATTCTATCAGTGAGGAACCGACATGATCCGTGATCTCATTTCATTTCTACATAGCAAACAAACGTTTTAAGGGTTTAGGAATTACCTTGCTGAGTCAAAAATGCCGTCATCAAACTAGTAGGACCAAGCACAATATTAAAGAACAGTAGTACATAGGCAATGCTTGCAGGGAGAACTGGATGTTGAATATATTCCTTCCATCCGAGTTTTATGGTTTCCAGACATCTATATACTGCTTTCAACAAATGTTAAACAACAGCACAATCGATTCTTAGCCAGATAGACAGAGTTATCTTTACCTATATGATGTTCCTGAGTCGCAGCTTCACCAATGGAGTCTCTGCAACCGTACTGGGAAGATCTAGTAGTACCAAGAACCCCACTGGATAGCTTGTTTGTTAAACATGTGAGGCCAATCTGAGAAATGGTGTTGATACTTGCATTAAAATGATAACTAGACCACTCGATTGAATAATCAATCAAGGATATATGACAAAAGTGTGGTTACCAGCAGGGGCAATGAAGCAATCATCAAAGTGCAAGTAAATTTCACGCAAGTAACAGGACCGAACTTGGAAAGAAGAACTCCGAACATTGATGCTCCAGCTATCTGCAAATTTCAGTTGGCAACTTTCAATCATACTCATTTACTAGAAGACTTTCAACTGCATATACACATATGTTCACTCCACAGCAGCTTTTAGGCGGCTATTCAAAGTTCAGTAAGTAGAGAAGTAAGCAAATCTAAGACATACCTCTGAAAGCATATCAATCCGAGTAAGAACAGCATTTGCTTGTGCAAGTGCAATAGGCCTACTTATCCCAGCTAACTGCACACCAAAAGAGGATAGCAAGATAGGTTGCGGCAAATGATAACATGGCTATAAGAAAATAACCATAATGAACCGAAAATGGAAACAACGCAAAGCTACCTGCACAACCCAATCACGCTCATTAGCAATCCCCAATGCTACTCCACATAGTTTCTCAATAGCCCCGGCTAAAACTAGCACAGAAAACCATGGACGGAGAACGACTGAAGACGTGGAAGTTTGTGCCACTGCATGACCGTGAATTATCATCCCAGCAGACACCAGCTGGGCAACGGCCTAGAGGAAGCAGAAAAGTAAAAGTTCTTGCTATGAACTTGGGAAGATATGTTTCGGAAAAGCGGTCATGTAAACTATTTTATATATTACCTGGATAATATTAAGACTAATATATGTGGGTACTCTGGGATAATAGTCCATGAGTTTTCCAACCAAAGGCCCCCCAACAAGTAAAGCCGACTGTTCAAGAGCAGAATGAATTAGCAGAGGATCCAATCTACACAATTTCGCATATGTATGATCATTCAATTCAATCACACTAAAAAGTGTAAGAAACCTTAGCTAAGAAACCCATGACTGCCACTGGTAGAAGGCTTGGATAAAGCAATGCTATAGCAGAAGGCCACGTGAACTCCCATAGCCGTTCCACAACGTTCCCAACAACGACACTAGCATAAAATGCTGAGAGAAACAGAGATTGTGAGTTATTCAATAGACGAGCCTAGAAATCTTAAAATAACTTATGAAGTCCACAGAGAACAAACTAACAGATGCAACAGCTAAAAATTCATGACCAATAATGCTCAGGTTCCTCTGGAAACCATTGATCTAATGTCATTTCCATACAGTATATAGTACTAATAGTACACAAAGGCAGTTTTTCAGCGGAAATTAGTCAAACTTGAAGACACCAACACATTAAAGTTTACGTCTGAGTACCATGCAAGCCAACTGGATGGGCTGGGGTGGCTGCCAGAGCATTCTGCTCTTCTTCGGATAAAACCTAAAAAATTAGGGAAGCAGCGGTATGAAACGATGAGACATGGTAGAAAAAATGAACTTGGTAGAAACAATATATAACTCGGGAGGTGAAAGATATAAGTTGATGATGAATTTAGGATGAACATACAGGCAATGCCGACAACAGGTCATCCACATCAGTTATTTCCACCAACAAACCAAAGCTCGGAGTCTCGAATATTTCGGTATTGAGCTGAACAATGGGGGTCGAATAATCTCCTTGATTAGATGACACCTCCTCCGGAAACTCATCATCCGCATCAGATGTTTCCGCCAACAAACCAAAGCTTGGAGTGTTGAATATTTCGGTATTGAGCTGAACAATGGGGTTCAAAAAATCTCCTTCAATAGATGAGACCTCCTCCGAAAACTCATTTGCATCGGTAGTTTCCACCAACAAACCGAAGCTTGAAGTCTCGAAAATTTCAGTATTAAGCTGAACAACAGGGGTCATATAATCTCCTTGAATAGATGAGACCTCTTCCGGAAACTCATCATCAGCCACAACATGGCTGAAGTGGACATCAGAGTTGACATTCGAGCACCTTGTATTCAAATTTTTAAACCTAAAACCACACAAGCAGGAAAGTTCAGCTTCTATAATAATAATAGACATAGTAATATTCAATTCACTCAATTGCTCCTTCCTATCCCATTCAAACAAGCATTTCGCAATAAATTAATCTACCAGGATTACCTGCAATAAGAAAGGGAACGAGAACCACGATTCAACCATCTTCCAGCAGAAACGAGATAGCTGATTTGGGAAGCACGCAGTGGAGCAGCCGGTGCCGCCTTGGGTGAGGAGGAGAAGAGGGTGAAACTGGGAGCTGAGAGAATGAATTGGACCATAGCCACACCAAGAACACCTCCAGCTCCTTTAACCTCGACAACGAAGTCAAGCAGGTGCTGCACTTGAACGAATGTCTATAGTGACAGACTTCTTGCCAACTCATGCAGCCAGGGGCGAATGCTAGTTCAAAAGGCGAGGGAACAAAGGACGGCGGAAGCTGATTGGTTGGCGTGGGTGAGAGCCGTTAAGTTTGAGCGAGAGGCCGCCGTTGCCAATGGCGAACATCCCCAAGCCAGCCAATCGGACAAGGAGAAGCCTCCCCAACTTCTTGTGGCTGTTGGTACTTCTTTCTTTGGGTGGCATTTTTATAGTTCTCTCTGCTGTGCAGTGTGCACAGAATTTGTGGATAAATCGAATTTTGAATAAAATTAATAATTATTTGCCATATTCCTAATGATACCATTATTGAATAAAAAATAACATTTTAACATTATTGCATAAAAAATTATAGTTATAATAATAATAATAATAATATGAGATTTAAGTTCCAGAAAAAATAAAATTATATGATGGAAACTTTGATACAGTACATTCAACACTAAAAATATTTATTTTAAAAAATTTAATTCGAAATAATAAAGTCTAAACATCTTACTACAACCCTAAACACTAAAAAACAATCTCAAACCTATAAACACTAAATTCTCACCCTCAAACATTACATCATAAAATCAGATTCTTAATCATATTCCAAATTCTGACGTTTGACCATAAATCTATATTAATCAATCATAAACCTCTAATTAGACTCTAAACAATTATCACTATGTCCTAGACTCTAAACATAATATATAATAAAAATGTAATATACTGTACAGTATACATATATATATACCATATATATATGTCCCTTCTTCTTGTTTCATGAAAATGCTTCTAGGGTATAGCTTGTGTTTTTCTCTGTCAGGTTATGAAGTTTCGGAGATTTGCTCGTCAGAATATTTACGGTTAATGTCGTGCTTTAAAAAGAGATCTCTAATCGAGCTAAATCATCATGTCCTCATCGTCCAAATACAAATTATTTTTACCGTGACCGAAATCGTGATAAAAAGACGAATCACCAACAAGTCTCGTATTAAATATTTCTATCCAAATCCAGTGTATGATAAACACATCTTTAAACAACATTTTCACATGTATCCCATACCTTGGTTTCAGTTTTCATCTCATCACTGCTTGTCTCCCAATCTCTTAAGACTCTAAACCTCTCTTGTTCCTTTTGACAACTCACTTCTCAAACAATTATGGCTGACATGGGTCAATATGGGCCGGCTTTCCATATTAACCCACGGTTTGGGCTTTCTGGGCTCTCAGCCCGGAATTATGAACGGGTCACCGGGCCGAGGAGGAAGCTGAGTCACATAACTGTCATTACTATTGGTTGCCATAAGGATGGGCCTAAAGGCCTCGAAGCTACTAACACCTCCTCCTCCTTCTTCCTTCTTCTCCTTGGCTTCTGCTCCAAATCCCATCTCCAGGACTCTCAGGAAGAACCATCAGCAGCATAGCTTTTGGTGAGTGTTTCGTTCCGTTCGATCGAGTTTCTCGGGTAAGCAATAGAATTTATTTAGGGTAATGATTGATCGACATCTCCAAGGCGGAACGCAGGTCTTGCA
Organism: Linum usitatissimum; assembly: GCA_030674075.2. Classification (NCBI taxonomy): domain Eukaryota; kingdom Viridiplantae; phylum Streptophyta; class Magnoliopsida; order Malpighiales; family Linaceae; genus Linum; species Linum usitatissimum. The sequence continues at coordinate 4,418,488 of JAUJYP020000285.1, read as the reverse complement.
AGACGGGATAAACGTCAGGCAGGGATAAGGATAAAGATACTAAGGGCGGAATATAACTAACCTTGGCAGTTGTCGACAAGCTGCTAGCACGTTGTGGCCTGAGATTGGAACGTCTTAAAAGTCCATTCAACTTAGGCGAGCTCCACAGTTGGGACTCAAGTCTAATCAAGTCTAACTCGTTAACCAGATTTAAAGAGCCAAAACAAGTTTAATCCAAACTTGATTTATTAAAATATATGATTAGTTTAATTTAAACTGATTTTGAGGGTAGTACACAATGGCGGATTCATGATCGAAACATGTACTGAATTAGATTTGAATCGGAATTTTTTGTATATCAAGTATCCATTTTACGAATAAATTTGTTAAGCCGTAATACTTAGTTAAAATATACGAAAAAAGTCGTCGTGTTATTTTTAGTTAAAATAAGTTGTTCTTGAAAGTTAAATGTGCAACCGACGTTTTTTTCTAACAAAGTAATAGTAAATACGAGTACTTAGCCGAAATTTTGATTAATATATTTCGAGTATTGAGTATACGAGTACTAAGCCGAAATTATGATTAGTTGTCAATTCATATTTTGAGTTGAATTACATTAAATGTATTGTGGATTTTGGGTTCTTAATTCGAAATTACGATCAATGTGTGTTGTAATGAGCCAAAATTATCATTAATATATATATATATTACACTAGTTTTAAGTCGAAACAATACTACCCTAAGTCAGATCTAAAATTATTTGAACCACACTAAAAATACATATAAGAATTTATGCTTAGTGTCAAAATTACTCTGAGCCACTGCACTATGTAGCACCCTTGGATCCATCCTTGGTTATACATTTATAAACATTGACGAACGGGCACTAAAACAAACTATTATAAAATTTACAAATTTTTATTTTTTTTATTTTAAAATAAATAAGTCTAAAAATTATACCCTGCATTTTCATTTAGCATGGTTATATATAATTTATTATATATCATAAATTAAATACAGATTACATTATAGAGTTTATTAACAGATTACATGGTTCAGTTCGTATTTAAATTAATTTTCAAACTCAAATAAATTTAAAGGCCTATCAAGTTAAATATACCATAACTCAAATTTAACTTATTAAAAATTTTATCCAAATCACAAAAACTTTTTTCGATAGAAAAGCTAAACTGCTCGAGGACGACTTCACCGCGGTAATCCCCGGTTGAAAGCCTTTGAATTACCCATAGATGAGAGAAAGAGGATGGGCCAAAGGTCCAACTGTTGAGCAGTGATTGGCATAAAAGAAAAACCCGAAGACGCTTTGCGCGCCACGCAAATCATAAACGCAGGAAAATCAAATCCCACCTGAGGATTTGTGAACAGTGAATACTGTTTCTCTCTACCATTATCCATGGCCTTGAAGCTACTGTCACCTGCTCCTCCTTCTTCACTATCGCCTCCGAATTCTTCCTTCTTCTCCTTCGCTTCTGCTCCAAATCCCATCTCCAGGACTCTCTGGAAGAACCATCAGCACCATCTTCATCAGCAGCAGCATCACAAAGCTTTCAGGCAAAGAATGCCGGTGAGCGCTTGCCTCAAGGTGGATGAGCAGCAGCAGCAGCAATCGGCGGCAACCAATTGGGGGAAAGTCTCTGCCGTGCTTTTCGACATGGACGGAGTGCTCTGCAACAGCGAAGAGCTCTCGAGAATGGCTGCTGTGGATCTCTTTTCCGAAATGGGAATCCAGGTCACGGTGGATGATTTCGTGCCTTTCACCGGCACAGGTCAAATTTCCTTTCTTTACTGCTTTGTTTATTTTTAGGAAATTTAATCACCGAGAATATCGAGTTTGAGATTCCATATGAACTTGGTTTCAACTTGGACAGTTGTAACTTGTAACTAATGTTCTTGTTCTATCATGCAGGTGAAATAAACTTTCTAGGTGGGGTAGCAAATGCCAAGGGAATTGAAGGTTTTGATGCCCAGGCTGCCAAAGAGAGGTTCTTTGAGATCTATCTTAATAAGGTCTGGCTTGTTCTTTAAAAGGCTGTTTTGGAGTGTAAGATTTGTTTCCATCACATTCATTGTCTTGGTTTGATGCTTTCCAGTATGCAAAACCCGAGGCTGGTATTGGATTTCCTGGCGCTCTTGAACTCGTTACTCAGGTTTCATACTAATTCATTGCACAATCTGTTTCCATGTAAGCTGAATAATCAAGCAATTTTTTTTTTAACAATTGTTTACTACTTCACGCTGCTGTTAAATAGTGCAAAAACAAGGGTCTCAAAGTAGCTGTTGCGTCTAGTGCCGACCGTGTTAAAGTCGACGCAAACTTGGCTGCTTCTGCTTTACCACTCTCAATGTAAGCTGCTTAATCTCAACTTGCAATGTGGGGAATATTAGTCCTTACGATCCTTTTGTTTTCATTGCAAGGTTTGATGCTATTGTGTCAGCTGATGCTTTCGAGAATCTAAAACCAGCTCCTGATATTTTCTTGGCCGCATCAAGAATATTGGATGTTCCACCTAGTGAGGTTTGTTAGCTTTTTTTTTTAATTCGTTTCTATGATGGCAGACCTAATTGTTACATCAGAATTCTGCTTTTGGGATCGTAAACTAAGGCCTGATTCAAATTATGTTTGTGGCAACTTATTCCCAGTGTCTTGTAATTGAAGACGCACTGGCTGGAGTACAAGCTGCACAAGCAGCAAAAATGAGGTAAATAAGATCATCCATTCTTCACTGGGGGTTTTGAGTGAATCAAATGTCTTGACTGTCATATTTTGTAATAATGGTTTTTGGTTTTCTTAATTTTTTTCCGCTAGCGAACTCTTGAATATTGTTGGTTGCTGTATTCGCTTCTCTATATATTGCAGATGCATAGCTGTGACAACTACACTGGCGCAAGAGGCTCTGGAAAGTGCTGGTCCTTCTCTCATTAGAAGTCAGATAGGGAGTATTTCACTTGAAGATATTCTGAGTGGAGGAAGTGGTTCCTATAGTATGTAGTTTTGAGGATATGCTTGAACTGTCATTTTGTACCGTTAATAATGCAGACTGATGAAGCTGTTTTTGTGCCTTCTTAAAAACCTGGAAGCTGTTTTCTTCTGGGTCCTTGTACTTCCTAAAGAGAATTTCAAGAGTGGAAACAAGATCCTGCATTTAATCTATATTCTTCTTCTTGAAGTGTCTATCATGGACACTAGACACACTAGAACAGTATCACCTGATTGAAATGTATAATTGCAGATGAGAAGATGCAGCAATCTCTGGTTATGAGTTCTTCTGTACAGACTTCAGAAGCCATGGCAATACCCACAACAGGAAATGGCCCGATCCTTAACAAGGAAATAGCTACCGGTGACAAGAATTTCTCAATTGGCGGGTAAGTGTCTGTTATGCTCGTAACAATTTCACGAAGTTGTGAAAACCCATCTCTGCTTAACTGACTGGAACCACGGAAACTCATCCAAGACAGTGCTAACTGAACCCAATCTCCCCATCTAGGGGTTCTAATCCCTAGGTTTTATGTGATCCTAACTTTGTTGATTGCTGGACAATACAAACAAAGCCTTTATATAACAGCTTCAGCTTGAAGTTGCAGATATAATTTATGGGCAGGTTGCAGGGTTCTCGTCGAGAATTATTGAGATATGGAAGTCTTGGTATTGCATTATCTTGTCTCTATTTCACAGCCACAAACTGGAAGGTGAGTCACTTCGAACAGTATGAAGATGCTTTACACTTATTTATCAAATGGATGATGCATGCACTCATGTTGCTTATTAATCAGACTGTATAAAGATGTGTCTTTCCAGGCAATGCAATATGCTTCCCCTAAAGCTATATGGAACTTATTATTTGGAGTCAACAGTCCGTCTTTCGACAAGGGTGATAGTGCAGGTATTTGCTTGATTCTTCCTAGCCTTTGCGGTTAGAAACCATGAAAAAGTAGAACTAGAATTCATGCCGCCTGATTAACTTTGTGAGTTGAAGTAAAAGCCATGAAAGTCCGTATAGTCTTCCTGATGTATATACTTCTGTGTGACGTTGTGTTCATTACGTCTTCCCTTCAAGCCATCATCGTTCATATGTCTTCTGGTGCCCAAAATTGATTTCTACATGTTTTAACACAGTTTGCAGATTTGTGGTTTTCTTATATATTTATTATGTCTTCTAAGTTCTTAGGAAGAACTCACTAACCAGTTGAGATTCTTTTAGGCATGTCTCGCTTCTCTAGAGTCCAACAGTTCGTCAAGTATATTTCTGATATAGAAGCTAGGTGAGCAAGATTATGGCTTTCTTTCTACTTCATTAGCACCTAATTAATATGCACCAAGATTCATGTCATGTATCTTACTGGGTATCATGGAAATTAATTTACTTCAACTGTGTTTATTTAATTTACCATTTCAGGGGATCTACTACAACAGTCCCTGAATTCCCATCAAGACTTGATTGGCTAAATACTGCTCCACTTCAATTCCGGAGAGTAAGTTGATTAAACCACCCTTTGATAACCATGGACAGAGTTACCCATGCATCGTAATCTTTACTTTGAAGCAAAATCACTTTTATCCTCCTGCTGGAAAGGAAATGTTATGATGCCTGCTAACTAGCTAGCTCAGGCTAAATTCCTGATTCCTGAATATTTTTGTGGCAATATTCTTCCTCGATAACAAAAGTGCCTCAAGCTGTATGAAGTATCAAAAAGTGTCGAGTTTTGAACTCACATCCAGTTTATCGCGTTTTCTAACTCTTAGTGCAACTTTATGTTGTGAGTTGTTGAGCAGGATCTGAAGGGAAAAGTTGTCCTGCTGGATTTTTGGACCTACTGCTGCATAAACTGCATGCATGTGTTGCCAGATCTAGAGTTTCTGGAGAGGAAATACAAAGACATGCCGGTAGGATTTAATTAAGTCATTCCTAAAAGTGTCATATGAAGGTTTATCATCTTGTGCTTGAAACTCCCTGTATAATTGATGCTTTCAGAAATGCCGCAAACACTTCTTTTCATGTAAGATTGATTCATTATTGTTTGCTATCAGTTTACTGTTGTTGGGGTACATTCTGCTAAGTTCGACAATGAGAAGGATCTTGAAGCCATAAAGAATGCAGTCCTACGCTATAATATATCCCACCCCGTAACTGATTTCTACTCTTGTGCAATTTATTTTGGGTTTATGTCATCTGAACTTATATCCTTAGTAAACAGTCAGTTATGTTCCTTACGATTATCTTTCTCTAGGTTGTCAATGATGGAGAGATGTATATGTGGCGTGAGCTAGGTATTAATTCATGGCCTACATTTGCTATTGTTGGACCTACCGGTAAACTTATTGCACAGGTAGCGGGAGAAGGCCATCGACAGGTACTGTGAATTTAACTCTCGTCCAATGCAACAATAACTATGATAAATGCACTTACTTTACTAGGTGCAGCTAGGATGTTGGCTGCTTGCCTTTGGATGCTGATATGCAACAAGTTCTGTATTGTTTCAGGACGCTGATGATTTCATAGAGGCAGCTCTTCAGTATTATGGCAAGAAAAAGATCCTAGATAGCACCCCGATTCCCCTAAATTTGGAAAAAGATAGAGACCAACGTCTCTACAATTCGCCTTTGAAATTTCCTGGAAAGCTAGCGATTGATCTGCTTAACAACCGACTGTTCATCTCAGACAGCAACCACAACCGAATAGTAATTCTTATGTTCTTCTTCAGTACCTTGACCCCTCGAGCTCAAATGAATACATGTTTAGCATTACGATGAGATATGCAGTGTTGATAGTGATTGGTACTTATCAGTCTTGTTTACTTCTGTTGGAGCTAGGTGGTAACGGACCTTGCTGGAAACTTTATTTCGCAAGTTGGTAGCACAGGAGAGGAAGGGTTACGTGATGGTTCATTTGACAATGCCACCTTTAATCGTCCTCAGGTAATCAGTAAGCATTTAGAATTTCACCAGGTACTTTACATTAGCTCTGGATAGTGATTAGTGAAGTTGGCCAAGGAAGTGTGATTCTATATTTCTATGTTCTAGCATGTACATGAACTGTTCCTTTTGCTCTACGGTTCTGTAGGGTCTGGCTTATAATCCAAAGAAAAATATCCTCTATGTTGCAGATACAGAAAATCATGCTCTGAGGTTAGTCAACACTTTTCGCTATGAATTAGCAACACTTCAAACATAGCAAAATGTTTCAGCTTAACAGAAGAAAGGGTTTGATTAGGATATTATTTTTTATGTGATGATCTGTTTTTGTGCTTCTGCTGTGATGCAGAGAGATCAATTTGGTTGATGATACAGTGCGAACACTTTCTGGAAATGGAACCAAAGGCTCTGATTATCAAGGGGGAGGAAAAGGCACTGACCAGGCAAGTATATGAAACATCTTTCAGTGGCGCTGATGGGTTATCTGCTTATACACTTGCCAAATTTGTAATATTCATGATTGAAAGAAAACAACTTTCCGAGCCTGCATTGACATGCTACGGATATCTACATCACTTGTTGCAGCTTCTCAACTCCCCATGGGATGTATGCTACGAGCCTATCAATGAAAAGGTATACATTGCTATGGCTGGCCAACACCAGATATGGGAGCACAACACAGCCGATGGTATTACTAAAGTGTTTAGTGGTGATGGCTATGAAAGGAATTTGAATGGTTCAAAGTAAGGCATCAACTGGATTTCGTATTATATATAACCCGATTTTTTTATATGTTCCGTTAATATGTCGAACCCAAAAATTTGGTATAAATGTCTTGTGCTAATTTTTGGGACAGCTCTAAGAACACCTCATTTGCTCAACCTTCTGGGATTTCGTTTTCCCGTGGTAAGATTTTTGAATGTTTAGGCAACTCTACTCACTAACCAAGATATATTGCTTTGATTAAATTGTTGGTATCTTTATGAGAGGTTTTCTTTGATTCTTGTCAACAGATTTGAAGGAGGCATATATTGCTGATAGCGAAAGTAGCTCTGTCCGTGCACTTGATCTGAAGACCGGAGGGTCTAGGTTATTGGTTGGTGGAGACCCTATTTTCCCTGATAATTTGTTCAAGGTAATTCAGTCCACTATTGAATAATCCTTTTCCGAGTTGATTTTCTCGCTCAAGGCTTCACACCACGACCAACAATTTTGGTCCTGAAACTATGCAGTTCGGAGACAGTGATGGAGTAGGATCTGAAGTGCTTCTTCAGCATCCCCTGGGTGTAATTTGTGCAGCGGATGGTCAAATCTACATAGCAGATAGCTACAATCACAAGGTAACTTATAACGAACTGATGACACGAGATCTGTAAGCATTGATGCCTTAACAATTTGCGAGCAGAAATTTGTCTAAGTGATTGTAGTTGATTGTTAAGAGTTTATCCTTTTCGCTTGACAGATCAAAAAGCTAGACCCCGCAACTAGAAGAGTTACAACAATTGCTGGGACAGGGAAAGCTGGTTTCAAGGATGGAACAGCATTAGATGCTCAGGTTAGAGACATAATTTACCGAAATTTTTACTCAAGTTTGGTAGTTATTGATTCCTTTTTATTCAAGTTTGCTTGAAATATCAGTTACACTGCATTTCTTTGGGTTTTTCAGCTCTCTGAACCATCTGGAATCATTGAAGTGGAAAGAGGTGAATCTCTTCCTGTCATAACAGAATAATAGTCTGTGATAATAAATATCTATCGACAGACGTGAAATTTAGCAGAATGCAGGAAGACTGACCATAGGACTTCGATCGTTTTTCTCGGTGAAAATGTAGGAAGGCTGATCATAGCCGATACAAACAACAGTGTGATCAGGTGTCTGGACTTGAATAAAGAGGAAGCTGAACTTAGTACGCTCGAGCTGAAGGGTGTTCTCCCTCCGGCCCCAAGATCGAGATCGTTGAAACGTCTGAGGAGAAGGGCATCAGCCGACACGCAAATTGTTAAAGTCGATGGTGTTTACTCCAACGAGGGAAAGCTATTGCTGAAAATTTCATTACCCGAGGAGTACCATTTCTCAAAGGTTTACCATGTCCTGACTTTAGATTTCCTCTCATTTTCCCTCTGCTGAATTAATTGTTGTTCGAATTTTAGCATTATGTTTTCTTTCATGCAGGAAGCAAGAAGTAAATTCACAGTTGATGCTGAGCCCGAAGATGCACTGACAACCAATCCCTCGGATGGATACCTTAGTGCACAAGGAACTGCTTTGATCCACTACAAGAGATCATCCGCCTCAGCTTCAACCGGGAAAATCGTGTGCAAGGTATTCGCTTATCTACTCGTATTTCGAGAAAAGAATGATGTTGGTTTTCGAGAGTATTGATACTTGATGAGCAAGTAATGTCTGTTATTTACAGGTATACTATTGCAAGGAAGATGAGGTTTGTTTGTACCAATCTCTTATGTTCGAGGTACCGTTCGAACAAGAAAATAGCGAATCTACATCATCAGAATCAGAATCAGAGGTCACACTTGCTTACCTTGTGAAGCCCAAGGGAACAACCGGTTTGCAGCTGCCGGCCTCCGGCTAAGAGTTCTGTTAGATCCTTTCTTCTCCTTTTTTCTCTATTTATATGTAAGGAGACTGGAAATATTCTTCTACATTCTAAATGTTGGTATGTAAATGAATAAAATTTGTATTAGTATATAGTATACAAAGGTATAGCATCTCCCTTTTCAGAGACGGAAAAGTAAAAGAGTATGTGTTTCAATTTGTGACAGTTCCTTCATTATTTGCCAGGAACCTGTACTTATCCTTCCTAGTCAAGCTGGTGGATTCAAAGTTCATAGCTTCCCCAATCTTTGACTGCACATAATTCGAAACCTCAATCCCGGACTTACCTCTACCCTCCTCAGTGGAAATCATCCATTCAGGCAACTTGTCAAGGATTCTTAGAGTACAAGTAAGCCAAGGGTTCATCAGAGCGAACAACGGGTCAAACCCTTTCAACCCGCCAGCAGTTGTTCCATAGAACATATTGCTCTTCATATCGATCGCCACGGGAACAATGTCCTTCCCTACCTCAGCAAACATCGGACTAAATCTTAGTAAGTAAGGTTCCCGACAAGTTGTTCCTTCAGGACACAATGCAAGGTCACCTTTGCTCAGCAGATCCTTGATCAGCTTCAAATCCTGTTCTTTGTTCCTAGTGATCCGAATGGTCTTGATTGGCGCCAACACCTCCGAGAACTTGCTCAAGCTGTATGTGACGGCTGTGAGGGGCTTGTTTAAGCACATGGAGATGTATAACGGGTCGAACAAGGTCTTGTGGTTGGAGACATAAAGGGTGCCCCTCTTTGATGATGATGCTTTGTCATGAACATCTGGTTCTGAGTAGAAGCCTCCCATTCCTACGAAATGGAAGAGAGGGATTGCAAGTTCGAACGGAAAAAGGGTGCCAATTGCCATTCGGATGATGAACAAGAAGAATCCGAATGGTAGCCAGATGAACATTGCCAAAGTTGCTGTTGGAGTTGGTCTGAATGCCAATCTTCCGTCGTGGAAGATGAGTGGTTTTGGATACTTGTTTCTTGGAAGGGTTTGCCAACTTCTCTTCTCTGCTGCTGTGACCATGTTAAGTGCCTAACATAACACATCCAAGAAAGCAATTAGTGAATAATATAAAAACCAATCTGAACCCTCTCCTCCAAAAACCTGCATTATTGGGATGCAATGATTCTTAACATGATATTAGAGGCTTTAAAGATCGACAAATCTCAGTTTTGAATCCCGATAGCCCCCAATCCGGCCCATAACTTGCCGAATCTGTTTGGGGGGGGGGGGGGAGCAGGTTAATGAATAATATAAAAACCAATCTGAGCTCTCTCCCAACAACTCGAGTTATCGGGATACAACAGTTCATAACAGTATCATATTCACCAACCTTGATTTCACTACTGAAACTCAGCTGATCATTAGCTTTGATCCTTTGTTCCATCATACCAGTAAAGTAGCCATGAACCACAACCATCTCTCTGCCTAGAACACCTTCAATCCCCAAGTAATGCTTAAGAAACCCTTCCACCATGATTCTAGGGAAACTTGTGACGCAAACTACTTTACTCATTCCGTACGATCTCATCACCCTCTCGAACCCTTCAAGACCAACATCTTCAAGAAAGAACTTGGGCAGCACACTTCTTCCAACCCTAAAGCTCTCTGCTTTAAGCCCCACAAAGCTCACAAAGACCATGACACTCAATCCCATCTCGTCCCCAAGTAAGCAGATCAAAGGGTAGAGAAGCAACAGAAATAATGCCCTCAGTGGATTTCCAGCTTCAAATGCCACCAGCATGAAGTAGGGAAACACTGATGGTGACTTCAGCAAGGTTTCTTCCATGTTGAACACCAGCATGTTTCCTGAAACTGGTTTGGAGAAATCTGCGTGGAGATTATTATTATTATTATTATTACTTGATATCCTGGAGAGATTGAGCTTACAGCAGAACTTGGTGATGATGGTTTTGGGAAGCAAGAGAAAAGATTCAAAATATGATATCTTTTTAGCCATGGCTTTTTTCTTCAATTTGTTCTTCTGCTGGCTTGTTATTCTGTTATATACAGAAGAAATGAAACAAAGAACAGTTCTGGAACTGTCCTAAGAAAAGACAAGGGCCAAACTGTCTTGCTGCAATTGGACTTTAGATGGTAGGTATATAACTGTTTCCTGATGTTAACACAGTATTCATCTTAATTCGTTGCGTTTATATCTAAAAGAAGTTGTGATTAGGCCATTTGTCTGGTGAAATGGACATGACAAGACAAAGTTAAGGTAGGATTGATGGTTACATGCATGAATGATGTTGCAGTGAAAGTTTGACAAGTATCATATCATATCCAAAGGCTGGCTGGCTGGCTAGCGACTGAGTTAGTGACTTTTGGGTTGTGATTGAAAGAGAAGCAACAAGATCTACCGAATGCCACATGTTTACAGACTGGTTTCTATCAAAGTATTTATGAACACAAGGTCCATTTCTCGATTACTTGTCAAGCTAAGTATGCAGCTTATTTATTATTCCCTTCATTCACACGCATTTCACAACTTGGAAGAAGACATTTCCAGAGAGCCCAGAACCAATCATCATATATGTTGGATAAATGGAGTCTAGGAGGCGTTGGGCCGGAGAATGGATGCGGGCTGCACATAATTCTTATCTGCTATCTTCACTTTTTTGTATGTGGGCCTGCAGTACAGGTGGCGTGTCGACATAGCAGCCATGTAGGATCATTATCGGTTGTGTTATGAAAACCGGCTAACGAGATATAGTGGCATGCGGTGCAGAACCTAAATTATTGTAATATATGATGTAAGCATGAAAGATTAGAGTGGTATGAATTATACTCCATTTAAAATTCACCCACCCAGATGAGGCAAATCTCCTAAGTCGTTTTGATAAGTAATTTGAATTAATGTAAGCGATCTCATTCCAGAATCGATCGAACAATTTGGCAACAAGATCACACCTAACTACAATGATATACTAGATTACATGCACATCTAACTAGTAAGTGAAGTACATCCAAATCTATCATGCCCCCACAAGATAATGATGTGCAGAACAGCATCAATCTCGACTTCAAAACATGATAAAAATGCTGGATGGCATCCAAAATACTCTGTCGGATTCTTCCATGTCTACAAAATTAGCACACACACCTTTCTAATCTATGCCATTGTCGTCTACATACGGGTGCAGCAACTGCAGATAGGCAATCATCTTAATCCAATCCGCCATCGATCAAACACAAACATACATTACATGTAGAGAGAGCTAGTTTAGTTTGAAAGCACTTACTCTTGATGATAGTCATGGTGGAGGTGGCCAGAACAACTTCGATAACTCTTGGAAATTCTTCAATGGAGTCACGTCTTGACGTTTCAAATCAAACACATACATGTTATACCAACACACGAATGTTTTTGACATGTTCTCTTTCTTTACTTGGTGCATTGTTAACGAAGAAAATGCAGTTCTGCGCAGAGCGGCCATGTAGATCAGAGGACAACGATGGAGCAAATCCAGATCCGTAGCCTATGAATAGCACATCGTCCCCGATGAGCTCCCCATATCCACCCATGTCTTCTCTTGTTCGTTTAGCTTATACACCTTGAAAGCGGGTGAAGCCTGCCTACCCAGTGAAGTAGGATACTTATCTACTAACAGCAATGCACCATCGTCCTTCGATTGAACCAAAGTCCTCTTCGAACCACCAAGATCGGGCATGACATTTTCAACTGCAATCGTTTCGGGGCTAGCATACTATCAGCTCGCCGTTTACCCCAACCATCACAACTCTCCCCGTGTAGTCAACAGCAAGCAATTTTCCCCTGTGAACAATCACATCATGATACCGAAATGCATCATCTAAAACCATCCACTTCTGATCTTGGCTCTAAAATTTCACCAATTGACGACTTGACGGGCTATCCTTGTCGATGGCCAGTAGCATGAATTCTTTGCTATTTGGCTACTTCATTGCGGTCTTGATAGAAATGGACGGTGTTAGGTTATGCATTTCAGTATCAAGATGTGATTGTTCACAAAAGAAATTGCTTGTTCTTGATCCAGCCCAATCTCGAGTCTAAAATTATCAAATTATGAGTTGGCCTTGTAATTATACGAAATTGGCCCAATGTATACTTTAATTAGCAAAATTTATAATATAATTATAAATTAATAACAAAGTGTATGGATGTTTTGAAAATTTCTTAATTGTTTTCTTAAATATATATTAGCTATGAATTTTTTGACGATTTCTTAGGGGTTGTTTGATTCATGATACGTAGGGGTGATATTGGCCCAATAAATAAAATTATATACATCGTTTTATATTCATCTATGATGTTGATCCAACTCAATCTCGAGTCTAAACCCATCAAATTATGATTTAGCCTAATAATTGTATGAAATTGACCCAATGTATACTTTAATTAGTAACAAAAGGTATATATTTTTTTGAAAATTTCTTAATTGTTTTCTTCAATATATCTTAGCTATGAATTTTTTGATGATTTCTTGGTTGTTTGATTCATAATATCTAAAAGTCATATTGGCCCGATAGTTAAAATTATACACGTCTTTTGATATTCATCTAAAAACTTAATACAAAACAGTCAATTTAGAAAAGACTCGTAATAACACAAATGAACAAATTTGCAATGCTGGATGTGACACACATTCGTCCATTTTCGTAATAATTTCGTTCGAGTTTTGTCTAAATCCGGAAATTCTTTCATATTAAAATTCGACCACCAATATAAAACCCCGGAAATTATACATCTATACGATCATTCACTAACGGATTTACGCATACATTTTCATATTTCTGTGACATGCCTACACATCATATATGAACACAGTCCCACAGTAGAGCCAAGTTATCAGGAATGACTTACAGATCGATTCTTCCCGACAACAATATGGAAAATAGGTATCAATAATTAATAAATATGAAATCAAAGGAGAAAGATGGTACCATAAAGAGGACTTGCTCTCATGCATATTCATCAGCCCAGAAGATATCTTCTTTTTAAAAATTTTATTTAAAAGCAATACATCCTGCTTGGCCTTTCGCTTCATCGATCGATTGTGTACAGCTTCCTCGATCGCGACTAGATCGAGGACGAGCTAGCTGGGTGCAAGCAGCAAGTACTCCAAAACAACGCAATATCCCACAGCCTCTTAAAAAACCATACAGCTTCCCCCATTTTGATTCCCCAGCATATATATATATTTCCCTGTAGATACATACATACCACTTACATTTGTTAACAACTAGCATTTGCATAGGATCTCAAAGGCACGGCCCCGCATATACAAAATTAACCTGCCGATCGATCACATATAGATGTTTTAATTCGATTGAGAGATGATCGTTAGTTTATCGTCTAATGGCGGAATTAGGGACCGCGCGCCCAAGAAGTGACGATGGAAGTCGTATGTAAACAAAATTAAAGTCTAATTACCGGAACTTTCATACTCGTCCATCCCCGAACTTGAAATCCTGCCTAACGTTTCCGACCATTCTCGTCCTACTGTGGCTCTTGAAATGAAAGCACGTACGGATAGCTAGCTAGGCTGCAGCTAGCAAACGTGTCAGTTTGACCATGGAAGCTCAAAGCGTGCATACATGATCTAGTGGGAGTTAGTAAAACCCTAAAGTGAAACCCTAGCTAGCTAGCTATCTATACCTTGCTGTAAATTAAATTCTAACTTTTACAAATACGTGGTATAATTAAAACCCTAGACAAATAATAAATACATACATATTAATTATAATGAAATTCTTTAAGGGGACTAATGATAATATATAATAATAAATCATAATAATACAATATGATGAGATGAGGTAGACATCTATGTGCCCTACAAAATCTGATTATTATGCAAATCTAAGAGGACTAACCCCAGAAAAAAATATTAAATATTAATTTTGAAGATCCTCTTACGCTAGCTAGTGGTTTGTGTGGGAGACAATGCTTTTTTATTTGGCTTTTTAATTTTTAAAATGAATTAAAATAATTAATCTCTATATATGATCCCTCTTGCCTTGGACGTCCTCCCAACTATTTTTTTAATTTGTTTTATATATAAAAAAGAAAAGCATAATAATCAGATGGGAAAAGGACACAAAGATAAGAAAGATGGAATAAAAAATTAATATTTTGTATAGCAATCACAGAGATTTCCAATAAGGGAGAACAGAAACCTTAGACATTTAATCTGTAACAGTAGTGCTCAATCATTCAAAACAGAAATTATATTATTTAATTTGGTATTATTTGATTTATGGGGGGGGCACGACACTTTAATTTTGCCACTCATGGGGGCAGAAAATCTTCAAACAAATCTCTGTGAAAAAGAAACCCCTCATTCGAAGATGGACATTAATTAATTAATTAATATGGAATTAATGTTAATTTTTTATTTACTATATGCTTAATTAACCTTAGTGTTCAAGCATAAGCTCAACCACGGGGAGAAAATCAGTCTCGATCGCACAAATTTGGAAAAGCTATACGTGTTTTTAGATAATAAGGAAAAAGAAGGAGATTATCGTTCGTTTCGTATAAAATCGGGGGACTAAAAGAAAAAAAGATTGATGATCTACTTGAATTAAAGAGTAATATAATTCAAGCTAGCTAGACCAATTTAAGGTCTTTTTGGCTAAGGAAGACGAACTCTACTTGAATCGGAGCTTTGGTCTCTTTAAAGTTCGGGATTAAATCTAACACGGATGGAAGATCGATCAAATTAGTGAGAGTAAGTACTATTGATATTAGTTTAACTTATATTGTAACAAAAATCTTCAAATTGAGAATCATAATTTCACATGAATCTTATATGATTCCAGCTAAGTGGAGTAAGAATCTGGGTTGGATATCCCAATCCCAACACAATCAGGATTGACAAGTTCAATCATCAACAGCCAAAGATCAAAGCTAGATCAATTACTAAAAACCCAGCAAATGAGCTTACCATCTTAACATATTCGGATCGACTTCGGATGATGATCAAGAGTAGTGCATTATCGGAGGAGCAGAGCTAGAGTGATCATCATGATCATGACTCGACGACGATCCCCTCCCACCAAAACCCAGTGGTTTCTTCTTCTTCTTCTTGTAAGGAATCCCCCGAGCCTTCGCCTGGCAATCCCTAACCTCCCTGAGATAAACCCTAATCGCCCCACTAGCAAACGGGTTCGTCTCAGGGGACCCACCGTTCTCCTCATAGGCAGCCCTCAGCCTGCCTATAAGGGCGTCAAGGCTACCCCACGCCTGCCTGAGAGGGCAGGTGCATGGAGCAGGTGGCTCGGGCTGGCCGTAAAACATGCAGCCCTGGATGTGGACCTTAGTCTTTCCGAACTGGTCGAGGTAGCGGAGGAAGTCGATGACGTGGCTGCAGTTGCAGTGGGAGAGCGGGACGGGAGGCCTCTGGTTCTTTAAGTACTGCCCGAACGTGTTCCAGTCTCTCCTCTTCTGCGACTCGTACCGGCTCGGAGTCTGCAGGGACGGTTGCTGCTGGTAGTTGTGGTGAGGATCAGGTGCAGTGGATCCTCCTCCTTCACCGATGAGTTCCTTGCCTCTGTGGTTGCTTGACATGATGATGAGGGTTTTGGGAGTTTGTGAGGTTGGGGTGATAACTGATTAATAATAAGTCGAGTAGAGAAGAGAGGGAAAAGTTAATATTCTGCTAAATAAGGCAAAGGTGGGGGAATAATGGAGATTTAGGGGGTGAAAGGAATAGGAGAAGGGAAATGGAGGAGGAAGAAGGAGATGGGGTTCACATCATTGAGGTGACATCAAAAAATAATATTAACTAAGTGGGGGCTATGCCTTTGCTTTCTAATTTGCTAGCTATAGCTCTACATTTTTTTTATAAAATTGAAATTTTTTGTTTAAGATAAAAAATAAGAAAATAAATTGTTATTGGAGTTGTTTTAGTGGTATAACATGCGTAAGGTTTTGAGTTCAAATTCAGCATACTTTGAAAAATGGACATCTGCTTATTTTCTATTTTATATTGATCGAAACTTTCGGTTTATCTCATAAAAAAATAAAAACAAAATAAATTAGTGTTCATTTTATAAGATAAACAAGATTTGAATTTAAAATTTTTGGATAACTAGACACATGTTTTGCCACTAAATTGAAGTTTAATTTTTTGTTTATGTTAATGTGGTTGTGGGTTTTGTTTGTTTATGATAAAAGAAAGAAACTCGCATTAAGCATAGATAATGAGTTAAGTGAGGAAAATGAGTTGTATATAAAGAGAATGGAAAGAAAAGGATAAAAATGAGGACTAAGGATTATGGGTATTTTACTATTTTTACTAACAAATGGATTGTGCATAGAAAATTGACAAAAAAACAAGTTAATTCTCAAATATAATATTTTTTGAAATATAAATAGGCAGAATTAGTAAAATATGTTGAAATATATCAATTTTAAAACTCCGAACATGAATGAGAGGGGCATCAGCCATGTACCTGCATCTACGGTTTGATGTATATGTTTTCAATCGTCTCGAATGGACAATAAAAATATTAGGTTTAGTATCGTTGATCTTGATTTGGGTGCCTAATTCGCTTGCTCTAATATTTTGTTGAGAATTTGTTATAATAACATATATAGCACTAAGTTCCAGCTCTGAGGTAAGAAAGAGAATATAAAAAATCGTAGAAAAAAAATGTACTAAAAAATGATTTAATTTTCTCTTTATAATTATGATTGATTACTTTTTACGGGCATATTAGAGCAGTATTTATATCGTTGGTGTCGGACGGTGTGGTCTCTTCTGAACAGTTGGACCAAACGACTCCTTATTTAGGCCTATTTCTAGTGGGCCATCCGTATGCATGGTACGTATATTGTATACATGTATGTATACACACAATTACACATACAATTAATTGTATAATTTTACTTAATTATGTATGTGTACAGGTTAGCAACAGTGTCACAAATCACAACATATCCACCGACAAATGCAAAGTTCAAATACTTGATGTCTAACCAGTAACCAATCAGGTTGCAGCTTTTTCAATTTGTTCAACTAATCAAAACAAAAAATAACACAAACTGTACGTTCCAAAAAAGAACATAAATAATAAATTAATAATTAGAGCAATTCGTATCTATTGACGTAAGCCTTATCTATCTGATGCAGTGATGTGTATTTTATTTTAATAATCAAACCCTTTGAATAATTTTTTTTTATATATAAAACAAACTCTTGAGTTTGTATCAATCTTGACTTATAATATCCGGAAATAATTTAAATGGAGTTGCTTTAAAATTAGAGTTGTGTGTCGAATCTAATTTTATCTCACCTATGAACACATATCTTGGTCTATTCGGCGGGTGGAATCTTGAATTTTTTTTATTTTAATAAAAAAACTTAAATCGTGTATTTTGAAAACTAATTTTTTTATTTATATCCAAATTTAATTTTACATTTCATTTACCAAACGAACCACTAATATATATTTTTATTTTTTATGTGAAGATTTATAATGATGGAGAAGTCTAGTCCAAAAAAAACCATTTAATTTTCTTCTGTGGAAAAAGGATTTAACATTGAGACTCATTCTCTGGTGGGACGTGGGGGTTGATACCAAAAACATCATTTTCCTCAGTAAATAAGTTAAACTTTGGTTTAATTAACTACACATGATAATCATTTTCCTTAATAGTCTGTTTTTTTCTTCCTCTTCCGGATGAGGTAGGTTTGGAATCCAGGCAAAAAAGGTTTTAGGATTTTCAGGACGATCCTGGATTGTTGGATTTTATTAGTTTTAGATTTAACGGTATGTATAAAAAAGGCATGAAAGTCTTTTCAATAAAAATTATTTAATTTATTATTTGTTTCGGTTTGAGTTTGAGTTTAGTGTTTTGGTTTTGGGTTTAGACGTTTAGTATTAGGATTTTGGTTTCGATATTCGGTTTTGATTTTAAATTTTGGGTTTTAGATTTTGGGTTTGGATTTTTAGGTTTAGGGCTAGAGTATTAGGTTTTCAATTTTGGATTTTAAATTTTAGATTTGGATTTTAAGTTTTGAATTTTTAAATTTAGGGTCTAGAGTACTGAGTTTTTAGTTTTGGATTTCAGATTTTGGTTTCACATTTGAATTATCCAAAATACAAAAAATGCTGAAAACCTGAATATTAAAAATAAAATTGGAAATACCAAAAATGCCCTCATGATCAGAAATCCTGAAAAATCCTAAAACTTTTTCGTATGAATTTAAAATTGCTCTCCTTCCAAATAATGACGCATTGATGCTACGTTGAAAGTATCTGGTTTATATTTAAGAAATTATTGCCCGCCTAAGAATGACAAAAATTTAGAATCCCAGATCATAGTACCCTTTTTCATGTAATTACATACATAATGTTTTCTTATAAGTGATTGTTTATTTTAATTTGGATAGAATGGGTTTTACTTCTATTGTGAATAGGGCCGAAATTGAGTTAACGGGATAATATTTATAGTTTGATCTGGAATACGGGATTTCATCCCAGTGATTAGTGTGATCGGAGCAATTAAAGCCATTAGCTTTGAGACAATCGACTGATTCTAGTCTCTTATGAATGTTGAAAACCTAGCCAAAATGAGCCAAGTCACTCGATCGCTCAAAAGAATGAGCCAAAACGAGATGAACCATTTTCAATAAAAATCTACTAAAATGGACGGTCAAATTCAAACGATCAACCAACATTATAAACCTTTCACCGAGCACATGTAACAAAATATATCTCCAAGTAAGGAGAAACTAGTTTATGTTTATAACATAGATGAAACGTTAATGATTAGTTTGCATGAATTGCCAAATTGGTGCGATTTGGTCAGATTAGTCCTTCAACTTCCAAAAATTACATCTCGGTCACTAAAACTCTGAACCAACACGATCTTCAGAGGTATTTCACATTACTGTAATAATTCTCAAATATTATTATATTATTATTAAAAATGAGATTAGTTTCTAAGTGGCTATGATTTGAGAGGTGGAAGGAAACCTGAGCCACACGATCAAATTATATATTATATATAATATTTGATGGTAATTAAATTGACAGCTGACCAATCTTTATTGGGTCCCATCCTCAAAGATACCCCCTCAATTACTAGTAAAAACTTATTAATTAATTAACTAAAAATTAGCAAATTAGGAGCAATTGAATTGAATTAATCAATAAAATTAGTCAAATGATAAGCCAAACTTGAATGCAGAAGCAATCAATTATATGATTTCAAGTGATGTTATCGTTAGTTCTACAGTGCGTGTTTTGGTGAACGAATCGGGAGAGAATCATTTTAGGATTACCCTTGACGTCCACCTGTCAAATATCTGTAGGGAACATCAAACACAAACATCAACAAACATTCAGAAACTCTAAAACATAAAAGTCAATGGGGTATCGGTGTGTTCGTCCCGCCGCCTGCAAGGGCATGGATAGCTAATGGCGTCAAATTTCGATCTAATACTCTCACCTTGCTAATAGCATTTCCCTAATTAAGATTAGGTAGACCTACTTGTCAAGCATATAAGTAGACTTAAAAGGAAACATGAAGCTTTGAAATAACTTGACATATGTAGACAAACTAACCCAACAACTTAACCATCCTTACAAGGTAAAATTTGTTGAGAGTACTAAAATACCCTCGAAGCATCCATCCATCCACAACTCTACCCTTACCGAAAGTTGACATTCATCGGCATCACTAGCTAGGTTTTCGTCACACCATTGTTTGTCATCTTTCCTTTTTAGTTTCTTTCACTCTGATGAGCCCATAACAGTAATTTCCCCTTTCCTTATGTCTAATCCCCAGCCTAGCTAAACGGTAAAAATCAAGCTTACGTACGTCTTTCACCGGCTTTTTGGTGCTCGTCTCCCTTTCTATTTCTCATAGGTGCTTCTACAATTGTATGGTTCCCCACTTACTCCCCATTTGTCCCTTTTCTAGCTATCGATTGCCGATCGATAATATCGGATCCAAAATGGTGCAATGCACTGAATTCAATAATATATAAAAACATCATAATCAACCTTTAAATATGAAGAAAATTACGTAATCAACCTCTAAAAACATCATATAGACTTAGCTATGTGTGGATTGGGAGAGGCATTCTCTGATGGTTTTTGTGCTCGGAGGAGAAAGAAAATATTGCATGTCGAACAAATTAGATAATTAATCTGATTGATATAATTAGTAGGTATGTGCATATGACTAGGATATTATTCCTGCGCCATTAG
This sequence comes from Linum usitatissimum, assembly GCA_030674075.2. Classification (NCBI taxonomy): domain Eukaryota; kingdom Viridiplantae; phylum Streptophyta; class Magnoliopsida; order Malpighiales; family Linaceae; genus Linum; species Linum usitatissimum. Next base: position 4,397,756 of record JAUJYP020000285.1, on the reverse strand, counting down.
TCGGTCAGCCACGGGCGACCGGTACGGTTTACTGAGCTTGAGAGTTAGAGCGGCCAAGATTCTAGTCTCCCTTAACAATTCAAATAGGGATGTTGCTAATCACATTCAAGTTTACTAAGTTTCTTTTCTAGTTTCATTTCTAGGTTCAGTTTTTTCTTTGTTTTTGGTTTGTGTTTGTCTTGTTGGTGCTTGTTAGTGTCCTTATCTTTTATGTTTAGGGTGAATCCCTATTGGATTGTCCGTTTATTGGAGAGAAATGATTGAGGTCTTTGCTATTGCCAAGATCCGCAATCCATGCTAGCCTCGTTGGTGAGAACTACATCTCTGATGAGACATCCTGTACACCTCACTTTACTATGTCTCGATAAGGAATATAAATAATATTATTTTTTGTCAAAAAAAAGTAGGTACATGCATAAATAGTGTTCTGACACTCAATACACATTAATTTTTTTAATTAATGATATCAAGGAAACACTTTTTGTTCTAAAACCTTCCATGTTTTTCATTATCATGGGTAATAATCATAATATTCGAGCAACATTTGACTTTTATTATGTCTTACATTACACCATTAGTTTGGTTAATCGGTTATTACATGTACATAAATAATGAACGATTAGTATTTATATCTCATTTTTTTTATCATTAATTAAAACAAAATAAGTGATAGCATCTTCTCCCAGTTGATATTTAACTACCACTGTCGCAAGATCATGCTGGTTAATCAAAATGAAACCATTATCAATCAAATCAATTGTACTAAACTTGGAGCAAGTGATCAACCAAAACAATTGACCAATATATTCAACAACTCAAACACTATGCATACACACAAAGAGAGTAGCCGATATACTTTTATATTTGACTATAAAAAAGTTTAGTTTGGATTTCTAATCGTTTCCTTCATGCATGCAGACAGTAATTAAGCCAATTTGAAAATTTTCAATACTAATAAAACCTTTAAAAAATATTTTTTTAAAAAACTTTATTTGGCTACTATTTGAAGGGTTTAACATGTTTAGACCTTAATTTTTAGACATTACCAACATGCATGTCGAATATTAGTCAATTTGAAAATTTTTAATTTTTATGTCAAAATTGATCGATTCCGTTTGTTATACTGCATAATTTGACCATGTTGGAAATGACTAAAAAATTCAAGTTTCACTATGATAATCCCGGTAAATAATGGTCAAATGAAATTAAAAACTAATTGTACTCGGTAGTGTTGAAAATTTTCAAATTGATTTACTTTCTTCGTGCATGTGATGGGAAATTTCTAAAAATTTAAACAGAAGTTTTTATAATCGAAAGCACATACATTTCCACTAACAACAACAATCGCAACTCTTAAAAATCATCGATGTCCAATAAGGGAAAGTGTGGAACCATAGATACGAACAGAGATAACCCACAATTTGCTGCTAATAATTCGGATCCTCGGTATCAGTCCCTAGTAGTCATTTGAAACAGTATCTTGGAGATAGCTATAAGGTGAATGGAGGGGGGAATCTTTCAAAATTATGACTGGACTAAATTCAACTGTCCCCTGCTTTAACCCTTGATGTGATGATCATCAGTTGGTTCAGCACTGCAACTGTGAACTTAATCTGGTCACTTTGTGAACCAATTAGCTAAGATAGCTTTGCCAGTTTTCCTTTCCGTTTTCGGACTTCACATGCATGATACCGATAGGGGGTGGGGTACGTACTTGTTCAACAATTACTCACTCTCTTTACTCATATCACTAAGCTTCTCTCTTTGGTTTGGTTTCCAGAGTATACCGATTTGCGCCCCCCCCCCCCCCTGAGAACCAACCAAACAAAACTTCACATCCAAACCTTTTTCCCCAACTGTTCACTACACCACTACTGTCCCTACTCTCTTACACTCTAGTGTTCATTTTCCTTTCAAGCCTAACTCATCAATTTGGGGCCGACAATCTTAATTTCAAAACCAAAGTGTAAATGATAAGTAAAATAATAGCCCATGTATGTAAAATATATCGAGAGAGGATTAATGCGGGACTCAAAACATGCATAATCGTCGAATTTATGTCCAAATAATGGAATAACATACGGTTAATGTGATAATCAGGTACTAGATAAAACAAAAAAAATTGTAAATGTTTTAGTACAAAGAACAAATGTGAAAAAAGTGAACAGTGGGAGTTCACAGTATAGCTCAAGCTAGCTCATGGAAAATAAGATGTAAAACGAGGTTGTTTGTTTTTATAAAAAGAAATAAGAAAATATATATTTGATTGTATAAACTTTTTATTTATATAAAACGAACTGACCGTCGACAAAAACCCTATCACGTCAAACATTAAATATGAATTTTGTTAGCATTTAATTCGCCAACATGATTTGGTCTTAAAATCAAACCATAGATATATTTTTATGTGTTAAGAAAAAGAACAGAAGTAACTAAGTAACAAACATATTCATAGCTGGATCAACGTTTTCGGCTAGCTTAGCTCTTCTTAGTTTTCAGAACAGATACGTGGGCCGAGAGCTGAAAACAAAAGCAGTTGCAGATCCAGCTAACTGCAAAGGATGTTGGGCCCAAAAAGTCCTCGTGGACCAAAATGTTTTCCATTGAGGCCCGTGTTACAAATTAGGGTCTTGTTGGCCCCCTAGCTTAGTTGCCCAACGCAGTGCCTATACACAGCAATTTGTAAATGGATAATTCCGTCCAACTTGGTTGCTCCAAACAAATCATTGTATTAACTTGGTCGTCAAAACACAAACACTATACAATCAATTGTACTACTTTACGAGATGTGTGACCATAATATTTATAATTTTTTATCATATCCATGTGGTATAAGACTCGATTAGGCTAATGAAAATGGACTAATGTTGTAATCAATTGTTTATAATAAACAACATTTTTAAATAAACCAAGAAAAAAGATTAATAAACAACATTTTTAAATAAACCAAGAAAAAAGATTAATAAACAACATTTTTAACTAGAATTTAGCTAGCACGCTAAATGGCATTTTTTATTCGCCACGACTTATACGTGTATAAAGAAATATATATAGGAATATAGTTAAAATGGATTAACATATAATAGATTCGGTGTTTCTTATTGATCCCGATTTTTTCTCCATCCCACCAATTGGATTGCACCTCTATTATCTTTAACTTCTCTTTCTTATTTTTAATTTTTTTCACATTTTTTTCTCATTATTTTGTTTTCCTTCCATAACTTTCTATATATTATTTAAAATATGTTATTATCTTCACAAATGTTATTCATTATAATTTTTTGAATATAATGACATTAATTTTAATATGCTTAATTTATTTGTAAGAACAAATATTCATCCAATATTGAAAGTTATACCGTTTATTCAGAATCTCAAATCATTATAAAATATATCAAAACATCTTAAATTAAAATAATATATGGTTCGACTAACATACTCAATGATTCTAAAAGACTTCAACCAATATACACTTGTAATGTCTTAAAATCTACTACACTAAAAAAAAACCAAACACATTTAAGAAATTTGTTCATTAACAATGTCAACGGGCTTATAATATGATTCATTTGAAATTAAATTTCTAATAGATAATAGCATATATCTTTTTACATTTATTATAGCAATTCATGATATTAAGTTTGCCTCTCAGACTAGCTTTGTTCCCGGCCGCCATATCACATATAGTTTTTGTGCTGCCTCTGGTCAGAATGTCTGTAACCACTTCGGCAGCTATTAGTCGCACTCTGCGGATCGCAACTACTCAGAACCTGAGGCGTTATCTTTGGGTCTCGGTGCTTCATGGCCGTACTACTGCATCCACTTATGAGTTCTTGATACTAAGCTTGTTGGATGGAAGGGCGAACTCTTTCTCTTCGACAAGTCGTATTACTCTTGTTTTTAGTGTGCTTAATTCTCTTCCTTCTTATGTCATGCAAACTTCTTTGTTGCTAGCTACTTTGTGTTATCGTATTGACGGGAAGATTAAATACTTTATTTGGGGCTTAGCAAAGGGTGTTCGCAAAATCCATAATATCAACTAGGAGACAGTTTGCAAACCCAAATGCTTGGGTGGTTTGGGATTTGGAGTGCTACGAAGATGAATTTTTCTTTCCTTTTGAAGGTGGTGAGGGGCATCTTGATGTGACTAGAAGAGCTTTGGGCCAAAGTTCTGTTCACCAAGTACCTCAAGAACGATTTTCAAGGGTACGTTTCGACTCGCTCTTCAGGTTTCTCAGCTGCTTGGAGAGGCATCATAAAAGCATGGCCGACGTTGATGCAAGGTGCATAATGGGCGATTTATAGTGGACGACAAACGAAGTTTTGGACTGTTCGGTGGCTGCATAGTGGAACCATCCTCATCAACCACGCGTTTAACATTCAAGAAATCTCCCCATGTACCACATATTCCCAGATGTCGCCGCCAAACTCGGCAAACCCACTTTGATTTTCTGCAAATTCGGAGAACTCAAGACGAATTTCTTCATAGACTCCGTCTTAGAGGACGTGTTTCGAATACATAAAACGAACGGTAACTAAATCGCATTTCAAAGCATGAAAATATATTGAGACAAATCGTTGGAGTTAGCTCACAACGATCACCATAATTGGTTGATGACCTCGCCACTCTTTGCAGAATAAACAAAATCAAATAAATTTTACACATGATGAAGGGAGAGATTATTTTGCTAATACCAGTGTTGTTTTGCTATGGGAGAAATTATATCAGTTTGGATGCACTATAATTACAATTAACACTGATAAAATACCAAAACTGCTATAATAATAATAATAATTAGTTAAAACCTAGGGGCGGTTTGAAGATGGCGACAAAGTGCCAATCAATGAGTATTATAAGCATGTGAAGCAATTAAACATTTAATATTCTAATCTTAATCGTCATGTTTCGAGGTGGTGGAAACTAAAGCCAGGTTACTGTCTTTGTATCTGCATTTAATTATTCATTACACAGTCACAATCTTAATCTTAATTATCCACACAACACTCCTCAGCGACACTTAATATATTAAGTACTCTATTACAGAGTCAGGCTCGATCTCAACTTGAAATCCACAATGAGTCCGATTTGTACAATAAACACATTGTCGAGTACTGCTGTCTTAATTAAAATCTTGGCATATGATTTGACTATCTAAATCAAGCTGGCATATCAAAACGAGTCAAAATTAGCTTCAACTTGAAACTACTTTATAAGCCATTGGAGTTATATAGATAGTAATGTGGAATGTGATACGACCAGTAGCGTATCACGTTTTCTACCTGATTTTCCCGAGAACCACAAAAGTATTACCCAATTCGCTTATCACCCTGAATCTCTATCCCTGCCAGACAAGATGTCGGCCGCATGCATGAACTCAAAACACTAGTCCATCCTCATCCTAATTAATCCGACAATCTCCGTTGCCCAACGTTTATAATTAAACCACTAATTACTTTATGGTTTTTTTATTAATTAATTCATATGGTTAAATTGAGAAGTAAGCATCCATCCAAACGAACAATGATAGTGATCTGCCACGTCTACATCTCATTTGCATTGGACATGCATAAATAAATTGTTACAATAACGTGGTACATGGAATGAGTATACCCTACCCTACCCTACTTATCGAGTGAGGATCGAGGCGGACTACTAAATCAATCCGACAATCCCTAACCACTGCTCGATTGCGTTCCACAGTTAATTTCGGATCTACCCATATGCGCCGTCGACGAATTCTTCTGACCGGGCTATTTATATAAACCCGTCACAATCGTATACTAGACGAGTACCAAATTAGTGAGTTAGGCTTGGCGTGGCTAAGTTCTGTGCATTATTTAGGAGGTGGGATATGCGATTTGAGGGGAAAGCATATTCTTCTCTGATATTTTATTTATTTATTATTTTTTGTATATTTGGAAACAATTATAATTGGATACCGGATTATATCATGCCGTTTTTTTTATCATGTTGGTAAATGATTTAATAAACAACTTTGGAAATTTTTAATGAATGATAATTAATTATTGGTGCAAATTAAAAGGAATAGAATCGCAAGCAATCACGCCCAACTCCCCGCATGTACAATGCCGTCATCACCCACGGCTAGTAGTAGTAGTGGTCTCCATTTCCCCCCAAACTAATTATTATTTTTTCTCATCAAAATAAATAAATAAATAACATTTACCCCTTAAATAATGCAACTACTATAGTCTATTATTTACACAATAAATTTCACTCCAATTTCATTGATGAAGTTTTATCAAAGAAATAGATTTTTCAACCACTCTAATTACAAGTATTTAATTTCAAAGGCAGGTGTAATCCAAAAATAGTGATAAATTTATAAATTTGGTAGACATTTATTGAAAGTTAAAAGTTGTTTATATAGCCAAAAATAAATATAGGTTGTTCATAAAATTTAGTTACGACGATGCCCGTTTAAAAGGAAAACGAACAAAAATATTAAAATTAACTTAAATAACATGCTAATTAATTATATATACACCGTAATTTCTTCATATACAATTCCTACTAAAATTAACCTCAAATTTTCATTCATAAATTGAACAACATAGACGTTTTTAATTTTTATTCACTCTCGTTTATTAAGAAACAATAGCCACGGTAACTAAAAAGTTGAAGAAATTCATTTAAAAAAATAAAAAATAATTAGATCCGAAAATTGAGAATAAATCATTTCCCAATTAACTCTAATAATTGAAATTTAATACAAACAAAACAATATACGAAGAAGAAAAAGAAAAGGAGATTTGTCTTTCTTTCTCTCTGGGCCCCACGTAAAAGTAGTATAAATATACGATTAGCGGAGTAGATCAAGGTACGGACGAACGAACGAAGCAGAAAGCAGAGTGAAAGTGGAGATCCAGTCACTCTCAGCCACCTCCAGTAAAACTTTCCGGTGAGTCTCCTGCTTCAACCTCACCGCTCTTCCAATCAATTTCATTCCGACGTAAAATCCAAATCTTCTCCGATTTTTCCGCTGTTGCTCTCTCGTGATTCCCCAGTATTTCTTGTGTTAAGCATCATGAGATTCAACCTTCTATTCTCTGTTGTTACCTTTTTCTTTTTGAATAGGAATCTGAGTTTGTTTGTTTGTTTTCGCTCGATTTCGAATAATCGGCTGTTTGTCTCTTCTCGGTGTAGATCGGATATAAGCCGGGGAACGGCACAGAGTAGAGTGTGATTTGTGTTGTTGTTGTTTCCTTCCGGCAAAGGGTTGGAACGGAAAAGAAGCGATGGCGGCACCTTTGCCTAACCGGAACTTGGAGAAGGCGACCTCCATTGATGCGCAGCTGAGGCTGTTGGCTCCCAGGAAGGTCTCCGAGGACGATAAGTTGGTCGAGTATGATGCTCTTTTGCTTGATCGCTTCCTTGACATCCTGCACGATCTGCACGGCGAGGAAATCCGTGAAACGGTACGTGATTTGAAATCTGGTTTTGAGTTACGTTGATTTGTTTTGATCTTTAATGCTGACGGTGTGTATGGATTTGGTTTTACCTTTTCAAAATTTGATGAACAATGCGGGGGAGCTTCATGTTTGTGTAATGATTGATTTGACTCGTTTGTATGGCGGATCAACCGACGCTGATGTGGCTTTTTGTTTGACCTGATTTTGAATCTGCAGGTCCAGGAATGTTATGAGCTTTCCGCTGAGTATGAGAGGAAGCGCAATCCTGAGAAATTGGAGGAGCTTGGAAAAGTGATCACGAGTTTGGATCCCGGGGATTCGATTGTTATCTCGAAATCGTTCTCCAACATGCTTACCTTGGCCAACTTGGCTGAGGAGGTTCAGATCGCTTACAGGAGAAGAATCAAGTTGAAGAAGGGAGACTTTGCTGATGAGAACTCGGCAACAACCGAATCTGACATTGAGGAGACGTTCAAGAAGCTGACATCTCAGCTGAAGAAGTCCCCTGAGGAAGTTTTTGATGCTTTGAAGAACCAGACTGTGGACTTGGTCTTCACCGCCCATCCCACTCAATCAGTTCGAAGATCCTTGCTTCAGAAGCATGGAAGGTTTGTTTTAGTGTTTTCACATCCCGCCAGCTTTTTTATTGGTAGTTGTTGCTTCTGTATCAAATTAATGCTCTTTTGTTTGTTCCTTTTTCAGGATCCGTGACTGCTTGACTCAACTGTATGCGAAGGACATTACTCCTGATGACAAGCAGGAGCTTGATGAGGCTTTGCAGAGAGAGGTATGGAGATTAGTTTCTGCTTCCTTGTCTACTTAGGTGATGTTCTTCGTGAACACTGAAAGGTTGATGTTCTCAGCAAGGTGTTTAATTTATGCGTTTCTGTTCCTGTAATGTAGATCCAAGCTGCTTTCCGGACTGACGAAATTCGAAGGACTCCTCCTACTCCACAAGATGAGATGAGAGCAGGAATGAGCTACTTTCACGAGACAATCTGGAAAGGTGTTCCCAAGTTCTTGCGTCGTGTTGACACTGCATTGAAGAACTTGGGGATTAATGAACGTGTTCCCTACAATGCCCCTCTCATTCAGTTCTCTTCATGGATGGGTGGTGATCGTGATGGTGAGTTTGTTTTTACTCAATTTAAAGTTCAGCAAGTTCACTGAGTTGACCTTTAAAATCCTCATTTGGGCAGTACATTGTTTATAGTTTGAGTATCAGAGACCTAGTATGAAACAGAAGATGGAGTTTGTTTATATAAAAATCTATACATTGAAATGGCTCTTCAAACACATTGATCTGTAACTGTAACTCACAGTGTCAGTATCTGTTTCTTGTGACCTGCAGGAAATCCTCGTGTGACTCCTGAAGTTACCAGGGATGTGTGCCTGCTGGCTAGAATGATGGCTGCAAACTTGTATTTCTCACAGATTGAGGATCTCATGTTTGAGGTATCAAAAGAAAGACTCTTTTGTGGTACTACTTTGACATTGCTCCTTTTACCATTCAACTGAACAAATAAGCTGTTGAATATCTGCAGCTGTCCATGTGGCGTTGCAATGAAGAGCTTCGCGTTCGTGCTGAGGAACTTCACAGGAATTCAAGGAGGGATGCAAAACACTTCATAGGTTTGTGACATTTACGTCAACTTCCAGTTTTGGAGCTTTTTACTTGGGAAGCGTTTGGAGGATTTTCTTCACTCCAGCTTCTTTACAGTTCCTTCCGAAAATTTCAATGGAAAATTACGTTTCTTTTGTGATTGACTGCCAATTTTCTATGAATGCACAGAATTCTGGAAGCAGATCCCTGCTAATGAGCCCTACCGAGTGCTTCTTGGCTACGTGAGGGACAAGCTTTACAATACTCGTGAACGTTCGAGGCAACTATTGGCCAGCGGGATGTCTGACCTTCCTGAAGAATCTACTTTTACCAATGTTGAGCAGGTATGAACACTTTGGAGGCGCTGAAATGAATTCTGATTTGACATATTGGGTTAGCTGATCTATTTAGACATTATATGCCTTTTGAAACTTCACTAAAATCTTGAGGGTTATTGCCTTTTATCTGACCAGTATTCTCCTTCAAATGTAGTTCCTGGAGCCTCTTGAACTCTGCTACAGATCCCTTTGTGCTTGTGGTGATCGCCCAATTGCCGATGGAAGCCTTCTTGATTTCTTACGCCAAGTCTCGACCTTTGGCCTTTCACTAGTAAGGCTAGACATTCGACAAGAATCCGACAGGCACACTGACGTGCTTGATGCCATCACAAACCACTTGGGGATTGGATCTTATCGTGAATGGTCTGAGGACAAAAGACAAGAGTGGCTCCTTTCTGAACTCCGTGGAAAGCGTCCTCTTTTCGGTCCCGATCTTCCCAAAACCGAAGAGATTGCTGATGTATTGGACACGCTACATGTCATCGCTGAACTTCCGGCCGACAACTTCGGTGCCTACATTATATCCATGGCCACAGCTCCGTCCGATGTTCTTGCTGTCGAGCTTTTGCAGCGAGAGTGCCATGTCAAACAACCACTGAGGGTTGTCCCATTGTTCGAGAAGCTTGCTGATCTCGAAGCCGCTCCTGCTGCTGTGGCCCGTCTCTTCTCAATCGACTGGTACAAGGACCGTATCAACGGGAAGCAAGAAGTTATGATTGGGTACTCCGACTCAGGCAAGGATGCTGGACGTTTCTCTGCTGCTTGGCAGCTATACAAGGCTCAAGAAGAGCTTGTTAAGGTGTCGAAGCAATATGGCGTTAAACTCACAATGTTCCATGGCAGAGGAGGCACAGTCGGAAGAGGAGGAGGCCCCACCCATCTTGCTATATTGTCTCAGCCACCGGAAACCATTAATGGTTCACTTCGTGTCACGGTCCAGGGTGAGGTTATTGAGCAGTCCTTTGGAGAGGAACACTTGTGCTTCAGGACTCTCCAGCGTTTTACAGCTGCCACACTTGAACACGGAATGCATCCTCCGGTCTCCCCGAAACCGGAATGGCGTGCACTGATGGATCAAATGGCTGTTTTATCAACGGAAGAGTACCGCTCCATCGTCTTCCAGGAACCTCGTTTTGTCGAGTATTTCCGATTGGTAAGTCTTGTTGTAATGTTTGTATTTGTTTTCCCTTAATCCTGTCTAATGCATTGGAACTCGGGAATGCTACTCTGCTGCAGGCAACACCAGAGATGGAGTATGGCCGTATGAACATTGGAAGCCGACCGTCCAAGAGGAAGCCAAGTGGAGGCATCGAATCCCTCCGTGCAATTCCGTGGATTTTCGCATGGACTCAGACTAGGTTTCACTTACCCGTCTGGCTCGGGTTCGGAGCTGCTTTCAAGCATGTCATTGACAAGGATATCAAGAACCTCAAAATGCTCCAGGACATGTACAATCAGTGGCCATTCTTCAGGGTCACAATCGACTTGGTCGAAATGGTTTTCGCCAAGGGTGACCCCGCGATTGCTGCTATGTATGACAAGCTCCTTGTCGTGCCCGAATTGCAACCGTTTGGTGACCAGTTGAGATCCAAGTACCTCCAAACCAAGGACTTCCTCCTCCAGGTAACTTAGGCCAGCCACATTTGGTTTTTGTGTTTTGAAAATTATGTAGTTTCTCCCAAACGGTAGTTTTTTAACCGCGTATTTACATTTTACATTTCTCAGAACACCAAAACCCAACAATCTATTCAATAAAACTTTCTTTGTTCCCCTACAAAAACAGGACCCAAAATCATGGCCTTTTCGTGTTCTTATTTTTTTTGCAGATTGCTGGACACAAAGAAGTCCTGGAAGCAGACCCCTACCTGAAGCAGAGGCTTCGCCTGCGCGACGCATACATCACAACCCTTAACGTCTCCCAGGCCTACACACTGAAGCGAATCCGCGATCCTGAGTACCGCGTCACCCTGAGGCCCCACCTGTCTAAAGAATACAGCGACATGACAACCAAGCCAGCAGCCGAGCTAGTGAAGCTCAACCCGACAAGCGAGTATGCTCCTGGGCTGGAAGACACCATCATTTTGACGATGAAGGGTATCGCGGCCGGGCTTCAGAACACTGGTTAAAGAAAAAAGCTTCGAAAGCGCCGAGGCAGCTAACCGGTTTCCCTCCACCACTTTTTCGGTTCTTGTGTTTTGTAATATTTGCGGCATATGAAAAGAGATTCTACTGTTTTTACAGAAAACTCTGCAAAGCTCAGCGTGAGAGGCTGTTAAGTTAGCTATCTATCTTAAATAAGCCATTTCTGCTACTCTTTTTATTTTAATTTACTGTTGCCTCTTTTATTTACCTGGATGGAGGGCAGTTTGGCACCACAATATAATGATAAATATGCAGAGCATCTTTGTTTTTACTGCCTGGTCTCTAATTTTTGTACAAATATGGTACTGGTTCTTGAATCAAATAAAATGCCTCGAATTTTCTGAAATTAAGCTCCTTCAATTTATTTTGGGATTTCTGGAACAAGAAATCGAAAAACTGAGAATCTGGTAATTTTGGAGCTGTATTTATGAGATAACAGATCCGAATCCCATATTTCTGATCACGTATTGATATGCTCGTAAGCAAATTAAATGTGGATTGAGGAACATCAAACAAAATCTTCGTCCCGTCCGATGTCCGCCGGTTACCAGCATGCTGCAACTGGCGGTTCATGGTTTTATGTTTCTTATCATTCGAGTGTTCTGTTCTGTAGCATGAAAGTTTAAGAGCTTTTAGCGCAAGCTGCCAGGCGATGTTCATATTCCTGTACAAATTCTTGCTTTTTGTCCAAGTAAACCGGTTTTTCCAGACAGCATCTCAGTTTCAATGTCCAAGTTTACACCGTCATTGAACAAAGGAACTAACCACTCATTCGTACTGAGTAGTAACCGGTCACGGCTATACAACTAATTCTGCAAGGATATCCTGAATGATGACGTGGAAGAGACGTATCCTGAAATCTCGGAAGTACAAACTGCAAGATTCACCTGACAGCATAGCCATCAATGAAGAAGAGTGCCATCTCAAGCATCAGAGTTTCCAGCAGGCACTTTAAGCGCTTCCTCTATAGCTTGAGCAAAAGTAGCAATCTTATATGTGAAGAATCCTACCAGCATTGGTATCAATTCCAAGTGTACAAATCCATATTCGGGGACAATAATCCTGCATCCAGGAGCACCAAAATAAATCTTACTCGTAAAGACTATCTCTGAGAGGAGTTTTGGTGTATTCATTCCCCTAGTGAGAAAATGCTGCAAGGAAAGGAATTTACTTACGAATTCCACCGGTTAAAGATCATGACCAAGGCAACTGGAACGAGCAACCTGGGTTGTCCTATTGCTCCCCTTCAAAAGTATGCTCCGCCATTAGATCGAATAATGATCAAGAATCCAATATGCAAAGCTATATAAAGGAACTATCTAAATTCAATAACACAAAAAGGTATAGATTGCACATACTTGAGAAGCCCCCCTGCTCCATCAGCCATGGAATCTATACTCTTCCCCAACATACGCATGTAAACCAGCGATCCGATGAATCCAACACCAAAGCTGTAAAGTAAAGAACTTTTAGGTTTTGACTAAAAACATGCATCTAAAGGGTAGGTGGGCTGATTCAACTTGGTAATAATCCGAACCATACCTAGCTGTGATTTCTGTGGAATAAGAGACATACGCTGAGACCAAGCCAACACTACCAATGCCCACAGTGAGAAGTTGTAACTTGTTCTTCAACTGTCAAGACGAGAACAATGAGCTTCCATCAAGTGGATGCACAAGCATAAATTATAATCTTTGGAGAAAATGGCGGAGGTTCCATCGAACTGTCTTTACGATCAAGTACCTTGTAGTACTGCTCCCTGGACTCTGCAGCCAGTACTGCTGGATCCCCCTTCGGCTTCCTCAACTCACGAAACATGGCTTCCTGCAGGGCATTGTAACACAATCAGACAACAAAAAGCATTTCCAACCCAGTAGCATTCGGAAAAGAAACATGGTAGAAATGCGAAAAAATGGATATGGCCATGGAGGAAACTCACACTACCACCAGTTGCAGCCTTAGTTGCTCTATCCCACTTATCCTGCTCGCGCTGTGTCGGCGCAAACTTCCATTTCGGTGACGTGCTCTTGGCAACCTGAGAGATCAAAACCACTTCCAGAAATTAAGGAACCACGCAATTTAACTACACTACTGCCTAGTTTGAATCAAGGAATTGGAGGTGGGGACACCTATGAGGATTGAGCTTCGAATTTTCATGTAGGTTTGGTTTGACAAGTGGAAAGATGGATGGAAATTTGAGCACTTTCTCGGTCGGACGATAAAGTTAGAGAGCGAACTTTTCAGTTGTCATCTAAATTCCATCCAAACTTTCCAATTGCCAAACCAATTGCAAACCAAGCCATAACATTGGAGCTCAATTCTCATTCCGATCCCAATTCCTTAAAAAGCATCCATATTGGCTTACCTTAGTAACGGTCTCAGCTGGCTGTTGTACAATGCGCTTCGAAGGTGCTGTTAGCTCTTTGCTCAGATCAATATCCATACTGCTTACCAATAGAGTAAAACAAGTAAACCAACGAACAAAAAGAAGCAACCTTTTAAAATTTGTGAGTAATACTGAGATTGCAATTTGCAAACCTGTCCAAACTCATTACTCTGTGTAAGCTTAAGAACCCAGATGACTCATCCTGCTTCATCACACCACACCAAAGTTGCAAACTTTAACGAAACGGAACAATTGGGATTCATAACATTGTAAAAAAGTGATTAAATTGGGCAAAAAAACCTCATTAGGAGCGGCGGATTTAGCTGCATCTTCGGGATCCTGAAAGAGGCGCTTCATGCGAGGCATGAAGTCTTTGTTCCAGATGAAGTCGTCGGAGGTTAAAGGGTCTTCGCCTTCGCCGCCCCAGTAGCGGCGGAGCTTGGTGGAGACAGGGGGCCCGCCGTAGTCTCCGGGAGCTACGCCGGTAGACCATTTGGTGGGGTTCTTGCTGGGGAGGATGATCTTGGTTGGAAGCCGTTGGTTATTGGGGTTTGGGGACTGTGGTGATGAGTCTGGGGATATAGGGGTGGCCGATGAAGTGACAGAGAAGTAATTAAGGATCGGCATTTTTGCAAAGCGGCGTTATGGAATTGGATGGTTGGGTTTCTGGTAATGTAGTGAAGGAGATGGAGTTGGGGAAAATATCTTTCTGGGATTTTATTTTTAGTGATGCTGAAGCTCAACCGTGTCTTCATTATCTGAGCTCTGGAACTCAATTCTATCAAATTATTCAAGGTTTTTGGGGTTTTTCGGATTAGTGATCGAAATTTTCGATCAATACAAAATATAAAGCAATAAATAAGTGATGTATAATGTTTGTTTGTCGGTTGTTTTGGATTTGAACCCGAGATGCTCGGGTTGTTAGTCGATTCTCTACCGCTAGAGCAACTTCACTTAGTCCATTCAAGTTACAGGTATATTCGAATCCACATAGGTTCAAAGACATGAAATGCTTTTGATGTATTATACATACATGACGGGTAAGGTTGAATATGATCGATATTTTATTGAAACATGAATGACTACCGTGTAAATCCAACTGATTTAATGTTCGGTGACATCGCACGGTTCTCTATTCTAGTTAAAAAAAATGACATAATTGACTAATTATCATTCTGGTTGCAAGTTGTGAAGTATCGTCCTATCAATTTTTCCGCAACAGCTTCCACAACAAATGCCCCACCTTCCTTGTTTTCTACCACATCTGCGAACAAAAATTAACAACTTATAATATTCAGTATGCGTAATATGAATAATATAAAACTCAATTAACATACCTCAAGAATTGTCAATAAAAATAGTATATACACATCCAAGACTACATAACTTGAAGTTGACTGGTTGAAGTTAATCCCACCATCCAATACCTACATTTGATAAATTTGTAGAACCTAAAATCAATTTGTGGTTAGAATGAGATTCTAACATCAAATAGAAATTAAATGTTAAAATCAATAGATATAAATTTTTTATGTCTAAATTAAACTTGGTTGTAATTTTTAATTATCATAATATAAAATTACACATCACATTTTCGAAGTTTTCTTTTGGAACTGTATTTCTAACTGAATTTATAAATCATGTTCTTGAAATTTCCCTTTGAATCTATTCTTTATGATATGTAGGTTCATATCCTCCAACAAATAAAATATTATAAGCATATTTATATCCATTAAACCATCAGTAACAATAATGTTTACTCCACTTTTAATAAATACATCATAACTCGTATTATTTCAATTAAGGTACCACAAATCGTGTTATTTCATCCTGCAAAATATATACTTAACATACTTACACATAAGTCGGTAATTCATTTATAAAAAATTACAAGTCGATCCAAAATTAAATATGCCAACAACCGGGTGGAATAATTAAAACATATAGCTTCAATATGAAGGGTCAACTCTTCATTCTCAACTCCAAACAAACTAAATCGATCACTAATCCAATGGAGGTTATTTCAAATCCAGTTCGTAGACAAGAGATTTGTTAAATCTCAACTGAGTTGAGTAAAAAATGACAAAATTGTCTTCTTGAATTTAAGAGAATAGGATAAATTAGGGATATTTACAAAATTAAAATTTCTCTTTTAATTTTCTCCACTAATTAAACAAATAATATATTTACGTAATCACTTATATTTGAAATGTTTCATAGTTCAAACCTCTTGCAATCTGAATAAATTTTGACCAAATCAAAATATTTAATCATTTACCTTTAAAATTTTTCGAATCCAATGTCGTAATTAATTTTAATTTCATATAAATTTAGGTGTGGATATAGAGATGGCTATGTAAAAAGTGGCGGTGACGGGATGGGCAGACCAAAAAAAAAGTGCTGAAGACGGTGAGGAGGACCGGCCGGAGGGCGGAGTTGTGGCAGCACCTTCCTTACACTAATATCAACTCCGGCCACCACCACGGCCAGTCCGGCCACTACTACAACCAGCATCAACCGAACGCTCACTCGACGTATTACGCCCCACAGCCGTCGTCTTCTTACAACTACTACAAGCACGACTCAGACAATAACGACCATGGCTATTACCGCCATCCCCTCCATTATACATCTTCGGCGTCGGTCTTCGACCGCCAGACCGGTAGGTTCTTCAGCGACGATAACCCCACCGGCTGTTCCGTCATGTGACCGTTAATTGGTTTTAAAGCGTTACTATAAACCTTATCAATTCACTATTATAAAGTTTCCGATTCAGTTAAAAGAAAGTTTTCAGAGATGAGAACAAAACTAGTGCGATGTCCGTTTCAGTACCGAGAAAAAAACAAGAACACGTGTTGCGCAGCCATTGGACCAGAAAAAACAAAGGGCGCAAATTGTCCTATTGCCCCCTCAACTCATCCAAAATTACATTTATATCCCTATGCTTTAACACAACCCCTCAACCTCTCTTTTCAACCCCCATCCATTTGGTCTTCGTCTTCTCTCTTCACACACTCTCTCTCTAATTTGGTCCAGCTCTGCCTCTGCAACTCACCTCGCCATGGCTGAAAGGGACAAGTTCATCTACACTGCCAAGCTCGCCGAGCAGGCTGAGCGCTATGACGGTAACTTCACACCTCCAAATCTCAGCTTCTTTGCCTTTTTCTTCTTTTTGCTTGACTCCTTCGTTAAGGATTTGTCATCGCTTTGCTTGAACAAATCAAGTCGGATTTTGAGCGAATCTGCATTCTAGCTGCTTGA
Source organism: Linum usitatissimum (assembly GCA_030674075.2). Classification (NCBI taxonomy): domain Eukaryota; kingdom Viridiplantae; phylum Streptophyta; class Magnoliopsida; order Malpighiales; family Linaceae; genus Linum; species Linum usitatissimum. The sequence continues at coordinate 4,380,592 of JAUJYP020000285.1, read as the reverse complement.
TCTTTCGTTCTTGAAGCTGTTCGATCCATCTTTTTGCTTATGGATTGCTCGATTTAATCAGTTTTAGCTAGGTTGACTGGGATTTGTTGATTTCTCCAGTATTCTAAGCCTGTTTTTGCTGTTCTTGTATGTGATATGGTAGAGATGGTGGAAGCGATGAAGAATGTTGCCAAGTGTGGCGTGGAGTTGACTGTCGAAGAGAGGAACCTGCTGTCCGTCGGCTACAAGAATGTGATCGGGGCAAAGCGAGCTTCGTGGAGGATTCTGTCCTCCATTGAGCAGAAGGAAGAGAGTAGGGGAAATGAAGTGAACGCTAAGCGGATCAAGGAATACAGGCACAAGGTTGAAACTGAGCTGACTGATATTTGCAACGATGTAATGGTTGTGATCGATGAGCATCTCATTCCTGCTGCTCCTACTGGAGAGTCGGCCATCTTCTACTACAAGATGTGAGGATGAGTTTTCTCGTTTTCTGCTTTTCTGTTTTAAGATCTTTGATTTCTTGGGTGCTTAATTGATGGGACTTGAATTGATTTTAGGAAGGGAGATTATTACCGGTATCTTGCTGAGTTCAAGAGTGGTAACGAGAAGAAGGAAGCTGGTGATAATTCAATGAAAGCATATGAGGTAACTAGAGTTCCTCTTTGTATGTTATCTGCCTTTGTGTTTATTGGGTGTGTGTTTTTGGTTAGGTGAGCAACTGTGGAATTCCGGTGCTGTTATCTCCAAATGTACTATATATGGTTTAGTTGGATTCCTTATGCAGTCTCTAATTTTTTGCTCTTGCGGTTCCATCACTTGAGAAGCTTTCATGCTTTGTTAATGCTGGTTGTGCAATGTTAATGTTATTCAAACTTGACAGCCATATGATGTGTTATAAATGGAAGCTCTACAGTACCATGTCTATGCTAGTAGCTAATTTGCTGACGTTGGTTCTTTTATAATTTCTTTGCCGTTGGTGCTTAAGGTATCTTCTTCTAGCTTTCCATGCCCGTCTACCTCATATTGTTTCCAGTTTGCTTCAATCATCCCAGTTATATATCAAGGGCTCACTGATCCTCTAAACTCAATCTGGTTTACAATTCTCTATACCTTAGGGATGATGTGTGTCAAATTCTGGTAGTTGTATTCTTCAGTTGACAGTTCCTTTGTAATATCTCATTGGTCATCGTTTTCAATAACATTTTATGACTGTAAAACTGCAACTCAGCAACTTTACTAAGTTCCCTTTTAAATGGTTGCAGAAAGCTACTAGTTTGGCAGAGGCTGATTTGGCTCCCACGCACCCAATTAGATTGGGCTTAGCACTGAATTTCTCAGTCTTCTATTATGAGATACTGAATTCACCTGAAAGGTATATACTTCCTTCTCTATATCCTAACCAGGAGATCTGAACAAATGCTTCTCCAGATGTACTAGACAAATAACATTCGAACATCTCATTTGGTTTTTTTCCCATCAGGGCCTGCCACCTTGCGAAACAGGCTTTCGATGAAGCTATCTCGGAACTCGACTCTCTGAACGAGGATTCGTACAAGGACAGCACTTTGATTATGCAGCTGCTCAGGGACAACTTAACCTTGTGGACTTCTGACATACCCGAGGATGGAGGTGACTTTTTTTGTGATCTTTAGCTGACTTTTACCGTTTGCTAGTTATATATATATATATAAATCTTAGTCTGTGTTTAAGGAATCGCCTCTCTTCCCCTAACAGAAGATGCCCAGAAGATCAATGGCACTGCCAAAGGCATGGGAGCCGAAGATGAAGAGGTATGTTAAATCCCAATTGGACAGCAGAGTCCCTTTTGCTCATTTCATATGTCGTTTCGGTGTAGAAGCAAAACTCATCGTACTGTGTTACCTTCTTCGGCTGCAGTAAGTGACATTGACGAGGCCTTGGCATGCTCAGGGAGGGATATGGCTTCTTGTGCTTCTCTGTGGTGCTGATTTACTACATAGTTTTCTGTCGCTGTGGTTGAAATTCCGTGTGTCCCTGAGTGTCATCGATACTGCTATATTGATTTTCTGTAGTATGATTCTCTGGGCGTGAATGATTAACCTCCGTCGGTCGCACTCTCATTTGTGTAATGTTGATGATATTTTCACTGAACTCTGATATTCAGCATCTGTTTCTTGATAGACATCAAGAATTTTCTAGTGTTTGGTTTTGCGTCAAGGTTGTATTCAGAATCTGGGATATTGTCGTTGGCACTCCTCCAATTTGATCATATGCTACATCTCGATTATGAGCTCAGCATCACCATTTATTTGTTCACATTATCTGCTCAACATCGCCAACAGATTAACAATTTCGATGCTGTCGACGTTTCGTCAAGACACAGAGGTGCTTTCTCGGAGGATTTCTTCGGACTTTCCGATTTGCGGATTTAGAGCTACGATAGTAAGTCGACTGTTGTGTATATACTTTAGGGTCTGAATACAGGATTTCGATCATAGTTTCAACACAGTATTCTTCGAATTTCATTAAGCTGCTCGTGTAAATTTGTTTCCCAATAATTGAAACAATAGCTCAAATCATCAAGCCTCGACAATTTGCCAAGGAATTCATTCAAAATTGAGCATATGTTCAGAACATCTGGTGTGTTTGCAGCTTGATGCAGATTAATGAGTTCTTTTTTAACCTTGTGTATGTTCAAAGTGTCACCTTTATTTTTACACACTGTTGATTAGTTGTTTAGTTTCATTCCTGTAAGTTGATCATATGGGCTAAAAGGTTGATATGAATTCTCAACTCATCCAACCAAGTTGAATTACAAGGGAAAAAACACCTTATAAATTATAATTATTGAAAATGGCAGTGTAAGCATGAGTGATTTAGGATGAGGCGTGGAAGTCAGTGATTGGTCATTCATCCCAAAGAAATATTCACAAATCTCATCATATGGCCATTTCATTTCATATAATATCTGGTTGGTGTAGTTGGAATTGTGGACCTTGACAAGTTGGAATGTGGTACACTTTGTGTACAACGTTGTTACTTATTTCACCCTTTTTTCAATTTCTATTTAACTCATCAAATCATTAATAATTAACTATTTTTTGTCAAATTAAGTTTCCGTGACATCAAAAACAACTGAATTTAAATTTGATACCTCTGAATCTCTAACACACAAATCTACCATAACAACATTACTTTAACCATTTGATTTCTTGAACTTTATATTGGATTACTTTTAAATTTTAAAAGGTTAATCAGCTTTAAACTCATCTTGTGATTTATTTTATTTTGGGGTCATCAAAATACTGCAATATTTTATATAATAATACTAGAATCATACAAGAGTTTTTGTTTATTTATAATTTTAAATTGATCAAAACTTAACAGTTCAAAACTCACATGACTCGAAACTCTATAAAACTTTGTGCATCAAATTAGCTTATAATACTATTAGTTACGTTATTAAACTGATAAATTTGAGACCCAACAAATCCATAATGCATAAGTTATAACTCGATTATCATAATCTCAATCTCTAATTCGTTCAATTAACCCAACTATTTAGGTGATTGTTTGATCCAATAAAGACTAAATGTTTACTTACTCATTACCAATATATTTTGTTTCTCCATCTATTTATTTATTTATGTGGTGAAAAACAAAAGTGTTTGTAAGAAATGGATGTTGAGTTTGACAACTAGAAGTGGGGGGCTATATAGCCTTTAGTTATTCCAACAAAGTGGCCACATTCATTTTTTATTTCTATTTATTTATTTATTTTTCCAAAACTTAAGACAAAGCAATTATATATATATATATATATATATATTATTATTCTCATGAAGACATAAATCCAATGGGTATTCCATTTTCTTTGTAGATAAGATGTGTCTTTCACTTAATGTCATTTGAGAAATTCCCCCAATCATCAATGATTTTTTTGGAGCAAGCTACCTAATTATCCTTTTATTAATATTGTTTTAGTTTAAACTGTTTAATTGATACAGTCTTGAACTACTCATTAAAATGATCTAATACAATTTTAATATTTATAATTAAAAATATGATTTAACTATAATTTGTAATAATTTAATAAAACTGAATTATATATCGCTAGACTTACTTGATTAGACATTTTTAGTACGATTTTAAAATTCATGTTAATTGGTAGATTCTTTAAATCTATATCCATCTTTAAGACTTTAACAATAACTTTGACTAGATTTATCCAAACACTCGACTACAAGTACAAAAAAGGTCTAGCTACCATTTTTGTCAAAAGAAACCACCAAAGCAAAATTGGTTTGGTTGTGGGGTGACTACTTTTTTGGATTCAATCTTTCATAAGTGGGATTCAAATTTCATTTTATTATACATTTTATTGATTTTACGTCGGCAGTAAATAGAGAAATTTTAATTATTGTGGCAAAAAATAATTTGGATTGTCCATCTTAAATATTAGATCTGACGGATAAAAAAATTAATTTAAATTAGGGTAAATTTGTCATTTTTTTTTTCTTTTTTATAAACAATAAATTTTTAGATTTAGAATCTAGAATATTGGATTTTCAGTTTTAGATTTTAATTTTTTTTAAATGACAAAATTGCCAATATCATTATTTTATTTACCGCGACAAATAAAAGTACATTTTGTTAACTTTCCACATTAAAATCCACCTCTTTAATTCAGAAAAATACAAACCATCAACCTGCTCAAGTTTCAAAGGACTACAAAATATTCACTCCTAATTGTTCAAACCACCCGTTACTTCCATACCTAAATTCGAAATACTCACTCCTTATTGTATATTACAGTACATCAAAGTAGACCCTTATTTAAGCATGGATGGTTAATTTTTAGCTGAATTCGAGTTCAAGTTTGAGTTCGAACAGGAAACTAATGTTCTTATTGAGCTTGAACTAATACGAGTATGAATCATTAATTAATTGTTTTTTATATATAAATCAAGTTTGAGCTTAATTCAGATTTTGAATTATGCTTGTTAAAAACATTTGGCGAATTTGTACTTCAAAGTCTGTATACTAAATACCGAATATTCAACAGTTCATTAGGATTCTTACCAACACTGACGGAATCCGAATGATAACACTGGGGCCAATCGGAATGAAAAAACTATAATCATGAGATATTCATAATCAAATTCACATATTGGACCAATTAAATTACACACGTAGCTAAATCTACAAAATAACTTAATCAAACAACTTACATATATAAAAAGAATATATGAAACTTCGGTTTCGCCCAAACTAAAAACTAATAACCCAAAAATTTATTTAATAATAACATGTGATGTTCGTCAAAAAAATTTTTCGTTATAAAAATTATATACGTAATTTGTTATTTTTAACCGAATTAAGAAATTAAGACGAGAAAATAGAGCTTAGTGGGTTTGTCGGCTTGCGGTGGCGTGATCCATGAATAGTACACAACTAAACATCACAACGTTGTGATAACATGGAATACCTAATTTTGTGCAAATTTTAAATTCATGAGTTGATTTTCGATCGACGGAATGTCGGGTGAGAAAATGGTATAAGATTTATAATTAACTCTCTCCCAACAACTCTCGAGGTTGGGATGCAATAGTTCATGAAACTCTCAAATATCGACTCATTCGATTCGACCTTTTTGGGTGAGCTGATAGCCGGTTCATGTTGTACTTGATTGAATAATCGGGTACGTTCAATCTTGTTGAAACAACTGGTTAGAAATTATTTTGAACCTATTGTCATCAACCATTGAACTGCATCGTCTCAATAATTCGAGTTATTGGTAAATGGTTCTCATTGTTATTTATGTCATTCATTAACACACTCCCTCAAGTAGAAGTTCTCAGAAAGGGCTAAAGTAAGTCATGTGCACATAATGGAGACTACTGAGATTCGATTTTTAGATTTTTTAAAGCTCTGACACCATATCAAAACTTGTACATCTCAATAACTCGAATCGTTAAAAAAGAATTTTGATTGCTATTTATATTTCGTTTGTTAGCCACTATTCGGGTGACTTGGATAGCCAATTGAGAATCAACCAGCCAAAGTAAAGTGGAGAGTTGTGAAATTAGTTAGGGCATTTCATTCATATGAATGGAGGGGTTTGTAAAATGGCATGCATTTACAATTGAGTGTACCAATTGCATGGATAAGAGGAGTTGATTCTTTTTAATAAATTAATTGCCAAAAGCAATTGTAAAAGAAGCTCAATTATATAATTTTATTAATTTATGACTTTAGGTAAGATTTAAGTGATAATAAAATATAACTAGTTAATAATAATGAGTCTATGTAGTGTAATTAGTGACAAAATAAAATTTCGTTCTTCTTTTATTTAATGTGTATCAAATTAATGATAACTTTCAAAAATATTTATGATACTAGATTAAAATATAATTTAATTGGTTTAGTTTCAATTAAAATTAATATTCGGCCAAATTAATACCAAAGATTCACATCTTAATTATGCACACATGATTATGGAAGATGAACGAGATTCATATATTCGTAATTCGATTGTACATATGATGTAGTCAAGTTCAACGCATACATGTCAACGGTTTCTCAAACTCATCTCCGAGAGTATAAAAAGTATCTTTGAAGTAATTCAAAAATTCTCAACAAATAACTAACTACATGCCGATTATATAGAATATAAATGAAGTCGATTGAAGTGCCGAGGAAGATTTATTAAACTTAATTTGATTAAACTTAAACTTAAAATAATGAAGATTGAATTGAGTTTTATATTTATAATTATTTTTGAATTTGATGGATGGGAGTAATATGATAATAATGGGACCCACATTAAAATATAGGAGAAAATTGATGGATGGAGATTGCCTTACAGCTTACAAAATGGGAAATTTCTCACAATATCCGAATTTAACAAAAAAAAAGTAAAAATCGAAAAATACGACGCTACATAAATGGAAAGATCAGAACACAAGCAACACGTGGCCTCTTCCCACCGTTTTCTCTCTACACATTCCTCCTTTCTTCTCCCTCCACGTCATTTCTCCTCCGCCTTCCCAATATCCAATCCCCCAAATCCGCCGGAAACCAAAAAGAAAAAATATGACCATGACCGCCGCAGAATCCCCGGCGAAAACAATCAACGACCTCCCCGACGTCATCCTCTTCGAGATATGCGCCGCCGTCTCCGACACGCGAGCTCGCAACTCCCTCTCTCTCGTCAACAGCAAGTTCCACGCCCTCGAGCGCTCCACGCGCTACTCCCTCACGCTCCGGGGAAACGCGCGGGATCTCTTCCTCGTCCCGTCCTGCTTCCGATCGGTAACTCATCTTGACCTCTCTCTACTATCCCCCTGGGGCCACGCGCTACTCCTCTCATCTCCCTCATCCGACCCTCAACTACTGGCCTCTCTCATCGCCGGAAACTTCCCCGCTGTCACTTCTCTCACTGTATACTCCCGATCTTCCCAAACCCTGGCCGTCCTCCTCCGCAACTGGCCGCGGCTGAGCCACGTCAAGTTGGTGCGGTGGCACCAGCGTCCTTCCTCCGGGGATGAAACCGACTTCGATCCTCTCTTCCAGCAATGTCGCGGACTACGGAGCTTGGATCTCTCGAATTTCTATTACTGGACCGAGGATCTCCCTCCGGTTCTCCAACGGCACCCGTTCGTGTCCAAATCCCTGACTCGGTTGAATCTCCTCACGGTCTCGCTCAGCGACGGGTTTAAGGCGGAGGAGATCGTCGCAATCACTGCCGCCTGCGGCAATCTGACGGAGTTTCTCGTCGCCTGTATGTTCGATCATAGTTACATTGGATTCATCGGAGACGAAACTCTACAAGCAATCGCCTCCAACTGCCCGAAGCTATCCGTTCTGCATCTCGTCGATACGTCCTCGTTGCTTACTACGAGAGCGATTCCCTCCGAAGACGGCTACACGACGGAGGACGCGGGAGTAACTGTAGTAGGTCTGATTGATTTCTTCTCCAGACTTCCGCTTCTAGAGGAGCTCGTTCTCGACGTCTGTAAGAACATAAGGAACAGTTCCACGGCGTTAGAAGCTCTGAATTCAAAATGCCCCAAGTTGAAAGTTCTGAAGTTAGGCTATTTCCATGGAGTCTGTTTGGCTGTGGAGTCTCGGCTGGATGGATTAGCTTTGTGTTCACGGCTGGAGTCGTTATCGATTAAGAACTCAGCTGATTTGACTGACATGGTACTGATAGAGATTGCCAGAGGATGCTACAGGCTATCGAAATTCGAGATCGAAGGTTGCAATAACATCACAGTGCACGGAATGCGAACATTCGCTTGTTTGCTTCGCCCGACTCTGATCGAGGTGAAGATCTCTGCTTGCAAGAACCTCGATGCTGTTTCATCCCTGCGTGCTCTCGAGCCGGTTCAAGATCGAATCGAGAGGTTACATATAGACTGTGTTTGGGATGGGTTGCAGGATTCAGGTCTGGGGTTTGATCTGAATGAGGGGTTTGATCTGAATGAGGATTATTACGCTAGCAAGAAGAAGAAATGCAAGTATTCCGATTCCGACTCGTCACTGTGTTCTTCGTCCTACTATTCCAGCAACGGGAATGGATACTGCAGCAGGACATGGAAGAGGCTCAAGTGTCTATCTTTATGGATCGCGATCGGTGAGCTCTTAACTCCACTAACAAGTGCCGGTCTTGAGGATTGTCCAAACTTGGAAGAGATCCGGATAAAGATCGAAGGGGACTGCAGGGCTCGGCCGAAACCCGCACAGCGAGCATTCGGGTTGAACATTCTCACTCAGTATCCGGAGCTGTGGAAGATGAAGCTGGACTGTAGCGACACGATCGGGTATGCTCTAACCGCACCCTCCGGGTTGATGGATCTGAGCTTGTGGGAGAGGCACTTCTTGAACGATATAGGGAGTTTGAGCATTGTGGAGCTTGACTACTGGCCGCCACAGGATCAAGATGTGAACCAGAGGAGCCTTTCGCTCCCCGCGGTTGGGTTGCTTGCAGAATCGCTGAGCTTGAGGAAGCTGTTCATCCACGGGACTGCGCACGAGCATTTCATGAGGTTCTTGCTTAAGATTCCGAGCCTGAGGGACGTCCAGCTGAGGGAAGATTATTATCCGGCACCGGAGAATGATATGAGCACGGAGATGAGAGTTGATTCGTGCAGCCGGTTTGAGGATGCTCTGAATGGAAGAGAGATCCCTGATTGAGAGGAAAGTATCGTCTTGTAACTGCAAATTCGTAACACATTCTAATTTGACATTTCGGTTTCGGTTGTTTGTTTTCTGTACTTTTTCAACTTAATCTAGAAACTGTTTTGGTATTCGAAGTCTTTTCTTTTTCGGAATCGAGCTCAAGAAGAGCAAAACGCAACGAGTTTTACAACTTAAAGCCGAGAGAGAAGAGAAGTACACTCTGGTTTTTATGTACATGGGAGAGAAAGGGGACTCTTTGTTCTTTTGGTTTTGTTTTCGTTCTCTTTATGGAAACATCAGCAAAGGGAGTACTCGCAATCAACCAAACGGGATAAGATTTCTTCACAATTTGGACGCTGATGTGGTTCCGCCCAGCAGTCTGTAATCCGAACACAAACAGGATTTGATTAGTGTTGCTTTGTAATGAACTATTGCCGAAAGTTATGAATTTTGTTGATTTATTATTATTTACCTGAGATTAGCCTGCCCAGAGGGCCTTCTGGGATTTCCAGTCGAGATCCCTCGTTAGCAACAGCGTAAACAACCTGAGCAGGGGAAAACGGACGCGAATCAGGAAAGAGGAATTCGAAAGGAACACTAATAAGTACGGAAGTGGGGTGGGGAGATTGTATTTCTACGTACTCTTTCTGGCGGGATTCCTTCCCATGGTCTACTTAGAGTGCAGAGCTCCCACATGATCACCCCGAGGCTGAAAATGTCGCATTTCTCGGTGAAGGGTTCACTACGGATGAGTTCGGGAGCCATCCATTCAGGGGTTCCTGCCGACGACAAGTCTGTTACCGGTCTGGTCTCCACTATTCTCGACAGCCCGAAATCGCAGATCTTAACAGTCCAATGCTTGTTCACGAGACAATTTGCGCTCTTCAGATCTCGATGCACTATGTTCATCCGGTGTATACACATCAACCCCCTGGGATCAGATAATGAAAACAAAATTTCCATTGTGAGACTGCACAGCAGAAAGGAAAACACTTTGCACAAAGGGAAAAAGGGTTATGAGAAAGTGCAGGTAACAAGTCATTCCATAAGTTGGAAAAGAAAGAGCCAAAGCAGCTTTCAACTAAAATAAAACCCGACAAACAGGCTTTGAAAAGCCAACTTAGTGAGTAGACGACAAACCTGCATATATCACGCAGCATTTTAAGACGCCTTCGCCAGATAAGCTTCTTCTTCTGACCACTCAAGTGAATCAGGAAATACAAGGATCCCATTTCCATGTATTCAGTGAGCATCGATAGTCGTGGAGGCTTTGTACAGGCACCCAAAAACAATATAACTGCAAGAAGTGGACGAATCAACTTACTGTGAGCAAAAGCATCTACAATCATAATGTCCATATAATCTTTATTATCTCTACAGAATTTAAGAAGCAATCGGTAAAGAGGAATACCGTTAGGATGGCGAAGACGACTGGAAGAGAAACAAGGGAGGTAGGTGAAAGAAAAAGACAATTTAATTAGTGAAGTAAATGGATTGACATGAAAAGCATAAAATGGATTGGCAGATCAACACTAGAATACCTAAGAATGGTTATTTCATTGCAGAAGTCTTCCATGTTTTCAGCTGTCAGATCTTGCTCCAAGAAAACTTTGATAGCAACATCAGTCCCGTTCCATACACCACGGAAAACTTCACCGAAGAACCCTGGTATTGTGAATGGTTGAGATTCAAGTTAATAAAGCTCTAGATGGAGTTATCATAGGATTTGGCAAAACCGATAAACAGACTATTGTACAGGATTGTGGTAGATGCTAATCAATTACTTACCGATTCCAACCCGAGTTCCCACACTTATTTCTGAGAAATCAATGTTCCATTCTTCGTAAGGCAACAGCGGCTTGTTCTGGAACATGGGCGATTCAAGGACTTTATTCCATGTTGTGACCAATTCATCATTCCTGGAATACCCTGAATGTCTACCTCTCTCCAGTGTTTGGCTAGTATACTCATGAGGAGACGTTGGTAATGACATTGCCTTCTGAGAGTTTTTGTAGTTTATCTGAATAGGCATATAAGTTAGGCCTTGAGCCAGACATATCACTGTGGCCACTAGGATCAAAATTTGAAAGCGGAAACTGATTTAAGGTGACATGTTGCTCCTAACGGACTTACAAGTTTCAGGAGATCTGAGTTGGTGTCCTTCTCATCAGAGTTAACTGTCGAAGATGTACCATCTCCTCGCTCCCTCATTACACGGTTTTGCTTCAGAGTTTCATTCATTGCACGTACAGCCCTGAAAAAGTTCGACAGAAAACCATGAGTTATGATGTCATGTATGTAACAGACATTTTACTGTCCACACAGGTTTGAAGAAAGGAAGTTGCATGCTTGTGGAAGAGTACTTCAGACGAGTTTCCTGGAATATGAGGCAACTTCTCAATATTTCAAGGCATATCTTGCGTTCAGAGTTTCACCAGCAGAAGAAAGTAGTTGAAATGTTCACTCATCCATCTGTCTAGGCCCAACTTTTCTCCTGCTCTAATTACAGCTATATATTCCCATCTTAGATTTGCTCAAGTGGAAGATTTCTAATTAGAGACCAACTATTATTTAGGTTTATCTTACTCATATACTGAAAAGATACACAGGAGCTTGTTAATTCGATTAGGGGAGAGCTGCTTTTAAGAATGGAGATGATAGACGACCAGTCGGGGAAACAGCCATCTCCCTCATGTACATCATAGAAATCGACCTCTCGTGTACATCCAAAGTATATGAAATGAATAAATAAAGTGAGAGGAACACCAACCTCACAATATCATCACCAATCTCTGGGGTCATGCTAATGCTTCTTCTTCTTAATCTACGAGGTTGTGATGGTGTTGATGCTCCTTCTGACCTGTAGCTAATGCCATTGATGAAAATTAGTGCGATCCAGGCAAGAAAATACAATCATACTTGTTAAAGAAATTACCACTAGATGCTCATAAAAAAACATATCAACACTTTGCACATTAGAATTTGTAAAACTGACAGGTTTGAAAAAAACTTAAAAAGTATTACATGGACTTGACCATTCTTGTTAGTTGTCAGCTATCAATTCTCTAAAGAGGGAAACCAGAAAAGCTCAGCTTCGAAGAACCACTACAGGACTCCCTAGAACTACAGTGTGTAAGCCTTGAAAGGACAATGATGCACACGCAAATTTCTGCTCTCTGAGACCAGCCACTTAAAGGTGCTGGAAAACATTACTAACAAAACAGGACAAATACAACTAAACAAAATCTACAAGCAATCATCTACACGTTGTAACAATCCCTTTATAAAACCCCGACACATTTCTATTAAAAGAAAGTATTGCTCAACATAAAAAAAAGAACCTTGTGGAAGCTAAATCCTCAGAATAATCTTTAGTCGAGTGTCTGTCACCGCTTAGCACAGACCTTCCATGTACCTGCAACGAAGGATGCTCCGGACTGCAACAAAATGATGCTTCATAAGAGGCAATAAAAACCAAGATTTTCATTCAAAAGACTCGTATCTAACTAACCGACTTTTGTGATCATTTTGTAAAAACAAAAAAAGACCTTTGCTGTAGTGACAGAAAGTAAGGAAATAGATAGGTTGATGTTACTCATTGAACAAAGGATAATACATATAACAAGATCTGTCAAGCCCTGAAACCCATAGATTGATAGATGTAGAACAGATGAAAAGAAAAATGACAAACATCAGACCACAATAAGCAACAAGTAATCTATAATAAATAATAAAAGCATATCTAGATAATGCTTCAGTGTAAACCACAAAATGATTAGAGTATCATTTAGGCTTACAAGGAAGGAAAGCACGCCACTCATGAGAAAAACAAAAACAACACAGCTACTTTCAAAACCAAGTCAGGTCTGCATGGCATCATATTTCAAACGGGGAAAACATAACCTATCACTAAAGCATCATAGAAAACTTTTAGAAACTTAAATCAAACACATAATGGTCAAGAGAAAACAAACCTTGAACTTGCAGTCCGCTGATCGACTATCACCTTTTTCCGGCTGCGTCGCCAAAAGGTTGCAGCGATATTGGGTTCACTATGGGATAAACTGAGGCATCAATGGGGAGAAAAAAGGACGGAGAAAAGGCATGTCAATAACAAGAACTCACAATTAGAATTTCACACATGAGGAATAAACAAACATATAACAGATTTTGAACAAGAAAAAAGAAAGATAAAAAAGACAACGAAGCCAACTGATGCAACAGAGATATTATTAGGAGAAGAACACAACACATGCCTTAATTTTCTATCCATGTATGAGCTAGAACGTAACATCAAATTACGCGATGCAGGACTGGATACATTTGAAGATCCTTCTAATTTCCTATGAAATTGAAGACCCTCATCTTTTTCAACACTGCAACATAGAACACAACTTGATAACTAACTGCACAACTTTAGAAGAACAATTCATATTAACAAATAGATTGTAGAAGTAATATTTCAATGTTAAAATGGCATTCAAGAGCGCTAGCCTGTCAGGGTCTAATCTCTCTGGAAACCCATACAGAGGACTGTTTGGTTCAAGTGGTGAATCACACGAATCATTTTCAGCAGAATCACTCTCCCCTGCTGGTGATATATGAGTCATGTAAATTGCTCTGGTAGACCGGGGTATCAGCTGACCAGGAAAACGCATAAGATCTACCAGTAGTTCCACCGAATTCAAGATTACTAAAACTGACATGTGTTTATATGAGTCCTCGCAATCGATAGAACCATCATTTGGCAAACCCTGGAAAAGAAATCAGAGGCCAATAAGCATTGGGCATTATCAACACTAACTAATTCTTAGAAGATACAAAGCTGAAAAAGAAGATATCAAATTGTTCATTCCATAAAGTAAAGTAAAAAAACTTACCACCACAAGCCTACTTTCCAGACCTACAGTATCTGCTAGAACCTTGAACAATATTGCCCGAGGGCGGCATGAGCCATGCTTGATTTGCCCAAGCAATTGAACTCCTCGGCTATCACGCATGTGATAAGTTTCCTCGACACAAGTTCTCACCGGACTGTCAACACTAGGTCTTTTGTAAACATCAGACACCTGTTGAAGAAATCAATAGTTGAAACAAGGATTAATAAGAAAGCAATGTTTTAGACGATGCAGACTCATTTTAATTAAGTGTATTAGTAAAAATCCATAAGAAAAGGGTCCACAAAAGAAACCAAGTTGCCTACTGTGTTCCCGTGACAAAGAGGTCCCAGTTAAGAATTTTTCCCACGTAAGTTCCAGTGTGAAAATCTGGGATACTTAACCATAGCTGAAACAGAATTTACAACATAACAACAAGTGCAGAAACTTAGGTAGCACTCAACTAGAAGGAAAAGCAACAATCAAATGTTTTAAAAGCAAAAGCTTAGAAATTGAAAGTATTTAAGGTGCTATCAGGAAATCCAGACTATACAGAGATAGTTATAAGAAGTAATCTTACCAACCCAGCAATCTTTTTTATCATAGCAGCTGGATTCGCACTCAATCCTCTCACAAGAGCCACAATCAACTGTTTCAACATTGATAGCTTTTTATCTTTTTTAAAATCTACAACAATTGCATCTGCCCGTGGAGCGGCGTTTCCAAGAGCATGAAGTTCGTCCAGCGTCGGAAGGGTCCCAAAATGCTCTCTCAGTCTCTTATCCTGTCAATTGAGATGGTCAATAAGAAGCCCTTCAGTGGAAGTTCAAACCAATCAATTAGATAACTTTCATGAGAGGAAGAGATCTTAGAAATATGAGTCATTTAGACGTTAAATCTTGTCAACAGAAATAACGTTTACAACAGGACTTCAGATAGCCGTAGAAAGAGATCTCACAGGTGTGACAGAGTAAAAGCCATTAGGTATTGGCTCAGATAGCATTCCCGTGCTCCAAAGAATCTGTGAAGCAGTCTGTGAAGACACTCCGTCTCCTTCAAAATTTCTAGGCGAGTCTTTGTTACTCAAAGCATCTTCTTGAGAATGCAACGAAACAGAGTCAAACTTCTCGACAAAATCTGAACCCCACCATGCTGCATTAGATGGCACCTGCTCTGCTGGCCCTGTATCATCTCGTGTCTGCTCCATCGTCTTAAATATTTGGCATGTAAAAGCATTTCGACTCCACTCTCACCCCATAGATTGTGTAGTCAACATGCCAATAGTTATTGGGCAACTTCACACCTCACAACAAAAATCTTCATTTCCATTGTGACAGAGCCAGAGGCCATTTGACCTGTAAGACCCTATAAAAACACATAAGGTGTATTGTCTGGAGATATAAAAGAAATATGGAAATATGATTCAGAATTATGGAAATAAGCGACGTATCAAACCAGAAGAACAGAAACAGAAGGTACAAGAATAAATTGAATAACTCATTCCTATACCAGAGATTTAAAAATATCACATTTCAAAAAAGTGCACCTTAATTGATTAGGTGGAAGTTCTGTGAAAAAGCATCAACAAGCCCAATCAGATAGGATACTTTACTTAGCTACATTATAACTTCCCAACTACAAATTCCTCCTGTTATCCTCATTGCCTGATAAATGTGAAAGGCTAGCCATCCATTCATAGCTATTTGTAATATCTTTTGTTGTTATGCTCAAATATATCCAAGTCTTGGCTAAACCTACATCCTATTATGCCTAGTGTCTGTCAATCGACGCCAACTTGCTTTAATAGCGCCAAGTGCTACTTGTTTAAGTCGGCTAAAAATCTCAAACATAATGGCCATCGTTTTACCAAATTCTGCAGTTATATGCAATGGATCTTATCATTTCAAGTAGGAAAAGAATACACAAGCAGGTGTCTAGAGAATCTTAATCACATTTCCCTTTAAGGTAAGGGATTCTAACTTGTCTTCTGATTAAGATTCTACTTCCTCTTTCATAAGGTTTCTTCCCTAAACAGGCCCCCCTTAATAAATATCCGCAACTGTGTTCTCGGACATATTTAGTAAAGTGCCTTAATAGAAAGGCAATCATGTGTTATAGATAAGCTGGGAGAACTTGCTATGCTCTTCTGGAAAGAACTTTGCAACGGAATATCGGTTCACTGACAACCAATGACCGCAGCTTCAGTGGACCAGTAAGCTTGCAGGCATCTCTACTTTCTTCTCTATGGAAATAAATACAAGTTCACAGAACCAACTAAGAATCCCATAGAAGTGTTTTCCTCTAGTTATACTGCACACTACAGTACAATAATGACTCTGACACAAAATCGACTGTGCTACCGCCAAAAAATTGAACACGGTTTCCTGTTACCCACGGCGACAAAACTCTCCACCTGTTGCATCGAGAAAATCACTATATTTCCAGATATCTAGAATTTAACAGCTGACACTAAATACTTTCTCCTCTCAGCTACAATTATACTAAATAAGACAACCATGACTTGCATTTCAAAGCAAAATCCAAATCCTAAATAGAACTTCCAAAACACCTGTACTCAGAACAAATATCCGCAAAACGGATTGACTATAACTCCTCAGTCCATCCCTAATCGATCAAGAAATCTCCAACAACTACAATACCAAATCGATCAGAGCTTGAATCAACAATGCGACTCAGTAGGCATCACGGAAGAAGCAAGCAATGAGCATCACTAACAACGGCAGAAGTCGAATTGGAAAGTGATAACCGAAAGAACAAGAAAATCAAAGCAAATGATGAACAGTGGAGGCGGTTACCAGCACCAGCAGCAGATCCAAGCAAATCGAATCCACAGAAGCTCACCGCTCCAACCAATAGCATTTGAATCTCAACACTGCCTGTGACAAATCGGAGTCATCTCAAGGCACCTCCGTCTAGAGAGAGAGAAAGCGATAATGAAACTGCTGACGCAAAGGTGTGAGAGGACGCGGTTGAAGTTGGAGAGGGAAGAAGTGATCTATATACAGCAGTAGCAGGACAGCAACAGCAGCACGATCTCCCCTTGATTATTGTTATCTTTATTGCTTTTGATGCTCTCCTTTTTCGTACAATCGGCCTACGTGCTACAGTGAAGTAAAGAGAGCGCGGCAGCAATGGCGGAGATTCGAACGAGGGAGGAGGGACGAAGAACGATATGAACAATTAGAACAAAAAACGCAGGGGAAGAGAGAAAGAGATAGTAAAAGGAGGAAACCGATAATTCGATATGGTATTTTTTTTTCCGCTTTTTATATTTGCTTTTTCTTTGCAGGTTTCTTTTCGTTTTTACTTTTTACCCGGATTTTTATTATTTTTATTTGGGTCAATTATAGTTTCAACAGTCAAGCCTATGGTTTGCTATTTTTGGCTCCTGAATGTATAAAAAGTTACAGTTAAATCCCCGTAACAGAAAAACTGTAGAATACTGTACACAAGCATCCAGTATAATGAGTAAAGGTGTAAGACAGTCCAAGCTTGGCAAGGATGTGCTGGCCAACCGGTTTATTAAGCTCGGAGAGCCGGTCAGAGTAGTAACACCCATAAATAGTAATATTATAATATGCGAATGATGAGCTAATTCATATATAATGTTGCTTCATTTTTACTTTTTTTTAATGAAAATTACTTTACAAAAAGAGTGTAACAAACGAAACGAAAAAACAAAGATTAGCTAATATATATTAAGTTTTATGTTTGAAGAGATTCAATTTGTTTTTTGTAGCAACGTCAAATCAATGGATGGTGGACATATTATTTTGAAATGTACAATTATAATAAATTTATGTGGCAATTACTAATTATAATTGCTTAAATGTGATTAGATTTGGCGAGGATTATCTAATTTTTTTAAAATATAAATAAATATAATCATTTTTATACCTAAATCATAACTTTCCTAGTTAGAACGTAAAAAATAAAAGTTTGACAACACAATTATCCAAAATCCGTCAAAGATGAAATTCAGATCGAATATAATTATATTCACTTTGTATAGCTACTGGCTAGATATGAGGCTAGAATTTAGAAATAAACCATGAACATTTACATCATATCTATCTCGTTGTCATTCTCATATCTAATTATATGCATAATAATTTTAAAAATGAATTGTCAGAAACAATAATTACAGTACTATCAACGCTTTCCTTCACAAATGTCTAGTAAATAAAAAATTAGATTGAAAAAAAAAGAATCGAGTTGATTCTTGTATGGATTTTTTTTGTAAAATTAAAAAATGCATTGGTTAAAATATCCAACAACTTCCAAGTCCATGGATACTTAAAGAAGGCCAAGGCATGATCATGCGACGTCTAACTTCCGTCACATTTGCCAATTGCATTAACGGCATAAAAGTATAGGATCATATGTTAATTATCGAAAGTAGAAGTGCGGAACTGCAATTAGCCAATTACGCAACGTAATAAAAGCGGGGGGGGGGAACTTATTTGAAAAAGGACATTGGTTTTTTATTTAAATAAACGAAGGGGGGCAAAAAGGGAAAGTGTGAGTGTGAGTGAGTGAGAGTCACGTGGGGGAAAGAGGCTGAGGGGACCTCTCCCCGACACCCAGCTGGCGCTCCGGGTTGGCTCACCATCGTCCACATCTCTTCATCCGCGTGAAACAATTCCAACAACTTACTACCAACAATTCCAACAACAACCCCTCTTTTTCAGCGTTTTGTGTAAATATGCACGACACTGAAAACCACCTCTCTTCACCAAAATCTAACACATGAAAGATTCAATCAGGATATGTGAGTTTAGTTTGCATTAGGAATTCAAACTAATCAGATTATTCAAACTACACGGTAAAGATTGTATATCTCGTATCGTTTCTTTTATCGATCCAATGTCCAATATGATTCTTAAATCACGGGACGAAAGACACCGGAAAAATACGACATTACATCAAATTGTGTTCTTTTTGGGTATGCAAGTGACAAAGTTACACGGAATATTTTGTGAGGGGTAGATTGCATTGATTCAAAAGGAAGCCTGTGTACACTTTCCTAACAACATTAAAAGAGAGAATGCAGTGAAACAAAAAAAAATAACATGTATGTTAGATAAATGTACAAAGAAAATCGTTGATCATCCAACCGGGCAAATTAAAGGGAGTTGTCTCTTGCTAAACGAGCTACTGAGGGACAATTACATACTTTATTGACGTTTCATTTTCATTCACAGACTCGATTGATTATAGATATAACAAACATTTTATAAATATTTATATATAAAGTATAACTGAATTCAAACCTTACACAAAACCTTCGAATCGCTGACTTAAATTATACACTCTTTTATTTTTCCTTACATTTTCCACGTGTAGCGTACGTACGAGACAACAAGCTGTGTGTTGTTGGATCTGTATGATTATCCGTCCTTGAGTTGGAATGTCGTCGGAAAATACTACTTTATTATTATATTAAAAATTGTATAAGCTTGATAATTTGACTTGTACTGGTCAATGGTCAAAGTTTATTTGGAAACTGATGAACCAGTAGTTCTCAACATTCTCTGATTACTGGACTGGACTTGGGTCCAGCTAAACTTGATACAATGGGCCATAAAGCCCATTTAAGAAGCAAACAGTACTAGCTAGGTACGGTAAACAAAAGCCAGGGGAATACGGCAAGGGGATCGGCTCCCTCGTAACACTACTCGAAACATTAACGACATTAAAATCCCCGTCGTAGTAAGCCAGCATCGTCACTCCTCCGTAATCTGGATCCGCCACGCGGTTTCGACTTCAAATGTCTCCGGCGGGACCGAACGCCTACTTGTCAAATGCAATTGCTTCTCTTCGCGGTCCCTACCGCTGCCGAAGGAGAACTTCTCTGACGGCAGCCCCGACCACGAAGTCTTGCGGCAAATTTCAAGTTTTTGTTTCAGACGGGCCTCTCTGTTTGAACTCTGACTCTCGAACTTATCCAGTTCTGCATCTTTCTCCTTCTTTAACTTGTCCATTTCCTTCACCAACCTTGCCATCTCATCATCTTCTTCCTCGTCGTTCTGTCTCAGCTTTCGCAACTCCTCACCCTTCTTCTGTAACGCGTTCATTAACCTTCGCAATTCCTCCTCCTCCTTTTTTACCGTATGGTCCCTTCCCCTTTCCAACTTATCATTTTCATTGTTCAACCTCTGCAGTTCTTCCGCTGCCACCTCCTTGAGCCTTACCGCGTCATCTTTCTCCTGGGTACACTCTTCAAATTCGTCTTCCTTTTCAGTTATCAACTTTTTTAACTCCTCGTGCTTCTCCTTACTCACTCCTCCGCTTACTTGCTTCGTTTGTTTCTCATACTTGGGCACATGGTACCTGTAAAATCAGCAGATTCAACTTATGGCTATAATTTTTTTTAATGAACGACAAAGATTTATTAATTAACAGAGCTTGTTATGAACATATGATAAAATATAACCTTTTATTTGAAATATATATATATTTAATTAGTTAACTAGCTAAATATGTTAATCTATGAACCCTTAAATTGGTCCAACAGTGATCCATTTGTATGCAAGAGGGTCGATTATTAGTTGTGAACATATTATTCTTCTCCATTCACAATTTGTAGGGCTTTTGGTTCAAGGCCGGGATCGGGACGGGTTTGGGTACCCACACATGTATTGTGCAGGTTTCAGTACCTGAAGATTCAGTGTAACTCAAGCCAAATCCCGAATCCATTCGGGGTTTGGGTACCTATAAACCCGTACGGATGTTACGTGTTCGGGTTCGGGTACCCATCAATACTCGAACAAACGAATCGTCAATAAGAAAAAACTATGAACTACAAATTCAACTTATATATTGAATTACTAACTTACAAATTTCAGTCACATTATAATTCTCAATCAACCAAACTAGTAAACTACTTATTTACTCTCCATATTTAGCCGAATAGGTTTAGTAAATTTTGAGTATAGTAGTAAAGTTTTGTTAACAACAGATATTTCAGATACCCACTAGTAAAATAATATGATAATTTTTGAAGCCAAACTTTGACCCTACGAGGATCGGATACCTAAATCCATTTAGGGTTCAGGACGGAATCGTGAAATACCCGAAACCCAAACTTAATTCCACCCCTATTTCGGTTAACATAATTTGTATAAATCTTAAACTTTGATCTGTTGCGTTGACCGTTGAGAATAAAAAACTAATAAATATGAATCTCCCAATTAAAAAAAATTGAAAATCAATATACAAAAAGTCAACTGTTACCTCAATTTAGAATGGCGCCAGACGGTGGCGGCAGCAAGGTCAACGTCATGACTGGACCAATCGAACATATCATTAAGTCGTAGGTAATGAATACCAAAGTCTTTAAGTTCACCAAACTCGGCAACATCTTGGTAGGAGTAACCTTCTGGGCTAACCATTAACCGTAACCGGGTGAGTTATTGAGCTAACTTGGTCAACGCCCTCGGTTCCTAGCTTGATCTCGCAGTAGCCATCGAAGAATACAAGTCCATTGTACTCCTTCGCCTCCGCCTCCGCCTCCTCCTCCTCGACGAAATGCATGTCTGACTTGAGATCGAAGGGAGCCATCTTTTAACTAACTACTAGTACTTCAACGGTGAGCTGAATATAGAGATGAGCAGTATAAAATAAGCATGCATGATTGCTTGTTAAGTCATTTACTAGAAAAAAAATACTTGAGGCAAGTCTTTTTTATTTATAATTTCACTTACTTTATGATATGTTTTAAAGTCAACGACGAATTCTCAAGTGCGAATTTTATTTTAAAAATGAAAACATATATGACTTTATTTTAAAAACGTAAACATATATGTTTTGAAAAGGACTCCATTGGGTCTTTTGGGATTGAGCTATGGGCGGATGGTTCTTGGTTCATCTTGTATTTCTGCTAACCATTTGTGATGGATTCGTTTTTAGACCGTCAGCTTCTATTTAAGGTTATTTGGTTTCGAGTTGGTAGAAATCACAAATACGCTAGTTTTTACTTATTATTTGTAAGTCCGTAATTCACCCGTTATGGGTGATAGCCCTCCCATAAATTTGCTTGATAAATTGAGCATCTTTAGCCACGGGTATAAATAAACCTTTTCGGAGGAAAAAAAGTACGACAAACCAAGCTTTAAATTGGAAACGTTGTTACACAAATCATGAATAGACCTTATTCAATAAAATATCATGAAGACAAACTAGTACTCCTGTTGTATCATCATCATAAGCCATCATTATTATTCACCCTTCTCTTGGTAACTACTCAGCTTCTGCAGCAACTCCTTCTCCCTTTTCTGCAAGGCAACCTTGTCTTTCTTCAATTTCCGCAGCTCCTCGTCTTTCAGCTTCCTCAAGCTTACCAATTCCTTATCCTTCTCGTCCCTTATCTCCTGGATTTCGCTCTCCTTTTCGTCCTGCAACTTTTGCAGTTTGTCCTCCGCAGCCTGCTTTAGCCTTTCAGCCTTGTCTTTCTCCTTTCTGAGCTTTTCCGATTCCTTTTCTTTCTGTTTTATCTCCGTCTTCAGCACCTCCAACTTCTCCGTACTCTGTACTGACGACGTCGTCGCACCTGTGCCGCCGGCTTTCTGTTGCGGCTGACCAAATGGTTGCTTGCCAGATTTTGGCATAACGTACCTTGTAGCGATCACATTATAAGAAGTATAAAATATGACAAAATTGTCAAATAAATTATACTGTTTAGTTATCAATAACTGGAAGAGTTAGAAAAAGGTTTAAATTTTTATTCTTATACTTAATGGAAGAGGATTCAAGACCTACTGATAGAACTCCAGAAAATTATTAAGGTATTCTGGGTCGGTGATTTGGATGGGGTGATTTGAGGTGATTTTGTTCTAAACCATCCGTTTCGATACTAAAAATAAGAAATTTGAGGATATTTTAAAATTTCTTTTGGGGCCGGTAGAGATTTTGGATAAAAGATGCTTGAAAGATTTGAAAATTTTAATTAAATTATATAATTTAAAAGATAATAAGTTCCGTTCAAATCTCTTCTATTTAAATCAATCATCCAAACAATAAACGACTTATATATAAATTTATTTATGAATTTCAAACTCAAAACTCCTATACAAACTCATGTATATTATATAGCGAGTCTTTTCCTTACTCTTTTTGAACTTAGGATTCCCTATAAATTAAATTTTGAATCAACTTAGAACTTTATAAAAACACCAACTTAGAAAGAATTTTATAGTATGGGTACGTTTTTTTGTCGGAATTGGAAGCGGAATTCGCCAAATCTCGGCTTAATTCTAAATGTCAGACTGACTGATTCCAACAGATATGTTTCCCACAGTCATAAATTAATATTTTCATTTTTGTCTAATTCCAGCCGCCAAATTTTGTTTAGAGAGGTTCGATCTTAAATCATAATTCCAACTAATAAGGTGAGGTCTCAACTTCGTACGTACCTCAATCTCGAACGCAACAATACGGTGGTGGTGACGAGGTCAACCCCATATCGGGACCAATCGAGCCGATCATTGAGTCCGAGGTAATGAATCCCGAAATCCTTATGTTCACCGAGCTCCCTAACATCTTGGTAACAGTACCCTTCTGGGTTAACCATTAGCCGCAGCCGAGTGAGTTCTTGCGCTAACTTGGTCAACGCAGACTGTTCCTGGATCTCCCCGTGCCTGTCAAAGAACACGAGCCCGTCGTGGTACTTCTTCGCCTCCTCCTCGCCATCGTTATCATCATCGTTGTTGCGACCGGGAACGATGATGGTGACTTCCGACCAATGAGCCTTCCGGATCGAACTTGGGTTCGCGCTTGCGGTCTTGTTGAGCTCGTAGACGTGGAGGGTGAGCTTGTCGGATGATGCGACGAAATGCATGTCTGACTTGAAATCGAAGGGAGCCATGGCTGGGTTATAATTTGATCGATGGGGAACTTAATTATGATGAGAAGATAGGTAGAGAGATGAACTGATGAGCGCGCTGAATAATATAGATCATCAAGAAATATTATTTTAATTTAACAACATGTAGGATATGGAAATAAATATGCACATTATATAATTAATTAAATACCATGAAAATATAGAATGACTTTAAGCTAAGTCGTTTTAAAATAAAAAAGACTTCAAGCTAAGTCTCCCTTTTTTGGTAGGAAATTTCACTTTTTTAATTTCCTCATTCTTGAATATATACAATGGAGATTTCGGTAGATAAGTGTATATGGTATATTATACATTAAAAATATTCATTTCAAGAATTTAAAATCGAAACAATAAATCATAAACACCTCACATGCAACCCTATACATTAAAGGATTATATTCCCTAAACACTAAAATCTAATCCTCAAACATTTGATCATAAAACCAAATTCGTAATCTTATTCCAAACTTTGACTTTTGATCATAAAATATAGTAAAAATAAAATAAAATATATTTTATAAATATGTGTACCGAAATCTTTTTATAGCTATATATATTTTAAGAAATCTCAAGTACAATTTCCAAACAATCTACATGCCCACAAGAGAAGGTCCATGGGCTGAAGTAAGGTTTTTATCCAAATTCAGAAATGGACTTTAGGCCCAAATTTTAGTTATAGCCTTTAATTGTTTAGAATGTAGTTGTCGAAGTACATTTAATTATTATTTAAATTGCACTTGTCAAGGAAACAATACACCAATATCGTTATACGATAATTAGCGGAATAAATTTCAATTCGATGAATGAAAATCATAAGTAAAAAATGGTCCAAATTAGCTAAATAATCTACAATATTACAATACAATTTGCTTTGTAATATGAGATAGCGTTACCTTTCATTATCGACAATAAAGCTCTTATTCATAACCTTTTATTCTATAATGTAATAAAGTTAATAAAATTCTAGAACACCAACATTAGATTCCAAAACTATTTGACTTTATGGGTTGTTCATCTTATTTACTAACTTCATCACCATCTATTTAACTATAAAATTAGGAGTTAGATCCCCGCATTTCAAAATTATGCATGATGAATGATGGTAGTTTAGATTTATTCACCGCTAATCTCATGATTAGTGTTATGTGTTGACAATTCGAACGTATTAAATTTGAATCTAATTACCCTCACAGTTCGACATTTATTTTCAAACCAAAAAAAAGACATTAAACTAGAAATGAAAGCCGTACAATAGCCATTAATGTGTAAAAAGGACGGTATGTGCACTTCCTATTCGCAAGATGGCTCCATCACTAGCCGTTCGTTTCCTAGTTTGTATCCCTTTGACAAGGACACGCTCACAAGAAAAATCGTATCTTTACAATACGAACAAACTGGGCAACAAGAAATATCACAAAGTATATCCAGCTTCGTAATTCGACAACAACACTCTTTGTAATGTATCCCTTCCTCAACCGGGTCAACCCCCTTGTTTTCTTACTGGAAAAAAATGTCTCATTCGTAAGTAACAGCTTCTTTGTTTCTTGTTTTAGGATCATTAATGGACGGTCACATGATGATCCCATGGAAGTCGGCAGCGGATGGCTCTTAACGTCATGGGGTGTTCATGAATTTAAAAAGCCACTTTCCACTGATGCTGCTGCTGCTGCTGCTGCTGTCATAAAACAATTAGCAAGCAAGAGCTCGAAAAAATATCATCAGTTTTACTCTTTCTTCCCCTTCACTTTCCGTTGTCCTCTTATTCTGCCTTCTTTAATATATTCCTTTCTTCTTCTTCTGTCAATCTCCTTCTGCAAGTTCCCAGCTAATTCCCAAGCTTGTTGATTTCGGCATTGATTCTCAAGTGGGTCTTCTCTGTTTCTGTTTAATGCAACTGGGTTTCTTTCTTCTCGTTCTGGGTCGTTGGTCTCTTTCCAATTAAGGTGCACTATCATGAACTCGTCCTATATATATATATTAAGTTGTTTCGAGGTCGAAGCTGGTGAAATCTCTGAACTGGGTTTTCTCTCTCTTCTTTCCCATTTATGAATTCCATCTCAGTCCTTTATATATTGTCTCCTTATTACTGTTGAATTTCATCTACCATCTTTGGAGGATTACTGCATTTCCTATATCTGTGATTTAAATTTCAAGCAATTGGGATTCAGAATCTTATTGATATATTTGGCTTGAAATTCAGAATCTTATTGATATACTTGGCTTGAAATTCAGAATCTTATGGAAGAGAAGCAATTGGATTTCAGTCAGCCGATATTGTCAGTGAGGAGAGCTTCATCATCACCAGTAGTTGTCAAAGATTACAACAGGAAACCTGCAAATGTAGCCAAACATCCCGTCTACAAACCTGATCAGCCTGAAGTGAAATTAGGCCAAGTCAGGGTTTCAGGAACAGTTCCTTTTATCTGGGAGAGACGCCCTGGAACACCCAAGAATGAATCTTCTTCTGCAGAACCTAATTCACCTGCTGTCCCAAGACTCCCCCCTGGGAGAAGAAGGCTGAATGCCAAATCCATTGCTTCAGAAGGATCGTTATCATCCCCAGCGAAAGCAGAAGAGAGATCCACTTATGATGATTCTGAGGAAGAGGAGGAGGTGAGATTTGTGGATGCACATGACAAACTTTCCAGGACCGAATCGAATGGACTTGATAATACAAGACCGAATAGGACACTCTCGAGTGATTTGAGGGGTAGAGAGTTCATGATGGGAAAACTTTTGCCCGCTGCAGAAGCCATGGCTTCTGAGACGACTCGATCTCAGCAGCATTCTCTGCGCTATCCTACCAAGAAACAGCCTGTTCTTAAAGAGCAAGCGAGACAGTTCAAGGCATTTTCGAATAAAGGTGACATCTTTGCGTACTATGGTAATAACCCGGTAGTGGTGGATGATGATGATCACAGTGAACCTGATGAATCCTCTTCACTTAGACTCTGTGGGTTACTGCCACTTTGTGGGATTGGGAAGCAATCATCGAGTTACGAAAGCAAGCATTCGATGGATAGTTTTCGGATGAGGTGCTGTCCGGAGATGATTAATGTCAGTGGCTTATCTGCAAACAAGGGATGGACACATAATCATAATGGATCAAAATCACCCCAAGTACCATTTGCTCGTAAAGGGGAAGGCTTTCTTGGAATTCCTGAAAGGTATAACAGGAATTTGGAGACAGTGGGTTCTATTCTACGTGTTAAGGAAGATGACATCAGCAGTTTTGGTGAACTATTATTATCATCAGAGTCTTCAACTCCTGCTGTGGAGAAAATCCTGTACATGGATCCTGTGCATGATCAGGACAAGAAAGGTTTGACGACAACAGAAGAAGATGATTCGTTTAAGCACGAAAAGTTTCGATCTTTCGGTGCTTGTTATCTGTCATTTTCAGATGATGATGAAGAAGGTCAAGTAGACATGAACCAGTCAGGTGAAGAAAAACATTATAATCATGGAAGCTCAGCATGTCACCCACTTTCACTACCTTTACCGAAATCTCCATCGGAGTCGTGGCTGAAGAAGGCTTTGCCCACGGTTCCACCATCAAAGTCTCCCCTTGGCGTTGTAGTGTTTTCGAAATCATCCCCGGATGTTTGGAAAACGATTGTTAAAGCTTCCGATGGGAAGAACATGCACTTCGAGTTTTCTGAGGTAAACTACACTCACCTTCATTGATTCAATTTTAGCTTCTTTTTCACGTTAACATTGATATCATCTGGATCTTCCATGTGACCAGGGGAATCTTAAACCGATTCCAGAAGCATAAGTGAAATGGAGCATCTTTGTATATCAGGTTTGCAGGTGCTGACATATACATAAACCAACCCATCTCTGCTGTATTGGGATATACTGCTCTTCTTATTTGTAACGAAAACTGATCGTATAAGAAGGATTTTCTGGAGAAACATTCTTTTGGTCTGTACTAAGTGTTATATACTGTACATGCATAGCCTATTGCCTTCTAGTTCTTTCAGGATGAAATAGTACAAAATGATAAAAAAGATATGATTGGAATAAGATGAATTTCTCTTGGAGTGAATGAGACAAGGAACTCTGTACTTTCCAGTTTCCAGCACTGCTCATTCAAATTTCATTGCTTATGAAGTTATGATCTTTACCTTCTGACAATATGGAAGGTGTTGGGGTCCATCCATTGCAGCAACTACCATTGTTCTGCTGCTGCAATCATATGCATAGTTGGCTGTGACATAATACACTCAACTATCTCACTGAATCCTACACATCAAATGGGACTGATCAAGCAACGTGCCTCGAAATCTGACGCCATATGTCTAGATCAAACACCACGATGAGAAATAGCCGTTGATTCATCTGAGGCGCTAGCCGTCTGAGTCGAACTCGAAAGATAAACAAAAAATAACTTCAACAGTCACAAACAACAATTTAATGATAGATGAGGTATGGATTGGTTACAAATGATAGGTTTGTGGCCAAAAGGTATAATTATAATAGGAGGATGGCAAAAGTGTTAATAACCGGAAAACAACGAGGAGAAACAAAAAGGAGTAGGCCCGCCCAATCACCCAGGGTGGTCGGCCCACCGGTTTTGAATAATAGGCCCATTAGATACTCAGCACGTAAAACTCCTCCTTCGCCGCTGCGTTCTCTCACAGTGATGAATGCAGCTGAAGTAGATATGGAGTAAATACTTCGTCGGAGAATTCAAATGTCATTTCGAAGCGCATGCTTCAGTCTCTGTCACTCCTCCTTAAACCCTAAATCAACTCACCTTCCGATTTTCCGCGCTCTCAGTCCCACCACAATCGCAGCGTCGTTTTCTTCTCCTCGCCCTCGGCCGTCCCGTTCCTTCTGCTTCTCTCCCTCCATGGATCGACCTGGCGGCGCCGGAGATGAATCTTCCAACTCTCTCTCCTCCCTTGAGAACCAGTTCAAGGGTTTCCGCAGCCAACTGGAGGAATCCAGCTCTTTGCGCGACAGGATAAAGGCGGTAGCGACGGATATTGAGTCCACTACTCGGAGTATGCAAGCCAGTCTCCTCCGCGTCCATCAGTCTCGCCCTGTCCAAGGTATTTGAAATTGGTGAACGTTTTAGCCCCGTTTCAGGTCTTGAAGACTCTGATGTGTTGTTTGGTTCGTTTGTAGAAATTTTGGATGAGACAAAGGTTCAAATTGGTACGCTGAGGGAGCTGTACAATCAACTTGCTGGAATTGTTCGGGAGGTTCCTGGACAGTATTACAGGTGAGCCTCCATGCATCTTTCAAATCGTGAATCTAGGTTTAGGACTTGCGAATATGGTTTTTGAGGTTTTGGGGATTTTTCTTGTGTGGTTGATTCATTGTAGGTATAATGGTGATTGGAGGACTGAAACTCAGAGTGTGGTTTCCCTGCTTGCTTTTATGCATTGGTTAGAGACTGGAGATCTCCTTATGCACTCAGAAGCTGAGCAAAAACTTGAGCGTATGTATCTCTTTTCTCATTCAAATATCACTTGGTTTTCATCAGTAACTGAAGGTCTTGTTCACCCATGCAGTGAATGGCTCAGAGTTCAGTTTGGACGTGGAAGACTACCTCGTGGGTAAGTGATTGTGTATCTTTCATCGAAAAATACAGTGTTGCTAGCTGCTGAATTTTGACGTTTCGATGTTTTTGTCAAATTATGCAGGCATTTGCTTCATGTCAAATGAGATGGTAAGACCACTGGAGACGTCTTGGTAGCGGCTTTTATTTGTTTTGTGGAATTATATCGGACCAGTGATCTTTTATGATCAATCAAATGTTGTTTTTCAGCCTCGATATGTTATGAACCAAGTGACGGCTGGTAACTACGATTGCCCTAGGAAGGTGTTGAAGTTCCTGACCGACCTCCATGCAGCTTTCCGAATGCTCAATCTCCGGAACGACTTTCTTCGCAAGAAGTTCGATGGTACGTCCAATACACTGTGATACATTGTCCATCTAGTTTGCTCCAAAATCCTACTTGAGCAGCCATCATGTTTTATACCGAGAATGAAGAAGGTAATGAGATGTTTTTCACGCCATCTCAGGCATGAAGTACGACTTAAGAAGAGTTGAAGAAGTGTACTATGATGTCAAGATCCGAGGCTTGTCCGCCAATGGCAATCCTACCGGAGAACAAGGAATCCAGGGCTCGGCATAGAATGGATGTTAGAGGAGGAGAAGAGTACTCTTTTGCCATGGTTCTCTAGGGCTTTTGAGTTGCCTCTTTTGAATGCTGCTAGTTTTAGGATGAGAAACCATGAGCTAAGATTTAGATACAGCCATGGCGTTTTGGGAACGTTTGACAGGATCCTTTAAAAGCAATGGCATCTGTATTTCATCGCTCTCACTTCCTTCGCAAAATCGAACTATAATGACACCGTAAAATCGTCAAAGTTGTGAGGTCAGAGATGGAAAAGGATGCCCTCCTTCAACTAATAAATCATATGTACAAAGTCAAATTGCCCCCAAATTACACAGCCATTCACATTCCATCAAATAAACTCCATTATTCCCCAATGCTATATCAACAAACACCTAATCAAAGGTTTTCTCATACGGCAATGACTATCATCAAATATTATCCGAATGCTCAGTACACCAGAAAGAAAGCGGAAAAGAAGCTAGAGGATGCTCAAGTTCTAATTAGGGGACCTTTGTATAGACCTCTTCGTATCACAAAGTTATCGGGAGGTTGGAACTCTTCCAGCCACGTCACATCCGAAACTGCGACTCCATCCAACCCGAGCTCGCCTTCATGAGATAAGGATAGGATGTGAAACTTAAAGTAGTCGGTATCGCCCAAGTTAAATTACCAAGATGAGAATATTTACCGGGTAGATCTTTTATTGGAGATGTCCGGAAATAAGAGCAGTGTCGTCCATGATCTGAAGAGTAAGGTGGGGAGAGAATGTCAAATATTGCGCAGGGTGTTATGGCCCTGAAACAGTGGATGTTGCCTCCGGTGGTTGGATAAAGAACTGTCGAATTGCATGGTGCAGTCATGTCCAGGTCTTTAACAAGCTTGGCAGGCCTTGCTGAACTCATTCAAAAAACAAGTATATTAACCTCGGAGATGATAGAAAACAGATGGCAAGATCAATGAAATGGTCTTCCTTCCCAATAAAGATAACATCTTGCTAAAACTGTTTCACTTTGCTTCAGATTTCCATACTCATGCCAGAACATTTCAAGAGACTTGCTAAGAAAAGAAAAAACACACACCTTCTGCCGGGTCAGCCGGCTCAGATGAAGCAAGCCAATCGTACGACTTCACGTGCATTGTTCCGTATACGAGCTTGCTTAATACTGTCATTCCAGGATGGTTATGAAGAGGTATAATGGAAGTTGGTGGCATGCAGAATATCCCAATCTGTAAAAGTGGCAACAAAGGTACGAACTTAACACAGAGAGAGACAGAAAAAAGGAACTGTAACATGTAATCTCTTTGTAATCAGATACAAAACAGAACATAAAATTTCAGGACTTGTATACTTCTTCCATGGTTCTGGTTCACTAAACACCAGTGACTACAGGCGAGTGGCACAACCGATATAACTTTGCCTCTTCACATTCACTTCGATAGTGGGGCTACGATTTATCTAAATAAACACGATTGTCATAGCTACAGTTCAAGGAGTGTGGAGATTAATAGTATGAATCATGAGTTAGTGGAAATGGGGTAGTTCAATTTCCCTTGATTTCTATCTCTGATGTGAATAAAGGAAGTTCTTAAAGGATCACCCATAAGGCTGCACATATGCAAACTTGCTAGAAATTAATGGCATGCAAGAACAAGTGCTTACAGAGAAGCTGTCACACTCATGCAAGTGTAGGTACTTGATTGGAGGTAGTGTTGGAGGATGCCCATTGCGCTCTTGCATAGGACCTGTCCAATTGCGCACCAATTGTGCCTCCTGATCAAGACCCACATCAGAGGGTTTGATTTTCTCTGCAATCAAACTCACGAGACATCTTAAGTGAAAATAGACAAGAACATCACACAAACAAACCATATTGCGAACTGAAAATAAATCAGAAACTGGAACAACAAAAGCAGGTTACAGAAACTGAGAACAATTGCAGCAAAACGTATTACCTAACATATTGCGAACTTTCTCAAGCGCCTCCTCCGATACCGGGCCATTAGATGACAATGACGACTTGCAGGTGTTATAGAGTCTTTGTATATAGTAAGGCATGATCAACTCCAAAATCAAAGCCTCAATGTTCAAAGAGCACTGAAACGACGATACAAGATTGAACAGGGAAATGACATTAACCTAATGCTCAAACTGAGTAGCTGGCAATGAACCCGCATGGCAGTTATCTCATCCCTCTCATCCAAACGTTACTCATTGGCTTCAACCTGTTTGAAGTTTGAACACAGGAAACTTAATCAAACCACACAACCAATAGAAATTCAACTAAAACTCAAAGCAAGACTTCCAGAATTTTGTTCATACTTTCAGCTCACAATCTACAAAATCGAATCCCTCAAAGGTTTTCCACAACGAACAGAGACAAAACTAGACACATACAGCATGAAATCTACGGAATCAGCAGCGGCTGATCCAGAAAGACTAGCTAGGAGCGATACCTTAATAGTATACGGAAGGTTAGGTAGCAGAAGGGTTGAAGGGGAAAGGGGGAAGAGGATTATCGATGGATCGCAGGCCGAGCTAGAACAAGGAGTATAAAAAGCGAGCGAGAACAAAAAGAAAGAGACGAAAGGGAAAATAGTACCATTGAGAGCGAGACGAACGTAACGCAATGGCAGAAGATCTCTGGACACGTCACGAGGTTCCTCGCCTTCTCTTGCTTCTTTCTGCCACCACTGTAACTGCAGCTTGGATTTCGATTTATGACCATTTATGATCCTTGTAAAGTTTTGGATTTTGAGAGAGACGAACGTAACGGAAGAGAGAAATCGTTCCCTTCACGTGAAATGTAAATATTTATCACAATTTTATCATTTGATAATTTGGATCTCAATTAAAACTAATCGGGATTAATTCGAAAATCTCAACATTATTCGTGACGTGTAATTGTAATTCTGTGAGCTTTATATCCTCGAGATTGGTGGATTTGTCGAAATAAATAAACACATATAAGGTTATCACACCAGGTTTATTCAGTTTTGGATCTGTCGTTTTGCACCTTCCATAATGGGGAATCGATGAACTTCTTGTCGTTTTCGCATTTCACAACAGTAGACTCTGACCGATTAATTTTTCGTTTTGTACATTTTATCACGATAAATTTATAAATGATGAAACGTCAAGATAAATAAACTATAACGATCAACGTATAAATAGGATCTATATATTTATCTTTTTGCATAAATGTAATGATGATTTCAAGATAAGGAACATATTCACCTTTTTACATAAAATATTTTTTCCTTCGGGTAGATAGAATTTAATTATTAAATTTATAGAAAGGGTTTTATCATTGATAATTTGGATCTTAATTAAAATTAATTGGGATTAATTCGAAAATTTTAACTCTATTCATAACGTGTTATTATAATCATGTGAGCTTTATTTAATTCAAAATGGACATTTGTGTTATTTAATGTTTATCGATAGAGTTTTGGGAATTTGTAAATTTTTCAGAATAAATAAAGATAAATAAGATGAACGGTATCAACCAAAAGCTTCATTTAATTTAGAATATGTAGTTTTGCACATTTCATAATGGGGTTAACGGTACATTTCTTGTCGTTTTGCACATTTCACAACAGTGGACTCCTGATCGATCAATTTGTCATTTTGTACACTTTATCATTTGTAAATGATATTAATATATTTGTCGTTTTACGCGTTTTATAATTATTGATACCTAAATAAATAAATTATCGTTTTGTACATTAATAACGATTAACTTATAAATAAAATCTATATATTTATCGTTTTGCACAAATGATAACGGTGACTCCAAAATAAGCAATATACTCACTTTTTGCATAACAGTACTGAACTCTTCACTAAGTAGGCTTGGCATCGGGGCGGGGTGGATCGGGAACGGGTTTGGTGTATTTGATCCCCGCCCACCGCAATCGTCGGGTTTCCCCGTCCCCGATAGCCAAACGGATCCAAAATTCAAACCAATCCCGTCACCGGTTGGATACCAGATCCCCGCGAATAAACCAAACTCGAACAGTGGTCTAATTATCGATTCCACAACATTATAGTCAGTTATCAGAAACATATAAATCAAAATAAACAAACGCCAACTATAGTAATTGCAGCAACAATCAAACATAATCCTAGCCAAACTCTTGAGCTTAAACTGTAACTTCAACAACAATGGACAAGAATAAACCGATGCATGTTGATTTTGTTTATATCCATAATGGAGGAATCAGCTGAATGATTAGAACCCAAACTCTGCGGGGCCAGGGTGGTAAAACTCGTCGAGAGTGGCGTCGGAATCGACCCAAGCGGTCTGGAAATCGACGTCGACGACAATGGAGCTGTAGCTATAGAGATCGGGAAAGATGAAAGGGGAGGATAAGACGTAGGGAAAGACCTTCGTAATCGTGGTCGTCATTGCGGTTTCTGAGCTGGGCGAAGTGGATCTTGTAGCAGAAAATGGTGGATTGGATAAGGAGAACTCTATATACAGAGAGCAATTAGAGTTTAGGCGGTTAGGGTTTGTGATTAGAATCCAAATTTTGATGGTGTAGGTATTATATATGAAGTCGAATATTACGTTGTTTTGGTACGGATTATCCAACGGGTGGGAATCATAACGGATTATAATGAATCCGATCCCACCCACGATCTGTCAATAGCGAATTTCGGAAACCCCTTCGTCTGTTGACGAGCCGAGTTGACCGGATAGAAAAACCCAAATTTTTAGGCGAGCCCGACCGGATAACCGAATGGATTTTCTAAAATGCCAAGTCTTATCACTAAGAAACATAAAATCCTTTTTCCTTCCGGTGGATGTAATTTATTTATTAAATTTCTAGAAATGGTTTTATCATTGATAATTTTGGATCTCAACTAAAATTAATTGGGATTAATTCTGAAATCTCAACCCTATTTATGACGTGTTATTATAATCATGTGAGTTTTATACCATTAAAAATGGACATATGTGTTATTTAACGAATTTATCCGAATTTTGAAAATCGATAGATTGATTGAAATAAAGAGAAACGAATAAGGTTAACTATACCAACCAAAAGC
This sequence comes from Linum usitatissimum, assembly GCA_030674075.2. Lineage (NCBI taxonomy): Eukaryota > Viridiplantae > Streptophyta > Magnoliopsida > Malpighiales > Linaceae > Linum > Linum usitatissimum. The sequence continues at coordinate 4,345,477 of JAUJYP020000285.1, read as the reverse complement.
TTCATTCAATTTCAGATATGTCGTTTTTCACATTTCATAACGGATTTAACGATGGACTCCTTATCATTTTGTACATTTCATAACGGTTGACTCATGATCGATTAATTTGTCAGTTTTGTACATTTTAATTGTTATCATCGTTGACTTGTAAATAATGAAATATATTTATCGTTTTGACAATTGACTCCTAAATAAATGAATTGTTATTTTGTACATTTTATAACGATCCATTTATAAATAAGATTTATATATTTATCGTTTTACACAATTTATACATTTTATTACTATTGAGCGGCTGCTTGATTTGGGCTTGGAAAGGAAAGCAGAAGATGCAAGTATCAGAGCTTTGAGCCATTTTTATGAATCCAGCCTCAAGTTGCCGTACAGAGTGCTCTTCAATTCCACCATCAAGAGTCTCCGATTGTCAAGCTTCTACTTTGCCTTTGACAATCACGATATCCCCCTTTCGCCAACTTCTCTGCAATCCCTCTATCTGGATCGAGTTGAATTCGAGGACCCTCAGCTCTTAACGTATTTGATTGCTGACTCCCCACTGCTGGAAACCCTACAACTCATCCGTAATGTTTTCAAAATCAGTAAGCTCCAGGTTTCTCAAGTGACCAACCTGAAGAAGCTCAAAATCAGAGAATGTTCGATCGAAGAAATCGAGATCGTAGCTCCACGACTCCAGTCGCTTTACCTAAGACCGGCGGAGTTGATCAAAATCGAACTGACAGCTCCTCTGCTAAGTCTTTTGGAAATGTCAGGAGTTCGAGTGACAGCCAGAGATCTTCACGCCATGATCTCAAAGCTCACCTCTTTGAGATACCTCACTCTCAGTCTATACTGCCCAGTGGGGAAGAAGCTGAAACTTAAGAGTTCGAGTCGTGTGGAGTTCAAACTCAAATCACCTCCAGGATTGGAGGAGATCGAGCTTGATGCTGGACCAGACTTGCAGAAATTCCTCATTCAGTGTGATGTAGATGAAAGCTTTACTCACGAGTTACAGAACTGTGAAGTCAGTAACGTTGGACCGTCTTGCCGCTTAGAGGCTTACTACACAATCTCTGGTTCTCGAATACAACAATGGTCGGTTGGATTCAAAAAGTTGATGAGATTCAGCCATTTCCACACTGGTGTTTTAACCGAAGCAATAACGATCGTTGGAAGGTAAACACTACTGTTGACAAAATATATTAATTCTGTGATATAATTAGCACATACTAACACATTCTACACTGTTTTCCTTTGCATATAGTACAAGCATAAATTAGACGATGAAGATGTCGATCACACTAGAGGGACCGTCGAGCACTTGAAGATTGTTTCTTTTTGTGCGATTTTCGTGAAGCAACGGCTCTTTTGAATTGTTTACTTCCGGCATGCCATCCTAAGAATTTGACGATGGCGTATCCTTATCGATGTTACGAATCCAATTGGCTTGAACTGTTCAGTTTGAAAGAGTTTCATGGACTTTCTAATTGAAAGCGTCAGCTTCAAGATGTGAAGATGGAAGAAGAAAAAAGAACAAATCTTTTATAGCTTAACGTGGAATGAATTTTGATATTTTGTAGTAGTTTTTGTATTTTGTAGCTACTACGTTTGCACTGTTAGGTTAGTTTTTTTGCAAATGGAGGTGAATTTGGTTTGTATTACTTAAATCGAGCAGTGACTCTTTTTGAAGAAGAGATTTTACCATTAATAATTTGAATCTCAACTAAAATTAATTCGAAATCGTAACACTATTCATGACATGTTACAACCTTATAACTTTGCGAGCTTTATATCATAAAAAACATATATATTTGCACATTTCATAACGATGGACTCCTGAATGATCGATACAGTTACCTTTTTAGCTTTTCGCACTATTCCTAATGGCAATATATCTATCGTTTTTGTAGATTTCATTTGGAGAGAACGGAATGAACGCATTTTCAATCATGTGTTGACTACGGCGGAGACAGTGATTCAGCGATGCATTTTCAAGACTGGAAGGCTGCCCAAATCCCAAACACGTCAATCACCCACAACCAAGATGTCTCATGCATTCCATTGTTGGGTTGGTCCAACTATATATGATGATTGAGTTAACCCGTTTTTAAGGAGTAGGGTGCCCCATTTCTCAACATCCATGCATACGTTGGCACCCTCCACCTCCGGGATTGGTCAAGTGCAACATCGATGCGGCCATGTTCATGGACCAAGTTGGGATTGGAGTAATTACCGACCGATCCTCAAACAAGCTGGTTTAAGCAGGCCTGGAAGTTCGGTTCGGTAATTACCGAAACTGAACCGAATTTTTTTGATATTCGGTAAAACAAATACCAAAATAATAATTTAGGTAATGATATTGCCTCTAATTTTTAGTACTTTTTCGGTATATTGTAATAATTTTTGGTAATCGGTTTGGTTTTCAATAATACCGATTACAAAAAAGCATATGTAGAATGAAAAAGAAACCCAAATTAAGTCAGACATTCGTGTGAATGCTGTCGAAATCTTCTCAAAGAATTCGGTATTACCGAAATTTTTGGTAACCAATCAACAAAAAAGCACCCTAGTTCGATAATAATCGAAATTTTCGGTACGGTAATGGTTTTCAAAATTGACATATTTTCGGTATTCGACAATTCGATAATAGTTCGGTAACACCGTTACCGTATCAGATTCCAGCCCTAATGCGAGTTGAGCTCATGGAGTTCACGAGCCGAGCAGAGTCAGAGTTGGTTGAGTTCGGCTTGTTTATTACATTTCGCAACCGTATCCGAGTTTCAATGTAGGTTTTTTCGAACTTGACCATGGAGCTGGTCGCGGACGGTTTGGTTCGTGAATTTCTGATCTTCCTTTCTGCTGGGTCCACCAAAATTGGACCTAACCAATTATGGTCCTCAATTTAAAGCTAGGGTGGTTGGGCCCAATGTTTGGGCCCGCAGTCCACGGGCTTCAGCTGCTGCTATTAATTTTACACCGTTTCAATCCGTTTCCTAGTTAGAGTAGGAAACCCCTACTCCTTGACCTTGGGCAGCAAGGAAATCCGTAATCCTTACCTTAGCAGGAAGCTTCGTTTCCCCTGTATATATATTATATAAACGCCGCCCCTCTCCCTCTCATCATCTCATTACTCACACACAAATCAAAACCAACAGATCTTCTGTAATCAGCGAGCGATCTTTCAATCAACAATGCCGAAGAACAAGGGAAAAGGAGGGAAGACGAAGAAGAGGGGAAAGAACGACACGGAGCAAGAGAAGAGAGACCTGGTGTACAAGCAGGACCTGCAGGCGTACGCCAAAGTGGTGAAGATGCTGGGGAACAACCGTGTCGCAGCCAAGTGCGACGACGAAGTCACGCGCCTCTGCCACATTCGAGGCACGATGCAGAAGAAGGTCTGGATTTCGAACAACGACATCATACTCGTGGGGCTGAGGGACTATGAGGACGCCAAGGCCGACATCATCTGGAAGTACCTTCCCGAAGAGGCTAGGCTACTCAAGGCTTACGGCGAGCTTCCTCCACATATGGTGGAGGATGACGAGGAATATACCGGTGAGAGTTACTTCGAATTTGAAGCTGAAGACATTGATAAGATTTGATCTACGAGTTTTTGCGGATTCGTAATTACTCGGTTTATAGATTAATTACTCGGAACCCATTCGGTTCCGAAACTCATGCAACATTAGCCTTTGTAATTTTTCCATTCTTCTCCATTGTATTGGATTTGGAGTATCAACAGTAATTCGGACGAGAGTACAATTGTGGTGCCAAAACACGCAAATCGACATCATTTCGGATGTTTACCTAATAAAATAACGAAATTCGATCGTATTTGAAAAGGCTTGACCCAATCTAAATTAATAAAATCCATATTCAAGTATTAAAAACTAAGACAATCAAACGTCAGCCAATAAACTCCGCAATCAACGACCCCAAAAACTTCCATCTTCCGGGCATTCAACGCCGCTGGCCCCATCGCTGCGACCTAGAACTATCGACCTGCACAACCTCGCTCTTCCTCGGCCTCCACCACCCGAAATCCGTATCGTAAGCCTTCAGCTTCGGCGACCCGGCAATTACAATCACCCTCCCTCCTTCCGCCACTTCCTTCCTCTCCGCCGCCACTCTCCCTGCCGCCGCCACCCCGCCATCGCTCTCCACCAACTCCGTCACCCTCTTCCCGATCAACTCCGCCGCTCTCGCAATCCCTCCTCCTCCCAAAAGCTCCCCTCTCGTCCCCGCTATAAGAGTCGGATTTATACAGTTCCCGAAGTACGTCTGCGGTAGATCGATTCTCTGCCGCCGCCGGCAGTCGGCAGAGAAGCCGAACTGGTAGATTCTGTCCGGATGGTCCGATGAGTCTCCTAAGCCTTTGGATTATGTTAAAGCCACCCAGACTACAGCGCACGTCACCACGAAAGAAGAGACGTGGAGATGCATGTAATCTGGATTTGTTTCTCGTACGGTGGTTTTTAAACTTTCAAGTTGCGACCTTGTGATCACGAACGTTGCTAGGACCTTGTCGGAGAGGTTCAAGTGTCTAGATACTCCGGCGTCGTAGTTCCATGACGATAGCCATTCGAAATACTGCTTTAGCATGGTTGATTCCAAGTCGACGAATTTGTCACTGATCATTTCCCTGTCGTTAGAAGATACCAAATTGTTACAGAACATCTTTTGAATGAATACTTTTCAAACTGAAACAGAGCATCCTGGATGTAATCATGTAATTTTATAACAGAACAGAGTATTTTGGATGTAATTGCATAAAAACAGAGTAATACGTAACTATACTATACCTATCGTGACACGGCAGCGGGACGTCGGAGGATCTGACGTCGCATCTGGATCGGAACAAAGAAGCCCAGGATTTCATAAAATGGTCGAAAGCCATGCCGTCAGCCGCAGCATGATGAAACCGGATTCCAATACAGAGTCCTCTGTTCGGAAACAGAGTAACCTGCAGAGCCAACAGCGGGAACAATCTCGAACTGTAGGATTCGACACTCGATGGATGAAGCTCCTGAACCAACGGATGAAGCTCCGTCACGTCTCGGTGGGCTGATTCTTAGTCAACTGGTCGTAATCCAACGTTGACTCCGCTATTGTGAGCGAGACAGAGTCGACGCCGTCGGAGAAGCAGAAGAAAGGCGGCTGAGGCGGCTGAGGAGGGGGGACGACGAGGTTTCCGGGGAGCGGGAAGAAGTGCTGGAGGGAGATTGAGAGGGAGCGGCGGAGGTTGGGAAGGATGGATTGGGTGAAGTGGTTGGGTGAGGGAAAAGTCGTAGAAGAAGAGACGGCGCATGGGGCGGGAGTTGAGCCGTAGGACGTCGAAGAAGGTGATCGGAAGGGTGACGGTGGCGGACGGGAGAGTTCCCAGTGGCGGAGAGACTTGGAAGTGGTGGAGTGGGTTGATTTGTTGATGATTGTTGGCGGCCATTGGAATGACTTTCTTGGATGCGAAGATGCAATAACCTTTCTTTTTAAAGTCACACCTTGGTAGCCAGCCTATCAGTGTTTTGATATTTCACTAATACGAAGGGTTTCAATATTTCGTTCGAGTGAAGTTGATTTGGTAGTAGATTTGTCTATATTTGATAATTTAGAAAATTTGAATTTAATGATATTTCATTGAGTTATTTTATATGAGCTCGACATGAAATATATTTGTGATAAAGTTGTGTACATCAAATTCTATTGTTATATGGTCTAAGTAGAGTTGTTCAAGTGGTAAAACATGTGTCTAATTACTCTGAGGTCATAGGTTTAAATTCAGTATGCTCCGGCCTGTTTCTTTTCTGTCTTCTATCTTGTATTATTCGAAAATCTCGTTTTACTCCAAATTTAAAATAACATCAGGATCTTCGAGCATGTTGGTTCTGTTCCGTGAATCCTTTTGACAATAATTAGGTCTGAATACAAGTACTATGGTGTCCACTACAATTGTGTATAGGCATAGCATGTTTGGAACGTCTCTTTCAATGGAAGGGAGGGGACCTCCATTCATATATTAAGGCGATTAGGACGATTAGTATGCCATTAATTAGGATCGGAGGAATTGAGGCGAGTGAAATTTTTTGTTTTGAAGACAGGCAGACATTTATTTATTCATAAAAATAAGAAAATAGATATAGCTTGAATGGTAACCTAAAAGGTGTAATCCACAAACGGATTATAACGAGAGAATTACCAATCTGAAGGCTAGTTAACTTCGCAGTTTAGCGCTCTTCGATACCGTAAATCGAAGGGCATGACACGAGTGACAAACTTAAGACAAAACAAAGCAAACTAGAACGAAAATTCCGAGAAGAAAACAAAGCGAACAAATCCGAAAATTGTTCTAAAAGGAAAGCAGACATAAAGAAAAAACAACGACGGTGTGTTGGCCGAGATTTGCCCGCCAGGGACCCAGTGCCTGGAGGTGGCCACCTGTCGGAGTTGGTCAAGCTCCACAGCCCTTAACAATTTCTATGGTGCTCGGCGGGTTGCCTTAGGCAAACCCGCTTAGGCCACTCGAACATCGACGAGGACGGCTTACCGTGGTGACTTAGTCGGTTTCCCATTGAGGTCAAGGTCTCACTTCCATTCGTTCTCGGCTTCCTCATCATGGGGTTGTTTCCTATCATCCAGGGACTCCATCATGGCGACATCTTATGCTCTGGTCTCTTTTGTGTTGACGTTAGGGAGGGGGTCAACGCGCTACAATTGGAACACACACGGAACGTCGAGTCCGCCGGTCGATCTGTGTTGTTTGATGCGGCCGTGACAGGTTTGGTGGCCTTCGGTTTGCTTTGTGAGTGACGGCTATTGGAGACTTGGAGATGTGGTGTTGGGTTGTGTGTAGGGGTTGAGGGCGAGGGCGGGAGGCGGAGTCAGGTGGTGGGTGGATAGCTAGCCGATGGCGGCAAGGAGGCCAGCAAGGGAGGAAAAAACCATACAGTTAAGGAAGGAAAACCCTAATTGTATGGGGAGAGAAAACCCTACTTATAGAGAACTCGAAGCGAGTGAATTTAAGTCATTATTTAGGATTTTGTATCGAAAACGGAATAACACTATGTAAAATTTTAAATCTGAAATTTATTTTAATTTTTTATATAAGTTAAAATTTTAAACTCGAATTCACTTATGATTTTAAAATAAAGCATAGTTTCCCTATTGCTAGCAGGAGATCCGTAGGAAAATTAAAGGGAGAATAATTAACAAGAATAACACAAGAAATGCAGCTGAAGGTTGCATATCATGATGAGTTTGTTTCTTTTCGGAATGGCAAGTGACAATGACTCATGTTGAAATCTATGTAGTACAGTTGAATATGTTGGTTTTTTTTATGGTTTTCAAAATCGTATCGAAATGAATTTGTGAGTTCAACGGTGTTGAGTTAAATTGTTTAAATCATTTTATACCATTTAGCCTATTACTAAACTATAATCATATCAAAATTATACCGAAATTCATTTTAATAAATGGTTCAAATTTAAACTAACCCACCGTCAGGATCAAAAAGTTTTCGAGAATGAGTATCAGCTTATATTCAGCCTTTGGTTATTATTTGTTGTTTGATTAATTAAGATTTTTATCACTTATAACAATAATTGATCCTTCGTCATGTCTTAATATTGCTCTCTTTTTCTCGGAGAGATAACTACACTCTCTTAGAAATATCCAAACATAACCCTGACAGCCATAACACGTTCATCATCATCATCATCTTTCTCATCATGCGACCTCTGCTACCACCTCCCCATCACCCCTCTCACCTGATCTCGACCACTAACTCAACCCGGATCATACGAGACCCGCCTATCAAACTCGGCGGTCCAGGGGCTTGGTGACCAGATCCATCGGTGATGCTACCGGCGATCGGGACAACCCCAACAACCAGCGCTACCACTGCTGCAACACCGAAATTGTCACAGAAGCTCGGTCCGAGACAATGGACGGGCCCCGTCAGCCGGAGTAACCGTCAGACTCGGAATCACTAGCGGTCTAGCCCGGTAATGATTTAAATAAGGATCGAATTTTTCATCCATTAACTAGATTTTAGTCTGTCACTTTCGCTGTGTTTACAATGTGACTTGTTTCCCTTTAATGTTGTCTGTTGTCGGTAAGAAAGGAACTAAGTTGCCACATACATGAAAACTCACGTTCCATGCAACTCCTATGAAATATATACCTCCAATGGAAACTTTATACGCTCGTCTTTAAAAAATAAATATTTAAAAATAATAAATACAAGCATAAGGCAATAAAAAGCTGGCCACCGATAATATCTACATAAATTAGGGTAATGAAGGTACTAGGCTCCATTACAGGACTAATTTCCAACCGAAGAATAACAAATTCAGGGGAATCACACTATTGGGCTCACTACCAAAAAATTGCTGGGCTCATTAAGGGCCCAATTTTGAACCGCAGAAGAAAGTTGTTTTCGTCATTTTAAACCCAGCAGGAGGACGAAGAAAACCCTAGCAATATTAAGGCTTTCAGACTACCTTCTGCCTACTCTGAACGCACATAGCGGCGACAAGGAGCAAAATCACCTCTTCTCCAGTCACCCTCACACAGAAGCTCCCCAATGGTCAGTCACTTTCTCCTCTCGCAATCTCATTCGCAGTATCTGGTCATTTCAATTTCTGTTTGTTATAGCCATGTCGTGTAAGCCTAACTTCGTGAATGGCTAATCGCAGGCGGCAGAAAGGAAGCTCAGTAACCCCATGAGGGAAATTAAGGTCCAGAAGTTGGTCCTCAACATCTCCGTCGGTGAGAGCGGTGATCGTCTTACCAGAGCAGCCAAGGTTCGCCTTTCTCCCTCCGCCGAGGTTCACCTTTTTCGTTTATTAGCTCTGTGTGTGATGTATTGAGATTGGATGCAGGTGTTGGAACAGCTCAGTGGACAGACCCCTGTCTTCTCTAAAGGTATTTACTATTGTATTGAACTACTGGAGTTTATAAGATCCGTCTTTTAGATGTATGTAATCCCTAGACTGGATAGTGGTAACTTGTAAATTCATTTGTTTTATCAGATTATCGCATATCTTGCATAAAGTTTTAGGCTTAATTAAGTTGAATTTGTCAATGGTGCTTTCTGATATGTTTCGTTATTGTTTTTTCCTGTGCTGAAGAGAGTTTGTCTGTGTGTTATTGTGATCTACAGCTAGGTACACTGTTAGGTCTTTTGGTATCAGGCGTAACGAAAAGATTGCTTGCTATGTCACTGTGAGAGGTGAGAAGGCAATGCAACTCCTGGAGAGTGGATTGAAGGTTAAGGAGTATGAATTGCTAAGAAAGAACTTCAGTGACACTGGCTGCTTCGGGTTTGGTATCCAGGAGCACATTGATCTTGGCATCAAGTAAGTGTGCATCTATCTGAACAGCATAAGTTCTTCTCCGTTTGTTATGTGGCTGAAACACTACACTACACTCCAATGGTGTATTTTTCTCTAGCAAGAATCTGAGTTCCTATTCTTTTTGTTTCAATCTATCTAATTGCCATAAGATTTCTTACCCATGTGTAGCAAATCAATACCTGAGTGAGTCACAAATTCATTTGGTTATAATCCATGAGCCTAATTCCCCGCCCTTGATCTTGTTTACCAGGTACGATCCCTCCACTGGTATCTACGGGATGGACTTCTTCGTCGTGCTTGAGCGTCCTGGATACCGTGTTGCCAGGCGCCGTAGGTGCAAGGCCCGTGTCGGAATTCACCAGAGGGTTACAAAGGAGGATTCCATGAAATGGTTCCAGGTCAAATACGAGGGTGTTATCCTGAACAAGGCCCAGAACATCACTGGTTAAGTCCTGCTGCCAGAGTTTGGCCAAACCCGGATCTTTTTTTCTTGGTTGCTGTTATGTAGACCGATTCTGTTAGCTGTAGTAGTAAAACTTCAAATTTTCGATATACTCCTTGTTTGGTTTGTGTTATCGTTGGTAGCATTGCAGACTATGCTATCCTGTTTTTGTTTAATTGGAATCAGAATTTTTATTAGTTTACGTTCTTTGTGCTTTCCTGTTTTGTATCGAAATATAACCCGGAGCCCCGACTTTTTTCAACCACTTTGTAACTGGTTATTCTACTGAAGTAGTAGCTCCTCGGACAAATATAAGGGTTAGTGGTATGATATAGACCCATTGCCAAATATCACAAACTATCTGTAAACTTGAAACATTTGATTATAGCTATTAGGCATAATACACTCGGGAAGCTCAACCTATTAGCTTCTCGTCAAAAAATGGCACCATTTATCAGAAATATATTTTATCGTACCAATTTCAAATAAGTTTAACATGGTCGTGCATACTGTTGACTGTTAAAAATGACGAAAAACTTAATACTATTATGCCGGTGATGAGTTGATAGCCACATAGATACTGAAGTAATCCACATAAGCTCTTATCGGTCCTTGTAAGATTGGATAATTTTAGGTCAAGGATTATCGGGTTAAACAAATGTTTTTGGATTAATAAGTCACATGTAACATCTTTCATAATATGAACAATTGTATGGTAATAATAAAAATAAAAGTATATACCAACTCGTATGATCGCCAGTGAATTGTAACGGTTTGAATTGGGTGCATCTGGCCATGAAACTCTTGAATTCAGAAAACCATCGATGATCCATCATCCAGTCAAACTCAACTTCCCATGGACAAGTGGCAGCGTTTCTGGATTCACATTTCCTTAGATTGCGAGGAAATTCTCCATGCCACGGAGGATGACTTGCTGCAAACATGGTCCACAATCAAGCTCAATCCTACTCAGTTCGTCCGGTGCCCAAATGGTGAAGCTCTTGAGCTTGGGAGTCGAAAGTTTCAGCTCGTTCAGACCTTGGGGTAATCCATCTAAAGTTAATTGGGAGCTTAGAAATCAGCGACTCAAAATCCCGCAGTTTATTATCCTCTTCTTGTTCGATTTCCAGAAATTCCAGCTGAGGAGTTGTTAATTCGATTCTGAAGAAATCAGTACAGTATATGAGACTGAAATTCTGGAGTAGAGGAGCTGCGATCTCAATCTCCTCAAGGTCATCACAATCATCAATGACAATCCTCTTTAGGTTGGTGGCATCACAGATCTTCAGTTTCCTCAATTGCGGTATGGATCGGAGTTTTAGAGTTTCGAGGAGTGGAGAGTTACCTATCAGGTTAGTCCAAACTCGGTCATCGGATCACGTGACGTCAGCCAGATCCAGGAATCGGAGCGAATTCAGGGTGAAATCATCAAGATCGTTATGGAGTAACACCACGCTTTCCAATCTGATCGTCTTGGCGCTGCTGCAGTCGGAGATTAATCGGAGTGGCAAGGAGTTGTTGAACTCCGGGTAGAAGGCCAATAGCTCCACGTCAACATTTCTATTCTTTAGTAGACTTAATTTTGCCATATAATAAATTTTATATAATTTATAATTGTGTAAATAAAAATGTAAGTGATACATTATTTAGGTTCAACTATTTTAATTAATAAAAATTGAAAAATTGAAAAATTTTAGAATATGTTATTTTTTAGCTTGACTCATCATGTACAAATTTCAAAATCAGTTCAAAGTAAATTCCTTAATGATTTTTAATGACCCAAAATTCAAGTTGGGCTCGAATTTGACTCGTCAAACCTAACTAATAAGCCAACCTCAAATAAACTCGAGCTCGTAACAAGCTCAAATTTTCCAGCTCGAGCTCGAATTCCCTCGAATCATTCATCAGTCTCTTATACAAAAAAGTTCACACGGACTCACAGTCACATACATGCACCACCATCACAAAATAAGCGTTTCCATTTGGTTTTTGTTCTTGGGGAGGATTGATTTACATTACATGCAAAGTGCAACAAATCTAATGCCTTCAAATTTTTTTTTATAACAAAAAAGGTGCATCAGAGTTTAATTAGGCGACGCTGAAGGAAGTAGCAGCACTCTCAACGAACTTCCTAGCACCCTTGAACCACCTCTTGTCTCCGGCTTGTGCCTTGCAAACGTAAAGCTTGCCATCTGTCACGGTGGCGCTGATCAGCTGGTGCTTCCCTCCTTCGTCTCCGTCGGCCGTCCTCGTCAGCACCGACACGATGTAGTATTGCTTTCCTCCCACCACCGGTGCCGATGTCTCCAGGATGTTGGCCGTCGCCACCTCCCCTGACTGGAACCCTCCCTGCACCGATCGAACCATACTTAAACAAATTAGCGCAATCAAAAGGCAGAATCATCACATCATTTCAAATCAAAGCTCGATTTCGAACATTCTGGTCCTACTGTAATTCCGTATCCAACAATCAACGTACATTTTCAAGGTTATGATGATTCAACATACGTTTGAATGTCTCAACAGAAGAGCAACAGTAAGCTAGCTAGACAAACTTAATTAGCTGATTCAGTATACCTCAGAATCGGTCTTGCCGAAGTAGGCCTGCTTTCCGAGCAAGAAGGCGACCTGCATTTTGAAGAGAAATTGCAAAAGCGGAGTAACTAACTACAGAGATGAATTGATATGAAGTTGAGATTCAGAGAGGGAAAGTAATTTCGTATTTGACCTGAGAAAGGAAGTCTTCAGGGGATCCGTAATCGGTGATGGATTTCTTGTCAGTAGGATTAACCATCACAGCGAGGTAGCTGTTGGCGTCGAAGTTGTCTTCGTATCTCATCACCTGACCTGGATACTCAACCTCTTTGCTAGGGTTCCACTTGGAGGGGATCGAGAGCTTAAATCCCGCCCCGCTGTACTCCTGGAACTCAGTGTTCGTCTTCGGCTTCCCGAATATGTTCGCTGCCGGAATTCAAATCATCGATCAATCGAAACATTTCTCATCGTGAAATTCAATTCCGTCGAGAATTAAATGAAATTCGACAATAATGTTACCGGTTTCGCCATAGGCAGCCTCGGCGGGGGCGGTCTTGGATCCGATTGCGGCAGCTCCGGCGAGGAGAGTGAGGGCAAGTCTACGAGATACGGCGCCGGTGTCGTGATCTTCAGTGGACTGCTGTTTCTGAGCCCGGCAAACTAGCCTGGCTGCGGCGGTGGAGGAGGAGGGAGATTGAAGGCGCTGACCGGCGGCAGCGGAGGTCCTGGTGGAGGTGGTGAGTGCGGCGTGGTGGAGGAAGCAGGCTGTGGATGCCATTATTGATTTTTTTTGGGGATGTGTTTGGAACTTGGTTGCTCCAGAAGTTTCAGAGGTCAGTTTTGTGTGATGGTAGTGAAGAAATAAGAGCTGTTGCTGAGTGGAGGAAAGGAGGGTGCCAATTGGTTGGCTTTGGATATTGGGAAGATGAGGAGGATTAGATTTTGTGGTGATGTGGGATAAGGCTGCTGAGGCTCACACTTCTGCCACCTGGAATTTCTTCTATTTTTCATTTCCCTTGTGGAAATTCCAGATAGTGTTTCTAACTATTTTTACTTGTGTTCTTGAATCCCATACAAATCTCAGCTCTGTAATTTCAAACTGTCCAATATGGATATCCATCATGACACATTTTTTTAAATTTTAAGATTGCACTCGGATTTTTTTTTATGAAACGGCATACGAATAATCTGTTAGAATCTCGAACAAAATGCACATACAATGTTTCGGCGGTAAATCGGGAGGTGCAACCCAAAACGGGTTATACCGGGGTTGTAATGATTGAAATCATATGTACGATGTCCAAACTCTCCACAATATCAAGCCATTCATATCTCAAGATACTAGACTCAACTACGATTGACAACTAAAAGGTAACTGGGGGCAAATCCTTAACGCCGACCCTGCAGACCTTGACACGCTAACAAAATAAAACAAAAACGAACAGAAAAATCGAGAATCCAAAATCAAACCCAAAATAGGAAGCCGAAACAGTTCAAAAAGGTTTGCCAATCATCTGCGGGTGGAGATGTTGCCGGAAGGAGAGGCTACTCCGCAACCTCTGTGCTGCTTTATGTCGATGGACGGGTCACACTACTGTGACCTGCCTGGTTGATCTGAGAGACGGCCTCATTAGTGAGCACGGCTTGTTGATTTGGCTCGCTCCTTGTCGGCATCGAAATCCTGCATGTGCCTCCGATGCCGACCTTGTTCGGGCCGAGTTGTTGGTGTTGTTTCGACGACATGATCAGGTTGATGATGGATGTGGGTGTGGAGTCTCGATGGGGGTGATGATTATTGAGAGTCAATGGTTGATGGTTGCGGTGAAGAGAGATTTGAAGAGGAAGGGGTTTTACGTGATGGTGGTGATGATGGAGATGATGATAATGATGATCGATGATGATGCTGATGAAATAACCCTTAAGTTGAAGGGAGGCTCTTATTATTTAGGAGAGAAAGCAAACCCTACGATTGAGGAGAGTTTTCATTTTTTCTATCATAAAAGTTATTTTTTCAATCATTAATCATAATCTAACTAGGTCGGAAATTTAAAATTCAATAAAAGATATCAGAAAATTTTCCAAATATGCAATTTTCCAAATAATCATATTCAATTTGTAATACCAACCTTGTTAATTATAATATTATATCAGTCGGTTTAGGGATTCATTGCAAATTTCAAATGCATTTTTTGGACGTATGGTGATAAACGGTTCTTTCATCACATATATTTGCATAAGGTGATAAACGGCTAATTATAAACTTAATATACAAATATTTTTTATAATTCTTTTTTATAGACAATAATCAAATTCTCGTTTTAATAATTGATAAATTAAAAAACAAAGTGGTTAACCAATAATATCCAAACTAGCAACTGTTTGTGTTGTGGACAGCCATATTGATGATAGCTGGGCCGATCAGCTCCATTATTTAGGCAGGAAGCCCGTTAAATCCACATTGGAGATTATAAATTTATCCAAACAATTAGGATAAGTTGTCATTGTGTTGGGCTTTTCACTGCTGTATGATCCATTGTTCTGTGGACCAGTTTTGGTTAGGTCGAGTAGGCTGGTTAACGGAGAAGTTCGAAGATGGTTATGATATATTCATTACCTATTTATGTTTATAGCGATTATTAATTATTATCATCTTTATTTTTATTTTTCGTGATAACCATTCCCACCTGATTACGGTTATAACCGCTTTCAACGATTATTCACCATTATGCAAAAAGATATAAAATGAAACAAAAAACGCACACACATTTATCCATGTAAAATTTCCCGAATCCAATTCGAAATTAGAAATGACATATGAGAAAATTAAATATAACATTTATGGTTAATTTATGGGCATTGCGGTTTACCGCTATCGCTAATTATGTGGGTCTTATTAAACTGGCCATTAAATATTATTGGGTTTCAGCTATTCAGTAATAAAGGTAAATAGATGTTAAGTCGCGGGTTAGTGATGGCTATGAGTTTGATTATGATGCGTAACCTAATCTTACATATTCTTAGCTGTTAACGATTATAATAGTAACTTCAAATATCTAATCAATATAATTAATAACCATCAAACTTAATCAAATTATAATCAATTACGCAATTAAACGATTAGCTAACATCCTATATCTTGTATTAACTAAAAATTTCGAGGTAGTAAAAAATTGATGCATTTGACAAATAAAAAAAACACCAATTTATTATAGATTGTGACACATAAGCGACATAATAATAAATGAGATCGTTGCGGGAACCGGATAGTGGGACCAGGCCATAAAAAAAAGGTTAATTCAGTTTAAATCTTTTCCGGACGCCATTAGAGAGCTGCTCCAAAAATAAACGAGCCGCCAGAACTTGCCATCTTCCGCGACTCGTCCAACTGACCGAGTCAATCCCGAGTCACCTAAGCTCTAAATTTCAGCCCATCTCTTTTCAAGCGAAGACTAGTTGTTACCAGCACAAACTCAGCTACCTTTCCCTCCCCTCCTCCTGCGTACGGCTCTTCCCCTTCCCTTCACTGCTCTCTGTTTTGGTTTACCGCACCTCTCTCGCTTTCTTGTTTACGTTGTTGGCTGCTGATTTTTGCTTCCTGATCGTTCTCTGTTTGTCCTTTAGCTGGCTCTGTTGCGAAGCTTTCCTTGCCCAGCGTGTTAACCTCGATCATTTCTGAGCTTCTCCATTTTATAGTGCTCGGGAATGAGAAATTTGCTTGCAAAGAGTTGAAAATTTGAGGATATTTGAGTAGTTTGCTGAAATTAGGGATCGTAGTTTGATTCTCAGTTTTCCATATCCATTACTTGTTTTATATCATATATACATGAACAGCAAGATTCCTGCTCGAAACTCTGTGATTCAGGGGAGAGTTTTACGACTCAATCAGCACTTATGCTAAGGGAAAAGGCAGCTATTGAGTATTTACTGTTCAGTGTAGAAGTGGTTGGTTTGGGGTTGACCTTGTCATTTGCTTTCTAGCTTGTTTGGTATATGCTTTTCCATGCACGTTTCTTCAATTTTTTGGTGAAATCCAGTCTTGTATGTCTTGCTTTTACTGAAATCCTGCTATACTGTTACTGCCGTTGCTGTTTATCTACTTTTACGAGCTTGTGAACCTCTCTTTGTGAACATTGTTGTGGTTTCCCCCCTTAAGTGTTCATTTTTTCTGGTGATACGAAGCAGTATTCTACCTGAAGACTGTCCAGCATGCCTGAGAAAAGTACTGCAGAGGACATCCTCACAAATCTGGTTGAAACCTTTGCTGAGAACATCCCAAAGCAGAAATCCGGGTCGTTCTTTGAAGAAGATAACCGAACCGCATTCCAATTCAATAGATTGTTTTCGCGTGAGAAGCCCATCCATCACATCTTGGGTGGTGGCAAATGTATGATGATCTTCCCGTTCGCTCTCCTTTTTTTTCTTCTCTAGGGGATTGGTTTTGGGACTTACTCTGTGGATAATTGCATACAGCTGCTGATGTCCTGTTATGGAGGAACAAGAAGATCTCTGCTAGCGTCCTAGCTTCTGCGACTGCAATTTGGGTGCTATTCGAGTGGCTTAATTACCACTTCCTGACTCTCGTGTGCTTGGCTCTGGTCCTCGGTATGCTTGCTCAATTCATGTGGAGGAATGTTTCAGGTCTATTGAACAGGTACACGTCTTTGGCTTCCTCTTGTATTCCTGAATTGAGAAATCCACTTTATCTTCGTTCACTTCCATTATATTCATGTGAACAGGTCACCATCTAAGGTCCCCCGACTTGTGCTGCCTGAGGAGTTGTTTGCCAACATCGGCAAATCTGTTGGTGCAGAGGTTAATCGTGGTCTGCATATGCTTCAAAATGTGTCATGCGGAGGGAACTTGAAACATTTCC
Organism: Linum usitatissimum; assembly: GCA_030674075.2. Taxonomy (NCBI): domain Eukaryota; kingdom Viridiplantae; phylum Streptophyta; class Magnoliopsida; order Malpighiales; family Linaceae; genus Linum; species Linum usitatissimum. The sequence goes on along the minus strand of JAUJYP020000285.1, from coordinate 4,328,283 downwards.
TAGTGGTATGTTAGAATTTTTGGAGCTTTCAGGTGTTTTTTGGTACTAATAATCCTAAACCAGTCCCATCATTTGAAGCTTTGCAGCATGATTTTTTGCTAGACTAACTTGTTTGTCAGTACTGATTAGTTCCTCCTAAGTGGCTGTCGTCAATTTTCACAAGGTCCTCCAGATTTAATCATCTGTATTTCTGCGGGTTCTCTAAGCCTGCAGATCAAACGAGAAAGTCCATTGTATAAAACAAATTGCTGATCCTCTTCAATGTTTTATATCCTACTACGTTATTTATTCTGCAGGCTATAGCGAGCTTGTGGGCTGTTTCAGTGATTGGAAGCTGGTTCAACTTCATAACTGTACTATACATTGGTAAAACTTCCAAGACCGATGACCGATCATGTTAGCAGATATTCATGCACTTCACAACTTTCGTTCCTAAAAACACTCTTTCTTCGTGTTCTATGCTTGTAGGTTTTGTTGCCGCTCACGCACTGCCAGTACTGTACGAGAGGTACCAGGATCAAGTGGACGACTTCGCCTGCAAGGTATTCGAACAGCTCCGAGGCCATTACCAGAAGCTCGATACGGGTCTCCTGAGCAAGATCCCAAAGGGAAGGGGAAAGAAGGATGACTGAGTCCTGACCTGCATCCTGGCGTTGTTGTTTGTCTTAAATGTATTGAGTAGTGATGTTCATGGTGATATGTTGGATTTGACTGTATTGAAACTCATGCTCCAGTTCAAATGGGGAAACTATCTCTATCTCAATTAGACGCCATTTTCATCTGTAACTCCTGTAAGTAACTAACTAAGTAATTGTCTTGTCGATCCGTTTACAAGTGAAAAATATTCAAAAATGCGTCTGCCGGGAGTCGAACCCGGGTCTATTGCTTGGAAGGCAATTATCCTAACCGTTGGACTACAGACGCCTGTTGTAAAGTAAGCCATGAAGTTATAATTATCTATATTCAAAAGCTATGACGTGATAATCTTAACTTGTGCAAGCTCGGAGGTTATACAAGCCTGTGATTCTGCATCCAGAGATTCCAGGTATACTTCGATATTCCATAACTTTAGAAGATGCAATCATGAACAGTAGTCATGTGTCATTTATATGCGGACGGGCTGGTGTTTGTGCTCTTGGTGCTGTTACTTCTAAACGTTCTGGTGATCAAAGACTCCTAGACTACTAGGTAACACAGTTCGAACAGATTCGACTTCCGAGTAACGTACCAAACGAGTTGTTGTACGGGAGAGGCAGGTACTTATGGGCATGCTCGTTTCTGAATGGCCATGTCGGTCAAGAAACAGTATCTGGCAGTCGAATGGTGAGGCATATTGCAATAGATTCTCCCTGCTACTACACCTTACTATAAACTTGAACTTTTTTTGCTTAAACATTTGAACCGGGAGATTGTAAAGGGAGCCCTTCCAGAAATTCTCGAAGGCCACAGGCAAGCCGCGGGCTAAGAAGGGGTTTGGAAATAGTTTTTCAACCAGCAGTAGACGCGCCTCGGTTATGACCCCATTAGCTGTGTCATTGGCCCCAGCGCAAATGTAACTTTTCTAATTGCCTTCTGGATCACATCAAACATTAACGAACAGTGTTAAGACAGATTTTCTAACTTAAAAAGGTTCATTGAAGGCAACAACTCGCAGAGACTGACAACAACTTAGATTAGCATAACTAGTTGCAGACTGTTTTCTTGCAGTAGCAATGGATTAGAAGAAGGCAGAAGTACAACAGCAGTGTTGCTAGTTCGAATAGCTAATTGAGTAGTTTCATCTTGACAATTTGGTTGACATTATTTGCAGGTGAAAGGGTCTCAAGGATCTAGCAGTGCAATATCCTATAACCTAGACTCGAGGCATTGAAGAAAGCTACGTATCATCACCTGAGTTCATAACATTCTATAAACTATGGACTTCAACAATCATGAATCATAGCATCCTCCCAGCTGAAAGTACAAAAACTGAAGTATTTCTGACAGCAGTGGGTGACATAGACAACAAAGTGGGATGCTAAGGGACAAACACTCCACAAGCAGAACCCTCCAAAAATAGACGTAAGCCTCTATAGAACAGCACTTATACAGTATTCTTTAGTCAAAGTTGAAAGAACAGTTCGCTATTTTCTTACTGCAATGCTGCGTAATTTCGAAATGAGAAGTTGTAGTTGTTTTTATATGGTGTAGCGTGGCCAGGGGATGAATGACCTCTCCTTATGCCAAATATGTGCTATTCCAGGGGATCCTATAAGCCAACACACTTATGTCCTTGTGTTTGGATATCAACACAGTATACACCTATCTATTTGACATGGGCATATTTGCTTCACTTGTCGAATGAAAGAGTCTAAGTTCGACAATTTCTCTACGTACATCCTTTGTTTCGTCGTGAAAATCAAAGTAGTAACAATTTCTCGACAATTTGAACTCCTTCACGAGTTGGATCGGTTTCCTAAAGTTGACTGATAAGTATGCTGGTCTCTTAAAACCTTCAAAGGAAAGATGCTAAAGGAGCTAACAGGGACCAGGCGATGCTGCTCTACAGAGTTTGGTAATTTAATAAGCTGAAAGCAGTAATTCAGTTTTGAGGCGAACTGCTTCAGTTTATTCCGAGATTCAGTAGCTGAATCGGTGAAAGATATGTAGAACTGGTTGATTGGTGGGGTGCGCCAGGCCCTTGCAGTAGTGCAACACATGGGCGACACATGAGAATCCCCTAGAGCAAGCTCTAACATCAGGAAACTCCCCCTAAACAAATAAATTTAATATCGTGTGAGCCAATGGCTCACATATCAGATATTAAACTGATAAGAACAGATACTACACTTGATCTTAGCCAAAAGGCCGAGAAAGGTATGATTTGTTAAGATGATTGAGTATTCCTTTTATACGGTGGTTCTTAGCTTCACAGGATGTCCTTTAAAGTACTGAGCAATGCGGTATTCAACTACCTTCAGTCTAGAGATGTCCGTCCTCCCTGGTCGTTACTTGTTTCCCAGGTAGATTGTCTCCCATGCTTCTCAAATACCGGCCGAAGGACTGGACAAACATGAACTTCATACATCCAACATAATTTTGTCACTACCTTTAAAGTGTTTGTGTTGCTGTAAATGATGAAATTTCCATTGACAATATCGGTAGGGTTACGTATTACAGATGCGCTTTAATTCTCCGGTTGGAGAGTACAAAATGCTGGCTGATGTGAACACTTGGCCTCAGGACTGGAACCATTTTGCACTTAAGAAGGGGTTATATGCCAGAACGAAGTACGTATTTGATCTAACAAAAAATACCGAGCAGGCTAGCAGGCTCTTGTAAATAATACTCTCAATTTCAAACACATCCAATGAAGCAGCACGTTCAATCTACAATGAAGCTAGTATGCAAAAGGTTCAACTGGGTGATTTTGCAAACACTAATGAACATACAACTTGCAATCATGGCTGTTCCTTCAAAAATAGACGTATGCCTCTGTAAAGCAGCACGGACACGGTATTCTTTAGTAAAAGGCGAAACAATAGTTCGGTATGTACTCACTGCGAGGCTGCATGAGGAACTACGAGCATGCTTCAGTCCAGTTTAAATGGTTTAGCATGAGCAAGGGACGAGAGTGCCTTGTTGTGCCAAAAATAGACTGGATCATGTAAACAAGCATCCACATCAATTACGAATTAGTTGCAGCAAAACTGCTTTGATAGTTACAAACTGCTGCAAAGCTATCAAAAAAATTAAACTGGGAGATTGTAGGGCTTTACCCCGACGAGAGCCCTTGCAGAAATTCTCCAAGGCCACGGGCAAGCCGCGGCCCAAGGGGGGGTTTGGACGCGTCAATGCCCCAAGCGCAAAGATAAACTTTAAACAGTCCTGGGATCTGGATTTCCCAACTTTCAGAGAATTTTCAGCAAAATAGTATAGCATCTTGCTGTGGCATTCTTCAACTAATGAATCAACTGTATGCCACTTATCTTTTGTCAAACTGTACACAAAGTTCTCTCCTCCCAGGAATTCTCAAAATCCTTTCATGAAATCAGGAATCAACAAACACAATACATGAAGCTGCTAAGATCCTGAACTGCTAATTCAAAGGTATAACCTGATCAAAACTGAAACAATCTGCCTCAGAAAAGAATTTGAATTTCAAAGTCGGGAAGTTTAACAATTATTGTTGATTGGAGACATCAGCTAGGGACTCAAGTGTGCTGATAACTTCAGCAATGTCATCCAGGTAGTACTTGGCCTTGCTGGGTTTCTGCTCAACTGTGCAAGCAAACACGGAAGCATTCGACTCTAGAACTTCCCTCGCTACAGCATTCCCGATTGCCTCAAACATATCTTCATCCGACCTGTCGTCTCCTATGCACAGCACGAAATCGGCCTTCTTCCCCTTCTCCGACAGTGCTGCGAATATTTTCTCAGCAACCACACCCTTGCTCACTTCCTACACAATTGAAATAACCTGTTATTTACTAACTACAGGTCCACCATATGGAATGGATGTTTTGAAGCATCATAATAATACCTGAGGCTTCACTTCTACAATACACTGACCACTTTTCACAGCAACAGGCTCATTTGCCAGAACACTCTCTAAATGATCTAGCAGCTCCTTCGCTTGAGCTGATCCGAATCGAGGGTCTGAATCCCGGTATTGCCAAACCAGAGCACTTTCCTTGGTTTCGATTGAAGACCCATCAGTTGATTCTGTATACAAGTTCATCACAGGTCTTGCAATCTCCATCCACCCGAATTCGCTGCTCTGCACACAGGTCGTCCATCCTTCATCTTGCGTCCATCTGCACAGTTGCACAAACTCTCATTTATAAAAATTATTTTCTAGTAAAAGAAGAGAATTAAGAGAATACCTTAGGAAGTAACCATGTTCTGCAGCAATACCAAGCTTCTTACAAGGAGAAAACCACTCAGTCAAACTGTCCCTCCCTCGTCCACTAACAATGAAAACCGTATTATTCGGATCATCACAAAGTCGATTAATAATCGATACCACCTCCTGTGTCGGCGATTTATTGATGGTGTTCTGAGGCATGACAGTACCATCATAGTCCAGCAATATTGCTCTACTCTTTGCCATCTTATAAGCCGAAACAATAATCGCACCGGACAGCTTCCTGAAATTCGGGTCAAGAGCCATCACTCTGAACCCGAACCCAAACCCTATCCCCCAGCACATCTTTCTACTGTGATCAGCACAACTCCTCTTCAAGTCATGCAAGAAACTCCTCGACCAGTAAGCGACATCATGAGTACTAATATATCGATAATGCTTCTCGTGTCGGAGCTCCTGTTCGGATTCGAAAGTCGAAATCGCCTGGTTCATCGCCTCGCCTGTTGCCTCAACGTTCCAAGGGTTGACACGAATCGCTCCGCTCATGGATGGAGAGCATCCGATGAACTCCGATATCACTAGCATGCTTTTTTTCGAACCACGGAAGTTTGTACAGGTTTCACTGCCTTGCCTGCAAACTACGTATTCATAAGGTGTTAGATTCATTCCATCCCTCACAGCTGTAACCACAACACACTCAGCAATGCTGTGATAAGCAACTCGTTCACCAACCAATATCGGTTTGTCAACAATCACTACCGGTTCGTAACCTGGACTTCCAAACATTTCATTAATCCTCCTGCAGCTTTCTTGGATCTCAGCTCTAATATCCTCTGAGTCGTTCCCTTTGCCTCTTGCAGGGTTCAGAATTTGAACCAACACAGCCTTTCCTTTCCAGATAGGATGCTGCTTCAGCATCTGCTCCATAGCCAGCAGCTTCAGATTGATCCCTTTAAATATGTCCATATCATCCACTCCAAGCAACACTGTTTTACCTTCATATCTCTTCTTCAGATCAACAATCCAGGATTCTTCATCAGTCTGTCTCATAACAGACAGAATCCTTCCCATGTGAACCCCAACCGGCATGATCTTGATCCCAATAGTTCTTCCAAAGTATTCCAACGCAAGGTAACCCCTCTTCGACTGATACTCGAGTCCCAACATTCTGCAGCAGCAGGAAAGAAAATGTCGAGCGTAATCGAAAGTATGGAACCCGATGAGATCAGTATTCAGCAATGCCTTGAGTATCTCTTCCCTCACTGGAAGAGTTCTGTAAATCTCAGAAGATGGGAATGGACTGTGAAGGAAGAACCCAATCCTGATTCTGTTAAACCGCCTCCTCAAGTAAGTCGGCAGCAACATCAAATGGTAATCATGAATCCAAATGAAATCATCGTCCGGGTTAAGAATCTCGACCACGTTCTGTAAGAACAACCTGTTCGCTGCCACGTATGCTTCCCACAAGGACCTGTCGAATCGACTGCCTTCCTCTACAGAAGGGAGCATGTAATGGAAAAGCGGCCAGAGCTGCTTCTTGCAGAAACCGTCGTAGAACTTGGTGTAAATTTCGTGAGGGAGGAATGTCGGGACACACTTGAATCTGTCTAAAAGAACCTGAGACACTTCATCCTGGTCCTTGGAGTCGACTTCGACGCTCAACGAACCCACGTAGAAAACCTCCATTTCTTCCGGGAATCCATCCTTGAGCTGCAGAATCAGGGAGTCCCCGTTCCAAGCGAAACCCCAGCCTTTGTCATCAGGATTCCTGGTGACCTTCACCGGAAGCTGGTTCGAGACAATGATCACCCTGTCTGCGGATACTGTCGACGGATTATCGGAAGAAAATGGCTCTTCTTCTTCGATGTCAGAGAATTTGTCAGGAACGCTCATAACCCTCGGCAGTCCCTTCCTCTCCGGATTAATGTTCTGAAAATTCCCCTTCGCCAGGTCCAGTAGATTGGTGTACGATCTGGACGTCATTTTCTTGATTCCTCCTTCAGCGTTCAAAGATTCCTGCACCAAATTCCGCACAACAGTCACTCAACCAAGAACCACCCAAACCGAAAAATAAAAAACCTGAAACCAGCCATTGTTGTGTTATTCCAAAGTGATGCAAACAACAACAGAAGGGGAACTCACCGAGAAAAAATTAAACGTCCCTGGTAAGAAGAACGCTTTGCCTACGCCAAGCTCGGGAAAACTACAGCATTGACGTTGATTCTGTACAAGAGATCCAAAAACTGCGTTCTTTAATCAGACCGATCAAAATTTTAATCTCGAGGCGCTAATAGAATGAACTGTTAACACAAAGCTATCGAGTGAAAATTGTACCCTACGAGAGATGCAGAATCGGAAGAACAGACCTGACTGCGACTGTGGAAGCAAAGACGACGATTGATTTGTTCTCGATCGGATACAGAATGGGGAAGGAAGAATCAAAGAATGGATTTGATCCTATCTTTCTCCGTTTCTGCTGCTTCTCAGAATGATGAAACTGCAACAGCTAAGTGAAGAGCGGGCTTGTAATTGTAATTCCTCCGATCCACGCAAATCAGCCAGTGGATGTTCTGTATATTTTTTACTCTTCAATATATACCGGACTTCTAACTGAATCGCCATTCTTGTTTCTTCATTTTGAAACTTGAATATTATTTAAGGTCCTGATCTGACCTTCTCGTGAATTGTTATCATTGACAAACCAAATGAAATACATATAGTCGGACCAAAGTAAATGCATGTTTCGATTCGTAACGCAATGACACCGCAATATGACACCAATTATCTTCGAAATCGCGGGTTTTCAGTTTATTAAAGCATATACATGTCTTAGGTGTACAACTGGACCACTAGAAGAGTATGGTCAACTCGTATACCGTTAATGGCTTTCTTATATGTATCAATCTTACATTCAGTGCAGCAGAACAGTCCGGTGTTCTCATGGTGATGCACAATTGGACAACAACAATGGTGAGATTAGTTCTTCGTCATTCGCCTAAGCTGAAACTGTGCCTTCTGCAGGTCGCTTTGCCTCGAGTGTCTTCTCGTACTCCTCGATGGACTTGAAGAGCTCTGAGAAGTTGCCCTTCCCGAATCCACCGCAGCCACCTTTCTGGTAATCTTTCCCTGCATCGTCCTTCATCATGCACCCTACTCGTTGGATTATCTCGATGAAGATGGTCGGTCTGCGATGCAAGAAAATTTGCAGAACATGATCAGTTTCGAGAAGTAATATGCAAACTCAGACAACTATATGGATTGACCGTCATCTACATTGTCATAATCCTGGAACGAAATGGCAGAACAAAGAATTGTCTGACTATAGAGCTAATCACAACAAAGACTGAGTTGATTATTTGGAAGAGAATCATACTGTTTGGATGAACTGCTCCCTAGGTACAGATCCATTGTGCAGCAAGAAGCAATGCATCACAGGAAATGGATTCTTCCAGGGCAACCAAACATGGTGCTTAGTGAAGTAATGAACTTTTAAGTAGAAAAACCTTCAACTATAAGTAGTGAAGCATACGACGCAAACAGTGGTGACAAGAACCATTTCCAGGCAAGTTAAAATGATCTAACTCAATTTGATTGACCCACCATACCAGCAAGCTAAGTAAAATTACCTGTCTCCAACAGGTTTGGTGAAGATCTGAAGCAGAGTGCCCTGATCATCTTTATCCACCAAGATCCCCAACTCCTCGCACTGCTTAATCTGCTCGTCGCTCAGCACATCCCCTGCTCTGTTCTTCAAGTTCTTGTAGTAGGTAGGCGGGGGAGACGGCATGAACTCAAATCCACCAATGCCACTTCTACTCCTCATCTCTCTCAACGTCCTGAAGATATCTTCAGACATCAGAGCCAAATGCTGCACCCCAGCTCCTTCGTTGTGCTCCAGATACGTCTGTATTTGGCTCTTCCTCTTCGTTCCATATACAGGCTCGTTCATCGGCAGCAGTACCATTTCCTCGTTGTTAGCCAACACCGCCGAGTTCAATCCGCTCTCACTCGTCCCCACATCCGCTGCGGTGAACTCAGCAAACTCGTGAAAGCCGGTGAACTCTTTAACGTAGGCCACCGCCGGTCCCAATTCCGGCACATTCCCGACGGCGTGGTCCAATCGTCGGATCCCGTAATCCAGAGGGAACGCTGATGCTTCGTCTACTGCCTCGAATTTGGGGAGAAACCATGAATCCGGACCTGAATTGGTTGAATGGATAGGGTTCTTGTAACTCACGTACCGCAAAACGACGTCGCCGTAGAGTTCCACCTCAGCAACTACGGCACGACCGTCGAGAACTGCAGGTTCGGCCGATGGTCTAGCGCCGTGAGCGACGCTTGCACGGAACGCCAGCTCGGCGTCCTCGACTTCGATCGCTACAGCACGAACGGCGAGGCCGTGCTTGGCGGAGAATCGGCGGGAGGCGTCGTGATCGAAGATCGGCAAAGAAGCTGTGGCGGTGTGGGAGAGGCTCTCCGCCTCTGCGATTGAAGGAGAGTAAGGAGAAGTGAAGAGGAAGCAGAGGTCTCCCGAGCGGATGAGGTAAGAGGCGTGGGTGAGGTTCCCGGTGGAGAGGTCTGATTTGGCGACGATCGGCATGCCGAGCCCCCAGGAGAAGCGGCGGGCGGTGTTGGTGGAATCAGTAGACCAGAACTCGATGTGGTGGAAGCGCCTGACCTTGAAGCGGTCGGAACCGGGGTTGTGGCGGACGAAGTTGGAGAATCCGACTAGCTTGAAGGACGGCGGAGAAGCTGAAGTAGCATCGGCGGAGGAAGGTGGGGTAGTTGGCTTGGCCATTGGGGAGTGGTGGTGGGTGGTGGTGGAGATGCAGCTTCGGTTAAGTAGGGGGAAATGGAAATGGTGGGAAGAGATAAATTTGTTTGTTTGTGTTGGTTGGGTTTTAAATGATTAGTTTGGAAATTATTATATTGATGATGGGCTCCCGTCGAAATTGCTAGAGATCGAGAGCCATTTTTTCCGGATCAATTCGATAATCGATCCAATGGTTCATAATTAATAAAAATTTATTAATTTTAATTTGACTGTTGAAATTTATCAGAAATATAACGGGAGTTAAAAAAATATTCTCTCTCATTCAATTTTTTTTTTCTTTACTCTCTACTTTTCTCATATAAACCGTATATAATAATGATGTAATAATCATGTGACGTGAATATAACAATTTACATATGAAATTGACAAAATAAGCCTATTAAAAAGACATAATAAAAAATGTATAACAAAATGTATATATAACCGACATAAAATAGTGGTAAACTGGACATAACGATGATGAATTCAACTACTTGTAAGGTGGAAATAACAACGACATAATGAGCCCGTAAAATGATCGTATTATGACCACACTAATGTGATTTTTTTCCAATTTTTTTTCTGAAACTACACGTAAATTCATTTAACTCGTTTTCAGCCGTTGAAAAATAATTGACACAAAAGTAGTCTAATCCAACGGCTCACAATCTTCCGGTACAATCTCTGGACACCTCCTCTCGGAACCGTAGCCGGGTTGGGCTCCCGTGAGTTCTGCCAGCGCACGTCTCTGATCTCTTGCTCTGATTGGTAGCTATCCGGCCACGGTATAGAACGGAAGCCGAAACGTAATCAAATCAGACCCAAAATAGGGATGTTGCCGAGGAAGTGTGGAAAAGAAAGAAGATAACATTAGCCAGTTCGGCACAAGGAAAGTAGTAAGTACATCGGCCTAACCGTGCAGGCCTCTCTCTCTCTCTCTCTCTCTCTCTCTGGTCAATGGCATGCATGCGCTGGAGATGGGTTCAATGGCAGAACATGTGGCGGGCGAATTGGAGTCACCATTCATGGTTCACTAGCTCCAAATTGATAAAATTATGTGTACATTTGTTAAAATTGAAACTCACCTGCTATTGTATTGTGTTTGTCTGGAGTGTTTTAAAATTCATTGCAAACTTCAAAATTTTGTACAAGGTCTCAGATTATTTTAGTTCGGTTATTATGATCGTCATCAAATGTAATATCAATGTGGCTGTTTTCGTCCAAAAATGAATGGTATGTCTCTGAGATATCAGGATGTGTTTCTTAAAAAGCTTGTGTGTAATTAGATGTTATGTTATGGACCACGAAGATTGGATTCTACATGGCTACCTTGTAATGTTATGAAAATTAATGACTGTGGCATGTCTGTTTTTTTAAATGTGCTTCTTTTAGGAATAGAGTTGTTTATGTGTCAACTAGACAATTAGGCAATCTTTTTGTGTTAACATACTTTTATTGAGGAGTTGAAGCACAGTGTGGTTCGTGTTTGTTAGATCATATATCATTAGTGAAATTTTTGGTGTTTTAGTTATGTCTTAAAATTATTCTTCATATTGGAATAGTTTTATTAGAATTGGACTAAAGTTTATTTTATACATTTATAGAATTGGACTAAAGTTTATTATATACATTTATTTTATTATCGATATATGACAATTAGAATATCTTACGATCCAATTATCTTTTCAAAGTTTGTACTTTCACAATTTCAACTTCTTTGACTCTTAAAATAGAAGTGACAATCTTATCCAAATATATGTATATCCATCCAATGCATACTAACATATCAAACATACATAGATGGTTCGAAATCCAAATCCATCTAAATGAATATCCATCTTGTCGTTGCTCTTCGCTTGTCATCGTTCTCAGGCTGACGAGCTTCATATATAGATAAGTGATAAATAATTTGTCCATTAAACCACTTGGTCCCAATAAAATTTCAAAATCTAATTCCGACCCGCTCTCCAAAATATAGTTTGGACAGAGTTTCCAAAAATCAGTGCAAATCTAGTTTCTAAATTCCGAAACATTGTTCACAAATTTAGGTTTCATCCGGGTTCCTAAATTTCAGTTCCGACTCAATTCCACAAATTTGGTAGTTTGATAAAAAAACTTAATAGTTGAGGGAGCTGATTTCGTTAAAATATAATAGATAGGTTCCGATGTTATCTTTGCATAGTTGAAGGGTGTAAATGTGTATTAATCCTATTTTGGAGGAGTAAAACAGAAGTTTTCATATTTCAGCTGCTGTCACCTGTTGCCATTTATTTTTAATTTTCGTTGGAGTTGGTTTCCAAGTCTTAATCGTGTTTAAGGAATAGGAATAAAGCCCTCATTTCCTCAAACAAGCAAGCAAAGAGAGACTTCACCCCCTCTCATTTCCATTTCCACCTTCTGCTTCTGATTCCGATCAACAGTCAGTTCTCAATTTGTGATCTGCATACGCTCTCATGGCCTCCAATGGCGCTTCTCCGGTCAGTCCTCGTCGATCTCCTTCCCTTTTTCTCTATTACCTTTTTTGTTTTCGGAAATTCGTTCATTTCAATGTAACTGGAGGGGTTGTACGCTTGGTTGCAATCCAAGTCAGCCACACCGACGGAGACTGGTAGTTGTTGTATTGAATTGAATTTGGACCGTTCACTTTTAATGGTTGTTGATCGGTTGCTTGTGATCGTGGGCTATACTGGGAAGCAGCATAGGGCAGTTGAGCCTGAGAACAGTTTGGAGAAGATCAAGCGGCAGCTGGCGTCTGGTTCCGGAAGAAATTTGCTGCAAGGCCCACTCCTTAAGCGATCCGAGACTGTAATCTTCTCTTCCCCATTTTCCTATGGCAGCTAGCGCTTTTCCTTAGCTCCATTGCCGTAAATTAGTGTTACTGTTTCTGCATCGAATTGATCTGAGTTTATCTAAGTTTAGTTGACAACGCGTGATGCTTTGCTTTCCTCCTTCGGGCTATGCATATGATTGCTTGCACTAATATATCTTCCCTTTTCTTTTGTTTGGAGTTCGAATATCTGTAAGTACATTTGAATACTAGCACTGTGTAGGTCTTGCATGAGCTGCTTTTGAATTTGTGTCCACCGCATGGATTGGGATTGAGGTTCTGTTAGTTGCTGAAACCTACAATTATCTCATTGATTTTGTGCCATTGGGAGTCAGTCAACTAATTTCCATTTTTTCTAACACCTGTCTTTTACTTTTAGCTGAGAAAATGGAATGAGCGCTGGGTGATTTTGGATCCTACAACTGGGAAAATGGATTACAAGTGAGTCAAATGTCTTTTGTTTTAAATTCTCCCTCTAGTTCCAACTTCATATCTTTGCTGTGAGTGTTGCTGGTCTTCTTCATATTACCCTGTGTTCCCTCTACTTTAGGACTAGAAGAAATGAAACAGCTGTCAAGGGGTCTATTTTCTTCGATGCCAATAGTACAATTACCATTTCCCCTGTTAACTTCCAGTAAGATTGGTATTTCCTGATGAGGTTTCTACTTAAGTCTCAGATCTGTGTCATATAATTGATTAATAGCAGTGTGCTGTCTGATATTTCAGGGGGCTTCCAAAGTATGATGGTTGCTGTTTCTGTATCCCTTTTAGACATGCACATATACTCCAATTACAATCCCCTTCTATATTATTGGAAGTGTTAAATGTTCAGCTGAGTGAATTTTCTAAGACTTCATCCTTAACCAGACTTAGATATTGGTACGCCACAGAGAAAAGACTACTTCCTTTGCGCAGAGACTCCTGGTGCTGCTAGAGCTTGGGTGACGACATTACAGTAAGCGTTTATTTTTTGTAGCATGACTTTTGACTGATGTGTTAGCTAATGTTACGCATCTAGTTTATTGTTCCTTACAATTAAAGGTAGTTGATTTTGCTATTGTGCATACTATTCATACTTGGGAAGTGGATCCTTCTGCTGTATGGCAGAGCTTTCTGATTTCCTCTTTATACCTGCTCAGAGTTATCAGACACTAGGTTATTATGAAAATCTCAGTTTTGATTTGTCATTAGTAGGCGTCAAATAGTGTCAAGTGTCAACTAAGCCTCAATATTGGTGATCAAAACAATAGTTACTTCAGACAGTGATTTAAGTAAAAGTAGACTTGGTGCACGACAGAAAAGAATCTTGGATCTGGGGATATTTGCGTCTGAGTATATATCATTAGATAGGTTGAGTGGTCTTGCTTCCTGTTGAGTTCTCGGTATTAATTTCAGAGGAAAACCTTTGTTTTATTTATTTTTTCTTCTCTCGTTCCAATGTGTTTTCCTTCCTTCGATCAGGGCATCTCAGTTGGTCCTCAAAGCCCATAAAGAAGCTGTAAATTCCTTGAGTGGAAATGGGTCTGCAAAGTTGGGTACAGTTGCCACAGTAGTTGCTGCTGCAAATTCTACTGCGTTAGAATGCTCTAAAGAGATTGAAGCAGCAATGCAGATCTCATTGAGAAACGCTCTTGGCACTGTTGTCAATAAGGCACTTGATGAACCAATGGATGACCTGACAATTATGAAGGTATGACATGGGTAATGTTGCTTGATTGGGTTATCAAATGCTTAATTATGAACTCACTGTAAAGCTGGGAATGGATGCGGGGAACTCTTGTAATACCCTTCTCATATTTCATTGTTGGATCAAACAAGCATTTGTTACATAATATTGCCATTCGTATTTTTTGTTTTATTTCTAATTAATTACTTATTTTGATTCTTCCAGGAGACGCTGAGAGTGAAGGATGAAGAACTGCAGAATCTGGCTAGAGATGTTCGTGCCCGTGATTCAACAATAAGGGCCATTGCTGAGAAACTTACAGAGACTGCCGAAGCTGCAGAGGCTGCCGCATCTGCAGCTCACACAATGGATGAACAGAGAAGAAAGGCATGCAATGAGCTTGAACGCATTTCAAAAGCCTCACAAAAGCAGTTTGAATCATCCAAGCTGAAGGTGGTGCAAGATTTTATTTTTATCCTTACCTGACTATTATTATGCAGATGTTTTGGTAGGCAAAATCCTATTTGGAAACTACGCAAGCTTCATACAATTTTCTTATCTGCTCTTGCCGTTTACGAACATTGGTTATGTCATTAGCAAAAATTGGTACCTAGTCCGCTGTCATTATTGGAATTTGTGGACCTAGATTCCCTCTGACATACATCTGTGCCTTCTTGTTACCAAATTGGCAGCTGAAAGAATATGAAGAGAAAGTCGGGTCCCTAAGCAACGAGAGGGGTGAATTGATCAAACAAAGAGACTCAGCTCTGCAGGAAGCACATTTATGGCGTACCGAGCTTGCAAAAGCTAGAGAGCGCGCAGTTATATTAGAGGGGGCGGCGGTACGAGCAGAGGAGAAGGTGAGAGTTGCAGAGGCAGATGCTGAAGCTAGAGTCAAAGAAGCTACAGATCGGGAGCACGTTGCTCTACAGGAGAAGCAAGAGCTTCTAGCGTATGTCAACGTATTGCAGGAAAAACTCCAAAGGTATCGATCTTGCCTTCAAATCCTGTTGCTAATATTCGATTTTCTCACCCTATAGATTATCCACTTCGGAAAGTAAGCAGATTAATATAGTAGCTGTTTTGATGTCAACTTCTGTTCTGCATGGTATCAACAGACAGCAAATAGATAAGAAGCAGGTTTTTGAGGAGAAAACTGAGTCGTCAGATCCTAGCTCCCACGATCTTCCGCAGACTAAAGATGTGGACTTGACCGATGCAAATGTTGACAAAGCTTGTCTAAGCGATTCCAGATCCGTCCCCGATTCCGGAGAGAACGTAGTGACAGTGGACCAAGCCAACCTCCGGACAATTACAGACACCCAATGGAGCGATATTCAAGCAACCGAGTCGAGGGTAGCCGACGTAAGAGAGATTCCGACCGAGAGCGAAAGAAGCAGCAGCAGCCATGACATTGCAGTCGTCAGCACACCTGAAACGGCGAGTAATCATCATGATCAAGGGACTAACAGTTTCGATCAGCCTTGACTTGGGAACGTACATCGAACCAACAAAAGGAATCTTGTTGATTATAATAGTTCTTGTAGAGTAGTAGAACGGGAGTGAGAAACTGAGTTGGCTCAGGTGAATGTGTCCTATCCATTTTCGTTGATTGGTCGATTAGTTTGCGGCTTGTGGTTTGTGATTGTGTTGTGTAAACTACACTATAAACGAGAAGCGAGCTTAAGGAAACTTTGAATTTGAGACAGGATGGGAGAGCTTCACACTGTATCGTTCCTTTTCGAGCTTCGTACAGGTACATGGTAAACGCTACACCACCGGTAAGAAAATGTAACTGTAACTGCTAACCATATTAGCTGAATCAATGATCAGCCTCGTCAAAATTAAGAAAATTAAATTACCAAAACAATTAAATTACTATTATCACATCAGATTAGTCTTCACCAAGATCAGAATTGCAATCAAAATCTGTGCTTTGAACAGCACATGAAGGGGAAAACAACAAGCACAAACTGCAGGTACCGTTCAAGCAAAAATAAAATAAAATTACAAGCTAGTGATGTCTATAGCTAATGCTGCTTCCGGTTTCGTTTCCGCCTTGGTTCTGGAAATCGGATAGGGACCGGGAGGGTTGCCACCCGCACCTTGTTTTCATCATTCACAAACTTGCATCCCAAGTACTCATAATGTTGTCTCAAATCTACCACGCTCTTTCCCAGGTCCGTAGCTATATCAGCAGGGTCTGTCCTGAAATCGTCAAAGTGCAAGGAAAGAACCAGAACATAGCTGATCAACAGATTCTGTTTATCACTCGGCATTCTTCTCGACTCCCCCTCCGGATTGAACATCTCCCGAAACTTATCCTTAAAGTAGTGCGGGAATCTGTGATTTCTCGCAGCTGCTGCAGTATCCATGTACTGCAAGGCCTTGAACTTGACAAGATGCGTTATGTAACAAAGAATTCCAGCGAGAGTATCCCTCTCGAAATCATCCTGCATCATAAAAAGGGCAAAAGCTGCTGAACCAAGAGGGACAGACATTCCAAAAGCATTTCCAACATATTATTTACCGAATTTTACCTGAACATCACGCAGCTTATGGATCCGATTGCGAACGAATACAGGACAACCACCAGCTTCCAGAATCCTATCTATATCATTAAGAACGTCCCAATCATTGTTTGCAATAATCCTATCCAATGGATAGGCTTCCCTAGGCACTGTGGCATTAGCATTATGCGGCGGGATGTTTCGAGCAACATCGAAACCAGCATTGCTAGTTAGAGCTTCCTGGTTTATTTCGATACTGCTTATTTTATTGCCCAAATCAGGCTGAGATTCCAGATCGAACCCCTCAGAAAGATTATGCATCTTCTTGTCCTGCCAAGATAAGAGAGATCATCATCACCATCATATCTTAAAGATTATGCTTCAAGTATAACATCAAAAGAGAAAATAATACTTACCCGTGCTACAGACTTCTTGGTTGAATATTGATCAAGAAGACGTCTCTTCTTCGCCGACTGCTGTTTTGCAGAAAGCTCAGCATCTTCTTTTGAAGTGTCCTCATTAGCTGAGTTGGCACGCCCTCGAAGAACCGGTTCCATTCGGAATATCTGTTACCGCAACCAAAGGAAACAAACATTGTACTCAACTCGTCTCAGAGGAACTCCAAATCTAACAACAAATTATCATCAATGAAAAGCCAGCAAACCAATTCACAACATGAACCGCCAACTCTTTATCATCAATGAAAAGCCACCAAGCAAATTCACAACATTTAGCAAGGTCAAGGTGTCTTTAAACAGAGCGGGAAAACGGAAATAGAGCACAAAGGAAAACCCTCAACTCTTTAATCATCAATGAAAAGCCACCAAGCCAATTTCAAAAACATTACCTTGTTACCAGCGATGGGCATAATCTTCAAAGTATTGGTATCCTTATCCAGAACTCCAAGAGCATAAGTAGCCAGCTGGGCGTTACTTGCTTCCCCTCTATAACTTGTACCGACGAAATCAAGCTTCGATCCTTCTGGAGTCACCACCAGCTCCAGTCTCTCGGGGCCTCTACGAATCGAACTCTTAGCTGCAGATCCTGCAGTATCAATCTTCACCCTCTGGACGTTATTCTTGTACAGATTCATCGTAGGAGGCGCGGATTGCTCGCCATCACCGACGTCGTCATTCTGAGGATTGTAGCCAGTCGGGAAGTAGCCTACCACCGGCAACATCCGATCAGTCCGGTCGTGAATCAGCTCGACCTTAACGTTCATAGTAACAGCAGCAGGAGTATAATGGACATCCTCTTTATCCGCCTTCTTTCCCTTCTTCTTCTTCTTCGAACTTTTTAGGGGTTCTGGGTTCGTAGCGGTGTCGGAGTATAACTGTGGTTCATCCACAGTCCCCATGCCTGGCTGCCACAGTTACTAATCGACGACAACAAAGCAAGGGTAGGGTAACTGAAATAAGAACAGCTCTCAACCTAATCGCAAAAACGATGATAAAATGCAGAAGAGAGAGCTGAATTTATCGTCAACGAAAAAAAAAGAGATGATTTCAGTTGGGCTAGGAGAATGGGCCTTCACAAATGGGCTAATGCACATTGAAACCTCTGCCCACTGGCCCAACTTTGCTTTTCTTTTCTTCTTGTTTTCTTGAAAACAGGCCCAGTTCCAGTTGAAATAAATTCTGGTAATTCCGAAAATTATTTTTATTTTCCAGAGGATTTAAATTAGGTTGCAGAAAAATTTATTCAAGGTTTTGTATAACCAAACACCTTATCAGAAAAACTATATGGAACACAACCTAACTACTTTAAGTAGCGAATTCAGGATTTAAACATAAACCGAATTAAATTTGAGTCAAAATTTTATATATCGAGTAACTAATTAACGAATGCATTTTTTAAATCTAATGTTAAGTTAAAATATACAAAAGGAAATATTAATGGTAATGTTTTTAGGTGTTTGAAATAAGTGTTGGTTCAGCATTTTCTCATCTTTGTTCATGCTCACTGTGTGCATGAAGTTGAGTTCTTGGCCAAGTGATAAGTTCAGGTGAGGCTAACTGTACTGTACTAATCACTACTGAGTTGGCTCGGGTGATGTGTACTATGCATTTTCGTCGATTGATCGATTAATTTGCGGATTTTGGTTTGTAATTGTGATATGTAGACCACACTATAAGCGGGAAGCAAGCTTAAGAGAACTTTGATTCGAAACGGGATGGGAAAGCTTCGCACTTTGTAACACATAAACGCAAATACTGCTGTTTTTCGAGCTTCATTTGTGGTTTGTTTACGAGAGTAAGATGTTCAGTCGAACGATCAATTTCCTATGCAGGACGAATAATCCAATGTTAACAAGTTAATAATGATTCTGTACAAATGAACACATTCCTTCCAACTGCGTAAAACAAAGGAGAAGAAATGTGCTCCTAGAACTTCTTTACACAGAATTTGTGGGAGGAACTCTGACATACACGCAGACGTGAAGAAACTGTTCAGGATGCTTTAACTGGTTTGCAACCCAAGAAAATGGTACTTCCAGTTTGGGTTCAATACCTTGAATCCGGATGAGCTTGATTTCAGCATTGGCCGCTGCGCTAACAGTCTCCAATGGCTTGCTTACTGTTCCTTCCCCTTGCTCAGCAATTCGATTGCTATCGGTATCTTCTTCCGGGAGGATGATTTGTTCAGCTTCTTCGGAACGTTTTTCTTCGTTCAGCGATGAGTTCTTGCCAAAAAGTTCTGGCAGGAGGGTTTTAATTGCATCGTGTAAGGTGAAGCATTTACCTGCCATCCAATATATATTTTTCCAATCAGTAAGAAGCTGCTGATCTTCTAACAACAAGGGTTGTAGTATGGTCTTAGCACAACATGAACTTGTATGACAAATGGTATCAGATCTTATGAGTGGTACTGCATCGGTGACAAATGGTATCAGATCTTATGAGTGGTACTGCATCGGTCAACTACCACGAAAGTTAGCAAGAGTAACAGAAACCACGAAACAATTAGTTTTCCATGGAAATCTCTAGGTGGATTAAGCTGTGTGAAGTAGGAACCTGATGAGTTTGTAGTGACCTTCGATTTCAGATATGTCGCTAGTTATGTTTATACCAAGAATGACTTACCTTCTTCTTTGTGGATCTCAACTGGCCTGTTGATATAAGAAATGCCGTCCCAACTATCGATCGGAGGTGCATCTTCCAAGTCTTCAAAATCCTTGCTTACACTCCAGATATATAACCGAACAGGAACTTTACCTAACATCATACAAAAACATGCTAACAGATCTGTAGCCAAGCAAAAGAGCAAAGATAATTGGGGATCGAACTTCAATTACCGCTATCTGTGGACATCATACCGGTTCATATAGTTTATTTTTTACTATGATCATATCAAGACTCTATATCAAACAAATAAATTAAGTTAAAGAAGACTATCTAGTCAATTGAGATGTCAAGTTCACTTGTCTATAAACACTACACCACGGGTACGAAAACATAATTGTAATGCTAATACATAATAGGTAACCTGGCTTTGTCTGTGCAACTGGATCTACCTCACCAGTTAGCTTTTGAGATTTTTGTGAGGACGAACTAAACTTGGCTGCAAACTCATCCTCAATCGTTCCAATTTTCAGTTTTGATGTTGATCGAATGAATGCTTCCATATTGGCTGAATCAATGATCAGCCTTGACAAAATTAGGAATTCCAACAAGACAGTAAGGTCTAAAATAATTGAAGCAGGGATGTACCATTAACTACAGAGTTCCAGAGGTCCGTCTGATCAGACTGAGACATGTGCATAACATTCTTGCAATTACCATTAATTATATAATCTGCCTGCAAATGAAATAACCAGAAAGATATCCATTATTATCTCGAGACTTTGGAAACTTACAGCATTACACAGGTTTAGCTGCCTCTTAATGACCCGAAACGAAATGCAGATCACAGAAGCTTAAAAGAGGACTCAACCAACCTCTTTCAATGAGTTGATGAAGTTCCACTTCACAGAGTCTTCACCATCACAAGGAATCAATAAATGACTAGGATATCCTCTGAAATGAATCTGCAAGCCAAAACAAAAACAAACGATCACAGCTACAGTTACTCACAGTAAAACAAATCGGATGAGTATCAAGTTCGATTGATTTATCTATCTTAGTTACCGTTAAATCCCAAGGTCTTTCAGGTTCAGCACAGAGAAGGTCAAACAGAACTCCAGTGGGAATATACCTGGAACAAAAGAAAATTCATATTAAGTTGTCAACCGAGATTGAAAGCGGAGAAGAAGAATCAGCGAAACTGACCATTTGAGAGGCAAGCCTTTGTACTCGAACCAGACGGTGTCGACTCCTGGAGGGAGAGTGGAAGAGAAGTGAGGCTTGATGAGATGGAGGAGCAAAGGCAAGTAGCCGATTCGAGGAGCTAAGATCAGGGCAGGCGGTGGTGGCGGCACTGTCGTGACTTCGGATTCGTGGAGATGAATCTGCAGAGGTATCGCTCCCATCCATACGTACTTCTGCGCTTCTTCCATTTTTTCCCCTTTCGTCTACTTCTCTCTTCCTTCCTTTCAGCTATGCAAATTTTCCGCGCAGGCCATTTTAACTGTTCTGAAGAGACGAAGTTTAATTACGTATTGGTACCTAAACTAGTGAGCTGATCTAATCTCTTCTGGTTAAGGTCCTTGAGAAATGTTACATTTACTTCTTGGTCCAAAAACTTGTTAATTTGCTCGATTTACTCTTTATTTGTAACTTTGGGCTAAACTCTCATTCTTTCTTACAATTTCAAGTAGTAATTGATGAGCCAGTGGCCGGTGGCCCTGACCAGCTTGGGCTCAAAGTCACAGCAGTCAATCCAGGGCTAACAAGCCCATTCCAAAAATCCTAAGGTCTAGGCTCACAATCCTAACCCTAACTTAGGGCTTAGGGTTGAGGCCCAACCGCCTCACAAGAAATGTTAGGATTAGCTCTCAATTGATCCGTCATCGAGATTATGATACGTAAATTCGAATTTTTGGAGGACTATAAAAGGAAATGTATCCATTTAAGAGGGGGAACAGACATTATTCATCTGTCTCAAATAACCTATAATCTAGACGTCTAATTGTCCCCGAAACGCCTTAGGCCTCTAACTCGCGCCCAAGGATGTCCGCCCAATACTTCTCCGTCTCCCTCTCTTGCTTATACAATTCGCTTACCCCACTGATCAAATAATACTCTTAAAAATAATTAAATACTGCAATTTTATTAATGATCATTCATGAAACAAACAAACAAACATTGTTCAATTCCAACATCAACCAATCAGGAGAACAACATCTTATTACAACGAGATTACACCACAACACAGCAAGTGCAACAGTAAACGTCCGATCCATTCAGTCCATTGTTTGTTCAAAGCTCAAGAACTTTCTTCCAAGAAGAAGGCCTGCTGCTGATATCATCCCACCAAGCACTAACATGCTTCCTGCTCTTGATCATGTACTCCTTCCCGATCGGACCCACAAGATACTCAGTGAAGGGGTGGTGGCTGAGATCAGCCAAGCTGAAGAAATCTCCAGCCAGGTACTTGCTCTTCGACAGCCTCTCTTCGTAGATGTCCAGCACTTTCGCGATCTTCTCCTCGCTCTCCTTTATCACCTTCTCGTCAGGTTCGAATTGCAGAGCTGATGCGAACAGGACGTGACGGGCCAGGTTGAACATATGTGGGTCGTAGTTCTGTGCCTCGGCTTCAAGCCATTGCTCCACCAGTCCTCTTTCTTCTATTGTCTTCCCCAGCAGATCAGTCCCCTGAGACCTGTACTTCTCCGAATAGTACCTTATGATCGCTCTCGACTCTGGCAAAAAAATAAGGAAAGTTGCCGTCAATTTTCACTGAACGCACACCAAGGAATTTAGAATCAGTAGATGATATAATTTTGGGCCTGCCGTAACCGTTTTTTATATGATATTAGAGTCTTTAAAGATTGAGAGGTCTTTGTTTTCAATCTTATTTGCTTTTAATCTGTGTACATCATTTAAAACATTTTCATTTGAGTGGATGTGTTAGTGAATAATATAAAAATAAATATTTCAGACCTTTTCCAACAATTTAAGTAATTAAGATGCAACGATTCTTAGGATGAAATGATGAAATTCGGATTCGGTCGTGCTCTTGAACTCGACCGTGATTACTTCAGGTCGGTTTTTCAGTTCAACTCAAAAACAAATGAATGTGTTTATTCGGAGTTTGGACCCAACCGCTAATACTAACCGTCATTTTAAAGAGATTTGACTGTTCGGTGACACCGTTTTACGTCCTACATACTCTAGACATAGGGTCTGCGGCAAATACTAAAATAGTATTTGTTGCCAGCAAGAAAGAATCTGGACTGTTCATATCGGACGTCAAATCTGACTGATAAAAAAATCAATTTAAACTAAGGGTAAATTTGTCGTTTTCTCTTCTTCTTTTTTTATAAACAACAAATTTTTAAGTGTTATAAAACTAAACTCAAAGAAAGACAAGAACAAGAGAAATATGGAGAGGGAGAGAGTTTCTTATTGAGGTGTATGGAATGCTAAAAATGAGAGCTCTATTTATAGGCTCATAGATCATAACCTATACTCTCTAATATTATTACACATAAAGGTTGGAAAATAAATACAATGAAATACATTGAAGAATGGAATAAGGAGTTACACAATGGTGCATTCACTATAGTAATTATATTCATAACACTCCCCCTTGAATGACCATTGGTTATACATCGTTCTTCGAATACGCTTTTGATATCGCTCATTAAAAACCTTACCAGAAAACCCGGTGGGAAAAACCATGGTTAAGGGAAAAAGAGTACACTGCATATTGACTCCCCCGATGATGATATCGCTTGAGATCCTTCATATTGACTCCCCCATGAGGATATCAACTCTCGCTCATCATTATATCGTTGAGATCATTCACTCACCAATTCCAAATTTGCTTTCCAACGGCTTGATGCAGAGAGATCTTTGGTGAATAAATCAGCCAAGTTATCACTTAGTGCACTTAGTTGATAAATATTTCAACTCATTGAAGTTTGTGCATAAAATGTATGCATCACATGATCGATGGTCATCCATAATTCACATGACACTTCACCTTAGATGACCATTAGATGAGAAAATGTCTCATTAAAACCTTACTAGGAAAACCCTATGGGATAAAAACCTAGTGAAGGAAAAAGAGTACATAATCATCACATCACGTTGCAACATTTTCTTGCAACTCAAGGATATATGCAAAATAAATATCATGCATGATTTATAGGATCGATCTTGAAATGGTGGTGTAGCTTTATAAGTTGGTTTCACAGCCCACCAAGTGGTAAAATTATCACATGAGACCAATTTATGGTCAACCAACACAAATATGACCAAGATTACTACTTCAAAATCGAGTACATCTTGTGTCTTAATAAAAGTCGATTAAACTCGACATAGAGTCACATAGTGATCTAACTACCATCCAGGCACTGATAGCCATGTCATATCCATATAACTTTTTGTTGGATATAATTAGTATATCATTGATGATATACGAAAATCATGTTCGAGAGAGATGCACGGTTGGCAAGTTAGTGGTAATCTTCCACATCTTCCATCTCGAACTCTAGCTAATCAATATTTGATTGCTTTGAGAAACTCTTTAGAGTCTCAATAAAGTGTATGTCATCTATATAACAAAAGATGATGATGACACTTAAACTCTTATAAACAAAAGAAATACATTTTAAATATAAAATAAAGTATAGAAATTTTTATAAGAATTTCAAAATCATAAAATATGATAAAGATGATTTTTCATCATTCAAAATTCAACTCAATATGAAAAAGAAATCATAGTTTTATGCATAGAGAAATGTATGATATGCTAAATGGACCACTTCTCTCAATTATTCAATCCATATGACGTCAATTAGATATAACTTGTTCACGTGAACTTGAATTGTTTGTTTATAGCAAAATAAATCCTCGAGGGAATTTCATATACACATGTGTATTCTAATTATGCAAACCATACATATAGGTTGCAAGGATATCCATTAGGGGCAAACTCTTTCCCTTCATAAATTGCCAGACTAATCGAATAATGAAAAGTAATTGCAACCACCACATGAGAATATATTTTCTTATAATTAAAATATTATAGGTTTGTTGGATAGAACCTTTCAAAATGAGATGTCTCATAAGACTTATAATGAGATAAACATGTGTCTCATTTGCTTGGCATCTTCATATATAGACTTTATGTCTTAAAACTTTTCATTTTTCTTGGGAATTTAGTTTTGCCTCAATTGAAAAATTTTCAGCCAATCATTTCTTTCTTTGCATGCATTTTGGCTCACGATCCTCATTTTCAACTATCATATTTAGCGTTGCACTATATGCAAAAATTTCATCGACGTTGACTTCATTGGGGTTCCAATATTTTCCATCCAAGATATAGATAATTGAGATATATATTCATATCTTTCGAAAACTCGAGACTCTTCTTGAGCACATTATTTGTTTCTCTTGGTGATTTTTGCTTAAATAATCTTAACCTCAATTTGACCATCCGGATCTATAGCTCCATTTCACTTTTGAGGAAATTTTTTTCTTTGGAATCGTGTGGTCTACCATGCTTTATACGGGTTTTAGACTCATTTGTGATGTTAGATTGCCCAATGTCAACATCATTTTCACTGGAGCATTGCGAGTTGGCACATGAGAGTTTTACTCTGTTTGGGTCGATAAAGTGTCCGGCAAATGATGAATTATATATTTTTCGAACTTCACGTTCACATTGTTTAGTGCGAGGATCAAAATGATATGATGATTATTCATCTAATCTCTCGTGCCAACCTTTGATTTTCTTCACATAATGTTGAGAATTATGATTATATGAATGATAAACCTCCAAACGAGTCATCAAAATTTCATGACAACGATGTAAATATTTTACCATCGATGAACTCGTAATCAACATAATTTCCAAATCATCATTGAGAACTCATCCTAATAAATTGTGGTGGAGCAATTTATCACATCCATATATCCAATGATGGGAAGTATAAGGTTTTGACCCAAAAACCACATATAATGGAGGAATTCATAATAATCTCTTGGCGTAATGCGAATTTGTGTTGTTCATGTAAATGACATGTTCACAATAATATAAATGGAAAATGTTCGTCTCAATGACACATTTTTCGTTATTGGATAATCATGAAAATATGCTCATAACCAAAATGGTTGAACTAGCAATCTCGCAAATTCTAGTTTGCTTTCATATATACATGTGACCTTCTAGTTGATACATCAATTAAAATAATTGATCCACATGTTGGGTGTATGGATCCACACACATCACCCTTTGTTTTGTTGTGTATAAGATAAATTATCTTACTTTAGTTGATTATTATCCAAACAATCAACTCTATTTAAGAATAAGCAACCCAAAAATGAGTTATGTGTTGGAGATTTACCCAACAATGGGTAACGTAAAGGTGAAAATGCTTTCCTAGAAACGAAACCTTGTTGATGCAACGTAAAATCATTCGTGTTCCCAGGAAGTAGGAGAGTCACAAGGACTACTTAAATCCCTATAACCTTAAGAATCATTTCTTTAGAATACCCAAGTTGAGAACTCTGTGCATAACATTATCCATAGAGGTACTTATCGATTCACATTATGATTGAACCGGGATGGTCACACCGGTTATGTCAGATAATACTTGTCATGACGAGTAAACTTATAGTGTACATTGATATGTATCTCAATCATGATCACATATGTCTAGTACAAATTGGAGGACAACATTTAATAGTTTCATGGTCATATACCACATTATCGTTCCTCTCCCTTGTGATCATCAATATATAAATCAAAAGGATCTTGTTCCTTCTTGAATAATGCAATAGCTCTACTAAAGCTTCTAAGTGATTTTTGTCAACCATTCATGAAGATTATGGCGAATAAGATTAAAGCTATGGCTTTATCTTGAGAAGATGTTTTATTATCGTGTTTGATGGTTTCACGAATACCATTATAAATGAATTTTAGCTTCCAATGCCAATGAATGGTGAAGCTTGCCCGAAACATGGAGGGGCTCAAATTACAAAATATTCAATATATTATAAGAAATAAATAAAATATCATTAACTTGATAATAAACTCATATAAAATTAGTAATAAACCATTAACTAATAATAAGTATAACGGCTATTTGATAACATAAATATCAATATAATATAGTCATAAATTTGAAAAGTCACAACAAGTGAATAATTATGATTGTAAGGAAGAAA
Organism: Linum usitatissimum; assembly: GCA_030674075.2. NCBI lineage: Eukaryota > Viridiplantae > Streptophyta > Magnoliopsida > Malpighiales > Linaceae > Linum > Linum usitatissimum. The sequence goes on along the minus strand of JAUJYP020000285.1, from coordinate 4,301,344 downwards.
ATGTTAACTCATATTAAAAAAAATATAGTAAGGTCATAAATTTAATAATAAGGTCATATAAAGAAAATAAAAACATAAAGCAGTACAATAAAGTAGAAATCAATGAAGAATTATTCGGCCATACTATTCAAATGGTAAGCAACCCATAAATAGGAAATTAAATTATATTAAACTAGTAGTAATGTAAGTGATTGATGTGCATGATGATAAAGAACAATGACTCCGATTGTTGAAAAATATTATAGAAAAATGAACAATAACGCCAGCATGTATTATGCAAATTTCATGCACCCGAAAGTAAACTGCAACCCACGCATATACCAAATAGGCAAATAATAAATTTTCAAAACGCGAGTATCATGAGTGTAAATCTCATTAGCCATATCGTGGGCATCAAGAGCATAAATCTCATTGGCCATATCACGGGCATCAAAAGCGTAAATCTTACTAGCCATATGGCGGGCGGAATTGTATTGTTCCGCGTGCATCGCTTATCTCACGATTAAAAGTAATCTCTCATTGTATGATTACAAGAGATTGCTCGACGGCAGAACTTCGTGCTGATAACGTGTTCTAAAACTAAACTCAAAGAAAGACAAGAACAAGAGAAATATGGAGAGGGAGAGAGTTTCTTATTGAGGTGTATGGAATGCTAAAAATGAGAGCTCTATTTATAGGCTCATAGATCATAACCTATACTCTCTAATATTATTACACATAAAGGTTGGAAAATAAATACAATGAAATACATTGAAGAATGGAATAAGGAGTTACACAATGGTGCATTCACTATAGTAATTATATTCATAACATTAAGTTTAATGTTTAGAGTATTGGGTTTTTAAATTTGGATTTTAAATTTGAAGTTTTGAATTTTTAAGTTTAAAATCTAGAGTATTGAGTCTTCAATTTTCAATTTTATATTTTGGGTTTTAACTTTTAGATTTCAATTCTTTTTAAATGATAAAATTTTCCTTGTGAGCAATTTGTTTGCCGCGACAGATAAAAACTTTATTATCGCGGATCCATGGTCGATACTCTACCCTTTGAATTGTTTTCACGAGGAGTTTTTTTTCTTCCTCTGTGTGAGTGAATAGATTTTTGCATCAATTTTTACCCATTAATTTTCAGAGGTAAAATTCGACGAATTGTGTGATTTCATACAGTGTCGTTGCATTCGTTAATTCGAATTTTTCTTTATGTATATAAATTCGTGTTATATAATCTGATTCTAATCATTGATTCATCTCGAGCACAAAGTTATATGATTTTCCGTTACCAACAAGCACTGCATCAGCATTAATGAATATTTACCATAGAGAATGTAGTCCCCGTCTTGAATCACGGGCAGAGCTCCAAATGGCTGGGTCATTCAAAGATGAAAACCCCTCAAGATTCAGATGAAGAAAAACAAGAGTGGAAGATTGGAATTGGAATCCCCCATTTTGATACCTGAAGCTTGAGGTAGCCGGGAAGCTTGTGCTCTCCCTTCACGAGATCAACGGGGACGGTCTCGAACTCGGTGCCCTTCTCAACGAGGCAGACGAGTACTCGCTTCGAAGAAGCGTAAGCTGGACCGTACAACTTCACCACCATTTTCAGATCGATCGAGGTTCCCCGTTGTACCAGCAGTTGATGACTAACTTGTTGCTCAGTGAATGAATGAGCAAGTGAGTTAGGATTAATTTCAGGGCTTATATATAATGGATATAAAAGTCTATTATGATTGCCGTTCTCAACTGCTCCTCAGGTATGCGACTTGACTTTCACCAACGAATTGAATATAAAGTTACGCAGCCGGTTCAACATTGTATTTTTTTCCATTTCTACATAGAGTTCAAGTTTTACTTCGCGGTAATTCGTAAAAAGATTATTGTACCATTAATAAAATACATATTTATGTTTTTGCTAAAAATTTGTATCGTATTAATTATCAGCGTTGACTACAAAATTATCTTACTTTCCAGAAAATTTATGAATTTAGCAATAACATTCTAGAAAATCTCTCTTTTCGTTGATTTACTTTTCTTGAAACTCTAACCGTGTTGATAACTAATACCATACGGGTTATTTTAATAAAATAATAAATAAATCTATTTATGGTTGATAACTAATATTATGTGAGGTATTTTAGTAGAATAATAAATAAATCTATTTATTAAGAGCATATGAGTCCATTTACAATAAAATGCAGACTGCACAAAGTAAAATACGGACTGTATATAACATGGGAAAACGCTTCGGTACTATAAGAGTATCGGTACCCTATATACCAAATTTTGCTATATTTTATACTTAAAAGTAAGATTTTTGTAGTTGAAGGTTTGTGTTTAGTATTAAAAGTATAGTACTAGGGGTTCAAGTTTGATATATAGGGTTTAGAATTTATTAATTTTGATTTATGATCAAAAGTTAGAGTTTGTGATACAATTTTAAGTTTGAATTTATGATGCAGTGTTTAAGGGTTATGATTTAATGTTTAGGATGTTAGCATTATTCTCTAATGTTTATGGTTTACTATAAAAATTTTAAGATTTATTTTTAAAATTTTAATCTTAAAAATATAAAAAATTTAGTTTAGAGAATATGGATATTTTAAAATATTGAAGCAGCGCTGCCCATAACATCACTTTTTCATAATGGCAGGGGAAGGCACGAGGTCATATGTTGGTGTAATTAGTTAAAAGCGGTTAGAAACGATGACTTTGGTTCTATTAATTAAGCATTTAATTATACTGACTGTACGAGATTAAATTCGCAGAGGAAAATGAGAGGAAATAACTCTTTAGTGGAAGAAACAGTGAGGGTGGGTTAAGAAATCAGCAAATCAGAATCAATGCCGGCGGCGATTTGGGAGGAGAAAAGAACAATGGCACGAAGAAAAGTTGGGTGATAATATTGCTCGTACTAAATTCCAATTTTGTTGCTTTAAAGTTGATAAAATTATCCAATAGTCCTTTATAAGTTTTTCAAACTTAAAACGCATAACGACATTATCTCAATGACTCAATCAACCCTTAACCAGGACAAGTTTATTAGGTTTGGCATTTTGGTCCGTCGGAAATCCGAAAAACTATTCGTATGCGAGCCGGTTAATGCGGGCAAAATCCAGTTTGACCGGATGGCGGATCGGATTCGGAATTATTCGAATCCGAAGGTGATGGGCGACGGGTGGGTATCGGATTCATTGGTATCCGATCCGACTCTGCCCGGAATATGTATACCTGCAAAAAGAATTCTAGATTAATTTGGTTTATGTTTATGTTGGATGGATTATTGTTTGGTTTATATTACTGGTTGCTATAGTGGGTTTTGCTAATGACGGTTGTTAAGCAAATTTAGTATTTTGGATAACTTGACGGTTGTTTGGTTGATTTTGCTTTGATTTAAACTCGGTTTTCAATCTTAGTTTAATATGTTTCGGATCAAATTCGGATCCCCAACCAACCTGAAATCCGACTATGGGCAAGGATGATATGAAATCTAAATTTGATTACTATCATCAAGCAAGGATTCCCCAAACTTATTATTCTTGAATTTTGACACCGCTAAAGTTGGTGGTTGGCGGTCTGATGTGGGATGTCTTTGTCACTGATAAGAAGGGAGACTTGGGTGTTTCCTTGGGCGAGATCATTCCATCATCGGCTCATTTATTGTGTATGGAACATTATTAGTACACGAGATTTTGAGAATTTTATATAGAATTTTGTTTGTCACTCTAATATCGATGATTCAGTGGATTAGCCGAGTAAAGAATGACGTTGTTCACATCGCCACATGTTAGATAGACAGTCGCGTTTTCGCAGGTCGCCTATTTCGAATGTTGCTCCTCGGGACTGGTTGGAAAATGCTACAAGCGGTAACTCTTGAGCATACATGTTTTAAAGACTAAGACAGAATTAAAGGTACACTCTTGTTTGGTTCTCGCACAGCACAATTATAAGGAACTGAAAGCACATAAGCCTCCAAGCTCACCGGCATTGCCTCATTATTACGAGTATTACACCACAACACACCAAGTACACAGTAAACATCCGATCCATACAGAGGAGGAATCTCTCCATTATTTTCACATAGCAAGAACCTTCTTCCAGGAAGGCCTGCTGCTGATATCATCCCACCAAGCACTAACATGCTTCCTGCTCTTGATCATGTACTCCTTCCTGATCGGACCCACAAGATACTGAGTGAACGGCAGGTGACTGAGATCAGCCAAGCTGAAGAAATCTCCAGCCAAGTACTTACTCGTCGACAGCCTCTCTTCATAGACGTCCAGCACTTTCGCAAGCTTCTCCTCGCTCTCCTTTATCAGCTTCTCGTCAGTGGGGAATCCCAGAACTGATGCGAACATGACGTGTAGGGTCAGGTTGTACACATGCGGATGGTAGTTGTGCGCTTCGACTTCGAGCCATTGCTCAACCAGCCCTCTTTCTTCTATCGTCTTCCCCAGCAGATCAGTCCCCTGAGACTTGTACTTCTCCGAATAGTACCTTATGATCGCTCTCGACTCTGGAACAAAAGAAAAGGAAAGTTCTCGTCAGTTCTGAATTTTCACTGAACGCACACCAACTGTTCGACGAGTTGGTTGAATATTCACCGTAGAGAGTGTAGTCCCCGTCTTGAATCACGGGCAGAGATCCAAAGGGCTGTGTCAAAATTCAATTTTACATCTTTCATAAATCATACTCGCTAAAGATTCAGAACAAAAGAAGACGGAATTGAATCGAAATAATCCCCCCGGTTTTGATACCTGGAGCTTGAGGTAATCGGGATGCATGTGCTCTCCCTTGACGAGATCAACGGGGACGGTCTCGAAGTCGATGCCCTTCTCGACGAGGCAGACGATCACTCGCTTCGGAGAAGCATAAGCTGGACCGTACACCTTCACCACCATTTTTTCTCAGAGGATTCTTCAGTTGTTCACTGTACTAGCTGTTGAAGGACTGGCGAAGTGAGTGAGTCGGGATTGACGCCTTAGGTCATATAAGCACATTGGTGGGAGGTCATGGATAGAAAAGTCTTTTACATTCTGGTTGGAAGTCTCAACTGCTCGGTTTCGTGACTCCACTGATACAGTGTTTATGCAGCCAATTAACTTGGATAATAGGTATGATAATGGTGCTTTCACAGTGGGGAAATGAGATGAGATAAACTATTGAGTGGAAGAAACAGTTGGGGGTAGGTAAGAAATCTGGAAATCGAAATACATGTGGGTGATTTGAGAGGAAGGGAACGGACAAGTTAGGTGAGTTGCAGTTTGGAAATGTTGCCCAACCTACATTTCATGGTTCATTGTCTTGTGGAGGCAGAAAGACAATCCAAACTGGTTAGGGCTGCAAGTTTGGGTAGAGTAATTTGATTCCGTCTTGACTGAATCTGTGTGGGGTTCGATATCCGATATTCGTACATGTTCTGAGCTTGACTGCAATATAACCATTTTCTTCTGCCCGGCGGTCGACTATTGACAGGTACCAAACCCGAATCCACAGTACCCATATTGGTGTATAGGTACCGTAACCCCGGGACACCGGCACAATATTATCACTTTCAAATTCGAACACCTGCACACGGGCATGGATACCAAAACCCGTCCCGATTCTGGTCCTCAACTTGCCAAACCAAACGATTCAATTGGGCTAAGGAACGCAATTTCCGGACGGGCTGGGCCCTATTGGTTAGGCTCCTCCTACAACAGGATATTGAAAAGTTTCCAACCCTAGCAGAAACGAAAGAAGCAGCCAGAAACACAGAGCAAAACAATGGAAGAAACGGAATCGAAGCGAAAGTGAAACATAATAATAATAATAATAAACTATTTTCTGCAACGCCGCGAACCTTCAGTGAAAGCTTCCATGCTCCCAATCATCACAAGGCTGGGAAGGGAAAGGGGATAATCGCAGGTTGCAGGATCGCCGCCGAGAAAGAACAATCAGAGTTAACACCAGAGGTCACGGAGGTCGGCCCAGCGGCGAAAACATAGGAACGATTTCTTAGATTCAGATTGAAAACTATTTTGCGAGTGGACATCACGATCCCAGATCAGCCTTGTTTTCTTTCTCCACATGCTCAGAAATCGTTCATTTCCGCCGCCGGACGTTTCCACCTGGCGCTTCCTCTTTAGGTCTCAACTCTTCTGATTGATCTCTCCGCGGTAACAGCGCCGCCTTCCCGCTCGCCCCGTACCTTCCGTTGGGAAGTTGTCTGTCGTTCGGAATTTATAGTCCCGGCTACGGTGGTGAGTGGGCTTAACTTAATCCTTGTATTGGCCCGACCCGGGATCCTTTTACAGTATTGCACCACAAAACTAATAATGAACTTGAACGCATCATCCATCAACCCGCTGTTGCATCCTTGGTCCTCTCCCTTGGTGTCGCAGTCGACCAATTCTTGCTCCGAAAGAGACGACCAAACTTTCCCGTACTGAGCTGGTGGATTCCTTCCATGGCTCCCACGGCCGAAAATGCCCAACAGCTTCCGCACTGACCCTGGTCTTTGATAGGAGTGACTGCTCCCTTCTTCCTCCAGTCCATGGTCGTTGGGACCGAACTCACATTGTCGTACCTAAAAGTTCCATGTTGGGGAGAGCACATGTGTCCTTTGAACCCGTTTCTAGAGGCTTTGAATTCGTCCTTAGTAAAATCAGCAAACTGATTGACTCCAAGCTTGTAAGTCTTATTTCCAGCAGCATTGGAAGAGTCAATGAAAGCTACGTTGTCTTTGAAGATCAGGAATCGAGCCTCCTTTTCAGTGGCACTGTTGTAGACTATGCCATAACGAGTCATCCATTGCTCATACCTGACTCGCATGGCAGCTTCAGAAAGGGTATAGCGTGCCGTGGTGTGAGAAGCCAGAGCTCCCAGGATGAATATGGAAGCCAAGAGAATGAAATTTTTGTTCAAGGGCCCCATGTTTTTGTGAGTGAAATGTTTGGTAATGGATGTTAGAATAAGGGATATGTGATATCTCTAGATTGGTGTGCTTTTCTGGGTTTATATAGGCCGAAAAAATTAGCTACAAACTGAGGCAAGGCATCCATAGTTGTGCTGCAGATTGCGTTCAGATTGTGAAGTTGGAAGTTTGTAGTGTCCTTTTCTGCATATAAATGAAACATCAACGTGACTTGTGAAGCATTCTGATTTGATTCCACAAGAACTTAAACATGTCGATTAACCCCAGCCTGGTTTTCTGACTTCATAATTGTCCTCTTCTTCTTCTTCTTCTTCTAAAATCAGTAATCAAGGCCCCTCTAATATATTCAGTCGATAGTAGCTCACTAGACAGCGGCCGGAAAGTCGTTGTACACGACAAGAGCTCTCTCGCCGGTCACCAAAGGTGGTTAATGTGAGGTGGGACAATAATAAAAGTACATGATTTATTAAAAGACTTAAATACCCCTAAAATCTAACCATTCAATCACTCAGAAACTTCAACCACTTATCCAGACCCTATGAATTGAGTCATAAGCAAGAAAAGGAAAAGGTTAAGAAAACAATTTGTAATAAAAATAGAAGCACAATCCAACAACCAACTCAAGATCACACAATCCTTGGAGTATTTGACAACATATATGTATAGGAGTGGACCATCCCAAATGATGGTAGAAATCTGAGAGCCAAGATCCAATCCACACAGCTCCAAAACAGAGTGGACCAACCAACCAAATGTTTCACCAGAGTGGGATTCTATAGAGAGAGCTTCAGATATGCACTTGATTGCTAACTTCTTAAGCAATTCCAGAAACTCAGAACGTGCCAAGCTCAGTAGAAAGAATTGGCTTTGTGGTCCTTCCAATCAAACTATTCAATAATACAGTAGCATTCTCAAATATTTTATCATCAAAGCATCAATCAGAACTGTCTTCAATTAAACAATGTCATTCAATATACAGCTAATCATGACATTAAATAAAAAGAGCTTGACAGAACCACTTTTAGCAGAAGCAAATAATAGAAAACTCATAACCTGCAATTATGGAAGCAAAGTCAGATGGTTGAACGTCCACTTGCTGCAAGACAATCAAGTAACATGGAACTTCATATTTTATTTATTTATTTATCTATAGTAATCAACGAAGAGGTCTTCTTGTCCAATGGTGTGTGTCAGCCAGAAGTTGACACTAATGACAGACAAATAAAAATGGATGCTGAACTAGTACATTTAGATCTGCACCTAATAGCTGATCAACGAGGTGTTGACTGACTTAAATTCTGACAAAACTATATTATATGAAGCTGCCAACGATCATTGGCTGCTGCAGAAACCCAGGAACCCCATGAATTCATGGTTGCGTATCATTGCTATGCTCTTCTCAATACCAATAACCCCTGCCACAAACAAATTTGAGTGTTTTAGAAGTCTAGTGAGGAAAAAACCAAAACCCATTAGGAAAGGATGTGAACTTTTTTCAGTGTTTGGAGTGTTACCCATTGTGAGCGCACTAGCAAAGATGACACCAGAGAGAATGAAGACGATAAGCGAAGCCCTTCCGAGAAAAGCAACAATCTTTCTCACAAAGTACTGACCCCAGAAGCCAGCCAATATGGACACTCCCATCAAGTACGCGGCTGCAGTTTGCGTTTGCTCAATAGCTTGAGAGGTAGAAAGAAAAACAAACCAAAGCAGGAAAGAAAGACAATTTACCATAAGGTATGGGGAATCTGTGGAGCAAGTAGAACTCCACCACAGACAAGGATGAAGAGAACATCATCACAAATGTTGCTGTAGCACTAGCAACCTATTTGTAAAGAACAGCAGTAGTGAAGTTTTCACCATCAGGTCAAAATCCCAGTCAATGTGTGTATACTAACACTGAACTAATCAGGATCTTTTAAGTTTGGATACCTGAGGGATGACACCAATCTCAAGCAGCAAAGGGCCAAGGATGAATCCACCACCAGATCCCAATAGACCACCGACGGTACCTCCGAGAATGCCACAGAGAGCACAGAAGGCAATGTTCAATGGTGTCCATGCAATGGAAGCTTCGCAAATACATTCTGTGTTCCCCACGCTCATCCTTTCCTTGGATTCTTTGTATAATTTGACTGCTTCATAGCCAAACACTCCAAGTGCCACAGGAAACTGAAAATGCATAGAAAAGATGTTTAGCATCAAGGGCAAGAAAGGGTTTATTGAATGTTGAAAAAGAAACCCACGAACCTGCAGGCAGAATAGTGCCCAGTATGCCGTTCCACAAACTGTTAAATCGTTCTGTAAACAACAACGAACCAAAAACCGGATGTGAAACTTGAGTCAAGAACGGAAGTGAGACAGAGAAAGAGGAAGGGAGAAAAGAAGTACCTTGATAATTTGGAGCATCAGGAAACAAATCCAGACAATGAACAGAACAAGCTGCCTCTTCCAGCTGAGGTTGAAGCAGAATACTTCCTGAAAGAGTTTAAAAAAGCATTCAACTTTATGATCATCATTAGCTTAGAAGTCTAAATATACAAGATATTATCGGGGGGATATGCTAACCCATTTGGATTTCTTTTCCTTGGGAATCAATGGCTCGTAAGTATCAATCAGAACTGCAAGTCAAAACAATATTACTGAGCTTTGCATTGCATAGAGCTAGTTCGCTGAAGAATGAATGTTACGGATACTTGGAGAAGTATATTTACGTTCTCCGCGGGAATTCACTCGTGCATCTTGAGGAGAGTTTCTTTCGGCTATTTCTTTCTGCAACAAAATTGACATGAACTGAGCCTACGTTCTAAGTTTGCAACCAAATCCATATACATATACACTATGCTGGAATTTACCTTGAAGAGAGTTTCTTCCTTCCACATTAAGATCCCCTTGTAGAAAGATCTTGAAGAGGTACCTAAACCATATCACAAGTAAACGTATATATAAAACAATCTCAAAGAACTTGTCAATGAAAAAAGGGGAACGGGACAAAAAAAACGAGAGTATATACCAATGAATAGTATGATAATAAGAACAGTTATAAGCCAGTACGGAAACACCACACTCAAAGAAACACCAATGGTGATGCCAAGCATTAGCATCGGCTGGAACAGAAGAGCCAAGTCATAGTCCAAGATTGGTACTTCCTTTGTTGGATGGGGAACTTGCAGATTATACCACACGGAAGATGCTGATGCTCCCATGATCATACCTACAAAAAATCATCACATCTCACTCAACCACCCCAAAAGTTCCACAAAAAGAATCGTCAATCATACAGAATCTATATAGAACCCACTATTTGGGGAAAAAAGTCGGCCTTTTCTTAGGAAAACATATTTTAACAGCTTTCTACCCATCTTTTCAGAAATAGTTAAAATCTAAACAAACCTTAAGAAAACTTTTGGGGATCTAAGCAGTCTACAGAATTTTACATTTGGAAATAGCAGCTGCAGACTTTGTGTCGAATCCAACAATCAAAGTGAGCATAGGAACGAAAATGCCTCCTCCTCCAACTCCGCCGACCGTACCACAAGCAGATCCCAGAAGTGCTATCACCGTTGCCAATACTATCCTCCAGTTGAACTCCAATCTCTGATAACAGAACAGAAAGAAAACAGTAAAAAAAAACTCTCTGATGCAAAACATTAAACACATGGCGGGCAAACTCCACTATACTCAAGTTTTCACTCATAACGTACCGGCCAAACTCTGTCAGAGCTGCTGGGTAGAGCTACAGAGTTCAACAGACCGGAAGTTTGAGAGGACTGAACAGCAGGATCAGCGAGGTAAAAAGCGGAGATTACAGCCAGCGTGAACCCAGTTAACAAGTATAACAGTAAACCTCTGGTGCCCGCCATTGGCAAGAATCAAAATGAAAAACTTGACAGAAGAAAGAAATGGAGGAGCCAATTGAAAGACGGAAGAACCCAGTTGTCGTTTTGCTACAGACAGCACGCTACAAAGAGGGGTGTGCTGTGTATATATACTAAGACACACAAAGGCAGAGAGCCATAGATCTCCGTGAAATGATATCCTTACAGAATTTATATGGCTGAAATTAGCTTGAGAGCGACCAATACCAATTGCAAAAATTAGGGTTCTAAATTACCAACCATAACTTTGATTTTTTTCTTCCAACAATGGTAATCGGATATTCGTTTAGACATCGAAACAGTATGAAATTTAACTAACTGATCAATTAATGAGTTTCACTTTCATAATTGATTAAACTATTCGGTCCAACTTCAATAAGGTTATTTTTCGGATCAGTTTAATTCACAGAAAAATTACATTTATTATGTTATTGAAGTATTAAGATCGAGTAAAATTTACAGGTTATTATCAAACTTTGGTTTTCAATTATACTTACTAAATACTAATGAACTAACAAACGTTCACCAAATACCATCAAACTATACATTATAATCACTATGTTCCTTTTATGAATGGGATGATGATATGGCATCAATGGTGACACCATCAAACTAACATTCTTTTGAATTCGCTACCATTAGATGTTGGATTATAACGTTAAATATATTTATTGAAAGGGTAACAAAGCAATATATTACTATGTTAGTCGGAAATTTGAAAGAGATTATAATACTATAAATTGAATATTCATCGATAATATTACGAATTCAGGATGGCCTATTTAAAAAAATTGATTTGAAAATAATCTGACGATCACACGTGGAGTCCAGGTAAAGACGTTGAACATAGTCTGTCACCACCATTGGGTACACTGTACATATTCATCCTCATTCCAAAATTATTACTCATTTTGAGAAATTTATATTTTAACGCTGGTAATTGATTTTTTTGTCGCAGGTGTTCATGTAAGACAATAAATAATTGACAAACAAGGTGTACTTTATTCCTATTTTGAAAAATTTACTAACAATCGTCTTAATTTTATTTTATATGATAAAACAGATTGTTTGAATGAAATATTTTAATGATGTATTTTGGTTCAAATAATTTAAACAGAGTTATTTGGGCCAAAATACCTTATTTGTCGTTCGAAAAAAGTAGGGATATTTTGAACTGTGATATTTGAAATAACTCAAATCGAGTTATTTCAAATACTTCAGTATGAGGTAGTATTTGAAATAACTCAATTCAAACCTCATTGTTTTATATCAACCAGAAAAAATAATTATATATTTCCAAATAATACATCATTTTAATCGTAAAATACCTCATATGTAAAATAACTCATTGAAACAACCTGCCTAAATATTCCACAACAAATTGAAATAAATATCGTAAATAACCCGAAGTATTTACATTGGTCAAATTGACAATAAGATAATTTGACAGACATCCTCCATAATCTAAACCACCGAATTAAAGTATTGTCGGATGGATGTTAGGTGCTGGGGAGGAAGACTTGGTCCTGATTAATTTGCACAGGCTCTCAATTCCTAATTCAATAATACGATACTCGACCCGTAAATTCATCGTTAGATTAATGAATTAGGTGGTTTGGTTACCTTTCATTTTGTAGTCACCGTTTGGCATCCTCGCCCTACTTGTATAAATATATATAGAAATGGAACCACTTATAAATATTGGTGGGGCTTGGTTGTACTTACTGGATACGATCACACTTTTATTTATTTTATTATTTTATATATCAGTTTATTAGTATTGAAAATAATTTTATTATTCTATCACTTTAACGTGGGCTTACTAACAATTTTATTATTTTAGATATCAGTCATGTTTTTTTGTCATTTACGAAAGAATATCTCTAAGTACTATTAGCTCTCACGCCCGAAATTCATCTTCAAATTTTTCGTCAGTAAGATAATAAAGTTGCCCATTTAATAACATGCCTAGATTTTGAGTATTTTTTAACAATATTATCGATAATTTTTATTTTTCAAATGATTGATTCGGTTGAATTGCTCGGGAAAAAATGTTGATATTAGAAATCCTCAAAGAGGAATTCCGACAAGGAATATAATGGGGCGTCTGGTCTGGGGAAGCCACGTGTTCTTCTTCCACTTGCCAACCTAAGTTGAGAATGTTAAACAACCGATATATATATTATAATATTGTAGTTGGAATATTTTGACAGTCACCGGCGTCGTACGTCAGATCCATCTGCTCGTCGTCAATCATTCACAAAAGAAATAATAATAATATATAGTATTTTGATCAATCATTGAGTGAAAGTGGAAGCATGCATGGCTGGTGATCTTGTCTGCTTGCGGTGTTCTTGTCGGATAATTCAGGCAGATCTATCTGCATATCTCCAACACGTGAGATTTTCAGACTTACGTCTTCAATTCGATTACCTTTTCATTGAGGTGCTTTTACCTTTTCCCCTTAGGTGTTGCTGTAAGATTGATGGCTTTTCATTCATCCCGGCGCCGCCGGTAAAGAGGGCTGCTGCAGAAGTCCGGCAGCCCATAGGTACCAGTTGCCAGAGAACATAAAGAATAAAATAAGTAGATCTAATAATTCCTTCCCATGCACGTGCTCGTATCTAAATGGACTAAATATTGTTCATCTACTCATTTGTAGGTTTTCCACATACCCACTTGATGTCCGACTAGTGAAGTATTTATATTGGGCTAACGAATTTCAGTGCATCCCGAATTTAAGAGCAGTTATAATTCGATAATCAAACTGTCGCGAAATGTTCAGAATCGAGTAGGATAAAATGCTAGTCGTTAATGTGATTAGCCGTGAGTGATCATTCAATGACAATTTAATTTCTTATAAATAGTGATCAGACTCACTCCTATTCGCAAATACCGACCGTGACCGTGTTCAAATGACACTAAAATGTAACGATTTCAACAGTGCTTGTTCGATAACAATAACACAGTTTGAAGTAACGAATATTCAAAACAGAAATGGAAGGAGTTAATCAATAACATCAGGAGTTACATGTGGTGGACAGAACAATGGTGGGTCAAATTCGTACCAATTAATAAGACATGAGAGGGAGCACACATGTGGAAATTTATTGCAGTTTGTAGGGATTACTCTTGGCAAAGGAATCTAAAGCACTTTCTTTCAATGAATGAACGAACGAATGAAGGGGAAGACTTTATTACTTCTCCGTTGCAAATTCTTTTTGTTGGATAATAATCAAAGCATATTCAGGCAAAAATTGAAACATCCAAAATATATGCAGATGCCACGATTTCAATCATCCAGCTCGTTTTCACTCCAAAAACAGTATCACAATATTCCACAACCTGAACGAACAACTCTGAAATGCTTCGCCCAACAGAAAAATTGGCTCGCACAAACTGATGTACACTGTGCATCAGAAACTTACTTCTGTGGATTCTGTCATATTTTTCAAGTGCTCCAATGTCAATTTGCCTCCAGAACAGATAAAACTGCAGACGGCAAAACCTGGTATCCAAAAACCCGCATTTGCTCTTTTCAGTATGAAACAACTGACTTGGAATGTGATGTAGCTGCTGGTTGCTGCGAGAATGCAGTATCGGTTTCTTCCCCCTCGTCGAAGGATATCAGACTACCGCCGACAGGCTTTCTGCAGATAAGACATAAAGAAGCAATGCAATTCTGAAACGTCAGTACATCTTCACTTCTTAACACATTGAGCAATCATCATTGCACCAGGAAAAAAAATACGGCTAAGTTAGAATCGTACTTTTGTGAAATTAAGGTTTCTTCAGACAAGGCTTTCTCCAGCCTCTCCTCAAATGGCGTTGCATGCCAGCTTACCTTTTGATCCTGCGAAAAAACAGAGTAGAATTCTTAATTCCTTAGCTAGAGAGGATTCCTGATGACATTGGGATTAGGAGAAAATGGACATTCAGCTGCGTGGAGTAACCTCCTTGTATTTGTTAGTCGAATTCGGGATGCCATTCCCATCCCACCACTTTGGGGAGATTTCAGTAGGCTGATGATCCTCGTTCCAGTGAGAAGCAACCATACCAATGATTGGTCTGTCTCCAGGAGTTTTAGCCACGTGGAACTTTTTGCTGGGATCAAGATTATCACTATATCGATTGGTCTGAGAAACCGGCTTCAGCCAAGCTGACAGGCTTGCTTCCACTTTCAAATCTTTTGAAGGGGAAGTTCGTCCGACTGCTGCTTCTCTGTTGGGGGTTGTACTTTTGGACTGCTGATCAAGAGATTGTTCCAGCTGGCCGATTTCAAAATTTGCATGGTCTTCTTCTTTCAACTCCTGCCACTGGGAAGCACTTTCGATAGGTTGCAACACTGAGCAAACATATTGAGACCTGACCCTGGCCTTTCCAGTTCCTAAAGTGTCCAGGTTTGTTGAGAAGACAGTTCCTGGTGTTTGCATCTCACTGGAAAGTTTTAGCGGGGTTGGTCTGGCGGAATGCTTAGTCACACTGAGATCGCCAAATCGGTCAGAGTACTTCATAGTATCCCCACCGGTTCCAGAAGACCCTCTAGAGGAGGATGTATCAAAATCACATTGAAAGTGAACAGACTTATTCCTTAGTTGAGTATTGGTGACTGCAACGAATGGAGTAGTTGAAGATGCATCATCGGTCTCTTCCTCGTGAACCTTAGACACTGTTTCCAAATTTGTACCTTCATTGTCTGCTGTGGCACGCGCAGAGACCCCATAGGAGATGCAACTGCAATACAGAAATAGCCACGGGGAGAATCTCAGAAGCAATGCACAGAAGTATGCAAGTATACATATGTAACAGACACCAGCGGAAATAAGTATGCACAATGCACTTTTATTTCCTGAATAGATGTGGTCATAATAAAATGTTGGCGTGAAGAGTAATGAACCTAAAGGCCTCCAGAGAGCCACTCATAAGCTCACAGCTGTACGAGGAAACTAGATGATATGATGATTGATTGATTAGTCTACAGTCCCCAATAAAATTAGTGGGCTGAGATTCTTGGGAACAATAGAGAGTTGATGAGTGGACTGATACACTCTGTAGCAATATAGATATTGACATATCACAAGAAGCGAAAAAGAAAATGATTTGGACCTGCTGGGTGCTTGATCTGAAGAAATGGAAGGTGTTCCCAGCTCTTCAACACTCTTGATAGGGGTAGAAGGCTCATCAGTTTGCATGTCAGCCAACAGTTTCTTGGTGGATGAGTTTGGGAGCCAAGAGTGATAGTTCGAATTTTCTGAGCCATCATTAGCAGATGGTGAACTTTCCAGGTTCTGAGATGGTTTCCGGAATTCAGTGGGAGTCTCAGGCAATGTACCACAAGCTTTCAGAAACCTTGCCTACACAGATTATTTCTGAGTAAGGACGATCAGTTCTTCCAAGTAAACGCAGACAAAGGTATAACCAGCTCAATTAGGAATACAACTTATTCTCTCAATAATCTGAGAAGCATTCCTAATAAGATGTATCTGAAATCCAATGAACTTCAAATTACAGAGAAAACTTAGGTTAACAGTTCTGTATGTTCGATTAGCTTGAAGAGTTAACCTGTCCGAAGAATCTCATAACAGCATAAACTATAGTAACCTAAAATGATAATGCTAAATTCGAATTCCACAACGTATCCACAGAAGATAAATGACTACTTGTCGAAGGATTCCAGTTGAATACTCAAATAGTTTCTTCTTCATTTCTTACTCACAATCACATTTCAATTGAATGAACAAGAAAGACAAATGAAGATCTTATAGTCAATCTACCACTCGCCGAATATAAATTTCCCTTCTAGGGAAGAAGCAATAGATACATACCTCGTCCCTAAGCTGTTTCTGAGTTTGGGGAGACCCCCAAGATTGATTTCCCTTGCTCGTAGCTGGAGAATCTTCAGTTGCTTCTGTAAATACCACAAGAAAAAACTGAAATTAGGCTAAACACAAACTAGAGCCAATCAGGCAATCACAAACCCGGCAAATTGATTACAGTCTACCTTCTGACAGGAATAATGATGATAAACGGTTCTTCGACACCCCAGCTTCCTGATCGCCACTCAAAACAAGAATTAAAACAATCAGCTCAAACAATTCTGCAATTCATCATAGCTGAACCCTAACAAAAAATCCGCTAACGTCACTCTAAGATAGGCAGATAGCAGCTAAACGCTGGTACCGATACTCGATATTGATTTTTCTCTTCCAAGTAGCCAAATAGCCATTAAAGAGAACGAGACAGAAAGAATCAGCATAATTCTCTAAATTCAGCTCAGCGATCACACTAGGAAGGTAAATGAAAACTAAAATCTCAACAAGTTGAAAAAGAGCAAAATCCCGAGCAACGAAGCAAGGACCAGAACAGATAACTGAATAGGAGAGACGGAAGAAGAAGAACATACCGCCGGCGATCGTGCTGGGGAGACGAGGTGAGGATGGCGGCGTCTGCCGAGACTGCCGTCTCTGCCGCGGAAGCAGTCGAAGAAACAGGCCATGGCAGTGGAGACGTAGAGATCGAGAAATCTGAAGAGAGATCTGCAACTGAAATCGAATTCACGCATCAACGACGACGAGACACATATCATACTATCGTCCTCCTCCTCCTCCTCTTCACGCCTTCCTCGAAGCCTTCAATCATTCACTCCGTGTGTATGTGAAGAGAGAGAGAGAGAGAGTTGTTGGGTCGTTTTTTGAATTTTGAACCGAACAGACGAGGGAAAATAAGTGTTTACTAATTTCAAATTATTATTAAGTAAATAATAAAGTTACTCCCACGTCCGATGCAAGCGCGCGTGCGGTATGTCTCCTGCTCGCTAGTAGAATCAGGACACGTCTTGGTTGTATATATATTGTAGGCTAATTGGCCAAATTAGTCCCTTATATTTTAGTTAAATAAAGTACCGAAAATAGCTAGTTTTTTAATTTCGTTCGTGGAATCGGTGGGTTTGAGATTCTTCCAATGCATTGTATTTTGCCGTTTCGATTTTCGTCCTTGTTCTTTTACTTTTTTAGTTTTAGCGGGAGGGCGCGTGGAACAGTCGCCCGTGTGCGATTTCGAAAGACGTGAATGTGACATTAACTGCAGTCTGGAATTTCATTAGTAACGTCCACCAGGGCACTTAATTAATATTTTAATATTGCATTTAATTTGTTTTTTTTAATGGCAATAATTAACATGATATGTTGGAGAAATTTTTATATATACGATTAAATTATAAATTATGTAAATATAAATTATAAAAAATGCGCATGACAGGCTGCAGTGCATGAAACATTATTTTAATTATTTCGCAACTTAATTTTACACTTTGGACTCCCAAACTTTTATGTAATTGCAATTTAATCATTTAATTAGTTTATGAAGTGCGGTTAACTGAAATTCAATTTTTAGTGAGTTAGGTTAACATCAATTGGTTAAGAAATTGGTTAAAAAGTACTAAGCTAATTAAAATCTGAGCTCAATCCTCAATCGTTCAATTTAAAATCTGGTTACGGTTAATATGAGTTCAGCCCAGATAATGGTTAAATGAAGTTAAAAATAAATTTTACTTGGTGTTGTGTTAGTTTTGAAACTTTTCAAATTGGCTTAATTTACGTGTGTTGAGCCGTCGTCATGAATTGTGCTTTGTTAACTTCGATCATACACAATTTTGGGGAACCGAAATGTTTTACCATGCATTTCAACACGTACAGACAGTAATAAACACACAAGTCGTCAAAAAATGAAGAAAGACTTGTCCAAAATCACCGGTTGGTAAAACCAACCAAGAAAAGCAGCTGCCATCCCGGCCAGATCGAGAAGAAAGGGGAAGGTGGTTTACGCACAAGGCCCTGGTCGGGAAAAGAAGTACTACTTGGGGGGCATCTTGAAGTTTTGCGTTTCACAGGATGTTCCACTCGTACGTTCAATCAGTTCAACAATAGAGTGCAGATAAACAACCTTTTAAATCCTTAGACTGTCTGTAATTATCCGTATAAACTTGTAAAATTCGCAAATACTTCTAACCCTCCTTCTAAAATAGAAGCATACTCGCTAAACTTGTAAAATAAAGTAGTTAAACTTACAAAAGTGGAGAAATATAGCAGCCGTTATATCAAACTACTATATTTGTGAGGCCAACATGCAAAAAACACGGAAAAGGGAAGGAGGAGGCGCTGGCCCCGTGAAAGCGCCACACGCACCAATCAAATCCATTTTAATACCTTTTCTGTCCCCAAGCTCGTTAGTGGGCTACTGCTTCTTCTTTTTTCTGCTTTGTTATTTGGTCACTAGTTTGTCTTTGGCACCAATTAGGTACCGAATTGATCCAAATTTAATTTATCTCAGAATTGACCTAAATTTTATCGTAATGTTTGTATCGAATTATCATGAACTAATATACAAAAATAAAAGAAAAGTTATGAGTTTAATATTCCATAAGTTAGATTGAAAATAAAACAGAAATTTATGAGTTTAGCCAGTCTCATGATTGGAGCAATTATAGTTTTCGAAATATATAAAATAATATAACCTCATTTAGACGCCTTATGTTATATGTTATACACGAAAGATTACGGTTATCTTTAGTATAAATTAATTATGTGTCAACAAATGTGAAAGGAATCAACCAAGTTGGCCGTTTTATCACCTTTTTAGATTGATCAGTTTGAATCTTTGATTAGTTAATTACTAACAAGTTATGGTTTAGAATCAAAAGGCTTCACCCTTCCATTTCATAATCTGAATGCGATTAGCACAATGTACAGTTTGATTGATCACTTGATTATTGATCAGTAATTCCATGGCTTTGATTGATCTTATATAAAGAGCAGAGCATATCAATCCCTTCAAACTCAACACACAACATTTCTCCAAAATGGCCACTCCAAACTGCAAAATCATTCTCTTGGCTTTCGTATTCATCCTGCAGGGAGCTCTGCCTTCTCACGCCACGGCACGCTATACACTTTCTGAAGCTTCCATGCGACTCAGATATGACCAATGGATGACTCGTTACGGACGAGTCTACGACAGTCCCACAGAAAAGGAGGCTCGCTTTCGGATCTTCAAAAGACAATGTAGCTTTCATCGACTCTTCCAATGCTGCTGGAGATAAGCCTTACAAGCTTGCAGTCAATCAGTTTACTGATTTGACTAACGACGAGTTCAAAGGGACACATGTGCTCTCCGCAACAGGGACCTTTCAGGTACGAAAATGTGCGTGCGGTCCCAACGACTATGGACTGGAGGAAGAAGGGAGCAGTCACTCCTATCAAGGACCAAGGTCAATGCGGAAGCTGCTGGGCATTTTCGGCCGTGGGAGCCATGGAAGGAATCCACCGGCTAAGTACTGGCAAATTGGTGTCCCTTTCGGAACAGGAATTGGTTGATTGTGCACCAAGGGAGAAGACCAAGGATGTAACGGCGGGTTGATGGATGATGCTTTCAAGTTCGTTATTCAAAACAAGGGATTGACCACCGAGACCAACTACCCTTATGACGCTGCTGATGGAACCTGCAATGCTAACAAAGAAAGCCGCAGTGCAGCCAACAACGAGGCCGCATTGATGAAGGCTGTGGCGAGCCAACCGATATCAGTTGCAATTGATGCAGGGGATTCGTCATTCCAATCCTACTCTAGTGGAATTTTCACAGGAGAATGTGGGAGCGAGCTAGACCATGGAGCGACGGCAATTGGGTATGGAGAGAGCGGTGGGAAGAAGTACTGGTTGGTGAAGAACTCATGGGGAGCACTGTGGGGAAAAGCCGGATACACTCGTATGCAGAAAGATGTTACCACTAAAGAAGGTCTGTGCGGAATTGCCAGGCAAGCTTCCTATCCTACTGATTCCCACTGCCCAAGTGAAAAGATATAGCTAAGTAATAATGCGGTGAATGCACAAAATATGTTTGTAAAATACATTTGTGAAGTTGAACTGTATTGTAAGCCTAGATGGGTCTGGTCAAGCTCTAATGATCACTATGTACATCTTCAAGTTATTTAATTCATCAACTTATGTACGTAGGGATATATATTTACGTAAATTATATCGTTATTATATATTATTGTTGATATCGTTTATGAATTCAAATCCAATATCTCTTAATCGCCGAGCACTCCACTTGGACCGGGCATCGATCATTGTATCTGTAAAGACAATTTGGTTACAGAAAATATAAAAAAAAGGTGTACCCAGAATATACTTAAAAAGGGGAAAGTGTACAGGTCACAGCTGGTCCAGAATGTTATGGCTAAAATTGGTTCCACGTATGCACAATAACGTACGCCACAACGTGGCCAACATGCAACACTACTACTTGCTGTGAACCCTCGTACGTAAAAACAAAAGGGAAGAAGAACCCAGTACGTTAAATTAGTAATAATAGGTAGCCACTTGGCAAGCAGGAGATGCTTGAGCATCATTCCCTTTTTATAATATTTATTTATTTAGCTCTATTATTATTCCCATTAATTATGTTTATGTTTATTATTATTATAATTATGACTTGTTGTTCTTTTCAAATCCGACAGAAAGCGAATATGGGACAAATGAGACGAGGATGCACTGACTTACTGCCATTAGTTTTTGTTTGAACTCTCTCCATCTACTTGTAAACTTAGTGTTAAGACGTCGTAGAGGATTGAGAGCCAAAACCATTTTTTTAACCATGTACCAAATACCCGATTGCATTTGAGAAACGTACCATTTTTATTTGCTTCATTCGTAGAGGAATGAGTGGAGTAGGTTGGTGGTAAGGGCGGGGTCCGAAATTAAATTAAATGGGATTTTTATACGATAATGAAAATTTAAATATTGGATTTTTTAATAGTTTGTCAAGGTAAATTTTTATGTTTTGAAAATACGGTACATTTTTTTATTTAAATTGCAAATGACATTTGTTTTATATACACCATTGAACAATTATTCAACATCTCATCTCCGAGTCGATTACGAAGCTTGTTCTTAACATAGGTCATCGAAGATAATGCTCTCTCAAAACTTGATGTTGCCACAGGCAAAAGTAATGCTAGTTTAATGAGCAAATATATCTTGGAATACATGATGTGCTTTCTTGTTTCAACCATTATTTTCAAAAGCTCCGCGAAAACCTTTGAATCTTCCGTCAACATTCATCTCAAGAATATAAGTATCCAGTTGAAAACCAATGAGAGGTATATCATGAGCATAGATATTTTTGGGATAAAAACTAACAATTCTAACCAAATTTTGCTTGTCAAAACTAATGAAATAATTATCTAGATATAAACAAGCTACACAACATAACAATTCAGTGTTCACCTCATCAATATTATTATTCACCTCTTACAACTACAAATAAGTCGATTTTGAAACGATGCAAGTTTGTGATTGGTTGAAATTTGTGTTTACATCTATTATGAACGAATTTATCCAAGTATGGTCCCAAATTCGATTTAGGTCTTTAACACAAAAAATATACATTTGTTTTGATTTTTTTTTGCCAAGTGGGGTCACACGCCCTTGGTTGGTGGCGTTAGAGGTGGATATAGGGAAGCCACGACACAGGGTAATTTCAAGCTTGACTTAGGGTAATTTTCAACTCGGTGTAGTGTTTTGTAATTCGACTTACTCAATCCACATAAATCATAATTTCATCTCAGTATTTGATCATATTCTCAAATACACCAAGTACATATATCATAGTGTGATCGATAGATCGGATAAACATAGAAAAATCAGACATTAATGTTAAATTATAGTAAAAATAATAATGTTAAATTATAGTAAAAATAATAAAGTGTCTAATTGAAGTAGGTAGTGATTCTGCCAAACTAATTTTTTTTAAAAAAGTTAATATATATATCCTACATAATTAGGCTTAGTCAGCAATCAAACATGATCAAACTAAGGTGAGGTGGCGGGTGAAGTAAGCATATTGGATGGACAGTTAACGAGGCAATTGACTGAAGGGACTAAACAGTTAAACCCGGAAAAGTGCAGGGGTGTCGATGTTATAATTTTATGGCAGAGAGCTTCTTGTTGTTAACCGTTGTGCAGAATATAGCGAAATAAGTTGCATCGCATGCTGACAGCCTACAGCTAGCTAGTTAATTAATTAACAGATTAAGACAACAATTCAAGTTACGCACATACATATATCAGACGGATATTTCACATGTATTTTTATGGTTACGATAACATAAGTATCAAAGTTTTTATATTTTTAGTACGTACCATACAAACCCTGTACTGATGATCATGGATAATGGAACTGGAATGGATTTTCCGGGTTATTGACATTATTAGTTCGGAAAACTTAACATTTTTTTAACATTTTAACGTCATTTTTTTACAATACGGCCCGATCCTAAATTTCCATCCATCTTGCCTTGTTGGAAATCCACGTATGACACGCTATATCATTGTTGTCCTAATCATTACTCGAGAAATTAAAAATTAGAAAGAAATAATAATCTCTCCTTTCTTTCTTCCTCCCTCTCCACTTCATCTTTCTATTTCACAGACAAAAAATACAGAGTATGCTTGCCTCGACCAAGAATGAAAACTGGATATTATGATAATAATAATAACCCTGCAACTTCAACTCTTATTTCTTGCTGATATCGATACCCTATCACACGCTGACAAGAGAGTGTTGTTGTTGTCCGAAATTTTGCAGTGTGGCTCTGGAAATAAAAGGCTATCTAACTCTTTACTGTTCGCTACAGTCGGCGCCAAATCTGTGCTTCTTTGAGTTGGGGGGATCATCATCCTCCAGTATGCTTGAGAAGAGCTCGTGTTGCAAGCCAAGTTCAGAGCGCCTTCCCAATTCTTCCCTTATGTTGCCTAGGAAATGACACGCTTCAAAATTTGATGAGAACTCATCGTATGTAGCTCTAGCAAGGGTGGTTTTGCCCACACCACCCATTCCCCAACATTCCTATCATCCTGGTTTTCGAGGTCAATTCCAACTGTGATAAGGATTCTATATCATCCATTCGGGTATGAATTCCAACCAACCCGGTGAACTGAGGTGTAGGCCAAATCTGATTCAATGTTGCTAGAACATTTTTAATAACAATTTTGACAAGATCAGCCTCTGTTGTGGTGATCGAACAATAAAAGGAGTAATGTCAGTAAGCATTTAAGCTATCGTAGTATTCCAATGCCTCCATGAAAATAAACGTGAAATACCTGATACGGAGAGAATTACTGCAGCCTTCCAGATCCTCAACTTCTCTGGCAATTACGAAGGCGATGATCGGATCTTGGCGAACGCGGCAGCACAGTTTCCTGTAAGATTCTGAACATTAGAGAGAGAGAGACGCCATTGAAGACCGGTAAAACCACCTGACTGAAGTGTTTCCGGCAGTGGAGGATTTTGACGAGCTCATCCAGGCACCATCCGTAGGAAGCGTAGTTATCGGAGAAGATAATGACGGCCATCTTGGACTGCTCAATCTCTTTGAGCAAGGTGTCGGTGATGTCCGCACCTCGCCGGAGGTTGACATCGTCGATGTAACTGAGGATTGACCGGCCTCTAAGAGCTGCGTAGAGATGGCTGTTGAAATTGAGGCGGGTGTCTGCTCCTCTGAAACTGAGGAACACATCGTACATATGCACAACTGGAGCTGCTGCTTCGTTGTTGCGACAATCGGAGTGAAGAGTTTGAAAAAAGAGAGAGATGAAATGGAGAAAGAGGAAGAAAGAAAGGGAGAGAGAAGGTGGAGGGGAGGAAGGGATTTTTTTATTTTTTATTTTTTAATTTGTTGAATAATAATTAAGATTAAGATGACGTGGCATACATACGTGAATTTTCAATATATTAAAATGGATGGAATATGAGGATGAAGATGGATGGAAATTTGAAATCGAACTGCATTGTAAAGAAACGGAAATTTAGAATGTTGAAATCGAACTGTTCGCTAGCTTTTAACAGTGATTACCTACTTGTTCTTCGATTTTTATCGTCCTCTAGTGATCAATAATGTAATATCCCTTTTTAGTTAATAATATTTCGGTAGATTTCAGTAAAAACTAAAAAAAATCTCGTCTTAATCGAATTAATGCTCAAATTGATCACGGACATACATGTACACACAAACAAACAAATGCATGTATGTATATACAAGTTATATATATAGTATATAGTATATACACGACCCTTTAGATCGATGATCATGTCAACGTTCGGCTAAATTTAGTTAACAACTATACCCTATAGATTATGATATTCATTCGCAAAAATCTGGCGATGTAGGCCAAAATACACAACATCCAATCAATTAAATGAATGATCAAATATATGACAAACACTAAATTACAACTAATGATGGGCTAATTTAAAATGGTAATGATGACACTTAATTAAGTTAATTATAGGCTGGCGTAATGAGTACTTAGCCCGGTAGCTGGTGAGAGTGACCTGCAGTGTACAAAGATCCAAACCACAAGGGATTCGCATCTATACGTATCCACTCATACAAAATGCCGACTAACCCGGATGCAAATGTATCCTAATTAACTCGAAACAAAATATACGATAGAAACCGAAAGAAAGGAAATGATTTGTCAAGCTTGTTAGTGTCATGAATAGTTACGTTAACTTAAGTTGTTGAGAGGATTAATATAATTATGAAGTTATACCATTCTTTTACGGTTAGCAATGTAAATATGTCGTGTGACTTACTCTTTCCCAATCCCGATCAAGTAGCGGGTGAGCATGACAGATATCGATCACAAACTTTGTCATTCGATGGCTAAACTTCTTTTTATGTTAGTTAGTGAGGTAACTAGTAAGTAATTAAGAACTAAAAACTAATTAACCCATTGATTGATGATGCAGCCACCCTAATTGATATAGATGTTAAAAAAAAGGATCATTTGGATTTCTCAGAGAGCTGCCGCTTACATACAACGACTGCTTTACAAAAACAATATATATTCCCGAAGAAGGGAGTCATTCTCAATCCTTGTCAAGAGAGGAAAACAATAATTAATAATGTCTTTGGAGTGTTGAGTTACACACTATTAGCTTAGATATAGCTACAGCTTATTAACAAATTAAATTATACATTAATGTTTTTACAAATGCGACACTAGTTTTGTATTTTAAATAAATGATTGATTCTGATCGTTTGGTACATAGTTGGCGTTATATTATAGCGACATTTGTTGAGTCTTGTGTAGTTGTTAGTACGAGTGCGGAGCATTAGGTGGATTTGGTTGGATTTAATGTTATGATTGATGGATTGATGATCCTGAATTTACAGCGGGTCGTTTGGGCATAACTTTTCACCCTTATGATTTAAGCTTATGAAGATTAAGAAGTATGAAATAAAACTCGTGGACAAAGTACGTGTATTTGCGTTTGAGCTCACAATTCAAATAAAACTCGTGAGCAAATACGTATATTTAGGTTTGAGTTCACGAAGGAATTTCTTGTCAAGAATCGTTGCATCCCAATAACTCGAGTTGTTGGGAAGGGATATTGATTGGTTATATTGTTCATTAACACGCCCCCTAAAAACGAAAGCTCTCATAAGAGCTGAGATTTGCACAGTTTCGATAAAGTCATGTGCACAGATTGGGGGCTACTGGGATTCGAAACAAAGACCTCTCGATCATGTAAGGCTCTGATACCATATCAAGAAGCGTTACTGCATCCCAATAACTCAAGTTGTTAGGAAGACATCCTAACTGATTATATTATTCATTAACACTTCTGATCTCATATATAAGCTTGATAACGGAACTAATATGGTAAGAGATTTGATGCAAAATTTTAAATTTAAAGTGAATTTGAAAGCCCATTTAGGTGAAGTTCGAAAACACACTAGCTAAAAACTTTAATTAATAAGTTTTACATAGAATATAATCTTACTTTAAATCAAATAACCTTTCCTAGCGAATTATTCTGCATCGTATAAGCTAACAATTGTCTCCTCCACTAAGCTACGAGTTGCTTGAGATACATATATGTGAAGGCTATTCTATCTGTATTATTATTGAATTAATAGTATTTAATTCTCTTATAATCATATAGTGTGAGGGTTTTATTTTGAGTTTATAAAGGTTTTATTTATGAGTTTTATAGTATTTTCTATTCTTCAATTAACATAACTTAAATTATCTCATATTTTCATTTTATTAATTAAAAAATTATTTATTATACGTTTTTTATATAAAATAAAATAAAAATTCATTTACCTTTATTTATTCTTTACAACTTTCGACTTTATTATACATTTTTTTATATAAAATAAAATAAAAATTCATTTACCTTTATTTATTCTTTAAAACTTTCGACAAAATTATATGAATAATTCTAAAAATTCTAGGAGATATAACAAGAAATGGAGTCAATTGTCAACGGTTCATTTTTTGTGTTGACAAAAAAGTCAACGGTTCATTGTTACAAGTATACGAACAAAGCCCCCCAAATAGATAATGGGATAAACAGAAGAAAACAGCAAGTGTTGTATTATTATACCCAAAATAATTTATTGTAGGTTTGCTTGGGAGTCATGGTGGTGTGATCAATGGAGATGGATCATATATATATTATTATAGCCTACACAACACATTTAAGAAGATAATGCACCATTTATAAATGTTTAGAATTCCCATTATTTTTAATGTTGGTGGACAAACTTAATGTTTCCAACTACCAAAAATATATATAATATCTCAAAAATTATTTAACGATTTTTAATTGTTACATCATTAACTTTAGCAATAAATTTTTTTAATAATTTTCAATCATTTACGTCTCTAAAATCCTTTAGCAATTTTGTATGTTTAGAAAAATATGTTAATATACTTATGTGTCATTGCTAATATAAAAGTTTTCTTTTAGAAAATTGGTCCGTATCTTAAGTGATATTGCTAATTTAGCAAACTTGCTAATTAGCAATCACCCTTACATCCCTAAGGCTAACCGCAACCTTTCGTGCATAATAGAAGGTGGCTAAATGAGATTATAACATTTTAGTCGCTTCGAAAATCGCAACTGCTCCAACCATGGATAAACACATAAACTTATATTTCAAATTCAATAAATCTAACCTATACATAACCAAATTAATATTTTTATTTTAATTCTTTTATATTAGTTAATCATAATTCAATACAAACATTTCGGTAAGATTTTAGTACATCCCAAAACAAATTACATTTGTTAGTTTTGGAACGAAACTAATACAAAAAATAAACTAATGACCAATTAATAACTTTAATTAACTTTACAAAATAAAAATGCAAGAAAAGCTAACAAAAAACATTGCATAAGCGAGTGTAACTAAATGAGGCCTTTGAATTAATTTGGTTGGGTAATGCAGGTGGTCTTAATTTTTTTAACTAGTGGATATTGCAGCGGTTAAATTCCCCAGTTTTATAAATTTAATTTTTTTATTTTGTAAATTTAGCCAGTCATTCTTTATATTAAAAAATGGGTTAAAGGTATTTATAAGTTTCTATTATATAAGTTTAGAAGTTTAGTCGGAGGGTTAAAAATAATTACTAATAAAGTATATCACGCTACCTTTCATATTATTTAATAATTATTAAAAAATTAAAAATATATTGATTCTAACATCTTTATTTTTTGATTAAGTGGTTAAACAAAGCTGAATGAAATAATTTTATTTGGGGATCCTAATAAAATAAAGTTAACCTCAAATGTAGACACTCGAAAGATAATTTATTGCAAGACTTTCTACCCTAATAAAGATTACCGACCAACACTTTGCAGAGTTAAAATCTAGACATGGCAATCAGCTTTGACTCTTTGTTAAAATTTGGCTACAATTGAAATCCGTTATTCAACCACTCTGTGAGAGTTTTACTCGTTGTGCTTTGGTTCTTGACCTTCATGAATTTATTTTTGGAATTGTGATTATTTTTTAGGAGTTCGCTCATTTTTGTAGTGTTCTTATTCGAGTATAATTAACTTTAAAATTCTTCATTAATTTATTCATTCCACTTTGAAAATGCGTTTTGTTAGTTAATTATGTCGGATTGTTCTTTATAACCCATAGATCTTTCTCGTACTTTGTTAATGCGGGATTTGTCTGAGGTGTTACATTTTCTTTCGTGAAAGATCCATCTTAGATCATTTTCTTTCGAGAATTGATCAACGACAAGAAATTAATTAGTGTGGCGATGGCTCATCGAGCTACCTAGCTAGTATAATATGATCAGTTCTGATCCGGCTAGCATCAACCTAATAATGTAGCTCGGCTAGCCTCAAAAGCAAGAAGACGAAGTTGATGCCTCTCATACCAAACGAGTTCTAAATAAAATGTTTCTCAAAACTTTAAAGACGACATCTTATAATAAAGACTACCAACTTCTTGCATCTACAAATTCACTTCTTAAGTGTTTTTAAAATCATATACGGTACTAACAGTCAGATTAATTTACCTTAAACCCACTCAAACATATAATATAATACAATCTCAATATGATAACAATTCAACTATAAATTTTAACAATTTAAACGATTGAATCACGTATCGTTAGATTCGGCCGTTGGCCCTCCTCTTACCTAAAAATGTATAAAACTTATTAGTGAAATTTGGCAAAGAGGCCAAAATTTAAATGATATAGAAGGGGAAAGGGAAACCGCCAAAATCATTCTCCATCGCACATTTCCCTTCCCCGTTCTATCTTTATTAGCCAAACGCAATCGCAATTCCACCCGGAATCACAAATCAGAACACACTCTGTGTTCAAAATTATAAATACAGAGAAATAAAAAGGGCAAATTCTTCTTCACTACTTTTCTCCTCACTGTGCCTTCCACACACTCTCCACCATCTCTCTCTCCTTCCCACAGCCACACGAATCCAGCTCGAAATTTCTTCTTCTGCAAACATGGCTGCCGGCGCCCTCCTCGGTTCCATACCTACAATCAGCTCCCGCGGTGGAGGAGCAGGAGGAGGCGGAGCTACCCAGTTCGGAATCAGGCCTGGGGGAGGCGGAAATCGGAAGATGAGAATTGCTGCATCGAAGTCCAAATCGAAATCGAGTCATAGTGTGTCTGCTGTGTACTCGGGCGCCGCAGCCGTCGCCGCTACTGTGACGGCGAGTCCGGCGAGATCTTCGGAGGAGAAGGTGTACGAGGTTGTGCTGAAGCAGGCGGCGCTGTTGAAGGAGCTCAAGAAGAGGGCGGCGGCGGTGGAGGAGGAGGCGGCGGTGGGGGAAGAAGAAGCAGTGGCGGGAACGGAAGCGAATTGGGATCTGCTGAATGACGCTTACGATAGGTGCGGTGAGGTCTGCGCTGAGTATGCCAAGACTTTTTACTTGGGTAAGTTTCAAATTCCTTTCTTTTTCTCTGCCTTTTCAATTCCCTTTTCTCTGTTGTTTATTTGTCCTTTTTTCCAGCTGATGAATTGTTTATGATAAGTTCTCAGTTTTTATTTTATTAGTTTATCTGTCGCCTGGTTTTCAGCTCAGTTTATGCTGATGGAATTTGCGTTGAAATCTGTAGAACAGATGTATATATTTTCCGCTTTATCTGAATTGCTTCGCTGTTGGTCTCCAAAAAGAGTCGAACTTTTCTCCCTTTTTGAGTATATTTTATTCATGGCGTCTTGCATAAGAACAACCGTCTTAGATCAGAGATTCCATCTTTTTCCGCTGGTTCTGAAATCTGAATCTGCTAGAGTAAATGGAAAGAAAGGAAGAACACTTTCAATGACAGCTAGTCAGCTACCATATCACAGTTATACATAGAAGGTTTTAAATTATGGTTTATCACATCTTTGTTTGTATCTGACATAGCTATATAATTTCCAATTGCAGGAACATTGCTGATGACACCGGAGAGGAAGAAAGCTGTATGGGCGATTTATGGTATGTAAGCTGGGATCCATGTGTGTCAAAATTCTGATTCTTTGCTGTTAATGTTGATGGTTGGTGGTGATTAACTGTTCCATCCAGTTCCAACCCAGAGTTTGAGCTTAGTTTCATTGTTATGTGGCCTGGTAATTAATGGGGGGAAAGCTGAACTTCTTTTTTTCTCCATCTGTTGGTTTGTGAAGTTTGGTGCAGAAGGACTGATGAGCTTGTAGACGGGCCAAATGCGACTCACATCACGCCCAAAGCACTTGATAGATGGGAGACTAGACTGAATGACCTTTTCGAAGGCCGTCCATATGACATGTTTGATGCTGCTCTGTCCGATACAGTCGCGAAGTACCCTGTCGATATCCAGGTAGATAGATGAGCTTATTTGATCATTGGTCAAACTTTTCTCTAGAGTATTCAAAACAAATTGATTGAATCTTGTGTTTTCTCTCCACCAGCCTTTCAAGGACATGATAGAAGGAATGAGGATGGATTTACGAAAAACGCGATACAACAATTTCGATGAGCTCTACCTATACTGCTACTATGTTGCCGGCACAGTCGGTCTAATGAGTGTTCCCGTCATGGGAATCGACCCTGAATCGAAAGCTTCAACCGAGAGCGTCTACAATGCTGCATTGGCCTTGGGGATCGCCAACCAACTCACCAACATACTCAGAGATGTTGGAGAAGAGTAAGTAGCAATATTTCATTCCATTAATCTGAAGAAGAAAAAAAAAGAGTACTCTGCCTCTTACAACTCATTTGATATGGCAGTGCGAGGAGGGGGAGGGTATACTTGCCTCAGGACGAGCTGAGGAAAGCTGGGCTATCGGACGAAGATATATTCAAAGGGAAAGTGACTGACAAGTGGAGGAGCTTCATGAAAGGGCAGATAAAGAGGGCGAGGATGTTCTTCGACGAGGCGGAGAAAGGTGTCGGAGAACTGAACGGGGCGAGCAGATGGCCGGTGTGGGCGTCTCTGCTGCTGTATAAGCAGATACTGGACGCCATTGAAGCGAACGACTATGATAACTTCACAAAGAGAGCTTATGTTGGGAAAGCGAAGAAGTTTGCTTCTTTGCCTGTAGCTTACGGGAAGGCACTCATTGGTCCTTCGAAAAGAGCTGAATTTGCTCGGACTAACTAGATTGATAGATCCCACGAAACAGAGCGTTAAATGTATTATGAATGTATAGCTTTGCTTTTGGTTCTATTCTTTTCCTGGGTTTGGTGTTAGCAAGAATAACAGAACTAATAGATCTGTACAAATGCTGGTAGAACTTAGATGACTTCTGAACCACAGCTAAGAGAGTGTTCTTTAACGAATCTTTTCGTTTTCGGACGAACAAGGAGAAATTGAATAGGGCGATCTAATTCACGATTCAACTAAATTCTTCCGTAACCCTTATCTATTTCTATTTGGTTTTTAACAAACAACTACATGTTCATTCCGGTATTCAACATAACCAATTCATGGATGAATCAATTCAACCATCAGAAAGAATTCTCTCCACTACTAATGTTCTTTTATGAATATTCTTTGATTGATTGTAAAGATGCTCTAGCTTTTGGCCAGAGAAGAGTGGAGAAGTAAGTTCACATAAAATAAAACAGGCCGGTGGTAAAGTAGGAATCGTTTTTTAGTTGGAGATAGACGGGCGAATATATTCTTCCAAGAGAAGAAAATTATAAATACTACATAGGTGTTTATCTCATGAAGTGTGTTAGATTCGAATTCGAAATTTTTGAATCACCAAACACACCATTCTATCACCGGAGGAATCGGTCATGAAGCGATGTATGTACAGAAGGCCACGTAGGCCTTTTTGTCACCAAAAAAGTGCAAAAGGGCAGAGAAGATTGGGGCAGCCAACCACCAAGTAACCCAACCTATCTTCTTCTCCACCAATTGGCTTTGATTATGAGGATTTGGAGTCTATCCTTTCTCACTTTTTCCTCTGTCCTTTTTCTCTCAACATCATCCTCCTATTCCCCATTGAGGCCATTACCCCCATCCACCAATCACCATCCATCTATTTTTTTTAATAGTTTTTCACCACCATTTTGTCTGTGTGTATGGTCACTTTTGGTTTCCTTTACGGTGAAATTTCTATTGGAAAATAAGTAACTACGTTTCGTCGCAACATTTCGTTTGAATACTAGCTCGAGCAACATTTTGTCGGTTCGCTATGCTAATACTATACTTAGCGTCATCTAGCCGGTCGATATGCGCGGTGGAACCATCCAACCACGATTTTATGTAAATCCATTGAACCTGCTAATCTGCTATTACTAACATTTCATATTTCACTTGGATAATCATGGTGATGACTTATCTTTTTTGGTATGGATGGTAATGACTAATGAGTAGACAACTTTAAGATGACTCTGGGTTCTGGAAGAAGAGGAGCTGGGTCCGGCCCAATAAAGGTAAAATCTGTTTATTTAAGAAAGTTGGTTAAATGGTCCGACCCAACAGTTGTATTGAGTTGGGCTCTTACCTCTTCTATTGGATCGGATAAATTATTGGGCCTCAATAGTCATTAGTGAGGCATAATGAACCCGTTGAGCCCAACCAACAAGCTATTCATCAAAGTTGCTAATATTTCCAATCCAGATCATGAAGTTTATCGAAGACATTTGCCATAGTGATTGAGAAACAGTATTCGAAATGGCTGTTCAAGATTCTGGATGACTGCATATGTTCGAGACGCTGAGGGATTTGATCATCACTCAGTTTAAATTCCAATTTCCTCGAAAAACCGACGCAACAAATTACGCAAACTAGACGTTGATTAAGAGTTGAGCATGTTAGGATATAATAGAAGTAGATCGTGTATGAGCTTGCTTGTCGCTTAAATTTTCCATCTTGGAAATGCAATGTCCAAAAATGATTTGGATCCATTCGAACAATTCGATCAGTATTCTTTCACGTCAAATAATTAGAGTTAGAGTTTAAATCAACTTTCCCGTTTCCTATGCAATAATAGAGTTGGTGTTTGTTGAGGACATATTCAAATCCTTATCCTTCTAATATTTTACGTGTAGTGAAAGGAGATTGGAGTCTTCCTTTGCCTATAAATAAAAAGATTGAGAGAAGGCAGAAAAACAAAAAAAAAACACACGTAAACAACAGAAAAAGCTAAGAAGAGGATTGTAATTACCTTGGGGAGCTTCCTTGTGCTAATACGTTAATAATTGAGAAATGACTTCAAAGGCAGTGGCTTATTTTACAACAATCATAATCAAGTTTTATTACTTCTGTACTACGGTCATAATCTAATTTTATTATGTTTGATTTTTTTAAATTTCAATCGCAACTCTGTAATCGTTTGTTTAGTTTCTTTGCTAAGTCTGCTATCCATTTGTCTATCCTCGCCTCGTTACGTTGTGTAAGTCGTTGATAAAGAGTCATGATCATATGGGTACGATTTTTCGGAATAGGATTAGCTTGTAATGGTGATCCGACTTTCTAGTTTGTAGCTTTGAAACCCTTGACACATTGGTTAAAAATACAAACAAAAAGCCGAGTTACGTTACTGCTTTAATTATATATACACCTAATCTTGCCGGATAGCGAACCTACCACACTGTAATGATAGATATAGACATGACAGAAGTCGTCGAATGTTCTATAAATATATAGTGACATGAAAGACGATCTTTAGTGACCGCCACTTAGAGTCACAATAGTTACCGACAGTTAACTAATCAGTGAGAGCGGTCCCCAATAGTCTGTGCGGAAGTTTAATGTACGGTCAATAACGTGGTAGTCCCTAGAGATATTTTGAGACCGGCAGAAGCTAAACGGAGACAAAAGCTATACCGACGGTCTCTAAAATGGTCGCTCCTAGCGTGGAATCCAGAAATGTGATAAGTTACGGTCGCCAATTATTTAATCAGCGGGGAAATTATTGTTTTTATACACTAGTGACATTAATCCAAAACAATCATTAATAATTCACTTGATAGTTTAACAACCAACCACGACAAGATTTAATGGGGAAATTAAATATGAAAAATGAGAACAATAGTGCTTCATTTTTTCAATGGTAAGTCGTTGGATTTGGCAGCTAAAATCGTCTTTCCTGACCAATTCAGGCCCATAATTTTTTCTGACACTGTGGGATGATAAAAAGTGTGGCGCAGAGGACTTTAGGAAAGACGCAATAATAATAATAATAATAATAGTATTTTAGAGAGTATCAGATACCTTTTATATTAAAAAACTTATATTTTTAAAATTTAAAAATTAAATCCTAAAATTTTTATAATAAATCTTAAACACTAGAGAAAATCGTGCTGCTAACACTCTAAATATTAAATCCTAATCCTCAAATTAAAATTAATAAATTAATTTTTTTTACCATTAATCAAAATTAATAAATTTTAAACCCTATTTATCAAACTCTAACCCTTAAAACTATAGCCTAATACTAAATAGAAACTTTCAACCTCAAAAATTATAATTTTAACAAATTATAACAAAATTTAATATATAAAATACCGATAATAATTTCAAAAGGTTTTGCATATATCGAACGAGAGGCATTTATATATTTATATGGGATAGGAAAGAAAGATTGAAGAGGTGGCAAAGTTTTCAAAAGATTCCATTTTGACTAAACAAGGAATGGCCAAATCATAAGAAGCTGCACTTTTATCTCAAAAACTAATTAATTTCTACCCTAATGATATCAATTTATTTTTATTTGTTATTCACAACCCAACCAGATAAAAAACGAAAGAAATATTATATTCACAACACAACCACCTGCATGCGCTACCCCATGGGAGACTAAATCATAATTAAACCCTTCGATCTTTTAGATGAGGTGATTATGGACAATTAATATATTATTTAATTTATTTGATTAGATTAATATAAATAAATAAATAAATATTAAGTAGGTGTCTTGTTTATATTAGTCGGAACATTCAAATCTCCAACATATAATTTTACCTTTAGAGCAACTTCACTATAAACCAATTAATTTTACATAAATTAAAGAAAGCCATGAGTGGAGTTTATTTTAATTGTTAGTGGTGCATAATATATAGGAAGTCATAATCATCAACAATTAATGTACGTGATAACTAATTAATCATGGTTAGTTTCAGTAGCCTGGCATGCACCTGGCGATCCATGCACAGTTCCTCAATCGCGGCTACTTTTCTTTTACATAGAAAATAAACAGGAACGTGGAAAATGTGACGGGGAAGAAAAAGTATGAGCTTGTGTTCCTTGCAACGTGACTTCTAGCTCCAGCCATGTTGCAACGTTCATGCATAAATTACTAACTAATTAAATAGCTACTGATAATTAGGTTTGGTAGCAGGCCCGTGGGTTTTGGGTATCCGCTGGAGTCCGCCCGAATTGAGTCGATTTGTGTCTATCAACCGTGGGTTTTTGTCGGTTTTGGGCACACCCGCGACCCGCCAAATTCGGGCGACGGGCGGTCATGGTTAATGGGATATCCGACCCATCACCCGATCCGATAACAAAACGACTTCGTTTTGTCTATGATATATAAGTAATTTTTAGGGTTTCAGAATTCAGTTTGTGCTTTTCTTTCCGAGTTCATTTCCCAAAGTTCTGGAATCTGGGTAAATGTTCTTAACTCTAGATTCATATTTGTTGGGTACTTTTTACATTTCAGTTTCTGAATTATGAGTAATGAAATTGCACAGTTTTTACTTCACATTGGGTATACCCGACAACCATGGGTTTACCCAAAAACGGTATCAATATGGGCTTGGTAATAATTTTTTACCCATCAAGTTTAATAAATCGACGACGGATAAAAACTGGTGGGCATTATTCACAGACAATGGATAAGAGATATCCGCCCGTATCCGAACCCTTATACCTACTGATAATGCCTTTAATTTTCTGCCAACTATATATGTGGAATCTAGGTTAATTATTGGCATCGACCGTTGTTAGTTTATTATATAGTAAAGTACTTGTCACCATGCATGCACACCTTATTATTATTTAATTTTATATATATATATATATATATTACAAGAAGAGAAGGCAAATTAGTCAAAGTTGTGCACATTCTTCTCCAGCCAAACATTTAATTTGTGCCAACTTCTTCTACAATATTATTTATATTGTATGCCAATTTCTTCCATGTACTCCTGCCACCATCCACTTATCGTTCAATCATTGAGAATAGTGATTATTATTGAAAAAAACACACACATAGGAGTAATTGATCATAGTTATTTAATTGTATGGTAGTTGAGATTCTCTTTTTTTTACGGGTTGTTCCTGCTGTATTTAGATTACGGTGGTGGTCGTGTTGTCAATAGAGTTGTTCATAAAGTGGCTCGTCAATTTTTTTAAATATATTTTTGGGTTGTGTTGAGATCGATCTTACGACCTGAGTTGATGTTTAGCTTTATGTTCTGTTTTATCTCGTTTCTTCTATCCTAGAACTACCTATGACAAAAAAAAGTGGTATAGTCTTTGGTATTCGTTGTGGGTTGTCACCTGTCATCAATTGATTATTGATCCGATTGAAAATGGAAGCTTGGCCCAACTTGATGATGGAGGCCGGACGAGTCGATAGATCTGGTGATACTTTTTTTTCTTCTTAAAACTCGACGGTCATGAACCGTGGCATCTCAATAACTCGAGTTGTTGGGAGATGATTTAGATTCATTTTTATATTATTCTTTAACATATAGAAGCTCTTAGTTGGGTTGGTGTTTGCACATATTTGGTAAGTCACATGCATGAATTGGGGTGAGGGTTATTATGATTCGAAACGGAGACCTCTATGTCTTTTCATACTCCGATCGGACACATATATATGTCATAAACCATTACATCCCAATAACTCAAGTTATTGAAAAAAATTAGCTCACATTAACTTTTATATTATTCATTAACATGATTGACGATTCTAAAATGTCGGTTTGGGTCGAGTATCGGCTGGCTAGTTGTTTATTAGTGTTGGGTAATCTGATCTGCTTGTCCAGAGGCACCCAGCAATCAAATTCAAAACATTACGACAGTTGTTTACAAAGTTTCAATGAATAACCCACTAGAGATTACCCAAGTCGTAATCCAACCATTAAGTATGTAAGCTAGAATTCAAATTCGAAATTACCTGGTAATTACCAACCAAATTAAGTGGCCGCAATTTATTTTTTTTGAACTTTTTGATATAGTCTGCATTAATTGTACGTGGAGAATAATTAATTTATTAATGGGATAAACATCAAACCTAGCTAGCTAGTTGGTAGATATTGTAATGTGAATAGTGACGAGATTGATGTATCCTTTTTGGTCAAAGAGTGAGTAATTTCAACATTGGAAAAATGGCTATGCCCACCACCTTTTTGCCAAAGAATAGTAAAATTAGGGCAAAAAGGGCTAGCTTTCTTTTTGAATAATGATGTCAAGATACCCAACTTATTGAGTTTCTATTTAGAATAATTAAAAATGTTTATAGTAGCACAGAGAATCGTTAATTTAACGATCAAATTTAACATTGCTTGATGTGTCTTCTCACTTGATTTTTATGTAGGCTTCACACCAGATAATAATAATATTTTAATTACCAAAACTCTTAATTAATTTTAAAAAAATAAAAATCCCAAAAGGGAAGAAGACGAGCTAAGCTTTGTTGATGCCCCCTCCCGAAAGTGGTGAATGAACCCCGACCATGCATCAACATCACGGTGGATTTCAAGGCCGGGGAAAACCATGTGATCGACGATCATGTCAGATGAGGAATTCGAAGAGCTTTGGTGGCCGATTTCGGTGATATTCGTCACAAATCCAACAGACCGACGACCTAAACTAGGATTAGAGAAGCGGAAAGAGTCAAGAGACCTAACCGATACGGTGTAGGAGGAAATGTAGAGAGTCTTATAGGGCTTATTGACAGAGATGGTGACAAAAAGAAATCCGATCAGAACGGAGAGGAAGAGGAGGACGATATGAAAGGAGGCGCCGGAGGTGGAGAAGTTGAGTGGTGGGAGAAGATGGCCGAGAGAGAGGGTTATTATTTTATTTTTTATTTTAGAATTAAATATAATTATTTTGAAGGCCACGTCAGCTGTTTCGTAATGTTTTTGTCTCAACATCAACTTTTAATATACACGTCAACAAACAAAACTTAATAAAGTTAACGAAAATTCAAAATCTGTGCCACGATAAACATTTTCAATATATTGTATTATTTTGAAATAAGACCCAATAAGTAAGTTGGGTCTCGTGAGATCATTACTCCTTTCATTTTTTTGTTGGAAGTTTGAGAATGTTGCTGCTAATGCTGCAGGTATCATTGCTGAACACGGCATACCAGCCAACGAAGAATGGAGAATGGGCCCAATCAACTAAAAGTAGGCACCGTCTCTGTTTGACATCTTGGGAAAATTATAATGGGGATAGCTAGCTAGCAGCTAGCTGTTGCCCTCTTGGAGATTCCTGCATCAACAATATTATTAGACCACAAGCCATTTCTTAAACCAGCTATACAAGTCCTTTACTTGCGACATTTTGGGTCAGTTATCTATCTCTTGTCACGATCCATTTATGTGTTATGGTTTAGCTCATTTTCGAATTTAAGATTTGGATATAGTGTAGTGATTTGTATATTTATCTAGTATATTTTAATTTTTGTAAAATTCGATTCAATATAGTAAACTATTACAAATTCGCCGCTGTTTACAATAAAAATCGTGCATTGAGTTTGTTGTCACGTACGGTATATAAATTATTGTTGTGAAAGGAGTATTGAATTAAGGGATATCTAAGATTTTTAGAAATGTTTAATTTCTATTTCAATCGATTTGGAAACACAATTTCACTTAAATTTTTTATATATCCCTTAATTCAAGTAATTTTCTTCTACAAACGCTTCCAACTTCAACTCAATTACTTTTTTATTCTAATCTCAAAGCCACATAATTTCTAGTTATGGTTTTGTCACTAGTCACTACTAGTGTAATCTAAAAAGTAGGGTTACTTTACATAAAGTTATATATTATGTCTAAATAGAATTGTTTAGTAGTAGAGTTGTGTTCTGTACACTCATGTCGAATTCGAATCAAGCATATTTCACAAACAAATACCAATATAATGTTTATTTTATTTCTATTAGTAAAATTTATTTGGAACAATATTATTGTGGCTATTTATAAATCTTAAAATTCTCTTTTTTTGTTTCCAAAAAATCAAATTTGATTCCTTCTAGAAAATCGAACGATGGGAGAAAAGGCAGTTTGACTAAGAGATGGCCCATATATAATTGCTCCTAAAGATAATTTCTTATTCATCTACTCCACATTCCTTTAGACATACGTTCCCTTTATAGTAAGGTTCGGAAGAGAGTTTTGATAAGGGTCATGCATTGAACCATTCAAATATTAATGGACATTATTATTAATTACAATAATGTACATGTACACATATCCTATATATAGAAGCTTTAATTATATACAAGTGTACACTCTTGCACATGTTTATAATGACTTATATATATAAAAGCACTTTTTACTAACGATTTTTATATAAAGAGCATGCTAGGGCGGATTCCGAATGAGTTGATGTATTGAGCTGAATGTTCGGATTTTGAAATGAGTTAGGCAGCATGCAGAAAGTATATTAATAATCCAAATATATTGGATTTTTTTTAACATCGGATTATTTTAGCAACGAATTTTTGCAGCCCTCGTTAAATATGAATATTTAATAGTGAATTTTTTTCGTGGTTAAAATCTGTAGAAATGAATTTTTTAAAAGCGGCTATGGTAGTCGCTGTTAAAAATTCAAAATTAAATTATAGTTTTTTTGTTGTGATATGACAATAATTA
This sequence comes from Linum usitatissimum, assembly GCA_030674075.2. Lineage (NCBI taxonomy): Eukaryota > Viridiplantae > Streptophyta > Magnoliopsida > Malpighiales > Linaceae > Linum > Linum usitatissimum. The sequence goes on along the minus strand of JAUJYP020000285.1, from coordinate 4,260,903 downwards.
CATATGATCGGAATTCTATACCTAAAAATAAATTCATTTTAACTTAAAAAAGATTTGAAAAAGCCTCCTCTAAATCCGCCACTAATAAAAAAAATCTACATACATTCTTGGAATCTTGATCTCAACAAAATTCAATCTGAAATAACCTATGCACAATTTAATAACATAGGAAACATTATGTAAGACATTACACTACAAAAATATTATAGGAGGACATGATAAACATGCCATCATCTTCCTAATAGTCATTTCAGATTATTTCAATTCTGTAATTCCTTCTTAAATTATTTTAGATTAAATTGTGCCTAAAAAAAATTCGCTAAAATGCTCTCCTATACAATGGCAGAGTCCGGAGTGGACAACCTTAATACACCGACATACACACAGTCTTGAGGTTCTGAAACAATGAAATCTCACATAAAATTTTGAAAAAAAAAAGTATTCTTTGCCAAGTATGTTTTCATATTTTGCCAATTATATTTTCAAACTCCGTCTGCAATCTCCGACCATCCTAAATCCGGAATTACTTTTAAAATAGAATATTTTCATCTCTTGTAATTTCTTTCAACATTTTTTTGGGTGTGTGGATGTGTGTTTGAATTTTATTATACGGTGTTTACTATAAAGCAGGCGGGTTCACACTGACTAGTATAGTCTTACATTTCCATAATACTTATATCCCATGGCCCCTCCTTCTTATCTACTTCCCGTCTTCTTTTCAATTTCCAATCAACAGACGATATATGGAGGATAATATCGTCAATATTCACAACCACCACCGCCGGAGACGGAGCAGGTGGAGGAGAAGCAGCGGCGGCAGTGGTGGTGCGCGGCCTTATAACAAGTCGGAGCTGCCGCGCTTCAGGTGGACTCCTCAGCTTCATCTCCACTTCATCCACGCCGTCCACTCCCTCGGCGGCATACACAGTAAGTGCATATATATACATATGTATAACGTTTCAATAGTTTTTTCTTGCCCTAAGATGAATTCTGATGTCGGAATTCTGATCATTTGAAGAGGCGACGCCGAAGCGGATACTGCAGGCGATGAATAACGTAGAAGGGCTCAAGATTTCTCATGTTAAAAGCCATCTCCAGGTTCCTTTTTTCTATCATCACTCTTCATCCTTTTCTTCTTCAAACCATGCACAGCTCGATCGATCGCGAATCGAATTTACTTAGGGATCGCTTGTTGTTTAGATTTGGAGAGGATTTGTTACGTAGAAGTACTGAAATAAGGTGTGAGATATTAAAATACATACCGCACGAAGAAAAATATGAACCTCATGTAGCAGCACCCAAAAGGGTCTTGTTACTTGTTAGATCTGAAAATTCTAGTATGTACTAATAAAGAATAATGTCAAAATATTTAATTTAATGATCAAGAGGTTTACATTTTGAATTTCGGTAGTTCCTAAATTCGTAAACATAACTTATTGAAACTATATAAACCTCAACTTTCCATAAAAGTTTTATTTGAAAAAATGCGTTAATGAATAATATAAAAATCAACATAAACCATATATTCCAACAACTCGAAAAAAAAATACAAGATCAATATAGAGAATTTGATAAAACACATTCAACCACCTTGCCTTGGATTCTATACTTTATATAGTCAACTGAGAAATTAAACATATCTATAGTTTTGTTAGTTGAGAATCTCCAAGAACACCTAAGTGTGATGTTAATTAGAGACAGATTGCAACAAGCTTGTCATTCTTGTAAGCTAGAATCAGTAAACTTGAGATGGCTTAGTGAATTTTTTATTATTTAGATTTGGATTATATGAGGTCTTTAGTTCGAATTCCAGAATCAGTATTAAAGAAATGTTTTTATGTCGGATCATTACGTGCTCTAAATCAACGGTTACGTTGTCTGGACTAGCCCACAAGTTCACCCATGCAACAACAACGTAATATGTATTTTTATTTGTATATATAGCGGAGACTTCGATACATATGTGTATACGATGCATTCAACATTAAAAACATTCATTCCAAGAATTTAAAATCGAAAGAACAAATCATAAACACCCACATGCAACCCTGAACACTAACGAATAATGTTAAACTCCTAAACACTAAATTCTAACTCTCAAACATTAGATCATAAAATCATATTCTTAATCATACTCCAAACTCTTACTTTTGACCATAAATTTAAATTAACCAATCATAAAGCTCTTAATTAGACCCTAAACACTTACCACTATGTTCTAAACCCTAAACACTAACCAATAACATCAAAAATCTTAGTTTTAAGCATAATATATAACAAAAATGTGATAGACTGTACCATTTATATATATATATATACCAATTTTTTCCCACATATATACAAATTAAATGAGTACATTTTAATTTAACAAACTTATTAAAGCTAATAAGATAAGTATCATCTTTAACCAAAAGACTAGACTATATGTGGCACAAGCTAGCTAGCTATTTTGGACATATTAATATTTCTTTTTTTTTTGCCGTTAACAACTCATGGTACTACCGTAAATCATTCCATCTCAATAATTCGAATTGTAAAAAAAAATCAATATTACTTTTATATTATTCGTTAATAGTTATCAAAACTTGAATTGTTGCTAATGGAATTAATATGGATGGTTTGGTAGATGTGGTTTAACATTTTTTTCTAGTGTTCAAATTTGCATGTGGGTGTTTATAATTTATTGCTTCAATTTTAAATTTTTTAAATGAATATTTTTAGTATCGAATGTACCGTATACACATATGTACTGAAATCTCCGTTATATATATATATATCATATATTCTTTAGCTATTTAATGGTTGAACTAATATGGATGGTTTGGCAGATGTACAGAAACATGAACAATTTTCCACCAAAAGTAGCACTACTTGGGCCGGCTTCACAAAGGTATGCCTTTTGTTTCACTCATACATACCTAATTTCCTGGACTTATATAGTTTAATCAATGTTACAAACATAATGTAGTAATGTACATTATACTAATACTCACAGAGAAGGCCAAGCTGATGACGACACACCGAGACGATTCGAAGTAGACGATCATCATAAGTATGAATCCAGCAGCAGACATCGGACTTTATCGATCATCTCCGATGATGACGACAATGGAACCAACAGCAGCAGTACTACCATAATCAGATCATCACTACTCGAACAAGTCGTCGGCAGTAAATCGTTACAAGCACAGGTAAAGTATACTAATTAATGTACGAAGCTGATGGTTACTTATAATGTGACATAGGCTGAATTTATTTTCAATGTATGGTCGACAGGGTCCAACGCGAAATTATGTCGGAAGATCAAATGGTGAAGGAAGAAGTAGCAATGATCATCAAGATGAACCCAACTGTGATCTCTCGCTCCGCTTTAAGACGACATCGGAGAATATGCAACTCGGAAAAGAAGATAATCGGAGTTGCATGGGTTTAATTAGTGGTTACGACGGTAAATTTCGAGAAGTGTCACAGAACATGAACTATGTGAACAATAAAAGGTTTTATGAGTTCTTGTCTCTTGGGACAGATAGCCACATTAACCTGGATTTGACCATCTAGGTAGCTAATTAATTAGGAGCTAGTAGGACCATTAGTGGTAGGGGTAGATCGAGATAAATTTGTTATCAATAGTATGGTTAACTAATTCATATTTCCTTCTTACACAAGATATCATGTACATGTATGTGCACATTATGTATTATTATTATTATTATAGTGAATAATTTTTGGTAAAAAAAATGGACTCGCGATCTTTAATTATTCATTGAAAGTGTTTGGAGAAAATTATACACATAATATCACTCTTAATATATCAATAATGTCGTGAGAAAAGGTTAGATAGACGATGAGACGGAGATCTGTAACTCAGTTATTTTTTCTAGAAGTATAAAAAAATTCGCACATTCTAGTCGTGCATTCATGTTGCATGAAAAATGTCTGAGAGTCGACTGAAATACATGAACTAACGCACTTATTCAAGTTGGTCATGCAAGCTTGAGGCTCTCTATAGTCCCTCTCGGCTCTAATGTTTGAGCAACGACACAAGTTTGTAGCAGGAACGTCTAACTTTCGTCAGAGGGCATCACTAATAATCCATCCGATTGCTGCCAAACTATTCGGTTGAAAAATTAAGTCGCCCACGAACTTGCCAAACAATTTCATGCATCTATTCGACTTATTGGGTTGTTGACATAATAAGATTTGATGGGATTTTAGTTTAAAAATTGAAGCCCAACGAGTGGCAAACATTTGAAGCCCAATAGATTAGGCACGTATAGCCCAAATGATAACCGGATCCACAGCTATGTGGAAATTCAAATATTACCCTTAGCCCGTCAAGCAGAAACATGGTGAAATCACCGACTGCGAAAAAAACAGAAAAACCAGGAGCGAAGAAGAAGAAGAGGCGCCTCCCTCGTCTCACGAAGACAATTTAAACGAGCCTCTCTCATCCCGCCGCCGGCTACACCGTCACCACCTGAGACAGTTCCGCCGGAGTTAATAGCTGGCTCCTTAGCTCGTCTCAACACCTCCTGTAAATTAACAGGTGCAAGCCTAATAATGGCGAGGATGAAGGGGCAGAAGGGGCAGAAAGGCAAGAGTCTATGGGGTAAAGTAAACCACGTTCCTAAGGAAAATCGTGCTCATATTCATGAACTTCTCCGAACGTTTCAAGCTTCAGACGAACCAGGTTAGCTTTCCTTTTGAGCTGTTCTTATGGTGTATCCCTCGTTTCAACCTGGAGAATTTGAGTGAATGTTTTTCAACGATGCTTGATAATCATTTTGTGGCCCTATTCTTCACTAATTCACCTTCATTGCGTTATGATTTTTCATTAGTTGTCGTACAATCACGAGCCCTGATGAACAGTACAGCTGAAAAGTAGGGATTCTGATAATCATTTTAGTTTGTTTTTCTGCCTCCTATCCTTCTGTATTAAGCTACGATGAGATCGTGAACATCTGTGCAATTTATTATTTACGGGACTTGCAACCTGGTAGAATTTGGATTCGTGCCACTTAGAGCTTCACTTAATGGTATATAGAATCTTACTTATGGACATCATCTTGTTCAGGCACAATGTGCTAAAGTAGGTTAGCCATTTTAATAGATTTCAGGATCGTTTTTGCAGTCGGTTCTTTTCCGTTTTGTTTCCATATGATATCATCGAAATATATGTGTCAACCGAATGCGAATGCTATGTAGAGAAGTGAATGATGCCAGGCTAATGCAAGCTCATCTAACTGTTTGGCAATGTTACTATTTTTTGCTGTAACGGAAGCACTTTACAGTATTTGCCGCATTAAGTTTTGCTAGGATGCTTCTTGCAGTTCTCACATTTGAAGCTAGCCAATCAAAACTAGACCGTGCTCTGGTGCATTTACTTTGTACCAAAATGGGAATGAAATCCAAAAGTAAGGGGTGCGCTCTCAAACTCTAAAGCTCTTTGTTACTTTGTTGGAGGTCAACAGTTCGGGTTGTTACAGTTTCTTTGCAACTCCAAAGGTTCTGTGAATCCTCAGATTTTATTTGCAGGGAATACTTATTGGCATAGTTTCTTACAAGCTTGAACTTATTTGTAGGAGTGGAAACCAACGATGTGTTTCTGTTTTTAAGACTCCTGGGAAGGAACCTAAAAACAAGAGTACTGGGAAGCACCAGAAAAAGGAAAAAAGCAACGAGAATTTAAGCTGTTTGACTCTTTCAGAACAGTCACAGATGATCTTACAGGATTTGTTTTCACGTTACCCTCCTGAAGATGAAGACCTTGGTACCAGGTTGGCTCAGAAGAATAGGAGTAAAGCTGGCCAAAAAAGGGGTGATTCTATGTTCTCTTCGCCTTTGATAAGCAAAGAGGATATAAAGAAGAAGGTGGAGTTGCTCAGTTCGAAATTGAAAAAGGATGCACGTTTCAGAAAGGTATCCCGCTAAATTCTTGCTGATTTTGTTGCTTAGGCACTTTAACTACTTGTGCTCAAGCTACCTTACTACAAGGACTTAATAAACTTGCTAATTAATGGTCCGTTCTATGAGATACTTATAAGCTTCTGTGTTTGTTCAGACTTTTGAAGCAAGGTCTAAGCTTCCTATTGCAGCGTTCTCTGAAGTCATTAGATCCACTGTTGATTCTAATCAGGTATACATTTTCACTCACTTGTATTCTGAAGTTTGTCTTATGACTTTCCCGTATGACTTTCCCGTTTTACAGTTTTTTCTGTTTGCTATTGGGGATCAACTTGTAACCTTGATATGTCGTTATCCAAAGTAACACACAGTTTTTATGGTATGAGTTAATGTATTTGATGAGGCTGTTCCTTTGCTCTATCTCGTATTTGACTTCCAATTTTTTTTAAACTTTCAACAGGTTGTCCTCATATCTGGTGAGACTGGTTGTGGGAAAACCACACAGGTCTATCCATCTCCTCCTTTATGTGTTATATTTTTTTGGAGTTGCTATCTAAGGATTATTCATGGGTCTGAATCTAATAAATTATGATTATCGTTTAAACCGGTTTTGGATATTTCTTCTCATTTTCAGGTCCCACAAATGTTGTTGGATTATCTGTGGAGCAAAGGTGAGGTAGGAAAAATAGTTTGCACCCAACCTCGGCGTATCTCCGCAATGTCAGGTGGAGCCCTATTTTCTTACACTGGAAAATGGCAGTTGCACGTCTTCTGTATATAATCTAAACTAACTGTTGTACTTTTTGCTGGTCATCTAGTTGCTGATAGAATTTCTCAAGAAAGGGGACAAACAACTGGAGATGATGTTGGATATAAGGCAAGCATCAAATATCATGTTAATGGTTGTTTAAAAACTTGAAATTGATAAGTCTTGATGATTGGAATATCAAAATATGCTTTCATTGCCTTTAGCTTTATGAAATACTATCTAGTGCTCTGGGTCTTACTCACATTGAGTTTGTGCGGTTGTTTACCAAGAAACTCCGTTCTGTTCCATCCTTACCGGCCTTTCTACTATAATTTTGATTTCTGTTCTTTCCCTACTTTCTCGTCATTCAAAGTTTGAGGACTTTATGTCTGACGCATGTGTTCATTTTACTAGATTCGGTTGGAAAGTAAGGGTAGCAGGAACTCTTCAATTGTGTTTTGCACAAATGGGATTTTACTTAGGGTGCTTGTTTCTGGTGGTACAAGCCTATCCGGTCCTTCCAGCAAACGAGGTGAAGAACTGAGTGGGATAACTCACATTATAGTGGTATGGATTCCTGTCCAATGTCACTGTCTGTTATTTACTCACTATCTGTTTATCATCTTCACATGGTCAATGTTTCTTATACTCTTCAAGCAAAAGGTTCGTTTTTTGTTGCATTTTATTTTTATTCATTTGTTAAGGAGGTTTTAAAGATTTTAACTATCACATGCACAAACGAATGTACTTGCTGGTTCTGAAAGCATGCTCTTATGATGATTACATTTGCACTATGTAGGATGAAATCCATGAGAGGGATCGTCATTCAGATTTCATGTTGACAGTAATCAGGTACTATTTTATAGTTCTTGAGTTCATTTGTTATGCAGGCTACTGTAAAGTATTAGTTGCATAGGGTTCTAGACTTCTAGATTCTTATTCTTGACAAGGATTCTACTTTCCTAGTGAAGCACTTCGTTACACTTGAAAAATTCTGCTGACCAGATGCTTTAAAAGTTTATTTTGAAGTCTTGAAATGTTTCCTACTGATTTTGAATGACTAATAAATAATTGAACATGAAAATTTGCAAACTTATTGTTAAGTATTTATAAATTAGAGGTAGAGATCTACACGATTGATCAGTATTCGATTTATGTATATTTCTTTGGATTTGTATAATAGCTGCTTATAGAACTTCTCATCGTCAATTTCTTCGTTCAAACATGTATCTTTATAATTTCCAATTGATACTTTCGTCATAGTAGTTTTTATGATGTTTATCTGTTAAATGCAGGGACTTGCTTCCTCTGTATCCTCACCTTCGACTGGTTAGTTCAGATGCTGGCTGTCTATTTGAAATAATGTGTCAGTATGTTAACAATTTTTGTTTGCGGCTGAACAATGGAGTTCGGTGCTCCTATATCCAATTATTAATAGTCTGTATCATCATTAACACTACAGATTCTGATGAGTGCTACCCTTGATGCGGAGAGATTTGCTCAGTATTTTGGTGGCTGCCCAATTATACGTGTCCCTGGTTTCACTTTTCCTGTAAACTTACATCCTCTTATTAATTCCGTTTAACTTGATAGATGATCTTTTGTTATAATACTTTTTCTTTCTTTCTTTCTCGTTTAGGTTACAGCCTTCTATTTGGAGGATGCTCTTTCTATTCTAAAATCTTCAAATGGCAATCATCCTGATTTGCAAGATCCCCCAAATGACCTGAACAAGGAAGAGGAAGCTGCTTTAGATGAAGCTATTCATTTGGCATGGTCTAATGATGAGTTTGATCTTCTCATGGACTTGGTATCCTCTGGAGGGAGCCCAAATGTTTATAATTATCAGCATTCTTCAACAGGGTTAACCCCATTGATGGTCTTTGCTGGAAAGGGTAGAGTGGGGGATGTTTGCATGCTCCTCTCTGTAGGTGCTAACCACGGTTTGAAGAACAAAGTTGGCATGACAGCTTTGGCATTGGCAGAAAGAGAAAACCAGCAAGAAGTTGCTGGAGTACTAAAAGGTCATATCTGCAGCGCCCTGTGTGACCCTTCAGAACACCAAGCTTTGCTTGATAAATATCTAGCAGAAGTCGATCCTGATCTTATCGATGTCATGCTTATAGAGCGTTTATTGAAGAGGATATGTCAGGACTCTAGAGATGGTGCTATAATCGTCTTCCTACCAGGATGGGATGATATAAATAAGATCCGGAAGAGATTACTGGAAAACTCCTTCTTTAAAGATCCTTCCAAGTTTCTGATAATTTCTCTTCATTCGATGGTTCCACCAGCCGAGCAAAAGAAGGTTTTCGATCGTCCCCGTCTAGGTTGCCGTAAGATAGTCCTTTCAACTAATATAGCAGAAAGTTCCATCACTATTGATGATGTTGTCTACGTCATAGACAGTGGTCGAATGAAAGAGAAAAGCTATGATCCCTTCAGTAATGTCTCTACTCTTCAAACTTCATGGATATCAAAGGCAAGTGCAAAACAAAGGGAGGGACGTGCAGGTCGCTGTCAGCCTGGGATATGTTACCATCTTTTTTCGAAATTTCGAGCTGCTTCCTTACCTGATTTCCAAGTCCCGGAAATTAGGAGAATACCAATTGATGAACTTTGCCTGCAGGTAAATATCTTGAACACATACCATTACCACAAAAGGATTTTAAGTTCGGCATTCAGGTTCTGGTGAAAAATTTGAAAGGCTAAAACTTTATTGGTTGTCCTTGCAAGCTCTATTTGTGATTTTTTCCTATTTACTGTTTGTTACAGGTGAAGTTGCTGGATCCGAGTTGCAAGATAGAATCTTTTTTGCTGAAGACGATGGATCCTCCCTACCCTGAATCCATAGCTAATGCCATCGGGGCTCTTGAAGAGCTTGGTGCTTTGTCACCCGGTGAACAGTTGACAGAACTAGGAAAAACGCTCGGTCGTTTACCTGTTCATCCTTTAATCAGCAAGATGCTCTTATTTGGCGTCTTGATGAACTGTCTTGATCCTGCATTAACCATAGCGTGTGCCGCTGATTACAGATCTCCATTTATGCTTCCCATATCTCCGGACGAGAAAAAGAAAGCAAATGACCGTAAATTTGAACTTGGTTCGGTATATGGCGGCTTCAGTGATCAGCTCGCGGTAGTAGCAGCGTTTGACTGCTGGCGAAAGGCCAAAGACAAAGGTAAAGCCTCCGTTTTTTGTTCTGATTACCACTTATCTGTTGGCACCATGAAAATGCTTTCCAGTATGCGTAAGCAGCTCCACGAGGAGCTTATTCGTCATGGTCTTGTACCGGAAGATGTCTCAACCTGTAACGGTAACGCATGTGATCCCAGCATAATCGCTGCTGTTCTTGTGGCTAGCATGTATCCCAATGTCGGAAAAGTCTTGCCGCCTAAAGACGATAAACGCGGGGTAATACAGACGGCTGATGGTGCGAAAGTCCGGTTGAATAATTTTTCCCTTTGTGGGAAATTGATGTCTACTAAGTATGATGTCTGCCCTCTTGTCGTTTATGATGAGGTAACTCGCGGAGATATGGGTATGCGTATAATGAGCTGTACTGTTGTTGGCCCGGTCCCGCTGGTACTTCTTGCTACAGAGATAGCAGTTGCTACTGCAAATGATGATAATACTGATGGTGATAATAAAAACGGAAAGAATGATGCTGACAACAAAACTGATGATGATGGGATGGAAATCGATGATCTTAATGGTCAGAAAATCATGTCCGCCCCTGATAATCCCGTAACTATTGTTATGGATAGATGGCTTCATTTGAAATCGAAAGCGATCGATGTTGCTCAGATTTACTGCTTGAAAGAGCGGTTATCTGCTGCAATCATATTCAAAGTAAGTAATTCAGTATGGACCTACTTTTTCAGAGTTTGTTAACTTGTTTATCTGAACTATGGTCTCACTATTTGTTATAATTCTGCAGGTAAGTAATCCCCGAAAGTCCCTTCCACCTGCTCTTGAAGCCTCGATGCAAGCAATAGCTCGTGTTCTCTCTTGCGATGGGCTGTCCGGGATGCCCTTGCTGAACCCTGATATTTCGAAGGTTAAGACGAAGAAGGGAAATGATAATGCCGAGGAAAGAGTATCAAAACATCGATATCTATGACCGGCTCTCACGTGCCAGATAAGTCTTTTGAAAATGTGTAGCCCGTAACTCGTAATGTATGGCTAATTACGTGTCGCGGAGTGTAACTTGACAGAGAAGTCGTTGCGAGGGAGAAATAAACATGATGTGAAGGCCATGATATGGGGATGCAGTAGGCAAGTAATACAATTTTGGCATAGCGAAGGTTCTATATAGAATTTAAAAGTTGCATTGCAATGTAGTTAGTTGGATCCATACTAGGCAAGGAAGCCCTTACCTCGACGATTTTACGAGCTTCTTATTTCACTGTGGTTCGGACGGACATGGCGTAAGCGAAGGTTTCCTTCATGTAACAAAAATGTAATGGCTGTATATTGGTCAGTTAAAAGATTCTAGATGGTTCCGCTAGTAGTAATCATTTGCTAGGGATAGACACTTTGAAGCCTACTCCAACCGATTAACGAGATTGCGTTTATAGGATAAGGTAGGATACGAGTTGTTTGAGAGGTGGAGTATTTGGCGAGAATCACGTTTTTCAGGATTGTGTTTACAGGGTAAGGTAGGATACGAGTTATTTGAGAGGTGGAACATTTGGCGAGAATCTTGTTTTTCGAGATTGTGTTTACAAGGTAAGATAGGATACGAGTTGTTTGAAAGGTGGAATATTTGGTGAGAATTACGTTTTTTCAAAAAAAGTTGTGAGTTGAGATTAGTCGAAGAACCCCGTTAAATAGCTTTGGAAACAATTATTCATCGGGGAATGTTGCTCTTCTTATTCGAACCACTTTACAACGTAACTTCTAGTTAAAACCGCCAGGTTTCACAACAAAATACTGCCGGCCTTCAACCCGGATAAATATTTAAGCAAACTGGAGATGCTACAAGATTGCAACGGCAGAGTGCGCTTTTTGAGATTCAAAACTATCTCAGGCTGAAAATGGGCAAATTACCATCTCGTTTATACCTCGTTTGGTAAACTCAATTATCTAATAGAGATAAAATTAACAATAGCATCCGCCCACATGTAAGATATTTTGTTTTGTAAAGCCCCTGCAAAAAATCCAAAATCTTAATCATAAACTGAGAAGATTTATCAAGAATAGCCTGGAAATTCCAACTCAAAATATGAACTGTTTTCGTATCATCTTAGGATTTCACTCTCGCTATCTTCAGCTTTATCATGTTTGGATTGGTATCCAAACAAGGAGGAGGAGGCCTATAATTGCAGCAGACAAGACTCCCAGACAACAGAATCCCAACACAATCAACCCCACTTTCTCCCCCAAATCAATCCGTGAGTGCATGCAAGTTCCAGATAAACCAAAAATAATAATAATTACTCCTTCTCTGTTGCTGGCGTGGCAATTAATAATCGTCCCTGTCAAAGATACAGTCCACGTGTCAAATCCTGGTTGCACGTTCAGATCTCCTCCTCCTCAACTTCACCCCAGCTGCTGCTGCTGTGGCAGTTCTAGATCTCCACCCGATCAGCCATCTGGGACCCGCCACACACCCGCTAATCATCCGCCACGTGGACTTCCAGCGATGCAGGGGAGGAAACCATGGTGGTGCTCGTACAGAATCTTTCCCCCCTCCTTCCCCAATCCTATTCCTATCAAATCAAATACAGGTTACAGCTCTTTCTCTGTCACTCCCCAGAGTCTCCAAAAGAAAATTAAAAACAGTAAAAAAGATCGAAACTTTCTCCTTCTTCTTCTTCTTCTTCTTCTTCTTCCTCTTCCTCCCAGTTGTTCATTGGCCTTGGAATCAAGAATTTTCACAGAGGTTTGAGCTTCCATCTTCTCTCTTCCTTCATTTCCTGTTATCTGAGCTTCTGGATTCTGGTTCGTAGTTGAAAGAGCTAATTTTGACGGCATAATTCAGTCTTTGTTTATAGAGTGAGTTAATGGCCACTTATTCCTTTTCTTATCTTCTTTCAAACTATTTGTTAACAACTTTGGATACTCACACAAAAAAGATTTGATTAGTGATTAACTAATCTATTTAATTGTAAAGCTTACCATTAAACAAATAACCCTTCATTAAATTATTTGTTTATTATCCTTTTATGAAAACAGAGAAAGAAAGCAGAGCCATGAATCATCATCATAATCATTACCTGGCCGATTGGAGTAGCTTCGATCAGCCTGATCATCTTCTCTCTCACAAGAAATCAACTGGGTACCTTTCTCTCTCTCTCAAAGTTTCCCTTCTTTTCTGTTGAATTATTATGTTCTTAATTACTCTGTTTTTTCCTTCGAAAAAACAGGGCAGATAATAACGAGCTAGTGGAGCTGCTATGGAGAGACGGCCAGGTGGTTCTGCAAACCCAGACGCCCAAAAGAATCATCAATCAAAACGCTAATAATCCGCTGAGTGACTTGATCCAGGACGATGAAACCGTTTCCTGGATCAACTATCCGTTTCCTGATACCGCAGCCGCCGCCGACGAAACAGAGTTCTGCTCCAACGTCCTGTCTGAATTCCCTAACTTTCCTGGCGGCGCGCCTGATCCGAACGAGGGGATTTCGAAGCAGCTGACAAATCATCAGGAAGTTGCTGGGAAGGAGTGTTCGGTTATGACAGTTGGATCCAGCAACCGATTTCCAGCTCCTCCTACTCAGTGCTTTCCCAGCGCCGCCAAAAAGACGCCGCCTTTTTTGGAGAGGAACACGGCGGCGGCGGGTACTTCTTCCTCCGGTGGGTCTGGATCAGGGGATGGCAGTACGTTTAGCAAGATTGGTGGCAAAAGGAAGAGGTCGTTGGATTTTAATGAAGAGTCTGAGTGCCAGAGTGAGGTTAGTTAGTTAAGTTAGTTATTAATCATTAACCATTTAACATAAGAAAAAAGAAAACCCAATTTTCTAATAAGTTTTTCTGATGTTAGTCTGCTGAGCTGGATCGATCATCTGGGTTGAACAAGGCGGTGAAGCTATCGAAATCCGGTCGAAGGGCTCGTGCTGCTGAAGTTCATAACCTTTCAGAAAGGGTAAGAAGATTGAAAATCCAGTCTGGTTCATCAGTCAGAATTTGATTGCTTTTAATATAATTTGTTAATCCTGGTGAGTTGTTTGACAGAGAAGAAGAGACAGAATCAACGAGAAGATGAAAGCTTTGCAAGAGCTTATCCCAAACAGCACCAAGGTATATGATTGGCATCTAGAATCACGTTTCGTAGGAAAGTTTGAATCGAAGAAAGTTAAGTTGAGGTTGGAAGAAAGGTTTGAATAGAGTGATCATAAGAGATTTCACTTGGAACTATGTTTCCCAAGCGCCTGACTCTATTCTACAGACCCTTTCAACCTCAACTCAACATTCTTCCAACTACGCATAATTCAACTTTTTTTAGAAAGTATGATTCTAGATTTGAAACCTTACTTTATATAGCAGTCCTTGTTCCATCTGGATTTCCAAAAGGGGTAAATTTCTAATTTGGGTAAGAAAGAAAAACTGGAAATTGTTTGCAGACAGACAAGGCATCAATGCTAGATGAGGCAATTGACTACCTGAAGTCACTCCAACTGCAACTCCAGGTAGGGTTTTCTCTTTTTTTTTTTATAATAATAATAACAAACTGCTTGCTAGCTGCTGACTGCTGATTGGATATTGGAACCTTTTTTTTTTGTTCACCAATGATGATGCAGGTAATGTGGATGGGAAATGGGATGGCAGCACAAGGAGTAATGTTTCCAGGAATGCAGCATTACATGTCCAGGTTGGGAATGGGGATGGGTCTTGGAATGGGATTAGGTATGACTGGGCACCCACTTCCTCATATCTCTGGTGGGATACCATTGATCAATAACCACCACCAACCATCATCATCACATTCACACCAAGCTGTTATCCCTCCAACCCAATTGGTCAATAGTCATAATAACATCAGTAGTGACCACCAGATCCAGCACCACAACAACCACATTTCTCAAGCAGCTGCAGCAGTAGCAGCACAGGCTGCTTTCTCTGACCAGTATGCGCAATTAATGGCATTTCACCTCCAACCTACTCCCTCCTCTACTCAGGTTCGTCTTATTATCAGTGTCTGTGGAATCAAATTGTATTTTCCGAAGTTATATAATAAATAATATAAAAACCAATATGAACATCCTCTCCTAATAATTCGAGTTTTTGGGACGCAACTGTTCTCAACATGATATCAAAGCCTTGCATGCATGGCAGAGAGGTCTCCATTCTAAGAGCTTCTTTTAGAGGAGCGTGTTAATGAATAATGTATCATTTTAAACCTCCCCCCTAACAACTCGAGTTATTGGATGGAATGGTTCGTGATCGCCAATTGACCCAGAATGGCGGCAGAACTGGGGTGGGCCACACTACCCATCGTCCCTCGATAAGATTATCGAAATTGAAGTTTTTGGCTTGAAATCGCCCTTGACCAGTTGAAAATCTGTTGGTATCATTGAAGTTTATGTATGAACCTTATCTGTAAGTTTATCTTGGCATCAATCTGACATCCGCATCTTATCTACCTTTAATGGAGTAGTAAAGATAGCACTTTGAGTAAACACAAACAAAATTGATAGGATATGATCATTGGTGTGTGTGGCCTACTGATTACCGTATTGGGAGAAGAGGTTTGGGAAAGAAGCTATAGTTTGGTCGTTGCTGTTCTCTGACACAGAATACGTGTTGGGGAGACTTGATCGTTATTGCAATCTTGGTTTTTTGCAGGCTATGAACATGTTCAGATTTGGGTCCCAAACAGCACTGCAGCAACAGCAGCAGCAACAACAGTTTCGTCAAAATATAATGGCACCACCACCTCCTCCACCAGGAACTTCAAGTACTGGTGGACCTTCAACCCAAATCATAGCTTCACAAAAGTAGCAAATTTGAAGCTTGGTATGTTAAAGCTAGCTGCTTTTCTGAAAACCTTTTTCACTATTGGACATTGGAACTGCTGTTTTTGGAGTTAAGGAGGGAATCCAATTTGTTCTGTCCTTGTCTCCTTTTGTCTATTAACGATTGATTGATACTCAAAATCCAACTTGATGGGCAGACCAATTTTTGTTTGGTTGGAAGAAATTGAGAGAAAAAACAAAGAAGGAAAGAAAGAAATTCCAGTTGGATAGTCTCCCATTGGCCAAATATACCTTATCTTTACAATAATTATGCTCCAAGTGTGAAAAAGAGAAACCCCACTAGCGAATTAGGGGTGGACAAATTTAAGATATTTTGTTGAAAGTTTTTGTCAAGTGTATTTTCGAATTTTATCTAATTTACTTTTTAAACTAACTGTAAACTTAAAAATTCTGTCTAAATTCTCCGACCATCTGTATTTCTAAGTTTGGCCAAATTGATATATGATTGAACCAAACTTTTGCTTCCTGCAGTTGGCCGACCAAGATATGCTGATACATGGTGGTTGCTTGGATGACAAGATACGTCTGCACGTGCCTATGCTGCTCTGCTGTAATTACGTACGTACTCTGCATCTCTGCTGCCTTACACAGCTTCAATGGATCAGGAGGGGAGCAGGGCTGGCTGAGCATTTCAACAATGGAGAAGTGATTACTATTGTAAAGCTCAAGAATTTACCTCTGCATGTGTTGTTTATGGGGGGTACGTTTTTGTTGTAAGGTACGTGAGTTTTGCCGACGACAGAGGGAAATTCCCTCCGAGTTCATAAGTAAAAAGAAAACCAGATTCTCGTATCGAAATTTCATGTTCTACTGTTTGTGTATGCATTCGAGCAAACGGGGGGACTGTTAACAGGTGTTGTAACTTACAAGTTGACCAGATGGGGAGATTGTTTAGGTGTTGTTACAGGTGTGCTAGCTAGCTAGTGGCCTTCTTTATCAGTGAAGTTGTTGAAGATAAGGGAGAATTGATTCCCCAAGTGATAAGGAAAAGAGCCCCCAAATCTCATAAAAATTGTTCATGCATCTGTAACACCACATGCAACTTGTCAGTCAGTCAGGTCCCCCATCTTCTTTCTTTCTTCTACCTACAATATTTGGGTTTCTTCTTCCTGTGGGGTCTTCCTTTCCTATGATCCCCTCTCTCAAAATCATACAACTTCCAATTTTTCTTCATCGAAAACGTTATTGATTCGAGAGTTTTTTTTTCGGATCAATCCGACCGCTAATTTAATGGTTAAAAATCATTTTTATCAATTTTAATTTGACAGTTGGAATTTTATCAGGAGTATAACGGAAATTTAAAAAATATTCTTTCTCTTAAATTTACCTATGATGTAGACATAATGAGCCTATTAAAAAGACATAATAAAAACGCATAAAGTGTATATATCACCGACATAAAAGAATGGTAAATTTGACGTAACGGTGATGAATTCAGCTACTCGCAAGGTGGACGTAACAACGACATAACGAGTCCGTAAAATGGCCGTATTAGCGACATAACATGCCCGTACAATGACCACACTCATGTGATTTTTTTCAATTTTTTTATGCCGAAACTATCCCATCATTTTCAACTGTTGGATAAAAATTAACCTAACAAAAAAGAGCTCTCGAAATAGCCGATAGTAGTACTTGGCACCCGCATATTTGATTGTTTGCGGGTTCCACATACTGTGTTAGATATCCATGATCATCTGTTGTGGTTTCGTGGCTAACCATATTAATTATCTACCTAATAATCCAATATATATATATATATAGAAATTCATTAACCCAAAATTCATGGTGATCAACCCACCCAATTATTCAACCTACACAACTAATTAAATGAGCCCAGCTAGGTCGTCGAGAACCACAAGTTGTGCTTTCTAGCTAAACGCCTGTTTTGTTTGCATTGCATGCATGTCTCTGTAATGTCAAGTCCACGTTACGTTATAAGAACACAGTGACATATCTGTCTACTACGTACAACCCTAATTTCCCACTTGAGTGTTTGAAACAAATACAAAAACAAAAACAAGTTGCATTCTCAGATTCCCCAATGCGACAACTCTCTCGTCGTTTTCTTTCCCGCAGCGATCGATGGATGTATATTGAAATAACGTTGGCCTATCTTGTTTAAAATTATTCGGATTTAAAATCTTTTTGAATGTAAACTTTGATATCTAACTCATTGACCAATTAATTGAATTAAAAAATAATTTCAAAATTAAATTTTTACTCCATTCCAAATCAGGTGTTGGTTTTTTTCCTGGGCGAAACTCATCTGACAACGACAGGTTCAGCCCAAAATGAATATCACGGCAGAGGAAAAGCCCACGGAAAAACAAAGAATCAGCCCATAAAACGCCTTCACTACAATCTCCATAGACTTTTAAGTCTCCTTCAAAACGTGGGCCCATATCTTTGGATCTCACATTCTCCATGACACTATCGAATATGGATTATAAAAAAGCCCACTTTGAGAAGAACGAAATGCCTGGATCGTACATTTTTATGTGCAAAGAATTCTCGTGTAAAAAATAATATTCGATTTTCATAATAACGTTGAGAAAGAAGTAAAACCTTAATCTCAAGATAATTTTTCGACTAAATTAACCGGTTAATGAATAAAATATCAAAGTTTAAAGAAAAACACCTAATTGTTTCAATTGATTTTGGTCAGTCACCCACCACCCACCCGCAGCTCAATAGCCTTCGATAGTTCTTACATGCAACTAATTTTAACAACTCATGTCCACTCCACCCACACTATTTGCCCAATTTAACAATAATAAGTAGGTATAATTCGGTGTTTCTGGCATTAGTCACCAAATATATTTAATAAAATCTGAAAAATAACACACAACTCTTAAAATCATGACCGTCCACGCGTCAGCAGATCCAATCATATGCGTTTCCCATCCAATCACCTCTATAAAATCCAGTGGCCCGCCGGAGCTCAGCTGGATCAATCACACCAAAAGAGATATTATATTTACCCTTCTCGCCATCGCTAACCAACCGGCCACCGCACTTTTCCCCTCCGCTGATCGAGAGTCTCTAGAAAATTATATTCCGTTTCAAGATCCCCATCGCGCAGACTGTCTCCGATCTGTTTCCCGGCAATCTGTTTTTTTCTCGTCGGATTTCGGTTTCTTAGTTTGGAGAATTTTGGGGGAGAGCGAGGGGTAAGATCGGAAAGAAAAGACTTCTGCATGAGCTGGTCAGGAAAGCTGGGTTGTAATATATTATTGTCCTCTTCTTCAGGCCATTTTACGACGTGCCTCTTGATTTTTATTCTCCATTTTTCTCCTCAGTTGCCTGCTTCGCTCTTTAAATTCGAGAACAAATCTATACAGCCGTTACTGTGTGATTTTGTCAGTAGTCTTGTTAGTGATAGTAACCTGTGTTTGAATTGCTCATCGCCTGTGGAAAAGAATGGCGTCTGGATTGAGGAGTAATCGCAATCAATTGAACACAGGTTTGTGCGCTTCTTTGGCTCTTTTTGTGATGATTGTTCATCATTAGGTCGCCGCTGTCCTTACGTGTCTTTCCTGGTTGGGAATTGATTCGAATTTTTTAATTTAGATCTTGTGCCTATGTGTGCTTTTGTGTCGGTGGTGGAAACATTACGTGGACTGCTGACGAACGTATAAAATATTTGGGGGTTTAAAAATATGATTTTTTCAGAAAAGCTTTTGGTTTAGGAGTAATTCAATGACGGATCTTTGATTAAGCTTTTCCTTCTTATCCTGTAGCTACTTGTCAGTCTAATGGCGGGAAGCGACAAGGAGCTTCTCCGTCAGCTATCGTGATCGGCGGTGGTGTTGCTGGACTTGCTGCTGGTCGTGCTCTCCATGATGCCGGCTTTCAGGTAATGATAATTTCTTTAAATGACGTCAATTACTACTTAGCGAACTATCGATTCATGAGCTTAGCTAGCCAGCTCGAACTCTGTATAGCTTAGCTGCTGAGGTGTTGCATTTTCTTTGCTGGTTTGTTTTGCTCAGGTTGTTTTGCTTGAATCACGGGATAGGATCGGTGGGCGAGTTCATACCGACTTCACATTTGGTTTCCCCATTGATCTGGGTGCATCATGGTAAGAGCAATTTGTTTCTGATACTGGCTGAAGTTCAACCATTTTCCATTTCTTGAAGAAGCCTGCAAGGGGCTAAGAGTTTTAATCTAATGATTATTCATTCTTCAGGTTGCATGGGGTCTGCGATCAGAATCCCTTGGCACCGCTGATTGGGAGACTGGGTTTGCCGTTGTACCGAACTAGTGGTGAAAATTCTGTGTTGTATGACCATGACTTGGAGAGGTTAGATAGTCTTTATTTTTGTCCTCTTTTATGTTTCTATTGCTTTTCTGTTTATGTTAATAGTTAAATGGCTTAGTTCATTGATCCTTGTTATTATCTTGTTTTGAAGAGAGCGATATCATATGGGTGTTCTTTTTCTGTCTGCGTGTGTGATGTACATGCAGTTACGCGCTCTTTGACATGGAGGGTAATCAAGTTCCTCAGGCGTTGGTCACCAGGGTCGGTGAAATTTTTGATGAAATCTTAAAGGAGGTATGCGCTTTCGCTCTTGATTTTTGATGTTTAACTATCAGTTCAATCAATGGTGACTGACTGTATTTGCTTAAACCTTTGATGTACAAGTTAACTCTTGATATCACTGTAATTCCTAATGTGGGATGAATTCTGCTTTGAGTTTCTCCTGATTGGTTGTGTCTCTTTCTGATGCAGGCGGATAAAGTAAGAGAAGAGCATAAGGAGGACATGAACATAAAAGAGGCCTTTTCTATGGTTTCAGAAAGAAGGCCAGATTTAAGGTTAGATATGATGAAGCATATCAGTGCATTGGATTCAGATTCATGACTGGAATATTTTCTCTCTTTTATGGCTGGGTAGACACTATACAGAGCTTTAAGTTGCCTTTTCATTAATTGATTATAATGCAGGTTGGATGGTGTTGCCTATAAGGTCCTTCAGTGGTACCTTTGCAGGATGGAAGGTTGGTTTGCCGCAGATGCTGAAACCATCTCACTTCAGTGCTGGGATCAAGTAAGGCTTTTCATCATTAAACTCGGCTGTTGGTTTTTCATCATTAAACTCATAAAAGTATGACTCATATGTGTAACAAATGGTCCCCTTGCAGGAAGAATTGCTCCCAGGTGGCCACGGACTCATGGTTAGGGGTTACATTCCAGTAATTAACACTCTTGCCAAGGGACTTGATATTCGTCTGGGGCATAGGTACTTACATAGCATAATGATTAATGGCTGCATTATATTCCTTTTCTCGCTCCTATTTGTTATATCATTCTAACTGTCGCGTTGCAGGGTAAAAAATATTGTTAGAAGTCATAATGGCGTGAAAGTGACAACAGAAAATGGGAGGACGTTTGTAGCTGATGCAGCTGTCATTGCCGTGCCTCTTGGAGTGCTGAAATCTAAGACGATAACCTTTGAACCAAAGTTACCAGATTGGAAGGAGAACGCCATTGACGACCTCGGAGTGGGAATCGAGAACAAGATCGTGTTACACTTCGACAATGTGTTCTGGCCGAATGTAGAGTTCCTAGGAGTTGTCGCAGACACCTCGTATAGCTGCAGCTACTTCCTAAATCTCCACAAGGCTACTGGCCACCCTGTTCTAGTGTACATGCCTGCCGGGCAGCTAGCAAGAGACATTGAGAAGATGTCTGATGAAGAAGCGGCTAATTTTGCCGTCTTGCAACTTAAGAGGATCCTTCCCGATGCATCCCCTCCGGTAAAGGTCCAGGAAATTCTTCAGCCATTGATAAAACTCTGTTTCTTGCTTGACTAAATTGGTTTCGTTTTTTCTTCCAACTTTGCAGATTCAACATCTTGTGTCTCATTGGGGATCCGACATAAACTCCCTCGGGTCCTACAGCTACGATATCGTGGGAAAACCCCATGATCTGTATGAAAGACTTAGAGTCCCGGTCGATAACCTATTCTTTGCCGGAGAGGCAACAAGCGTGAGCTTCCCCGGTTCAGTACACGGCGCATTCTCCACAGGAATGATGGCTGCTGAAGATTGCAGGATGCGGGTACTAGAGCGGTATGGAGAGATGGACTTGTTTATCCAGCCGGAAATAGCTGAGGAGATATCCATCCCGCTCCTCATCTCCCGTCTGTGAAGATCGAACCCGCTTAACCTATTATTATATCTGGAGAAAATCAGTGTGATCTTTTTCAAGAATGGAGATATCAGACGAGTCGTGAGTTTGATTGATTAAATGTGAACAACCGTATTCTAATGTGTCATACGACACAGCTATTAAATTCGAATGAACTAACTGAAAAGCTAGAGAGATTGGCACTTTGACCTTATGCTGTGTTTGGTTGGATGCCATCTTTTTTTTTCCTTGTTCAGTCTCTCATTTTACTAATGGCATGTTACCTGGTTAGCTTTGATATAGTGATCACTAACAGTTTAGCTAGTCAGCAGCACCCTCAAATAAATTCCGGTACAACCAGACAAACTTACAAATCGAAACATATTTGCGAAATCGAAACGACTCCTTGCCCTGCATGCTTGCTGTGATGCAGCTTGGGCATCAAAACAATTTTTCTATATACAACAAAAGAAAATGGTGTAATAAGTCGAGAAAAAAGAGAGGGAACAAATGTACATTTGTTGACTGAATTCAAGTATCTATCTTTTTCCTCGTCATTCACACTATTTTTCCAAGGCTGAAAAAGACGGGAGACAAATTTACAAAGGCAGCAGACCATGTTGTTTTAGCACCCACCACCACCCAGCATCAAACTATCTCTTTCAACAGCAACTAACCACACATTTCATATCATATCCATGGTCCCTACAATTTGTCTCCTGTCCTTTTCCTCTCCCTATCACTTGACACACTTTTGTACCTTCTCAACACTGGAATCTCCACAATGTGTGGATGGCGGAGGTCTTCGGCGATGGATATGTCCGGCCGAGAAGAAATCGCAGAAGGCTGGCATACTGGGACGACTATAGGTATCGTGAAATCTTCAGCATCGGTAATCAGTAGACAGAACTGAAACTCTCAATCGGGTCGGATTCCTCAAGCATGGAGGCAGCTTGGAAGCAGTCTGCAGCATCAGCCGTGCGTCCATCGTCCCTATGAACAGTCCCTAAATGATACCAAGCCTTACGATTGGCCGGTTCTAGCTTCAACGCGTCGGAGAGTATGCTTCTTGCTACAGGTAATGCTGCCTCTGACCTGTTCTTGGATATTAAGGAGGCAACCAGTATGATGCCAGGGACATGATTCGGCTCCATCATATGACCACAAATGTAAGAACAAAAAGCGTCTTGGAACTCTCCGCGGGCTGCGTGCATCGCACCTGGATGAAGGAAACAATGTGAATGAAGAGCTCTTTGTAAGGGAAAGCAAGAGAAAGAGTAACTAATAATATAAACTCAATTTGGAGTTCTTGCCTTGAGAGTGAAGTAACTCCGGCGAGTACTTTTTCAGTTCTCTTGCTTTGTCTAGACAAACTTCTGCATCCTTCCACTGAGAGAGACTGGAATACAAATCAGCTAGACCATGCCAAACTTCATATTCATTCACCTTATCATCCTCAGACTGCCATGCCAACAAAGCTTTGGTCCGTTCAGAAACCATGTGATAAGCTTAGGCTTCGTTTTGGCAGGTGGATAGTTGGATGGAATTTTGAACATTTTTCAGTTGGACGGTAAAGTTAGAGATGCCAACGAATTGGCTTTGAGAGCGAACTTTTCCGCTGGCATCTGAATTCCATCCAACTTTCCGACCAAACCAAGCCTTAGGCTTAGTTTGGGAGGTGGGAAGTCGGAAGGAAATTGCTCCTCAAAAACACTTTGTTGGGATCTAACTTTCCCATCCGAGCAGGAAATTGCTCAAGATTCCATCCGACTTTCCTCTTGCCAAACCAAGCCTTAATAGTTTTCTTACATAAATATTAAAGAGCTTTAGATGTTCAAATCCGTACCTGCGACACACTTATGATGGCGCCGAAAGCTTTCTTCTGAGCTTGGATCAACGCAAGCAGATACCGGTAAGTTTCAATAGCTTCCGCAGGTAAGGACTGTGCGATCTTGAGTTTTGCTTTCAATCTGAGCAACGGTCCTTGTTCCCATTTCGCAGTCTCGTCCAAAGCAGCATCAGTGACCACTGCAGCCTCCGAGAATCGCTGCTGAGCAGATAAGATCAGGACAAGCAACCTCCAACCTTTCAACATCGAGCCGCCAGTTGCATCGATATATTGCTTGGCGTAACGTAGAGCAACGCTCAAATACCGTTGCTCGGCATATTGAACACTCAAGTCAAAGACTATATCTAGATTGCTTGGATCCAAAGCAAGCACAGCTTCCAGAGATTTGAGCGCTTCGGACTGCAACCGTGTCCTTTCGAAATCGGAGGAACAAAGATTCGCCTGTTTCGCCAAACAAAGACCTAACATGTGGACAGCCACGCTTTTCAGATGCTCATCACTTTCCTGTGCTTTTGTAAGTGCTCTCTTTGCATACTCAACTCCCTCCGCAGCAAGATACGAATCCTCGGTGCAAATTTTCGCAGCCAGCAAGAGCGCCTTTAGATCATCCGGTCTTTCGTGTCTATGGAGGGACTTGCGTAGCAAGTTTAGAGCAGCTTTTTGTTGTCCTGCTCCACTGTAACAAAAAGCTAAAGTATTCCAACGATCAGTGCGGTGGAGAACACCCGGCATTGTCTCTTCGAGCTCCTTCCCGAGAACGCCAGTTTGGCTACACATGGATAATGCAAAGCACAGATGCTCCATAACCGACGGGTCCCATTTCGTCTTACCGAGGCAACACCTCCTGACAAGAATCAGCAAAAGCAAAACAGCTTCTTCGAGATTATGTTTTGGTACGTAGGAACCTTCGACCTGAGATGCTAAGCTCGGAGGGGTGGCCTCCACTCCGCTGTGTAACAAAAACACCGCAAATGCTTTCTGGATCCTCGCACAGCAGTCGTTTTCGAGACTCCACTGACTTAGGAGAGCTCTTCTGTAAGCGGATATCGCTTCGGGGTAATAACCAGCCTGCTTCCAAAGCTCTGGAAGTAGCTCTACTGCTTGACTAACCGTTTCTTGTAATCTAGTGTCTACTTGTACGTCAGATATTCCCTGCTGGTATATCTTTTCCACTGCATCAAGCACACTTTTACACTCTTTTGCAGCATCTGAGATTAGAAAAAAAAGCACATGAACAAATTGTCTTAAATTAATGACTAAATGGAAAAAATTGATCTTTCAACTTTTGACAATCGTTTTCAATACCGTAAGATCGCCCAAGCTTTTGTAGAGACTTGGCTTTCAAGTATATTGCTTCGAGCACCAAACTGGCCGAATGCTGCGAGCCACCCCCAGGGGATTGGTTTTTGTGAGCATTCTTGCCCGCTAAGGACGACTGCAATCTCTCCGATGCAGCTTGGAGATCGATGCCATCGAAAACACGTAGGGCTCCTTCTACATTCCCTCTCTGATACTCCAATCTCCCTAGGAGTGATCTAGCTTCCTACAGAATTTCAAAAATGATTACCCTATCATTAAAATCATAACTTATTCCCATCAATGCACACACCAAGCAACAACATAGAGTTTCTGAAGACCAAACCTCGATACTGAGAGATAACCCCTCCCGTAGGGAAGATTCGGCCGCTTGTATGTTTCCTTCATCGAGCTTTGCTTCAATATCATCTGCTTTCACGCAACCTCCATTTGCGCAAAATTCGCGGACCTTTATTTGGTCCTTGCTCCCACTGGACTCTGCAGATTGGCTGCTCCCTATCATCTCTGCTCTCTTCTTTAACTTTCTTCATAAATATATTCCTCCTTCATCAGGTTGATGCTCATACCAAAGTATCAGAATCCGATCCCTGTTAGTTCTGCGAAAGTAGAGTAAAACCATGGTATGATCAAGCTGTGGATCTAAAAATCGGCAGACCAACTAATTGTGCAAACGTAAAACAAATATGGAACATGATGTGTTTCTTCATCAAAACTTGTCCCTGACTTCTATTGACATTGTTTGTTGATCTCTTTCGAGATTTCGAAATCTCGCAAAAGGAACACTTTAGATGGTAAAATGCAGAAAAATGTGACAAAAAATGGTAGTTACAAGGCTGGCAATCCTGTTACGACAAGGTCCAATGTTATGGCAAAGTCAAAGCTCAAAACTTTGCGTATTCATCACATCCCTCAACGGAAAATTGTGTCAATTTACAGTAGACAACACAAAAAAAAATGAATCAGAAAAAAAGAGGGGATATGGAAAAGGTAACAATAAATCATGAAGATGACGCCATTGAAACAGGAAGCTTCCAACGAAATGATTCCCCAGTGGGACCTTTGAAACAGGGAAAAGACGACATCTTTAACAACGTTAACAGGGCCTAAACCTACAAAGAACATTTTGCTCCTGGTTCCATTCTAGCACAAAATTGGAAGGACCGTCAATACAACGAGGGACACTGTTATAATCATTACCATACTGATTGATAAACACAATGTAGAATCCAGTCCTTTCTCCCCATTTCCAGATCAAAATGTTTGCAGAAGGGAAGAAGAAAAATGTGGCAAAAAGTCGCTAACCTCTGGAAACTCCGACAACGCCAGCAAGGAATTGGCGGCAGGGGAAACGGTGAATGGCAAATTAGCTACTTTGTCGACGGCCTATAGGAATGTGGGAAGGAGAAAAGGGAGAGATGATTTGTTGTGTTGCGGAGGATGCAGAAGGCATTGACAAGAGGAAGAGAGATTGGATCTTAATTTTGTTCAGATGAAAAAAGACAGCTAATTCTCTTCTATTTCAAACTGTTTTTTTCCTGTATTGTAAAACTGTTCTAGCCGGTCTGTTTTCCGATTGAAATTTAAAAATCACATTATAAATTGCCTGGGTCCACGGTCCGGTTATCGGTCCAATCTGGCTGGCCTTACCGTGCCCGGTTTTCGTCTAAGAAAAGGAGATGGATAGGTGGGATAGAGCACATTAGTTCGAATTCCTTCGCTCCTCGAAATGAGATGAAATGGGTTAGGCAAATCTTTATCCAACCAAACCGCTCAGAAGCCACTTAACAATCATACACAACACTAATCATCAACCCATGGAGTGAGGACTACCGACAACACTTCCGAAAGATATTTAAGATCGGCTCCGTATCTGACTGCTGAACTTTCTAAAGATGAATCTCGAACTAGAGAATTAGAGGTGAACAAGTCCCTAAAAATGGTTCCCCATTGATAAGATGGTTCTAAATGCAAGTGCGGAAAAAGATGTCTAGCACCCATTCTAATTAAAGTGCCCTTCAATTTAAGAATTGAACGAAGAAAGAATCACCATTCATCACTATAATTGTGATCAAAATGAGACCAAACGTATGCCATAATCGGCGAACTCGACTTTTTTAAGTAAATATTCTAATAAACTTATGTGATATACCTAATATAATTTTTTTTCGGGGAATTGATCCATAATTCTAAATCACATGATTAATGAAATTACTAATTAACAAATATTCTGACATTCTTAATAATTGCTAAGTAGAATGTCACACTATCCTATACCTCATTTAACTATTGCTAAAAATATAGGGATATATATTGCTCTAAAAATCTTATATTAAAATGGGATATCCTAGGACTTAAGCTTCTAAAATATATGGGCAAATATCCATATAGTTCTTCCCTGAGGCAATGCAACTTCAAATATCACAATACTTTTTATTAACACAAATAGCCATATAGTTCTTCCCTGAAGTAGGAGAAATTATGTGTTCTCTGTGACGTCATAATTGTATTCTATTAGTCAACGCAACTTTGCTCAATTGCAGCCTTCTTTCCTCTTTGATTCTTGTTTTTTAGTGCGAGTGGTTGCAGAAAATATAAAATCTTCCAACTTGCACATTAACAAATTATTCTTCAGGGGAGCTTCGTTTTTCAATTATACCTGCTTGATCCCCAGAAATTTATGATTGATGGGTTTTTGACTTTTAATTAGAAAAATAAACCCAGATGGATGCATTTATATAAAATAAAAATCTAGTTCCTGCACTTTTTTTCAATCTCCCCTGTTTTTTCTGGGCAAGTGGGTGTTCACGGATGCTTCTGATTTGCTGATATTCACTATTTTTTCCTTATTTTCTTCCCAGTGTTGTTGACTTTGATTCACTTAGTGTTTCTTTAACGCTTGATAGTACGTCTTCTCCACTAGTTGACTGCTCAAGAAATGCTTGGCTTTTTCTCCCACGAAAGTTTACTTTTGCTACAGAGTGTGAACTGCAGGAGCTTGGTGGACGACTTTGGCAGGCAGGTCGTTTTGAGTTGCATACTATAAAGCTTGCTAGCTACATTTTTATGGTTGGTGAGCACTTCTTCAGTAAACATGGGTATCAGAATCTTGAGCTGCCTGATCCTCTTGTGTTTCTCTCTCAATGTTCATTGTTCCACAGGATCTCTAACCACCATCGTCCCGGGCCAATCCCTTTCCGGGAACCAAACTCTGACGTCTGCAGAAGGAAACTTCGCCCTGGGTTTCTTCCAACCCGGGGGTAGTAAATCTGGGCGACATTACATCGGTATTTGGTACAACAAGCTGCCAAATCAGACCGTGGTTTGGGTTGCAAACCGAGGTCAGCCTGTTTATGATCCGTCTCGGTCAGAGCTGAGACTCGACCGTAACGGAAACTTGGCTCTTCGCAACGAGTCGGGAAATGTGGTATGGTCTACGAACTCAATTTCGAAATCTAGCGTGGCGTTGCTTCTCGACACTGGAAACTTTGTCATAAGGGATGCTGAGAATTCGAGCGTGACGTTCTGGCAGAGTTTCGACCATCCAACCGACCACTGGCTTCCAGGTTCGAAGATCGGCTACAGCAAGGTTAGTAGTGCGAGACAAATCCTTACTACGTGGCGGAGCCCGATTAATCCTGCACCTTCTGACTTCACCTTGGAGCCGAACCAGAACGGATCGGGCCATGTTCTGCTTTGGAATGGCTCCGAAATGTACTGGACAAGCGGGGTGTGGAATGGTAGGATTTTCAGCCTTGTTCCTGAGTTACAGCTGAATTACTATGTCACGAATATGAGCCGCATTACGAACGACAAGGAAGATTACTTCACCTATGATTCTGCAGTCCCTTCCGCTTTCACCAGGTTCGTGGTCGAGTCCAGCGGCCAGCTGAAGCAATACGTCTGGGGCAGGAACTTCACGAGTTGGACGCTCTTCTGGACACGCCCGACTCAACTGTGTCAGGTAACTCATAGTAGTTAAAGTCGCTATTTATGTATTTATGCTTTTTTTTATGTTTAAATATTTGCTATTGTAGAAAAGTTGTGGAATTTTACGATTTTCCGATTCGATTTCAAGACTACGATTTCACACCACATTTTAATTCCATCATTTCACTACATTGTCCCAGGTTTATGCATTCTGTGGGGCTGCCAGCATCTGCAACCTTCAGGATGAGCCTCTTTGCATTTGCATCGAGGGGTTTGAACCCGAATCGCAACGAGATTGGGATCTCGGGGATCATTCCGGCGGGTGTGTCAGGAAAGCTCCTCTCAACTGTACAGATAATGGTCCTGGGATGGATAAGTTTCTAACTCTTTCCAACATGCAGTTCCCTTCGAATCCAGAGTCCTTGCCAGCTGCTGCAAACATTAACGAATGCGAGTCTTCATGCTTGAGAAATTGTTCTTGCAATGCTTTCGCATATGATGATAATGGATGCCTCATCTGGAAAACAAGTCTGTTCAACCTCCAGCAACTCTTGGAATCTGAAAGGGTTGGGAAAGATATCCACGTCAGAGTTTCGTCGTCATTGATTACGTCACTACTTCCAAGTCAGCGTTCCAGAAAAGAACACACAACTGTAATAGTCGTTGCTGCAACGCTGGCAGGAGGAGCGTTAATACTTTGTATTATCCTCCTCGTCGTTCTATGGACGAGGAGGAGAAATCCATCGCCTGCTAAGTACAAGGCGAGGGATGATACGTTCTCCTTCTTTAGCTACAGAGAGCTGAAATCCGCTACGAGAAACTTCTCCGAGAAGCTTGGAGAAGGAGGGTTCGGGTCGGTATACAAAGGAACGTTACCGAACTCGACTCTCATTGCTGTGAAGCAGTTGAAGAGCCTTCAGCAAAGTGAGAAGCAGTTCATGGCAGAAGTGAAAACCATTGGAACAATCCAGCACATCAACCTCGTCCGGCTCAGAGGCTTCTCGGTTGAATCTTCGAAAAGGTTCTTGGTGTACGAGTACATGCCGAATGGCTCACTCGAATCGCTTCTGTTCCAACACACGGCATCAGCCACAACTCTAAGCTGGAAAAGCAGGTACAGTAGTCAAAATCCCGAACTTACAGTTTTACAAATTTATTGGCATCTGGCTATTCTGATTCCACGAAAAATTAGCGGTTCATGGAATTAGGCAAAATCTATGATTAATATTTTTGAATCTTGAAAAAATAACGATTTTTCTTGTATTTTATAATTCTACTTTCCAAGTAAAAATTATATATTTGTCATTGTCTCACTCGGTTTGACTTTGCATTGTATATTGAACTTAATCAACATTTAGCTACTTTCATTTGGATGAAGTATTTGGGTGAGTTATTTTCGCCCAAATACTCCATCTAATTAATTATTTGGATTAAAATAACTCATTTTACATCTAAAAAAGCAATATGTGGTATTTCGGAACTATGGTATTTGAAATAACGATATTTCAACTAATTTAACATTTTTATTTACTACATACCACATTAAATTAACTCATTTGCCAAACATAATTCCCGGCACACCACAATCAGCATTCATATTTTTACTTCTCTCAGTGTTTAAATATTTGCTAATTGCTAATATATAGAAAAAGCAATGGGGTATTACGATTTTTGCGACTCAATTCTACAATTACGATTTCACCTCACTTTTTCGATTCTACTACTGTAGGTACCAGATTGCAGTTGGTACAGCAAGAGGGTTGTCCTACCTACACGAAGGCTGCAGAGACTGCATCATCCACTGCGACATCAAGCCTGACAACATCCTCCTGGACTCGGAGTACACCCCAAAGGTTGCGGATTTAGGACTGGCAAAGATCTTCGGGCACGAAGTGAGCCGTGTGCTGACAACCATGAGAGGCACCAGAGGCTACTTGGCACCGGAATGGATTTCGGGAGAGCCCATCACCTCGAAAGCTGACGTGTTTAGCTACGGGATGATGTTATTGGAGATCATATCGGGAAGCAGAAACCGAGACTACACAGAGGTAGAGAATTACTTCCCTTTCCAACTCGCCACCACCATAAGTCGACAGGATGATGTTCTGCCACTGCTGGACGAAAGATTGGAAGGAAATGCAGATTTGGAAGAGCTAAGAAGAGCCTGTAAAGTTGCCTGCTGGTGCATTCAGGATAATGAGAAGGATAGACCCACCATGAAGCAAGTGGTTCAAATCCTTGATGGAGTTTCTGATGTTAGCACCCCTCCGACTCCGCGGTTTCTCGAAGGATTTGCTGCAATCCCAGCAGGATCTATTGACTACCTTGGGACTTCTTCCAGTACAGAGTAATGGTAGTCTTTTAAGTTGTAGTATCTTGACCATGGAACTTCAATGTGTATTTTAAGTCAAAGATTGTCATTAAACTGTTGCTTAATGTTCCACATTCCACTCATACTATTTAAAACTACTAGTAGTGAACTTATATGATGCATTAAATACTGTGAATAAATAATTGGAAAGTACAATTGACCTATTAGCTTACCTGGTTAGAGTGTGGTGCTAATAACGCGAAAGTCGTAAATTTGAAACTTGTATGAGCCATATTTTTTTACTCCCCATTTTCCCTCCTGTCCGGACTCAACTATA
This sequence comes from Linum usitatissimum, assembly GCA_030674075.2. Classification (NCBI taxonomy): domain Eukaryota; kingdom Viridiplantae; phylum Streptophyta; class Magnoliopsida; order Malpighiales; family Linaceae; genus Linum; species Linum usitatissimum. The sequence goes on along the minus strand of JAUJYP020000285.1, from coordinate 4,229,393 downwards.
AATATCTTCCCTCAAAACCGACATAAAACCTTACTCGAATAGAGTTTGTAAGGACCGTCGACCACAAGCTATGGCCAGGTTTCCCACAGATGTGCCTCTCTGGCACTCCTTTATTTCTTCTTCACCTCGTCCTCCACCAAGTCCACACGGCCGTCTCCCAGCTCTCCGACCTCCGCCTTGCTCCTGACAACTTCCACCTCCACCAATTCTCCTCCAGCCTCGCCTGCGCTAAGGAGTGCGATGACAACAAGAATCCGAAGTGGAAGGAGCCCATGGGGGCATGGGGCACATCTGCAACATCATAAGAACAAGAGAGTTCAAGCCCGTCAATTTTTTGCTGGAACTTTAATAATCACAACAGCATAAAAATTATCGGGGTCCATTCATAGTCCGACATGGTCCAACCTGGCCAGCCTTATCGTGCAATTTTTTTGCCCTATTCATCAGAAAATCACTAGTTATGGTGAATATGATTAATCTTATAATCTTATCTCATTGAGTCTATCTTGTCATTATCATTATGATGAATATCGAAAAAGCTGGCGCTTGAAATAAATTTAGAGGGAGTTAGCAAGACTATAGAAAGGAAGATGAATATTAAAAGGTTTATTCATTAAAAAGCAATGGTTAGCAAAACCGTAAATGAGCCCAACACCCTATTATTACACATCAAAAAATTCTACCAAACAACCAATTACTCAGAAAAAAACATCATCTATAACTATGACTAAGGATAAAATGAGAATCTCTACAAATTGAATGAGCTATAGTACAAGCAGAAGTAGTTCTCTGTCCAGTATTTCTTTTGCAACATTCATATCAAATACCAGCATTCATAGCTCTCCACGTTAGTCGAAAGGAGCTGTCATTCATTCCCTTTCCAGCAAACTTAGGAGCAGCATCAACCTCATCCTTCCATCCTCTCACAGAACCTCCAACAACAGAATTTTCAAAACAAAAGCAGCAAATCTCACGAAAAAATGAACACTCATGGAACAAGTGATCAATGGTATCAACACCATTATCACAGAGAAGATAGGAAATATCCAAAGTAATGCCCCCAATTAACCATCTGAGCTTTAGTTGTAAGCCGATTATGCAGAGCCATCCAAAGGATAAAACAGTGTTTATTGATCCGGGGAGCTCTCCAAGTAAGATCAAACCAATTAACAATAACACCACGAGGTTGAAAAACTTCCCATACCTTTGATACAGAGTATTTAGGCATATGTTCACCAAGCCAGAGAGAATGATCACCATAAAAACTTAGCAGCAATATCTCTAGCTTTATGAAGACGTCTCCAAATCCAAAAATGTGAGGGTGAACCTTTATAGTTCAACACCAATCCACTCTTAAGCATAAACCTTCCAATCCATGCAATCCAAAGTGAGCCCGACTAAAGCAGCAGGTTCCGAATCTGACTTAAGACACAAACAAGGTTCCAAGTATATAAATCCCTAACTCTAAGACCTCCTTTTTTCTTAGGAAGAACAACTATTTTCCATGCAATTTTGGCTTTCTTTTTTTCCCATCACCAACATTCCACATAAAGTCAGTACAAATCTTCTCAACAGCACTAATGGTAGATTTTGTCAAAAGGAACACTGTGAACCAGTACTGACTCATAAATAACAGCACAGAATTCACTAATTATAATCTACCAGCATAGCTCAAGAGCCTAACCTTCCAGCCCTTAACACGAGCTGTAATTCTATCAATAAGAATGTCACAATCTTTTGTTGAAAACTTGCCAGAAATCAGAGGGACTCCAAGACAACAAACATGGAGTTTACCTTCATGGAACCCTGCGGCCAGCAAAGCAGCATCACGAACGTCCTGAGCAATAGATCGAGAGAAGAAGATCTCCATTTTTTTAGGATTAAGCTGGAGGCCAGTAAGCTTATAGAACCTATTCAGAACATCTGGATACCCACAACACCACTCATCGTCCCATTAGTGAACACTAATAGTTCATCGACAAAACATAACTGAGTAATATCCAGTCTTTTACATTTCGGGTGGAAAGGAATCTGACCCAGATGAGCTGCTTGTAACATAAGACAATGAAGAAGTTCCATAGCAATGACAAACACAGCAGGTGATAGAGGATCACCTTGCCTTAAACCCGTCTTTCCTTCAAAAAAACCCCTGATTCCACCATTAATCCCAACACTCAGCATAACAAAAAGAGACACCCTTTAATACAACCAACATATTTTCCAGGGAAGTTCATGGCTCTGAGAGCAGTAATCAAGTAGTCAATGTCAACTGAGTCGAAAGTTTTTCTAAGGTCAACCTTTAAGAGCATAACGAGGGGAAATGTGACTCAAATGATAGAACAAACTAGACCACGAGCAAGAAGAATATTATCACTAATGATTCTACCCTTCACAAAAGCAGACTGAGAGTTACTGATAACATCAGGCAGGCAATCAACCATCCCACCAACAAGGATCTTTGCAATGATCTCATACTGAACATTACAACTGGAAATAGGTCTGAAATCATGAATATTAGTAGCATTACCCTTTTTAGGCACTAAGGCAAGGAGAGTAGAATTAACAACTCTTGGAAGTCTCCCTATACTGAAAAATAGTTTAACAACATCAATCATGTTTGGACCAACCATCTCGCAAGAATCCTTGAAAAAACAAGTTGAAAACTCAGCAGGGCTAGGGCTTTTGCTATCTGGGATCGAGAACAAGCCTTTTCTAATCTCTTCATTAGTCACTTCAACACAGAGATCAACAACTTTTTCACAAGGCAACTTCTTAATAAGAATGGAAACCAAAGCCTCCTTTGAGATGCACTGAACCTCATTATTAACATTTTGCAAGCAAAGACTTATAAAACTCAACTGCAATATCATCAATCCCATTCACATCAGTTACCATTTCCCCTTGAGAATCTTCAAGCTGAAGGATCTGACTAGAGCCTACTTCACCTTAACTGAACAATGGAAGAAATCTGTATTGAAATCCCCAAGTCTCAACCAATGTTCTTTTCTTTCTGACTATAAAAGCTCTCCTCTACCTCTCTCAACTTCATCCAAACCGCATAGCTTCCCTTAGCTTTTGTAACTATATGATGGCAATGGAAGCTCAAGAACATCATTCTGATCCCTCTTCATACACTGTTCCGCTTCCACAACTCTTTTATTCTACCAAGTGAAGAGAGGACCAAAAACTTGATGATCCACCAACTCATTACTATTTATCCAGTCGTTGAAATCTGTCATGCTATTAGTAATAGCAACATGATCAGAGGCTTCTGAAGGAGATATGATTGCATTAAAATCACCCAGCACCGTAATAGGAATGTTAACAATAAGCTTTCCTTTTAAAAGATTGTACATCCTTCTTCTTTCATCCACTTTGTTTGCTCCATAAACAACACAAACTTGAAAAGGATGAGAACCAATAACTTGCGCAAGAACAAACTGCTCATAATGCTTTAGAACTGTCAATTGAATGCTACTTTGCCACAACAACCAGATCTTCCTAAGAGAACTAAAATCATAGTTCGTGAAGAAATTCCAGGAACAAAACGCATGTAATAAAATCCTATGAGCTTTACTATTAGTAACTCTAGTCTCCAAAATACCAACTATCTCTATATTATGCTTATTAAAATAACTAGTAATGTATATATGCTTTGCAGGGGAATTTAACCCCCACATATTCCAGACCAAAATCTTCATTAATTAGGTTTCTTACCCCTCTTCCTACCTCGATTGGACTTAGCAGGGGGTCCTCAGTTCACAATAAAGTCACCAAGGGTTGCCTTCCCAGAAGGACCACCAGTATCTTCAATGAATATTTCTTCATCAACCATCTCCTCTCACTTATCATCCATTTCATCACCCATTACAGACTCCACCATAGAGATAATTCGTTGCTCAATCTGAATTCCTTCACCCTCAGGGTTTAGGGGTACACCCTCCATCTGCTTAGAGGCTTTAGCCGTACCTACCTACTGAGCTAAAAGATCCACCTCCACTTCCACAAAAGTGTCGATGGAAAAATCAGATCCCCCTTTAGCATGTGGTAAGGTATTACTCGTAGGTGAATTCTCCCCTTTAAGCAAAGGCTTAAGTTCATTGCCCACTACAGTAATAGCTTCCACTAAGGTTGATGGCTGGAAGATGGGTTTCCAGACCTTTACAGGCTCAACTTTTCTCTCATAAGAATGACTTTGCTGCATTTTAATCTCAATAAGAACACGTTCTCCATCAATTCAGACATAAAGAGTTGGAGGACAGACCGTTTCCTGATTCATAAGGATGCAAACCTTAATTGTAAGCCCCGTGATAACAAACTTGTTGATTGCCATACCAATTCTACTCACCATCCACTCAATAGCATCATTCGTATGTAACTGTGGCGACACATTACAAAGAGAAATCCAAGTTGGTACTTTCTCCACTTCAAGATCGTAATGCCTGCTTTCCACTTACGAAGCACCATTACAGAGTGATGAATATGCCATACTCTCCCTAACATCCATTCACACAGCTTAACAAAAGGCAATTCAAAAAGGAAAAACCCCAGAGAGTACAGAAAGCACAACCTCCCCTTCAAAACCCCAGAGCCTATTGATCATAGCCGAGACGACTCTCACCGATAGAGGCGATCCCATAAACAGCGCTACAATAGTTGATCGCAATCTTTTTACCCCCTTATCAATGATTTCCTTAGGGATCATCAAAGCATCGTCCACATAAGCTGAATCTAGGACTTCAACAAATTTCAAATCGTTCCCACTAGTACCAACGATCGAGGCCAGGGATTTCACCCCCAACACCGCTCTTCGATGAGGAATGATGAGACATAAAAAATGAATACCAGTAAGAACTCCAAGAGAAAGGGAAAGAAGAAAAACAGAAAGTAATCAAACCAAAAGTCAGGCAAATGGAAATCCGGAGATTTCAAAGATCCGCCAGCAAAAACGAACACCGAGGGAGCTCCAGAGGAGGGCACCTACAGAGGAAACTCCTCCGGTGACGAGCTTCAGGGAAGGCGACAATGAACCAGTTCTCTAAAATTGGGAGAAATTCACAATTATTAGTTAATAATAGATTGTTTATCTTACATAAAAATAAGTTTGCCATGAAAAATGCAGTTTTTGGTTTTGTCAATGAGTAAACTGTAATTTTGCAATCAAGTAAGTATTGTAATTTGAATCTCTAAACGACACCCTATATTTCAAATTAAACAACGCTCTAGATTAAGTAAATTAGTGTCGGCCCAAACGATCGACCGATCGGGTCCTTGGGCTAGCCGAAATAGGTGGTCGGTCGGGCCCTAGTGCTGGTTGAAACGGTCGGGCGGCTCCTTGGGCTAGCCAAATAGGTGGCATGTCAGGACCTAGTGCTGGGCGAAACAGGTGTCCGGTCGGGCCCTAATGCTGGCCGAAATGGGTGGCCGGCCGGCCCCTTAGGTTTTCTTTCATATTCGCGAGGTTAATTGCGAGGTTAATTGAACGGACCATAATCCAACAACTTAACATAAAAGTTTGTACAATCCTGTACAATAAATAGAAACTGACAACATAATCCATAATCTGGGAACATAATAGTATAGTTTCATAACATAATCCGATAATGACACCCTAAATACAAGCATAACATCTATAGGGGTGGGGGACCATCCTGTCATAATTCTCGCGTTCTGCCTAGATTTTTCCACATCTCTTTGGCCCTGCTATTGGCCCACCACATCCACATCAAAGAATTCATCGGGATGGGAAATAGTCTGATGTCGTCATCCAATGTGAGCACAACCCAATAATTTCTGGTACATACTAGGTACGACTCACCTCTTGGTGCCATTGTCCCATCCTGTACCATCAACAGCAGGTATGTCTCCCATACGGTATCCCACATCCTCAGACTGCAAAAACAACGAAAGTCCAATTGTATATAGTAGCATTCCCGAATAGATCGGAATTCCAGAACCACCACGGTTCATTACATCGAGTCTCCCAAAGCCAACCCAACCGATGGAGCCAACCCAACCGAGTCAGTCACAAATGCCTTCGGTTGCCGCTCGCCCATCAACATTCTCAACTGATTCAACACCCAAACATAAGTCTAAGCCTGTTCGTTCTCAACGAGTGCGAATCTGATTGTCACTTTTAAGGGTTTAAGGTTTAGATTTTAGGGTTTAGAGTTTTAAAGTTTAGGGTTTGGGGTTTAAGGTTTAGGATTTAGAGTTTGGGGTTTAGAGGTTTAGAGTTCCCTTTCGTTGTAGGATTGTCGTTTTTTGCTTACACCGCTAATCAAAAATTTCCACAAGACTTTTACAACCATTGACGGGTTTTAGGGTTAAGGATTTATGGTTTAGAGTTTTAGGGTTAAGGGTTAAGGATTTAGGGTTTAGAGTTTAGAGTTCTAATGTTTATATTAATCCTATTGTTATTTATCTTATTAAAGATGAAAGTTGTACCAAATTTCTAGAAACAATAGATTATAAACATTGGTTTAGAGACTAAAGATAACGTTATTATAATAATTGGTAGTAAGATTTTTACAATAATTGTTATAAGACAAAAGAACAACCCAAACTCTTATAGTAATGATAAAACACCTAAAACATTGTACACTAGCCACTAGCCCACTACGTCATAAAATATAAGAAATTTTGTTAGCATGACAATTATAAGTTTATAACCACCACCCGACATAATTCGATTTGGTCAAATACAATGAAATATAAGTTGGCCGGATATTTTTAGCCTATGATTTAACTCTAAAATCGTTAGTTAAAAATTAAAGTATTCGAACAGAATATGAACCGACTAATTAAGCGTTTATTCAAATATTTTTGAAATAAGGTTTTTATTCATGAATAATTAGTTTTTTTTCGTATCTATGCATAAAACAATCAAATGTTTGAGTTATATAATTTGGTATTAATATATTAGTGATTTACACAATTCAAGTGTATGAAAAAATAATAATATTTTTTGATTTCATGCCTTCAAATTTAAAATTTATTGATAAAAGTTGTAGCCGAAAACCGATGGATATAAATACAATGTGAACCGAAATGTTAGTAAGTGCGTTAAATTTTTGTGACGAATGATAATACGTAATTAATAATTAATGAATATTGTTAAAAAATTTAAAAAGTTTAAAATATTACCGGCCGGGTCGAAGTTCTGGCCAAAACACTATCCGGCCAGCAGTTCTGGCTGCTAACAAGTTCTGGCCGGAACCGCTGGCCGGCTGGCCCTATACGGAGGCCGGAATCCGGCTCCGACCGGGTAGTGTTATTGACCAGAATTTCGGTCCGACCAGCAAAAAGTTACCGAATTTTTTTTTAAAATGTATCATAAAAGAGGTTTTCAAAAAAATAAATTTGAGTAATTTTATTTTTATGAAGTTTAGAACGTCGTTTTATTCAAAATTTATAAAAATTAATTAGGTTTGTTTGTTCTGTTCAAATAGTAGAGTTGTTTATCTTACATAAAAATATAAGTTTGCAACGAAAAAAGCAGTTTTGGCTTTGTCAATGAGTAAACCGTAATTTTGCAATCAAGCGAGTATTGTAATTTGTTCTACAAACCTCCTCGTTTCTTGCTCCCTCGTCATACGGGATTGTGCGAGAGGCGTATAGCAAAAATCTCCGAAGGAATCACGACGAATCTGGGCCACGCTCCAAGCTAGCTCACTCACTGAGCTAACTAGATCACCAAAGCAGAGACGCTCAGGAGCTCACCGAATCGAAATCTAGGGTTTCATATCATCGCGTAATCTGGCAAGTTCACTCCCTCACTGGAATCTCTCTGGTTTTCCCTCCACGTCGGATTTCCTTGCAGTTTCAACCTCTTGGCATTATTTTTTCCCTCGCGATCCCGATGATGATTTAAAAGATTGATGAGATACCTGCTTCAAACTGTTTGATTTTGTTTGGGAAGCGGTGTAACTTTTTTAGTTCTTGTTTTCCCTCGTTATCGTCGTCGTTCGGGAAGCAGCCTGGAAATTTCGGTGCTCTGGAAGCGTGGTCTCTCCTGGGGAATTTGAGATGTTGAGCTTCCATGTTGGTGGGAAAGTGGTGGATAAAGTTGATTTATTGAGGAAGAAGCATTGGACATGGCGACTGGATGTGTGGCCGTTTGCTATTATCTATGCTCTGTGGCTCACTACTGTCATCCCGAGCCTCGACATTGGTGATGCCTTCATTGTTTTCGGCGGCCTTGTTGCATTCCACATTCTGGTCTTGCTCTTCACAGCTTGGTCTGTTGATTTCAGGTGCTTCGTTCAGTTCAGTAAGGTATATATTGGCTGTATCCTATATCATATATAGGGGAGCTCCGTGAATCTTTGGCTTTTGGGGATGTAACCTTTGAAGATTTCATATGATGGGGCCTGTCATTGATTTTTTATGACCCAGTCACTGTGGTGCTCTATTTCACTTGCAGGCTAATGATATTCATCAAGCAGATGCATGTAAGATAACTCCAGCAAAGTTTTCAGGATCCAAAGAAGTTGTGCCCCTTTATATTAGAAAACAAGTAAGGTTATAGAGTATTACTGTATTAGATTCTGATGCTACTACGGAATGAGTGAATATTGTGGCCATTTCACACCTTTTTTACATTGTCACTTTCATCACTAGCGTAACTGAGAACTGACTAGTATCTTTGTGGTCCGTCATGGTGAAATATCTACAAGTTGATAACTCTGAATTAGTTGTTTAATCAGTAATCTGGTGGCCCTCCAATACATCTATCATTCTTCTATTAGTTTGCTGTTTGATACTGAAACAGCTTATTTAAGTTATACTGTTGCGTTCTTGATTTCAAGTGGGTTTGCAATTCCGTTTCATTTTTTAAATTACAGTTAGAAGTATGTTATCGGTTTCCTTCTTAATCATCTCACTGAAATTTCACTTGCATAGGCAGGAGGGTCTTCATCTGCAGAGGATCAGGATGAGATTTTCTTTGATTTCCGAAAGCAGTGCTTTATATATTCAGATGAGAAGAAGACATTTTGCAAGCTTCCGTATCCAACGAAAGAAAAATTTGGTTACTATCTTAAATGCACCGGCCATGGCTCTGAAGCCAAAGTACTCACTGCTAGTGAAAAATGGGGGCGAAATGTGTGAGTTCTCTTTTCCTTGTGCCTAGATGTGTGTCTTTGGAATATTATTTAATTTTTGTATTCTTCTCCACGTGCCATTTTGAGATTTAAAATATCATCTATATTAGTGCGGACAGAGTTCTACATTGTAGTTAAGAATCTTATATTTGGTCATGAACTGTTGACTTATGACGCATGTCTCGCTATGGTGAAAGGATAATAGGATATCTTTTATTATGTTCTGTATATGATCAATTGATATGGAACCTACTGAAATTCATTATTACATAGCTTGTGTTATTCTGGTATGCCGTCCTTTCTGTAGCTACGCATCTAAAATAAGATGGATTATTTCCTGTGATCAGCAAAGCATTTGTCAATAGCATGTGGCTTTGTTTCTGATACATGCCTTGGCGATGGAATATTGTGATTGTAACATCCTACAGTTTCCATTCAAGATTCATCAGGAAAAATTAAAAAGAAACAACTTACATGTCTTTTTTTGCTACTTCAGTGGCATCATTGGATTTCTCTATGCACCTATGGTTTTTGAATGTTATGGTTACTGTTTCTGTAGATTCGAATATCCGCAGCCAACATTCCAAAAGCTGATGAAAGAGCACTGCATGGAACCCTTTTTCGTGTTTCAGGTTTGCTATCTTTCATGAAGCTTAATTTGTTACTCTGTCTGCCTAGTTTTGACAGTGTAAGCTATGCATTTACAGTGTTGGGTTTAAAATTTTAGTTTCAAGCGTTCAGTTTAAGAACTTGATTTTGACGACCAAAGTAGTTCACACTTGTTATCTAACGGTGACGTTGACCTCAACAACAATCTTTTGTGCATCCCTTTTGTTGTTTCGCTCAAAAAGCATACTCTTGTTCCTATATTGTGATTCTCCTTTCCCTTTGGTCATCCTCTTGTACATAGTTTGTTATTCTCTCTGTTTACCACTGCCCTTCTTATGAACTACTTACTCGTCATTTCCTATTAATTCTGACTTTCTATTGCATGTTGTTACATTTGTCCGATATTGTAGGTGTTCTGCGTGGGACTTTGGTGCTTGGATGAATATTGGTACTACAGCATATTCACCCTGTTTATGCTGTTTATGTTTGAATCAACAATGGCCAAAAGCAGGCTCAAGACTCTAAGTGAGCTTAGGCGTGTGAGAGTGGACAATCAAACACTTATGGTACACCGGTGTGGAAAGTACGTCATATTCATTTCATAATTCTCATCTAGATTGCTCATTGATACAGTTGCATACATATATCTAGATCATTATACAGTTGTTATATAAATGTATATATATATATAGGTTATCTTTCTGAGTTTTTGAGAATTTATGAAATTGAGATTACTATTTTAGGTGGGTGAAGCTTTCTGGAACTGAACTACTTCCTGGGGATATTGTATCCATTGGTCGATCTGTTGGACAGAATGGAGAAGACAAGACAGTGCCTGCAGACATGCTTCTCTTAGCAGGGAGCGCCATTGTGAATGAAGCCATTCTCACAGGCGAGTCAACTCCCCAGTGGAAGGTGGTTCTCATACTGTTGTTTTATATTTATCATAATAGGATTCTCTTGAATGTCTCTCTGTTTAATTCTTTGTGGATTTGACATCTGGGATTTTATACTTAGTTTGGGTTTGTCCAGTCTGTAAGTTGGCTATAGTTTCTTACAGGACTTATACTTTAAAGGTTTGACAATTCCTTTTTTTTCATACCTAATTCTGTTCATAATGAAGTGACTTGTTCTGGAGTTCGCTATTTCTGTATTTGTATGAGCTTTGGTGCCTAATTTTTGTCACCTTGCTTTCCTTTTCTTGTAATGAATGCGTAACATTGAATTTCTCCTCTTTTTCATTAAAAGCTGAAGTGACATTAAGTACTCTTCTACTGCGAGAAACAATCAATTTTCAAGATATGTATTCATTGATGCTGATTTTTGCGCTGTATTTTCAGGTTTCAATTGCTGCTAGGGGAAAAGATGAGAATCTATCAGCTAGAAGGGATAAAACCCATGTCTTATTTGGTGGAACTAAGATATTGCAGCACACTCCAGATAAGGTTGGTTGTAAAACATTCACCTGTCAAGTTATAGTGGCTATTCTCATGCTTTATCCTCTCAATCAAATTTCTATGTTCAATGCAGACTTTCACCCTGCGTACCCCTGATGGTGGTTGCCTGGCTGTTGTTCTAAGAACTGGGTTCGAAACAAGTCAAGGAAAGTTGATGAGGACTATTTTGTTCTCTACAGAAAGGGTAAAATTCATAGTCATTACATACAGAGTTTTTTAGCCTTCTTATCCATGGCTAATTTTTTTGGATTCATTTTATATGATTGTCATAACCTCTTCTTATATATGTTGTTGTTGAAGGTAACTGCTAACAGCTGGGAAAGTGGTCTTTTCATTCTGTTCTTGGTAGTGTTTGCTGTCATCGCAGCAGGTTATGTGCTGAAGAAGGTTGGTGATGTTTCACTTCAGGATGTTGACCTTTTTTTGGCTTTTATCTAATTAGTATTTTCTTCATAGGGACTGGAGGACCCCACAAGGAGCAAGTACAAGCTTTTCCTCAGTTGTTCATTCATCATAACATCCGTGATCCCACCTGAGTTGCCAATGGAACTATCAATAGCAGTTAATACATCTCTAATTGCCTTGGCACGTCGTGGAATATTTTGCACGGAGCCTTTCCGTATTCCATTTGCCGGGAAGGTAAGTTGGCTTATCTAGAGGATCCTATTCTTCATGCATGAATAGGAAAGCATTATTCTTTATGCAAATCTATTATACGTTGGAGTAGAAGTAGAGCTTTTCATCCCTGAGGATCTGATTGTTTCTTTCCAACCAACTGTGAAAGAGAATGAAGGGTAAACCTGTTAAAAGTACTGAAAGGGGGTTGTTCGGAGATGAAAAATATTAATGATTGCCATAGATTTTCTGTTTTGGTGTATGTCAAATCTTAAGGACACAGGTTGCAGATTATAATTTCATTTTTATATTCTCTGCAGGTTGATATTTGTTGTTTTGACAAGACTGGAACACTCACTTCAGATGATATGGTATGCATATGACCTGTCCTTAGGCTACTAAATTTTTCAGAGTTCCTACTAATGCGTGTAATCTTTACCATCTTTCTGCCTTTCCAGGAGTTCCGTGGGGTTGTTGGATTGGATGATACTACTGATTTAGAAAATGACATGACTAAAGTGCCTTCCCGTACAGTGGAAATTTTGGCAGCTTGTCATGCATTGGTTTTTGTGGACAATAAGCTGGTATGAGGACACTACTTTTCATATTGGTGTCTTTCTGAATACTTATACTGATTAGATACTGTTCCATTGGATCAATGGGAACTATTATGTCACAGTTTCTTGACCATCCTTATCTACTTGAAGGTTGGCGATCCTCTTGAGAAGGCTGCACTTAAAGGAATAGACTGGAGCTATAAATCTGACGAGAAGGCTATGCCCAAGAGGTGGGGTTGAGATACAGCGTAGGGATAATTGTTAGCTTGTGGGTGCTGTGTTTGGAAAGTTGCCGTTCGGCTTAGACAATGAGTAGAAGTTGAGAAATATTTAATATTTATTTCACTTGGAGTTCTGTGCTTCCATTCTACTGCATGGATTGTTAGTCCAGTACTTAACTTTGGGACTCTGAAATGCTGTGACATCCAATTCTGTCAAGTTTGTCAAATGCAAGTGATACTTGATTTCATCCTTTGAAATTCGTTATTTCACCTTGTTTTTATTCGTGAGTTTCGTTTATGAAATATCTGCAGTTGTTTCTGTCTCTATAATTTCATGAATATAGAACCCTGCTATCTTTTGTAGTTTCATTGATCGGAGACCAATACTTTTTTTGTTTCTGATTGATACAGGGGAAGCGGGAATGCTGTTCAGATTGTTCAACGACACCATTTTGCATCTTATTTAAAGAGAATGTCAGTTGTCGTTCGTGTAGAGGAGACATTTTTGGCTTTTGTAAAGGTCTGTCTAGTTTAAATTTTATCTGCATAGGGTCTTCTCCTATATATCTTCTTTTACATATAAGTTCTATCGTTTGGTTTTTCAGGGTGCACCCGAGACTATTCAAGATAGGCTTACTAACTTGCCACCATCCTATGTCGATACATACAAGAAATACACACGTCAAGGCTCCCGCGTTTTGGCCCTCGCTTTCAAGTCCCTTCCAGACATGACAGTGAGTCTTACATGCACATATACAAGTTGAAGTTCATAGGTTTTATGAGCATACACGCATAATATGTTCAAGTGTCAACTATGATTTTTTCGGACGTGGCTAAATTTCCTGGTTGTGGTTCTCATAAATTCTTATGTTGTTATAATTGCATATGTAATTTTCAATGAAGTCTGTGATTCAATTCTGTTCCCCACTGTAAGTCAAATTTCTGATGGTGTTCTTTTCCTCCTAGGAGGTTGTGAAAAATCTTCAGTCCCTTATCTCCTAGCATACATCTGCTATAGCTATTTGGCACATTTCTGTATTATACTATTATGTGTATTTGATGGTTTCCTTCAATTTGAGTGAAGATAGCAATATAGCGAGACTAGTTACTTTGCAATATCTTTATAGCAATAGCAATAGCAGAATTGAGTATCAGGTGTTATAGTCTGTAGCATTTGCCTTTCTGTTATGACTAACATTACGCTGCACCTTTCTTTTCATTAATTATAGATTTTTTTCAATATGATTTACCTTTTCTTTATTTGATATGAAGGTCAGTGAAGCACGAAATATGGATAGGGATGAAGTGGAGAACGGTCTTACTTTTGCTGGTTTTGCTGTAAGCATAATTGTTTTTCGCCTTATCTTGCTTGTATATCAACCTTTATTTGGTTATTATTTCTTTGCTAAGCATCTTATTATCAGGTGTTTAACTGCCCAATCAGAGCAGATTCAGCTACTATATTGTTAGAGTTGAAGAACTCATCGCATGACTTGGTAAGTTCCTAATAATGCTTGAAGCTTTTGGGTAGCTTGGACTTTGTGTTTTCATCATATACATACTAAACTTAAACCATCATAGTGCTCGACGATCTTCATCAAATAAGTAATTGATGTCTAATCTGATTCATAAAAGAATTTCTTGTCCTTTTAACAAAGATCAAAGAAGTTGATGCATCTATGAGGAATATGAAATTTTTGATTGTTTTCCATCTTAGGGTACTGCATAAATGCTATTTGGCTATTCGCCTTCATTCTATTTGACAAAAGAGTTACTCTGATGTTAGGCAATGATTACTGGCGACCAAGCCTTGACAGCTTGCCATGTTGCTAACCAAGTGCACATAATCTCGAGACCAACATTGATACTTGTCAAATCGAGAAATGAAAGATACGAGTGGATTTCACCAGATGAAACAGAAACCGTTCCGTACAGGTAACTTTCCCATCTGGCCATCACTTCAACCTTGAAGGCATGAATTTGCTTCTGCCGTGATTTTTCCTGTTGCAATGACTTGAATTATGTGGTAGTTTGGTCTTCATGCATACGCTAGTTAACTGAACCTGGGATCTAGGTTTTTGATTTCTTCTGTATGCTCTCTGGCATCTTTAGTAAAGTTGCTATCATATTGTAGTATGCAGTAGACGCCTTGCAGTATACTTTCATGGTTATCCCCTTCAAGTTTAAAGTAAACTTGGAGTGAATTAGAAAAGGGTTTTGTTTCAAAGATCTGTTCTATTTCATTAGAGTTCAGACTTCTAGTGCTCGTCTTTCTATGCTTTTTTTGTTTGCATCTGAGAATTTAGACTAAAACTGTAAGATGTGAATTATCAGTGACAAAGAGGTTGAGGCTTTATCAGAAAGTCATGACCTGTGCATTGGAGGTGACTGTATGGAAATGCTGCAACAGAGTTCAGCTGTTCTTCGAGTCATTCCTTTTGTCAAGGTGCCATTCTCTGGCATCAAATCTTCAACTTCTTGTTTTGTATAACGTTGTATTGTATTCTTTCTTAAGATAACGTTAAACTTTTGTTCAGGTCTTTGCAAGGGTCGCCCCTGAACAAAAAGAATTGATCATGACTACATTCAAGACAGTGGGGAGAGTTACATTGATGTGCGGTGATGGCACAAATGATGTTGGAGCTCTGAAGCAGGTGAATACTGAATTTATTTACACTGATGATGTTGGAGCTCTGTAACTTTGGGTTTGGAATAATGCAACTGGCGTGCATCCATTAATTCATCATCTGTAGTCAGAGCTCTGCTTTCCTTAAATTTTAGGTAGAAACCTGATTCCCGTAGCTTTTACTCGTAGTTAGGGAAAGAAATAACATTCTAATACAATTTTTCAGGCCCATGTCGGTGTTGCACTGTTGAATGCAGTACCTCCATCTTCAGAAACAGCTAAAGATAAAGATGGGAAAGAGGGGAAAGAGGGAAATCAAAAGGCTGTCAAACCCAAGAAAACAAATGCTACTGAGACAGGATCTTCAAAGAGCAAAGCTCTGACTAAGGCAGAGTCAAGCGGTAGGTCTTCAGCTGGTAACCGTCATCTAACAGCTGTAGAAATGCAGCAACAGAAACTGAAGAAACTGATGGACGAGATGAACGAAGAGGGCGATGGTCGCTCTGCTCCCGTAGTCAAACTCGGTGATGCCTCAATGGCGTCACCTTTCACGGCTAAGCATGCGTCAGTTGCCCCAACTACAGACATTATTCGTCAAGGTCGCAGCACTCTGGTGACTACCCTTCAGATGTTTAAAATCCTTGGTCTGAATTGCCTTGCCACTGCCTATGTACTTAGTGTCATGTACTTGGATGGAGTAAAGCTCGGCGACGTACAGGCAACAATCAGCGGCATATTTACGGCCGCATTTTTCCTCTTCATCTCTCACGCAAGGCCTCTCCCGACTTTATCCTCTGAGCGGCCGCACCCTAACATCTTCTGCTTCTACGTCTTCCTTTCTCTGATGGGACAGTTTGCAATGCACTTGGTCTTCCTCATTTCTTCGGTGAAAGAAGCGGAAAAGCACATGCCGGAGGAGTGCATCGAGCCGGACTCTGATTTCCACCCGAATCTGGTGAACACGGTTTCGTACATGGTGAGCATGATGCTTCAGGTGGCCACTTTTGCTGTGAACTACATGGGACACCCTTTCAACCAGAGTATCTCGGAGAACAAACCCTTCTTGTATGCAATTCTTGGTGCTGGTGGTTTTTTTACCATCATAACCTCGGATCTGTTCAGGGATCTGAACGACTGGTTAAAGTTGGTGCCTTTGCCGCTGGGTTTGAGGAACAAGCTTCTGATCTGGGCTCTGCTTACCTACTTCGCCTGCTATTCGTGGGATAGATTGTTGAGGTGGGCATTCCCTGGCAAGGTTCCAGCCTGGCAGAAAAAGCAACGTGCTGCTGCTGCGAATTTGGAGAAGAAAAAACGGGTATGAGGATTCTGAGTAAAGCGTTCAGATAGCGAAATAGGAGTCTTTGGTAGGGTATTCAGCAAGGCATCTGAATCTGATGATAAAAAGCTTTGGTAATCTTAGCCCCTCTTGTATACGAGACTCCTATTAGTTGTTGGAGGAGCGAATTTTTGTCCGTTTTCTCCATTAAAAGAAACAACACAGCAGAAGATGAATTGCCTTGTAACGAACGTAACCTTGATCGATCAAGGTTTTAGCTCGTAAACTGATGAGGATTGAGCTGCTAATGGTGGAGAGAAGAAAGTTAGTTGAGTACGTCTTTGATATTTTCTAGTTTAAGCAAACTCTTTTCATAAATGCAGTTTGGTAGTATGTTGTGACGCTAAGAGCATGATGCCTCCTTTAGTTACGTTTGCTTTTGCCTTCTGAATACAATGATCTTAGTTACAATGCGCCTCAGTTAGTACCTCACTAACTTCGTCATTGCCCCAAGCGCAACGATACTTCCCCAGAAATCGTAGAGCGCCTTGTTAGTCATCTTTCCTCACTTCATCGTCGCGATGTGGTATATATTCTCAAAATCACTTGAATGAATCAACAGTATGCCACTAGCTCATCTATCAAGGAATCAACAATGCTCTATTTCTTGGCTGTTGTCAAACTGTACACAAAGATCTCTCTTTCAAGGAATCAAACAAACAAAACATGAAGCAATAACCCGAAAAAATGGACAACACTGCTAAGAGCTCGTTCTCCCTCTGTATAAGATCAAAACTGAATTAATATATATGCCTTAAAAGAATTGGAGTTTCCAAGTCATTATGCCGCAGAGTTGACAATTATTGCGAATACAACGCAGTCGAAAAGTGGCAGCGGGATGGATGCAAACAAGTCACCGAACTTCCCTGAGTTACTGATATCATGAAGGCAGAGAAATGAAATTAAAAAATATTTCTGACACGCTAAAACATTATTGAATAAAATTAATTTTTAAATCCATTTGACCATTATTTTACACGGGTTAGCATGATGAAACTTGACATTTTAACTATCTCAAACATGCATATAAAATATTATGCGATTTGAAAATTTTGAAATTTTCGTGTCAAAATAATTCATTTCTATAGTTCAATCCCTTTTGAAAATAGACAAATTTTGGGATGAAATTTAAAAATTGGATAATATTTAACGTGTATGTTGAGAATGGTTAAAAATTGAGGTTTCACCTTGTTAAGCTGTTCAAATAATAGGCAAATGAAATTAAAAATTATTCTTGACAAGCTAAAAATATATCGATTTAAATTGATTTTTAAATCCATTTGACCATTATTTTACAGGGGTTACCATGATGAAACTTGATTTTTAGCCATTTCCAAGATGCATATAAAATATCAGCCGATTTGAAAATTTTGAAATTTTCATGTGAAAATTGTTCATTTCTATAGGTACCCTTTGGAAATCAACAAATTTCGAGGTGAAAATTAAAAATTTTAAAATTGGCAAAATTTTGGCGTGTATGTTGAGAATGGCTAAATTTTTTGGTTTCACCCTGTTAAACTCTTCAAATATTAGACAAATGAAATTAAAAATTATTTCTTGACACCCTAAAACAATATTGAGTAAAACTAAATTTATAAATCCATTTGACCATTATTTTATAGGGGTTATAATGATGAAACTCGACTTTTTAGCCATTTCCAACATGCATATAAAATAATAGGTGATTTGAAAATTTTAAAATTTTCATGTCAAAATGGTTCATTTATATAGGTTAATCCATTTGAAAATAGACAAATTTTAGGATGAAAATTGAAAACTTTAATATTGGCGTGTATGTTGAAAATGGCTACAAACAGAGGTTTCATCATGTTAAGACATTTTAGCAATCTCAAACATGCATATAAAATTTAGGCAAATGAAGTTAAAAATTATTTCTTGACACGCTAACATAGTATTGAGTAAAATTAATTTATAAATCCATATGATCATTATTTACAGTGGTTACTATGATGAAACTTCACTTTTTATCCATTTCCAAAATGAATATAAGATAATAGCCGATTTGAAAATTTTCAAATTTTCATGTGAAAATGGTTCATTTCTATAGGTGTTACCCTTTGAAAATAGATAAATTTTAGGATGAAAATTGAAAATGTTAAAATTGGCTAATATTTGACGTGTATGTTGAGAATGGCTAAAAATTGAGGTTTCACCATGTTAAACCCTTCAAATAAAAGGGAAATGAAATTAAAAAATATTTCTTGACACACTAAAATAGTATCGAGTAAAATTTATTTTTAAATCCATTTGACCATTATTTTATAGGGGATACCTTCATGAAACTTGACTTTTTAGCCATTAACAACATGCATATAAAATATTAGCCCATTTAATTTTTTTGAAATTTTCATGTGAAAATGATTCATTTCTATAGGTTAACCCCTTTGCAAATAGACAAATTTTAAGGGGAAAATTGCAAAATTTAGATTTAGTTAATATTTGACGTGTATGTTGAGAATGACTAAAAATTGAGATTTCACCTTGTTAAACTCTTCAAATAATAGGCAAATGAAATTAAAAATTATTTCTTGACACGCTAACATAGTATCGAGTAAAATTGATTTTTAAATCCATTTGACCATTATTTAATAGGGGTTACCTTCATGAAACTTGACTTTTTAGCCATTAACAACATGCATATAAAATATTAGCCGATTTAAATTTTTTGAAATTTTCATGTGAAAATGATTCATTTCTATAGGTTTCCCTTTGCAAATCAACAAATTTTAAGAGGAAAATTGCAAATTTTAGATTTAGTTAATATTTGACGTGTATTTTGAAAATGGCTAAAAATTGAGGTTTCACCTTGTTAAACTCTTCAAATAATAGGCAAATGAAATTAAAAATTATTTCTTGACACGCTAACATAGTATCGAGTAAAATTAATTTATGAATCCATATGATCATTATTTACAGGGGTTACTATGATGAAACTTCACTTTTTATCCATTTCCAAATGAAAATAAGATATTAGCCGATTTGAAAAATTTCAAATTTTTATGTGAAAATGGTTAATTTCTATAGGTTAACCCCTTTGAAAATAGACAAATTTTGGGATGAAAATTGAAAATTTTGAAACTGGCTAATATTTGACGTGTATGTTGAGAATGGCTAAAAATTAAGGTTTCACCTTGTTAAACTCTTCAAATAATAGGGAAATGAAATTAAAACATATTTTTTGACACGCTAAAACAGTATCGAGTAATATTAATTTATAAATCCATATGATCATTATTTACAGGGGTTAATATGATGAAACTTCACTTTTTATCCATTTCCAAAATGAATATAAGATATTAGCCGATTTGAAAAAATTTCAAATTTTTATGTGAAAATGGTTAATTTCTATAGGTTAACCCCTTTGAAAATAGACAAATTTTGGGATGAAAATTGAAAATTTTGAAACAGGCTAATATTTGACGTGTATGTTGAGAATGGCTAAAAATTAAGGTTTCACCTTGTTAAACTCTTCAAATAATAGGGAAATGAAATTAAAACATATTTTTTGACACGCTAAAAAAGTATCGAGTAATATTAATTTATAAATCCATATGATCCTTATTTACAGGGGTTATCATGATGAAACTTGACTCTTTAGCCATATCCAACATGCATATAAAATATTAGCCGATTTGAAAATTTGAAAATTTTAATGTAAAAGTGGTTCATTTCTTTGAAAATAGATAAATTTTGGGATGAAAATTGAAAATGTTAAAATTTGCTAATATTTGACGTGTATGTTGAGAATGGCTAAAAATTGAGGTTTCATCATGTTAAGCCCTTCAAATAAAAGGGAAATGAAATTAAAAAATATTTCTTGACACGTTAAAATAGTATCGAGTAAAATTGATTTTTAAATCCATTTGACCATTATTTAATAGGGGTTACCTTCATGAAACTTGACTTTTTAGCCATTAATAACATGCATATAAAATATTAGCCGATTTAAATTTTTTGAAATTTTCATGTGAAAATGATTTATTTCTATAGGTTAACCCCTTTGCAAATCAACAAATTTTAAGAGGAAAATTGCAAATTTTAGATTTAGTTAATATTTGACGTGTATGTTGAGAATGACTAAAAATTGAGGTTTCACCTTGTTAAGCTCTTCAAATAATAGGCAAATGAAATTAAAAATTATTTCTTGACACGCTAACATAGTATCGAGTAAAATTAATTTATGAATCCATATGATCATTATTTACAGGGGTTACTATGATGAAACTTCACTTTTTATCCATTTTCAAAATGAATATAAGATATTAGCCGATTTGAAAAATTTCAAATTTTTATGTGAAAATGGTTAATTTCTATAGGTTAACCCCTTTGAAAATAGACAAATTTTGGGATGAAAATTGAAAATTTTGAAACTGGCTAATATTTGACGTGTATGTTGAGAATGGCTAAAAATTAAGGTTTCACCTTGTTAAACTCTTCAAATAATAGGGAAATGAAATTAAAACATATTTTTTGACACGCTAAAACAGTATTTAGTAAATTTAATTTTTAAATCTATTTGATCATTATTTTACAGAGGTTACCATGATGAAACTTGAGTGTTTAATTATTTCCAACATGCATATAAATATTAGCCGATTTGAATGTTGAATGTTTTGAGTATTGTTTCGTCAGCCGGCCCTAACAAGTATACTGTATATGAACTATGCAGCCCCGGATTTTCTAATCAACAAAGCTATATTTCCAAGCATTAGGATCCATGAAAGACAGAATAGTTGTCAAAACTGGGAAAGGAATCAACATGCAGTCTTAACATTTTTTGTTTCTTTATTCAACATGAACTTTGGACAGCTCAACTCAATTATCAACAATCCGAACGATTTCCGGGGCACGTTGATGTGGCCGATCAATCATGGCAGAAGAAAACACCTCACCCTTCAACTTCCAGATTTGAATGCCATGGATCGTTCAATGTCATGGCTCTACTGCTCTCTCTATATAAGAACAGATCATATCAACCAATACTTCATCATCCACACTCAACAAACCAGCAAGCTCACAAAATGGCTTTGAACAACAAGTTCATTCTCCTGGCTTCCATCTTTATATTGGGAGGAGCTCTAGTTTCTGAGGCCACGGCACGATATACCCTTCCTGAAGCTTCCATACGCCTAAGGCATGAGCAGTGGATGACTCGTTATGGCCGAGTCTACAATAGTCCTAGCGAAAAGGAGACTCGCTACCAGATCTTCAAACGCAACGTAGCCTTCATCGACTCTTCCAATGCTGATGGAAACAAGTCTTACAAGCTTGGAGTCAATCAGTTCGCTGATTTGACTAACGAGGAGTTCAAAGGCTCTAGGAACGGGTTCAAGGGACACATGTGCTCTCCGCAACATGGACCTTTCAGGTACGAAAATGTGAGTGCGGTCCCAACGACCATGGACTGGAGGAAGAAGGGAGCAGTCACTCCTATCAAAGACCAGGGTCAATGCGGAAGCTGCTGGGCATTTTCGGCCGTGGGAGCCATGGAAGGAATCCACCAGCTCAGTACTGGTAAATTGGTGTCCCTTTCGGAGCAGGAATTGGTCGACTGCGACACCAAGGGAGAGGACCAAGGATGCAGCGGTGGCTTGATGGATGATGCGTTCAAGTTCATCATTCAAAACAAGGGATTGACTAGCGAGACCAACTACCCTTATGACGCTGCTGATGGAACCTGTAATGCCAACAAAGAAGGCAGCAGTGCAGCCAAGATTACGGGGTACGAAGATGTGCCAGCCAACAACGAGGCCGCATTGATGAAAGCTGTAGCAAGCCAACCAATTTCAGTCGCCATTGATGCAGGGGATTCCTCGTTCCAATTCTACTCGAGCGGGATTTTCACCGGAGAATGTGGGACCGAACTAGACCATGGAGTGACGGCAGTTGGGTACGGAGAGAGCGGTGGGAAGAAGTACTGGTTGGTGAAAAACTCGTGGGGAGCACAGTGGGGAGAAGCTGGATACATTAGGATGCAGAAAGATGTTACCGCTAAAGAAGGTCTCTGCGGAATTGCCATGCAAGCTTCCTATCCCACTGCCTAAGCCGAAACTAAAAAGCCACCAGTGGATGCAAAAATATATATGTTTGTAAGATAACATTATGTAAAGTTTGAACTGTATTGTAAACCATAGTAGTGTTGTTCATCACTATTCCCTTAGGTGGCTCTGGGTGGTAGCCTATATGCCTAATTTCCTTCAAAAGTTATATATCCTGTAAACATTTGTGTATTGAAGTAAGTAAAGATTTGCAAATTAGTTATCTGGATGGTGATATTTTATTTTATGATCATCTGTACTGAGTCTTATAAGTCGTATTTGGAACATGATAAGTTACAGTATAGTGCATTGTGATGTTGAGAGAGCATGATGCCTGCCTAAACCTTGTAATGGCTTGCGTGACTGATGTCTGTCTTGTTCTGGACCCAGGAACATGTTTTGATGTCAGAAGAAAGCTATTGTAGGGCAGAGTAGTACTTAAAAACAGTCGTGAAGTGGTCCATGTAGAGAGTTTCAGACCAGCAGGTTAGAAATTTTAAGAAACTGCAAGTACGTACCATTAATTGTTAGGGGAAGATGATCATTTGGTGATGCAGCTGCAGGATCTTGTTTCGTACACGAGACGACCACTGCTGTGGATCAGTCCTTTTGTATCTCTTAGCTAGCTAGCTACCTGCAATACAGGCAGTTAGCTATCAACGCTATGCAGTTGATAGTTAGGCATCAGTCATGCTTGTTTGTTTTGGTACATTTGGCTTGATCATATATATGATTTTCAACAATGTTAGACGGTCGGCAATAACTATATTCTTCACAGGGGAGAATGATTGGGATGCCACGTTAACACTTAACGGAAATAATAGATATATAAATTAGACAGAAGTACCACAACGTTAAGTTCTAACAAGTAAGGTACCATTTGGTTACAAATTATAAGTGTGGTACTAAAATATACAATTTTAATAGGTAATTCAGGTACCAAAAAATTAACAAGTCCAGGTTCGAACAGTAACTCTCAAACGCCAAATTTATACGATTTAATAAGAAATTTTTGGCATAAAACAGGGAGATCTTTTTTCAAAAATAACTGGACCTGTCTGATGTAAATCCGAAAAT
Organism: Linum usitatissimum; assembly: GCA_030674075.2. NCBI lineage: Eukaryota > Viridiplantae > Streptophyta > Magnoliopsida > Malpighiales > Linaceae > Linum > Linum usitatissimum. Next base: position 4,205,732 of record JAUJYP020000285.1, on the reverse strand, counting down.
TTTATAGGTCCGACCGGAGGTTTTAACAGGACGGTTAAAAAACACTGACAAAAATCTAATAACACAAATTTAATAATATAACAACACATAAACGAGTCACGTGCTGACAGCTGGCTGATTAATTATTTAAAGAGCACGAATGGCAGTCCTAAGATTTTTCCTCCTCTAGACCTGCTTTTCTTCTTTCATTTTCCCATTGCCGCCTTTCATGGCTTCCAAACCGGCGGTCAAAGTCCTCGACGTTCTCAAAGTTACACCGGAACCGGCGCCGTCCACTCCATTCTCCCTCCCTCTAACCTTCTTCGACACTCTGTGGATTAAATTCCCTCCGGTTGAGCGCATCTTTCTCTACCAAGTCCCAAATCTATCCCCCGACTTATTCCGATCACAACTCATTCCAAAACTCTGTCGATCTCTGTCCCTCACTCTCCACTACTTCCTCCCTCTCGCCGGCAGCATCACTTGGCCTACTTACGACGTCGACGACGCCATCCTCCCGATCGTCCTCTACACCCCTGGAGATGCCGTCTTCCAAAGTGTCGCCGAGTCAACTGACAACTTTGACCGTATCGCCAGCGACGAAGTTCGCCAAGCTTCCGATTCACTTGCTTACATACCGTAGTTTCCCGTCACCGATTCGGCCGCGACGATTCTGTCTCTGCAGATCACTCTGTTCACCGGTCGTGCATTCTGCATCGGCTTATCTACTCACCACAGCATTCTCGACGGCAAAACGCAAGCTATGTTCGGAAAAGCATGAGCTCATACTTGCAGGCAGATCGGAGACGATGAAAAAACCGAATTATTTGCTTCTCCCCTGCCGGAGACACTCACTCCGGTCTACGATCGGATGCGATTCATGAATTCAGATGACATTGCGTTGGAGTACTGGAACAATTGGTTCCAACTCCGGCAGCAGCTTCCAGGTATGGATCCGAATCCAAATCCTAGAAGCTTGGAGCTTCTATGGAGTTTGGTAGACAGCGAATCGAAACGATTGCGATCGGCATTCCACTTCTCCAGAGAGAGAATCGACAAATTGAAGGAAGCATTGATCCCCAAAATAGAAAATCCTAATTACTTATCCAGCTTCGTAATCACTCTGGCTTACACGGCAGCTTGCATCGTGAAAACGGAACTGAGAGGCGAGTCGGCTACGATCCAGCTAGCGTTCACTGCAGGTTTCAGATCCCGATTGGATCCTCCGGTTCCGGATAATTTCTTCGGCAACTGCGTGTCCCCGTTCGAAGTGGTCCTGCGTGCGGCGGAGGCGGTGGACGAAGACGGCGGCATGGCATACGCGGCGGGGAAGATCATAGAGACGATCAAGGTGTTGGAGCGAGGAGTTATGGTGGGACCGAAGGAGAGGCTTGCCAATTTTCTGTTTACGGGAAAACCGGAATTTGCGGTCGGAGTGTCAGGGTGGCCAGGCTGGGGATGTATGGAGTGGATTTCGGGTACGGAAGGAAATGGATGTATTCTCTGCTGCATTCAGCGGAGAAAGTGAATGAGAATAGTAGTGTTTGGTATTATCTGTCAATAATTTAAAAATTAAGTTACTTGCCGGCGGGAAGCAACCTGTCTTAATATTTCTAGTAACAACTCAAAGCACCAAAAACATGTCTGCCTCCTGAGTTTTATTCGACGTAAAACAGCAACCTGGCCAGTAACACAATATCCGGGGGAAAAAGATTTAGCCAGTGCTTCTCAATGGCGCCCTAATACTGGAAAAATATGTTTTCTTCGGCCTCGTTTATTACTCGAAATTTTTATTGCCAATGAATCGGATTTTCCAACCTCTAACTTCCTGCGCAAAAAGTCCTTAAGCAGACTTTGTCACCTCATGAATAGCGTTTGCCAAGTATCGGACATTGCCTGTCGTCACCCCAGCCATACTGCAATACAAAATTACTCACCCGGTGTTAAAAGGTATGCAGACCAGGACGATTAAGATCCCACACAAGCATCGACCATTGGAGAGAACTGAAAACAAACCTGATTCGACCATTTCGTGTCATGTAGATGTGGAACTCCTTCGTCAAACGATCGACCTGTTCTGGTGACATTCCACTGTAGCAGAACATCCCGATCTGGTTCAAAATGTCGAGGATCCATCCATTAGGTATAGTAGTGGTGCAATAAACGAGTTGAAGTTGGTATATCTACAGCCTACAGGGACGGTATGAAGTTCCAAGAGAACAACAAATCTATAGCATCCTCTTCATTTACCTGCTCAGTGATGTGCTTCCATGACAACGGTGACCCCAAGTTTTCAAGGTTTTCTCTGAGAGCATTCCTCATTCCAATGATGCGGTCAGCCATTACCTAATGGGAAAAATGGTTTGTCAGCTCGGTTGTTCTATTAACAATATAAGAAAAATTGCAAAACAACAGACTGTCCTCTTGGAGGACTTGGAAATATGCAGGAATCATTCCCTTCTCCAAGAAGTTCATAGTATGGTTTTTGTGTAATGATATAGACATGAATGAGAGCTTAGTGGTCTTATAAGAAGCGACCTCTCTCCATGTATAGAGACTAAGCAAGGATAGGTATTTGGGAATGAACGTTACCTGAACTTCCTTGAGCCATAATTTCTTAAGCTCCGGATCTCCAAGGATTGTTGAAACAATTAGGGCACCATGAACAGGCGGATTGCTGTACATCGGCCTTGCAATCATCTGCAACTGACTTTTTACTGCCACAGCTTGTTTCTCGTTTTCACACAGGATACTGTTCGTCAACAATTTACACAATGAACCTTCAGATGGTAAAACAATTCAACGGAGGAAAGTTTATCTGATGTCGTATTGCCTATTGGTTGAAGTGGGAATACAAAAGTTGAAATGTGACACGGGCCAACTAATTGGCAGGGGCCGGACCCTAGCTTTCTGTAAGATAACTTCAGATTACTCTTTGGATTTCTTAATGTTAACGTTTAAAAAATCTTACCTGAGACATCCTACCCTCTGACCATAAAGCCCCATGTTTTTGGCATATGATTGAGAAATGCCAATATGATGACCATCCTCAAGGAAGATCCTGATAGACTTTGCATCTCTTTCTGGATCACCACTGGCAAAGCCTTGATATGCCATATCAAAGAAGGGGAAATGACCTTTTTCCTGAAAGTTAAATAATCATGAAGAGGTTAGAGACATGCAAGCAAAACAAGCTAGCAATCTATCAACATGAAATAGGGGATTCCTATTGCTTTCATAAGCATATGGGATTGGATAAGTACCTTGATTACATGCGAGATCTCTCTCCATTGTTCTTCTGAAGGATCAACCCCGGTAGGATTGTGAGCACAAGCATGAAGCAAAAAGAACGAGCCATTTGGAGCATTCTACAAGACGATTATGAAATGAATACAGGAAAAGGAAACTGAGACATACACATAATTAAGGACAGCTAAAATTAAGTGATCAGAGTAACATGCATGGATCAATCATGACCAATTGAATGATTCGACCAAAGTTACATCTAGCATACCTTAATATCATCCATCAGCGAAGCAAAATCTAATCCCCTGGACTCAGCATGGTAATAGTGATAAGTCCTCTCAGGCACATGAGCATCCCTCCAAATGTTGTGGTGGCTGTTAACGTAAAAATGTTAAGAACCTGCGCAAATCTATCGGTTAAAAAATGTCCCAAGTTCTACAGAATCTCACTTTGACCATGTCGGAACAGGAATGTAGATTTGAGAGTCTGGACGGAAGCGCTTCTGGAATTCCGCAAAAAGCCTACATGCGCCAGTCCCGGATAGAGCTTGAACTGCAGCAACCCTTTTGTCTTTAAGAAACTCAGAATTCTCCCCATAAGCAAGCTTCAGTGTTTCATCCACCATATTCACGCTACCGCCCATGGGAAGATACTCCCTGCCCCAGGACAAAAAGAAGTATAACCAAGAGGAATTCATAATAAAATAACAAACAGGAAGGAGTAGGATATATACAATAGAAAGTAAGTAAAGGAAACAGTGAAGTTTATTTTAAGCTTAGTAGTCAATTGCACCAACGTGATCGTGTAATACATCGTTGAAATTGGAAAAAGAAAGAAAAACAAGGCAGTCGCCTGAGAATATAACTCATTCCTAGTGCTATCTTGATAAATCTCAGAAACGGAGAATTATATACACTATTCAGTTTCTGTTGACGTTATTGGGGCAAATAAGATCAGTTGTAAACCATAGCACACTGGAAATATACAAATTTTGAATAACGAGAGATGAACGCCTCTCACATGTTCAAGTTACCGGCGATCCTCCGCTCCGCTTCTCTGACGCAGTCCAAAACCACCGGTTTCCCATTATCATCACGGTACGCACCCTAAATTCAAACATCAAATCCACCGAACTAAACAGATCAAACCTAAGAACGCCAATTCAAACGATTGATGAACAAAAACTCGCAATTCAAAACTCAAATACCAAAAGCATCGCACATTCTCAGGTCACCATCATCAAACGATAAGATCTTCGAGTTTTACGGAAATGTAATACAGAAAATAAGCAAACACTCACAACTCCGACATTGACTTTATCCGGACTGGTATCAGCGAGGAAGGCTTCCGTGACGCCGAGAATCGGATCCTTGGGAGCAGGCTCCACGCTCTGCCACCACGACGACATAGCTCGGCTAGCTCCGACGCCAGCTGTCCACCCCTTCTGCTGAGTCAACCGCGAAGACAACGCATGCCTGAGCGCCATAGCTCCGTAGAATCCAATCCGTCTCGAGTTCCGCCTCAAAGGTAGGCGTTAAGAACGATGAGTCCAACGAGGCGCAGCTGTAGCTAGTAAGGTAGAGAGAAATGAAACGGGAACGGGGCAAAAAGATGACCGGCCTGGTATTTATTTGGCAGCCGAATGCAGCCTCGAAGTGTGTGAGACGCTGAGTGGAGGAATCCCGTTTTGACAAGTAAAGAGCTGGAGATTACCATTTTAGCCTTGAACAGTTCTGGTGGTTTCTGCTGGGACTGGTTGGCTGGATCCGGATGCATGGTGACGTTGTTGATATCGATTGGTCTCGTAGCCATTCTATATCTTATCGTTGAGCGGGGAGTCAAGGTCTTTGTGCTAGTAACGCTTCTGTGGCACCTAAACTTGAACATGTGCCGTCTCATGTGGCACAATTAACACGCTATATACACGAAAGTACCACATCTGGATTTATTTAAAATAATAAAATACACTAATCATTGATGTTGACCCTTATAATATTCCATCGATGGTTGACTTTCTCCTTGACTGTGACCCCGGAGCTAGCTAGCTGGCTATCACAGTGATGGAAAAACCAATCAAAATGAGAAACAGACAAACAGTTCGTAACAAAACCAATGAAGTGTGTATGTTGATTCATGTGTCGGAAAACCAAACTAAACTAAACTACCAGCTCTTGACTGATTTGAGAATTGGGAGACCAGCATAATACAGTCAGCTTCAGGAAACCAATCCAACTGCCGAGAGATCGTTAATTGTTAAGAGCTTTGATTTTTCATGACGAAACCGAGGGTAAACTTAGTGAAAATGTAAAATAATTTAGACTTCCATGTGTGAGAAGAATCTTCTCTAGTTCATGAGAGAAACCCACTGCTCGGTGATGTGTACCTTTTTTCAACAAAGTGTTTGGATATTGCAGGCACTCGGAGCTGGATGATAATGGAGGCACGAGTTAAGTTGGCTATAAACACCACATTGGGGAAAAGGAGTAAACAGAAGAGGGGAAAGGAGTATAAAATGAAAGCTGTGTGCAATGTACTACCTGGATGAAGTTATCAGCACTCTTGAGTCCCTGGCTGATGACTCCGATCAACAATAATTGTTAACTTCCCGACATAACGACTTTGAAATTCCAATTCTTTTTGGAGGCAGGTTGTTTCAGTTTTGAGCAGGTTATACCTTTGAATTAGCAGTTCAGGATCTTGTACGGAGCGAGAAAGAGCTCTTATTTGCAGCTTCATGTATTGTGTTTGTTGATTCCTGATTTCATGAAAGGATTTCAGAATTCTGTGGAAGAGAGAACTTTGTATACAGTTCGACGAAAGCTAAGAAGTACAGCATTCCTCCTTGAAATCTGAGAAATACAGTCGATTCATTATCTCTGCAGTGAATTACTTCAAGAATGTCTCAGCAACGTATCTGCAGATATACCTCACCGGCGAGAAAGGCTTCGAAAGCCTGGAAACCTGAGTATAAATAAGGCCGCTAGGCCAACTCTAAAACCATCTTTGTGCTTGGGGCAATGATTGACTCATGGCCTGTCAGTGTCAAAAAGCGTTTGCGTTATTTATCTCTTGCTTAACAGTCATGTTATGAAAGGTCTTCGTTCATCAGCTCAGCCTCACAGTCTCCCAGTTGAACCTAGAAGGCTGGATTGTTAGAATGAAAGTCCTGCTTCACTGGATGTGTCCGAAATGTCTTGTATATTTACAAGAGCCTGCTCGGTATTTTTGTTAGATTAAATAGTTCGTTCTAGCATGTAACCCTCTCTAATAAGTGCAAAATGGCTACAGTCCTGAGGCTAAGTGTTCACATCAGTCGGCATTTTGTACTCTCTAACTGGAGAATTAAAGAGCATCTCATTGGACTTGAGACTACAGTTCATTGTAGTACCAAATCTGCTGTTCGATACGAGTTTCAAACTCAGTGAGGTGGAAGTTTAGAATTCTCCTACATGAATTAGATAGTTACTGGAGAAATGGTTATAGTATGTATATTTTCCCTGCTTTGTTTCTTTGTCTATCATGAAATCAGTGATGACGGAGTATGGATCGTCTCGAGTTTTTCGACTCCTGAGCTGTACACTATTTGGCTAAGATCAAGTGTAGTATTTGTTTTTATCAATTTGATATCTGATATGTGAGCCACTTAGGCGGAGTTTCCCGCTACTAGAGCTTGCTCTAGGGGAGACTCGCATGTCGCCCATACGTTGCACTGCTGTAAGGGCCTGGCGCACCCCACTAACTATCCAGTTTAAACATTTAGCTAGTTTTATCTGATTACGAATCCATTTGAATCGTATGATTCCAGAATATCAACTCTTATTGTTCCAGAATGACAACAGCTTGGTAGTTTTGAGCTGCATATATCTTACCAATTCTTTGAGCAGAACAAATCAGAGTCTGAAATTCAGCTGAAGCTTTTTCATCACAATAGATAGATATCTTGTTTTCAGCTTATTAAATTACTAAACTCTAGAGAGCAGCCTAGCTTAAAGGGCCGTTGGATGGTGGTGTCCGAATCGGCGGGCCGTTGATGGAAGGTGGGATCCGAATCGGCGGGCCGTTGGACGGTGGGGTCCGGATCGGCGGGCCGTTAGACGGTGGGGTCCGGATCGGCGGGCCGTCGATGGACGGTGGCGTCCGGATCGGCGGGCCGTCGATGGACGGTGGCGTCCTGATCGGCGGGCCGTCGATGGACGGTGGCGTCCTGATCGGCGGGCCGTCGATGGACGGTGGCGTCCTGATCGGTGGCCCGTGGATGGAAGGCGGGGTCCGGATCGGCGGGCCGTCGATGGAAGGCGGGGTCCGGATCGGCGGGCCGTCGATGGAAGGCGGGGTCCTCCTGATCGGCGGGCCGTTGATGGACGGTGGAGTCAGGATCGCGGGCCATTGATGGAAGGTGGCGTCTTGATCGGCGGGCCGCTTGCATACTGAGCAGGATCAAGAACAACTTTAACTCCTCCGAACTCTTGTTCGTTGGGACGAGCAACGTACGACACAACAACATGAGTTTGAAATGCAGTCACCCATAGCACCAAAACAAGGACGCAATGCGTAATAATATTCGACATCTTCACAACTTGAAACCAAATATAAGATGAGTGAGTTACTATGGGAGCAATGGATGGCCTTGCTCCAATCCTACTTGTTATATAGCAACTGAGAAAGTAGAGTTTAAGCAGCACAGTCCAAAATCTCCTCTGCATGAATTCCACGTTCACTAAGCCAAGCTTCCAAATGCATGAATTCTTCTGAACACAGTAACAACCTTCTGATGAAACCCCAACGGCTATCATCTTTATCAACAACAGGACAACAACTGCGTTGGTCAAGGAATACAGCTATCCTTTTTCCATTTTGAGAAACTTTCTGTTGAGGGATTCTGCTCTTTAAGAAAGTAGAGAAGCTTCATACATTTGAACTTCCAGTGCAATGCTATAATCCTGCATTTCCACTTTACACTGCATTGCTCATATATATTGCTAGCTACCTTACCTCTTAATTGGGGTCTTATATCTTCCGAAGTTATTTCGGAGCAAACACTTGTAACAATTTGAAGTTTGTGTCATGTAGCTAGCTAACCGAAGATAAAAGAATCCAAACTTGTGTTTAATGCTTTAACAGTTCTACAGCTTCTAGCCCCTTTAGTTCAAAGCCTGAATTGAAGATCTAAATGCAGAATCCCCCAACCTTAGCAGTATTTTTCACCCATTCGAAGTTTAACACAAAGATCAATGTCTCTGGGTTGGAGGGGAGGAGCTAGTTATGTTTCCTAGACAATTGAAACATCATCGCCAATGGTTGGGGGCCTTTGAAGAATATGACTGTTGAACTCAGCTTCCTTCCACTGTTCCAAATGTTGATTGCATCGGCTGTGCCCGTCGCATATGTTTCCAATACTATCCGGTTAAGTTTGACTGCGAAGAAACGCCTGGAGTTCCGTCATTTGGGAAAATGCTTGATTTGGTGCTACTGTGAGTGGGTGCAGCTTGGAGCTTCAGGGCGGGGAATATTCTTCCTGCTTGTATACCTGGAATTTATTTACAGCTGGGGAAAATCTGTTCAGATTATACAGCTTTTCATTGCAACGCTATAATCTTGTTTTTAAGCAGAGACAGATATTCTGCGTACTATAATCCTTCATTTGAACTTTCATTGCAACGCTATAATCTTGCATTTGAAGGTTCAGACCAAACATATACAATATGAACTGCTGCTCCGTTGTGCCGATTCTTACCTTCGATACGAAATCCATATGAAATGCAACGCATGATATCCAATCGCAATACCGAAGGATTGGCTTAAAAGGAGCCTCTAGCATTCTACTTCGCCGAAAATACAAAGGTTCGTTCATCTCCTGGTCACACTGCATCGTATAAAAGCAACGACTTCTCTTCGCGTACTATTGTTTCACCTTTTCAAGTTTCCAGCAAACTGACCAGTGGAAGAAAGATACTCGGAAAGTATACAGAGAAGGCAAATCTGAATGGGGTAAACAACATTGCTACTTCAGGCACACAGAGATGGATGATTAATGATAATGAAGGCACGAGTTACGTTGGCTATACATACCACATTGGGGAAAAAGAGTAAGCAGAACAGGGGAAGTGAGTACAAAATGAAAGCTGTGTGCAACCTAGCAACATACTTACCTGGACGGGGTCAATGGCTGATCAAGAAGAGTCATGGCCTAGATCAGTGACCTCCATTGCACATATTGGAGGGGTGCTGTTCTAAGGTCTTCCCATAGAGGAAGAGCCTACGTCATAATTTGTTCCTGAGGGGGCCTGCGTTCGCGCGGCCCCTGCCCAATTCCTTAGTTAAACTTGTTTGTTTGTGAGTTAGAAAATGATTCGTAGCATAAATTTCTGCATCGAAACTTGCTACACGTAGAAGAAATTTATTTCTGGTTATGCTAATGTTGCTCAAAGTGGCTGTAACCTCCTATTCCTGTATCCATGTCCTGGGTTTTTGGTGGACAGGAGCTTAGTAATGCTTCCAAGATTTTAAGGGACTTCGATGCACGTGATTGTTGAACTCAGCTTCACTGGATTCCCCTGACTTCCGATTGGTGAAGAATGGAAGATGCAGAATTGTTTTTCAGTTCGTTGAAGGTTTTCTTCAAAGTTCTTAATGATAGCAATAGCAATGGTGGGATGTAAAGTGATTGCTCTCTATCAATGGTGACTCAGTTACCAACTTGTTGATATATATCCTTTCCAGTTCTTTTGAAACACAAATGACAGTGAAGCCATGTAACTGACTAGAAAAAAAACCAGTTGCAGACAGTACTGTTAGCTTTTCTGCAAAAGTTCCATGACTCCTTCAAACAGAACAGCAATCAGAAGCTGGATTTCTGTACCACATCGGAGAAGAAGAATCTTATGAAATGAGCTCTGGGCTGCATGTGCAGTCCAACCCCATTTCAACTGTTGATTTAATGGGCTGAACTTGACTTGAGTCGATCTCTGTTTTGCTCGACAGGTTTGGTTAGAAACTCCGCTGGTTTGGTTCACCGCTATCCTCTCTACCTGCAATTGCTCAGAGCCTTCTAAGTTCTAACGCAAACATGTGAAGACGGCAGTTACAGAGGTTCGTTATTCAATTCGATTTCATTCTGCTCTATTCTCTTCACTCTCCAGTTACTACATCACCATTCCGTGCTTGAATATCACTTGTGGTTCGTAGCTCTTAGACCGCTGAAGAAGAAAAAGCCATGGAGCCGCCGCATCAGCACAACCCAGAAGAACCGGCCTCTTGGGATGATCTTTGCAGTATCAATTTGGTACCTTCAGAGTTGGTTTTCAAGTTCAGAAAGGAAATTGAAGGGATTCGAATTGGTGTCAATCTCGAGGTATGGCTATCCTGTTTGCTTTTTCTTATCAAACACATTTGAATTTGCAACGACTACTGGGTTTTTTTCCTGGTCGCAAATGAATATAAGAAGCTTGATTGTTTTTCAAAGTCTGCAATCCCCTGTTGAATATTATAAGCCAAATAGCACTTGATTACACTGAATCTTTGCTTCGCAGCATCAATGGTTGATACGACTCCCTATGAAACTTCGTAGGATTCTCTCTCTGGGATGCAGTAGTAGGATTAATGATCAAAATGTTGGAACACTTGATGTATGAAGTTAAACATTGGAGATATTCTTTCAGTATCGGAACCCTTCATTCGAAAGTCGTGTTATCGAGTCTATCTTCGCAGACACGCTACGTTATGTTAGTTGATTATATGTGATCTATGCAGATTGTAAATTCTTAAATCTAAACTCCATTTTTTGCATTCAGTTCTACAACGCTCCGGTCAATGATGTTCAGACGAAGCTCGTTCTGAAGCCATTGTCATCAGAACGGAACTGGAAGTTCATATGCGAGCCTATACGCCAGGAAGTGCGTGTTCAGTCCAAAAAGCTTCCGTTGAACAGATTCCTAAACGTACAGGTTTTGTAAGATTCGTCTATGACCTTGTTTCTAATTTTCAATTTGATGTTACTAGTTTATCAAAGTTGTGGAACTCTTTCATGGTACAGGTAGGCATAGGGCATAGTTTCAAGCTGAATGCACTTTCTTGGCAGTGGAAACTTAACACTTGCATGGGCGGTGACGATATATCTCGAATACGGAACAAGACAACCCTCTGTTGTTGCCCCGGTCTAGATTTTCGGTTTGGGTGGCGAGCAGACTTTGTACTCCCTGAATTTAACGGGCAAGTACCTCCTGCATCTTTTCACTTTGATGCATCATTTTTTTACATTTGGATGTTAACCTGGAATGGGAAAACATGGTTGTTCTGGACAGGGCTTTGGCGAAAGACGAGCCATTGTTCAACATGAAGACTGGACGACTGGATGCTTCGTTGGACAGGATTGAGACTATCATAACTCAGATATCATGATTGGCTTTGTAACATACGGATGCCGCTATCTTTGTAATAAACGTTCTCACCTGTTGAAGGAAAGAATGTTAGGGTCGTAACTTGTCCATATTCAATTGTTAAGCATTCCAATTATGCAGGACATGGGGAGGAAGGTGGAGGGTAGTAACTTGTATTCAATCCCCGAATAGGATAGGAGATTTTCGGAGCAAGGCTCTGTACTGTTCCTCTGAGAGAATGTAATTGCTTACCTGTTCATTGATTACTAATTTTTCCGACGATGGACCAAATTATAGTAAAATGATGATCCAAAGAGCCTGAAAATAGTTATAGTAAGTTGTTTCTCCGTACATGTCACATTAAGCGTTCGCAGAAACATGTCCTTGCCGAAACATCGCATAGGGAATCTCACCAATCAGAAGGCTTCAAATTCGTGTAATGTTACTAGAAACCATTCGAGTCCTAACTACTGTCCGTTTAGATTTATGCTGGGAAGAATTGATGGTCTTCCTAGGGTTAGGAAGATACTCTTGCTATATCTCACCTTAAGCCTCCATTTAGATTTATCCGATTGAACACCCCGCAAGTGTCGATATGACATGAGTCGGTTACGAATAGGATTGAGACATAAGAAGAACGTGTACACATTGACCAGCTTGTTAAAGTATTTGAAGTATCAATCGACAGTTCTTTTGTCAACTGTATAAACTGATCAGACAAAATAAAGATTAGATAAGAGTAAATGAATAATTACAAGGGCTGAAGAACCAATACTATCGTCACCAGAATCAGACAGAGTTAGGAATCACAGAAACGTGGCCTTGCTGAAAACATCACATAGAGAATCTCACCAATCAGAGAGCTTCAAATTCGTCTAATATGGCTAATGCCTAATTTCCCCCCACCTTATATGAATCAAAGATAAACCCCCCAACAATAACATTTATCACATTGGATAATCTCTTTTCAAATAACCAACATATGAACCGTCTAAGTGGAGTTGCTACTTCTGCAGCTGGTTTCGTGTTTTGGTACGCAATCCAGCTTGCGGAAGGGCAGGCCGGGGACATGTTCTCATCGCCGCCCTCAGAGGGTGCGTTCAAGCTGAGTTCCCAGTTCAATCCGACAATGGCGATCTTGATGGTCGTTCTGGTGGCGGCTTTCTTCTTTGTGGGGTTCTTCTCAATCTACCTCCGTCGATCCTACATGGGACGGAGGTTGTTCGGCGAGGACTTCCATTTGGACCACTTCACAGCGGGGCGGTGGTCCGTAAGCGAGCCGCAGGGGTTGGACTCGGAGGTCATCAGCACGTTCCCGACTTTTGTGTACTCGTCGGTCAAGGACTTGAAGATTGGGAAAGGCGGGATGGAATGTGCGGTGTGTTTGTGCGAGTTCGAGGACCATGAAACGCTGCGTTTGATTCCTAAATGCAGCCATGTTTTCCACTCTGATTGCATCGATGCTTGGCTTGTGTCTCACGTTACCTGCCCTGTCTGTCGGGCCAATTTGTCCCCGGCCTTGCCCGAGTTGTCGTTCTTTTCGTTCCGAGGTTTGGACCGGGAATCACACCCGACCGAACCGAGTTATAATTGGAGTGGTACGGTTGATGACAGTGTGGATACCGACCCGAGTGATCAATTGCCTCAGATTTTGGCTCAGATTAGTAGCCAGGAAGAGAGCAAGGTAGACGTCGTTGCAACACAGGTACACGGGTCGATTGGTTCACACTCCCGCACCCGTTCGAATGGGTGGAGTTTTAGGCAATTATTTCCAAGGTCACACTCAACGGGTCACTCATTGATTCAATTGGAAGAAGATCCTGAGCGGTTCACTTTAAGACTGTCAGAAGATGTAAGAAACCAATTGATGAGCACCCAATTGACTCGAGCAAAGAGTTGCGGCATTGTGTTCACTAGAGCGAGGAGTGGGCGGAGAGGGTTCAGGAGTGAAGGTGGTGGTGGCGACGGAGGAGGAAATTGGCGTAAGGGCAAAACTTCGAACAGCTATGAACGGTTGGACCTTGATTCAGAAGATCGGTTCGGTAAGAAGGGTTCAACGGTTGGACTTCCACCTCTTCCTCCAAAAAATTGTTTGGGTTCCGATTCCAGTTCGAGCCGTGCAGTTGGGAAGAGGGGTTTAACCGGCCTCGGTACAAACGAGGACTCTAGTGGGAGTTTACCAAGAAGGTCCTCGAGGTCGGTAAGATCGTCATTTGACCGATTCTTGCTCGGATTGGATACGAGTTACGGTAGTAGTAGCAGTAACAACCAAAAACCGGTTGGTGAACGGTCATTCGATCGACTAACAGACAATAACCATGTTTAGATGAAATTAACCATCGTTGGCTATTGAGTTCTGTGATAGTCGAGTAGTAGTACTTCATGGCTGCTCTTCGTCTTTCAACAATGGTGAATCGTTATTTTTTTGTAAATAATTGTTGTCATAGCCGTGACTGAAACCTGTGATCTTCTTCATTATGAACCCGAGTTAGTGACAAAATTATGTTGGATGTATGAAGTTCATGTTTGTCCAGTCCTTCGGCCGGTATTCGAGAAGCATGGGAGACAATCTACCTGGGAAACAAGTAACAACCAGGGAGGACGGACATCTCTAGACTGAAGGTAGTTGAATATCGCATTGCTAAATACTTTTAGCTAAGATCAAATGTAGTATCTGTTCTTATCAGTTTAATATCTGATATGTGAGCCATTGGCTCACACAATATTAAATTTATTTTTATAGGGGAGTTTCTCATTGTTAGAGCTTGGTCTAGGGGATTCTCACATGTCGCCCATTTGAAGCTCTCTGATTGGCTCACACTACTGCAAGGGCCTGGCGCACCCCACCAATAATCAGTCTCTAATTATTCCTTAGCTGGTTGTGATCTGTGCAGAGCAACCCAACATTGATGCATCTCAGTATCTGGTTTGTATCGCAACGGTCATATGCATCAAATTGTAATGAACTTGCTAAGTGCCTACAAAATGCGAGCCATTCCGAAGTCTGAGATTAATTTGGTCTTGGAATATGAATATCGGAGATGCTAGGGCATGAGTTCAGCTTCCACATATCTTTGAAAAAACACATCTGTAATCCAAAGTTGAGCTGCTGGGGTGTTATGGCAACTGAATCATTTTTGGATCTGAAATTATTAAGACATAGAAGGCATGGGGAAGCCACAAGCACAAAATCTTATTCAGCATCAGAAGGGGTTATTGCTGCTTCCTCCTTGACCAACTAAGTCTAATGAAGTAAAGCTACAGAAGACCAGTTTGGAAATGGCTAGACAATAATGTGCTTTGCATCATATTCATAGGCATTTCATACATGTGTTACAGTATGGCACATCAGAAGAACAAAGAATGCAGCACATTACTGGCAGAAAACAAAGTGACTGAATGAGCACGTACATGAGCTCGATAGGTTACTGTCTTCAAAGGGTTTCCATCTAGATTGCAACTCAAAATTTGTAGGAAAGGGAAAGCTAGTGTGAGGAAAAGATCAAACTTCCAATCACAAAGCATAATAATAACTAGTAACTAATTGCAGCAAACGTGTAAGATCATAATAGATAAACTGCAAATTATCGAAAGAGCGGAAAGAAATAGATGGTTGGAACACCCTAAACCATCTATCTACTTTTAAAAGATTTTTTTAAAACCATCTAGCATTTGGAATTTAGAGGCATGTTCCAATATGTCTGAACAACTTATAATGAAGTTAAACCAAGTTGAAGTAAGGAAAGATGAAGGACAATTACATAAGAGGTTGATGAAATGGGATCTTTTACCTGTTTCAAATCTCATGAGCTTAGAATCTATCATTTAAGTCATGTTTAGACGAGGGTGGATCAGTACCTTGTCTAGTGGGGGAGCATATTGGACTACGTGGAAGCGAGTGATTTTTTCGACGATCCGGCAAAGTGACATTTCCATGCGAGTACATGGTGTGGTACCGTCAGTACACTCGTCGGTGGACTTCGAGCCGTGGAATAGTACAGCAGTCTATCGTATGTACTCTAGCATCCCTCCAATTATTAGGTTTCCACATCATGCAACGATAATATGTTTTTTTGTCATTTTGCATATTGACGGGTTGGAGAACCTATTTGTTAGAGTAGGTTCACAGGAGTAACTCGGCCGAGAGGACACCGAGGTGGTTCGGCAGTGTTTGCGTTCCATGATGTACGCGAGCAGAGGCATGAGGCGTAGACTTGATGATCCGGGGCATCACCCACAGATGGCCCACACTGGACAGATTTACACGGCTTATAACCCGTATATCATTGAGCCACTGAGCCAGGCGGTTGTCCCCCCTACCAAACGTTCACGACGCTAGAGGCCCTACGAGGCATAGTTTGTTCCGCGGCCGTACATCCCCGACTTGTCTTCCTTTCGCGTCCAGCAGTACTATCCGACGACGCAATCGCAACCTTGTGACCATGCTTCTCAGTCACAACAGTGGTCCCAACCACCCCTTTCTCAGCAGTGGTCACAACAGCCCACCACATCACTGCAGTGGGTCCCCCAAATGGGTCATAATGGAGCTAGCACCTTACATGCAGTGAGCCGGTGAGACACAACACTCGGAGTCTCCATTTGAGACGATTACGCCCGAGGAGCAGATAGTCAAACAGGGCAATGAGGACACAACACATCGGAGGGATCGTCGACCTAGGTTGCAAACCAACTCTCGAAAGGTCATGTGCGATACCGGAGACCATTCCTTAGTAGCTCAATGGAGGGGGAGGTCGTAGATAGAGTATGTTTTGGGTGTCTCTAGACTTCTCATGTTATGATTGTTCATAAAAAAAATCTAGTAAGCCTACCAAACACAATATAACTACTGTAAGAACTCCAAATTAAGTAACACTGTGAAAACCCGCAAATCACATCAAAAGCCTCAACCGCATACCTGTAAAATGTTGATATGACCAAAGCACATATCGGCAGTAACCTAATCCCTTTAAACGCTCCGTTAATACTCTCAACCATATTCGTTGTCATTATCCCATGGCGCATGCCCCCAGCTCGACATCAACATATTTGCTCTACTTCTTTTGGTTTTCGAGGACCCAATTTGTTTTGCAGAATAAGCCACAACATATTCCCTCATCTAGCACATGCCACAACATATTCTTTCCACTCATTTGCAGGATTTCCAGTCATTCACAGCTGTCTGCAACTTTTGACCACGGGGCCACAGTTTTGGACCATGTGCAGTAACTTCTAGACAGATTTGTCGTTTTTACAATAAAATACAGCTTTTTGTCAGCTCTATCATTTACTCAGCTTTTGACAATTTTAATCCAATGTAATTAATTTACTACAACAATTTAGGATAAGTACAATTTATTAAAAATGACCATTTCTTTTATTCAACATTACATAACGAGTACATAAATATTACATAATTTAAAACCTTTTCTGCTTAAGCTTAAGTCTTGCATCCTTCAGTAAGACCATCTATATACCTATGCTTACACTTCATGATGTTTGCCCTCTCGACTGCCCATTCAGTACGAGCAGCTTCAATCTCAGCGTTCTTCTCAAAAAAATTCGCCTCTATTGTAGCTCGCATCCCACGCCTCACCAATTTCTCAGCCAGCACCACCTCCAATTTCTTCTCAAACCTACACTTATAGAAAGGATAATTGAAATATTTAACGAACTTCAGCGTCATTAGTCTCGCTGTACGAAATCCCCAATCGCACTTCACTGCTTCTCCAAAGTAGGTGAACAAATCCTTTGACTTATCGGGACGGCGAAACTTGTTCGTAACATTCTCGTTGGACTTGCTTGAAGACGTTTTGACGAAGAATAGGAGGAAGCGAGAAGTACAGAAATTGGTAGGAGGGGTGATTTGTTTCACCACAAGATGTACGATTTATACAGGAGAAATAGCCGTTGGATTGCCTCTACAGCGCGCTGCGCACCGTAGGATGCGTCGCGCGTCCTAGGTTGATCCAACGGCTATATTCAAACGGCGATTTGAAATAGCCGTTAGATCAGCAACCTATAGTGCGCTGTAAGTGCCAATAATGGTCAAATTATATAATTTACATTTCGACTTGATTATCTATATAATTTCTGATTTAATCTTGCCTACAAATTTTGTTTTTCCTAATTGTTCCTGTGGGGCCTGCGTTCACGCCACCCTACACAATTTATTAATTAATTTTTTTGAGTTCCCCTCTACAATTGGTCGATGTTGATGAATTCAATTGAACAGCAATCGTGCAGAGCAAATACAGATACTGAAATCTCTAATTAAAAGAAATGGTTTGAACACAGTAGTGCTGGAAACCTTGCTTGAGATGGTTCCGTCATGTCTCTGCAAATTCCTTCGAATAGCGAATGTGGTTGAGACATTGGTAATGTGGACTACCAGAATTCGGTATCTATGACATAACTAATATCTTCTCATATCATGTGCATTCATTTTATCATATGATCCGACAATTGAACGACAACAATGGAGCGGTCTGGTCTTTGTGTACCGTACATCACGTCATCATCTAAGCTCCTCATTCTGTAGATAGTCAGCTCTTAATACTCTTTGATAGGCCTGAAGAGCGCAGAGGCGTTGCCTTATCGGATACCCCACAACCACCCTTTCGATGACTACAGGTTAATCGAATCACATTTTAGTTGGATTTATAGTTCATTGGATTATTGTTGAGTACTAGCTGTTACTTTGTACGAGTTGGGTGATGAGTTGGGTTGATTATGCTTTTAACTGCTGGGAGTATATAAGCTTATCTCGGAGTTGGTAACTGTGCAAGTTCAGAAGTTCGGTCATGAATTGGATTACAACCCTTCACAATTTCCAAGTACAGCAACTCGAGAGCGCTGAAGACATCAGATTTAACAGAGAACGTATCATTCCATGGCGTACTTAGGAGATATATAACCACTTCACAACCATAAGTGTCGACCAGGAAGCCTGTTATTGACAATCATAACGAAGACGATTAGACAAGAAAGCTCTTTAGTGTGCAATGGTTGAGAGCCTCTTGCTGGCAAACCGTAAAAGGCTATTGCGTTAAAGGAGCTCTTAGTACCACATTGCTGATTTTGGAGCAAGGCACTCGTCCCTTGCCATGCTAACCCATTTAAATTGGACTGAAGCATCCTCATGGTTCCTTACGCAGCCTTGCAGTGAGTACATAGCGAACTATTCTTTCGCCTTTTACTAAAGAATACCGTGTATGCGCTGCTTTCAATAGGCATACGTTTATTTTTGGAGGGCTAGTTCCTTAACTGGATCAGCCCCACAATTTCTCAGTTGAAATTTGGTTAACAGTAATATGTTCTCACAGGATTCTTTGCTGGTGGCTAGGTTGGCTTGTTTCCTGGTCCAAGTTAGTTATTTTCTCAGTAGGCGTGCTTGTCGATCAAACCCCAGATGTTCTGCTTAACAGCCGAGTTCTGCAAGTCCTCTGTCCGTTAGCTCAGTGATCTCCGGTTAGGATCTGTAGATTATGCGTGTTGCATTAATCGGTTTGTTCGATATCGTTCAGTTGCGATTATATACAGAACAGCCTGCCTGTTGTTCTTTTGATATCTGTACAAACCTTGTCGATGGATAGTTTGAGTTCCCTGCCCATTCGAAGGATATAACGTCCCGAAACTCATATAATAGCCAAATCTACAGCTGCAACAAGACACTCGCCCAGAACGACACTAATGCTGATTTTCACAGCAATGAAAGACTGTATTTCTGATTGATTTATGAAACTAGATCTTCGACTCGATATGAAAACCAAGTTTCATGAGTGAATTGTCATAAGTCTTTTGCTGCATTTGACTCCTGAGCTGTATGCTGGCATATGATACTGCATACCACATTGCTAAACAAGACTGCTTGTAGAAAAAGAGTGGATGATTAGATACCGTTAGTAGTGAATAATATAAATGTTTGATCAAAATTTTTTTCCAACGATTTGAGTTATTAGGACGGAATGATTCTTGATATGGTATAAGAGCTTTATATTATCCAGAGGTTATTGTTTTCCCAATGGTCTTAAATTTGTGTACATGATTTATTAAAGTTGTGCAAATATTAGATTTTATGAGTGGTTTTGTTTGAGGGGTGTGTTAATGAATAATATAATAATTCGAATGTTAGAGAATGGTATAAGATCCATCATTAACCCTCTCCTAACAATTTGAGTTATTGAACGTAATGGTTGTGTTCAAAACGTAAATTTAAGCACAAGGTATGGTGTGCCTGTGCAAACTTTAAATCCGTAAATTGGATTTTGTTCAAAAGAGTATATTAAAAAATGATATTAAATCAATTATTAATTTTCTTCTAACAACTTAAATTATTAAGACGTAATAATTCTTAACATATATCACATTAAAAAAATAACTCTTACCGGAAAAAAAAAATCTTTCAATGTATCATTTTTGGGTTCAGTGGAATTCGTTCCATCGTTTCAGGTGTTCCAGAAATGTTCTGTGCAGACGAACTCATTTTGTTATATTAGATAAGGTTCCATTTGTTTAATTGGGCCTAACTATACTTAAGCCCAAAGCATCTTCTCAGTTCAACCAAAGAAGAAACGTAGCTCATTGTTCATCTCTTGTTCTTTCAAACTCCACATCGCGGCGGCACCTCTGTTCTCAATCTCAATAGCAATCCATCGATCAACGGTCAACTCGAAGAGAAACGGAAGGAATCAAGCCTGCAACCCACAGACTCTCCCGATGCCATTATTGATCGGCGGTTTTCCTGTCGACAGCCCAGAGCCGCCGATGCATCGGTTTAGTCCAGAGCCTCGTCTTGTCGTCCTCCAGACCCAGTCCAGCAGTCCAAGTCAATTAACATCGAAGTCTCTTCAATTTCACGATAAGGCAGAGGTGAAATTTCGTTATTATGCTACTGTCAGAGAATTTTGGTGATTAGCAATCCTAGTAAATGTATTAGTTCTAGGAGAGATCAGTTTCCATTGCCACAATTTCATGCACCTGGTTAGGAATTACTTGACTGATCTATGATTCTAGTTGATGCAACTGTCAAATAGTCTCTGCAAGCAGTTGGATTACTTACTTCACGATAATGGCTCTCCCAACAACTACAGCAGCTTGCTTATCCTAATGTTGATAAATTTAACAAACCATCTGCCCACTTTGTTGACGGTGAGCTTGTTAGGCATTGCTTGACTGATCAATGATTCAAGAGCAACGATACTCACTATTCGTTAATTCTACTGCTTGTCACTATTCGATACTTTTTTAAATCTGAAAGATGTATGCATGTAACGGTTAATAAATAAACACATTGACTGATACACTATGGCTAACCTGCTACTGCTGACTGCTTGTTTATTGTGTTTATAGGAGAAGTATCAAGCATAAGGGATTAGGGAACTGAGGAAGTGACATATGAAATCTCTTTCTGCTCTATTCAAACAAACACCCATTGTTCCCGCCAAACAGATTTTTCCTTCCACCCCTACTCATTTACCCTCTTGTCCAATCCCATCTGAACCCTACCTCGTATCTCTAATCCATGATTCTACAACCGTCCTCCATCTCCACCAAATCCATGCCCAGATCTTCCGACAGGGTTTCTCCAAGAGCAGCCATCTGGCCACCCAGATGGTATCTTCTTCGTCTTTGCACAAAGCCATTGACTATGCCATCTCCATATTCTGCCAATACCATCCCAAAAACGTGTTCTTGTTCAATTCCCTCATACGTGGGCTCGAGAGAAATACCAGGTTCGAGATGGCATTGTCCCATTTTGTTCTCATGTTGAAGTTGGATATTAGGCCTGACAGGATGACCTACCCGTTTGTTCTCAAATCAGCCGCACACTTGTTCTTCTCAAGGCTTGCTTCGGAGCTACACTGTATGATCTTGAAGTGTGGGGCTCAGTTTGATTCCTTCGTTGGTGTATCTCTTGTCGACATGTATGTGAAAGTTGAAGAACTAGAGTCATCACTAAAGGTGTTCGATGAAAGTCCTCAGAGATTTGACTGTGGGGGCACGTTGCTGTGGAACGTAGTGATCAATGGTTGTTGTAAGATGGGGCGTATGGGTAAGGCCATGGAGCTTTTCAATACTATGCCAGGGAGGGATACTGGGTCATGGAACAGTTTGATTAATGGGTTTTTGAGAGCAGGGGAAGTGGAAAAAGCCGATGCACTTTTTTGTCGGATGCCAGAAAAAAATGTAGTATCTTGGACCACAATGGTTAATGGGTTTTCTCAGAATGGAGACCATGAAAAGGCGCTATCAGTTTTCTCAAGGATGTTGGAGGAGGATGTGAGACCAAATGATTACACTGTTGTTTCTGCACTTTCTGCTTGTGCAAAGACTGGGGCACTTGAAGGTGGATTGAGGATACACAAGTATATTACAAATAATTTGTTCAAGTTAAATGCAACAATTGGGACTGCTTTGGTAGACATGTATGCAAAATGCGGCGATATAGATTCCGCAAGTCAGGTCTTCAACAATACAAAGGAGAGGGACATACTTACATGGAGTGTTATGATATGGGGCTGGGCACTCCATGGACGTTTCGAGCAAGCTGCTCTATGCTTCAAGCAGCTGATGCGTTCAGGTAGCGACTCCTTAATTCTCGAGTAGGATTTTACTTTGACATTAGAGATGGTTCTCTGAACTTGAGCTTTTCCTTATTTGCAGGTATAAAGCCTGATGAAGTTGTCTTTCTTGCGATGTTAACTGCTTGCGTGCATGCAGGCAAAGTCGATCTTGGGCTTAATTTCTTCAACAGCATGAGGCTTGACTACCGTATTGAACCCTCCATGAAACACTATTCTTTAGTCGTTGACCTGTTAGGTAGGGCAGGACGGCTGAACGAAGCTCTCAACTTCATCCAGAAAATGCCCATAAATGCAGACCTCGTGATCTGGGGAGCTCTATTCTGTGCTTGTAGGGCCCACAAAAATGTCGAATTAGCAGAGCTTTCTGCGAAAAAGCTCCTAGCGCTTGAACCGAAACACGCCGGCAGTTACGTATTTTTGTCGAATGCTTATGCTGCCGTTGGGCGATGGGAAGATTCAGAGAGAGTGAGAACTTTAATGCTGAACGAAGGCATTGGAAAAGATCCCGGGTGGAGTTACATCGAGTTGGATGGACTGGTTCATAGATTTGTGGCTGGTGATAATGCTCATAAGGATGCTAAAGAAATCCAAGTGAAACTGGAGGAGATAATGTCGGGTGCAAGACGGCAAGGATACACACCTGGAACTGAATGGGTGCTTCATAACATTGAAGAAGAAGAGAAGGAAGATGCACTGGGGAGTCACAGTGAAAAGTTAGCGCTTGCTTTTGCGTTGATCCGAAGTTCGGCAAAAGCGACCATTAGGATTGTGAAGAATCTTAGGATCTGTGGTGATTGCCACTCTTTGATGAAGTACGCTAGCATTATGAGCCGGAGGGAGATTGTAGTGAGAGATATGAAACGTTTCCATCATTTCAAAGATGGAACTTGCTCATGTGGAGATTATTGGTGAACTCATGAAGGTATTGATGTGGAGATTATGGGCTGGTTGATTGACTTGGGATGACCACTACTACAATATGCAGATATTTAAGCGTTTACTGGAGTTCGTCTACCTGCAGGAACCCGATTCTCAACAGGAATCTCGATAAAATTCCAAGAGGATTGCTCTTAACTCATCACCTGTCATGGTTTCCTTCTCCAGGAGAAGTTCCAAGATCTTGTCCTCTCGGTTGTTCCTTATGTGGCCAGGTGCGATCTCGTATGCGGTTTCTGATCACTTCTTCACAGCACGATCTATGTCCTCTGCTAGCTTTTCAGACATCGAGTTCCTTGCCATCATTCTCATTATGACATCCCCACTCTGAGCTGACGAGTCCAACAAGGACCATGGTCCAATTTCAGACATCTCAAACGTGGTTACCATCTATTAGAAAGAAGAAGAATATCAAACCGTGAACGTCAGCTTATATATCACCACGTTCAGTACAATGTTCGAATGACGGCAGAAAGAAATTTAAGGTTTACCTGCTTGGCTAAGCTAGTGATCTGTTGCAAGTCACCAGCTTCACCAGTCATCACCTCAGGCTCACCGAAGATAACTCCCTCTGCAGCTCTCCCACCAAGTCAGCCGACAATTCTGGCAAAGAGTTGTTGCTTGGAGATCAAGGTAGGATCATCACCTGGAATAAACCAAGCTGGTTCAAGGTCTGCTCCCTCTCGTCATTCCCTCCGCCAATGCCGGTCCCTCTCTGCCTTCGATGATGTTGCTGGAGCTGTAATGGAAGGAGGGTTTAAGAAATGATGAGAAGTTTTTGATGGTGCCTCGCTTTTGCTTCTTCTTGTAGAATTTTCTCGCTCCTTCTCCTAGAATTTTGACCGGCTGAAGTTGATTTCGGCTTGACAGATTTCTGACCGAAATCAAATCATTAATCAATTTTGAATAAATATAGAGCTCCTACCGAGCAGATTCGAGTTATGCCGAGCTTTACCCAGCTCGAGTTTGAGCTGACCAGCTTTGTGTGAGCTCGAACTCTGCTCGGCCAGGTTTGCGTGAGTTCAATCTCGACTCGGCTCGTTTGCAAGTCTTGGTGAGCTAGAACTCGGCTCGTTTGTAGGTCTTAACTAGCTCTTAACGAGTTTGAGTTCGACTAGGCTCGTTTGTCATTCTAAACAAGTCAGAGTTAACTTTCGAGCTCAACATATATATTGGATAGTCTAATTAAGTAATTAGTGCTCGACTAGGCTCGTTTGTCATTCTAAACAAGTCAGCGTTAAATTTTGAGCTCAACATATATATTGGATAATCTAATGAAGTAATTAGTCCTAACACAAGTGATCATCTTTTTTATCCAAAGACCATTCATCTTATTTATGTATTTTAGACAAAATGAGGACATATTCTATCCATTAAAATCTCTAAAACTTGCGAATTACATTAATTGGTCCAATTAACGAGTGTCATTCAAGTAGAAAATCGTACAATTCTCGAAACTTAATCGAATTGATAATCGAGACTTAAACGAGTTGGCTCACGAGCCAAGCTAATAATAGAGCCAAAGCTGGCTCGAGCTCAGCTCATTTAAGTCAATTCTCAAGCCAGCTCATTTAAAACGCAAAATTTTGATAAGTTTTTTCCTAACCGAATATAAAACTTTTATCGAGTTGTTTGGTTCCTCAACCGCCCTAATCAATAACTTTAACGGTTTGGCCAGCACTATCAGTTTCATAGTTCGGCTATTCTCTTCGCTTTGGGTTTTCTTCTTCTTCTCGTAGTAACGCCATTGGCATGGATGCAAATTAGACAGCCAGCTGTACCCTAGCAGAAGCAATTAAACAATCCGAAAGACGATGCTATCGCCACCATCAGCATGTCTCCATCTCTGCAACTGCAGCAATACCTTGGCCATCCCTCGTTTAATCTCCGGACAGAGCTTCCGATTGGCCACCACCACAGCACAAAACCTCCACCTGGACTCCGAATCCCCCAATCGGACGAGGAGAAGAGTCCTGACGAATTGCCAGAGCAAACGCCCGGACCGCCGGAGCACGAAATTCCGAGATGGAGGAGGCGCGAAACAGAAGGCCAACAAGAACGAAAACATTTGGAGCGTCGACAACGAATTCGCGGAATCGAAGACTGAGAGAGCGAAACATCGGAGGGTAAAAAAAGGATCGAGGGGGAGCAGCAAGAGGAGCAAAGGCGGCAGAATTATCGTCTCCGGTGCGATGCTTATGGAGGTCGAGACTGTTCTCCAGACTCAGGTAACTTTTGAATTTCTGGTCAAGCTTTTGGAAATATTTACAAAAAATGCCATTGGAGAAGAATCAGAGAAATCGCTTTGATACTTCTTCTTCTGTCAGGAACCTGTGATTAGGCCTGTGTGGAGTACGTTTGCAAGTAGTTTGAGCGGTATATGGAAGGGCATAGGTGCAGTGTTTTCACCCATTACGGGTGAAATGGAGCCTATTGACATTGGGAAGAAAGGAGAGGAGTTGTATGACTGCTACACTCTTTCCCGCATTGAAGCTGTGCCATCAGAGCTATCCAAAGGGCAGGCATCTCGAATCCAGCGAAAGATAAAATGGGCGACATTGAATCCGCACGGTGAAGCATCATCACCGAGCGGTATTGGTGGTGTAGGAAAGCTGGTTTTGCCTAAGTTCGAGTCTTTTGATTTTGAATCGAGTGATGTTATGGAAGAAGATGTCATGGGTGATGAACCAGGTCTTGTTTTCTTCGAGGTATCGGAATTACTGCTTACGGAATATTGCTTAATGAACAATTTTTCAGTTTTCACCTATAACATCTGCCTATTCTGATTTACGGATCAACAGGACGGATCATATTCACGAGGTCCGCTCAGCATCCCGGTTGGTGAAGTTGATGATTCCACATATTTCATGTCCCCAACTTTTAAGTTTGAACAGGTAAGACAGGAATATGTCTTCCAGAATTTGGTGTAGTAGAATAGGTTGCTAGTTACTTGACTCTAAGTTTCTTTGTAGTGTCTGGTTAAAGGTTGCCACAAAAGATTGCGCATTGTTCACACGATCGAGTTTAGTCAAGGGGGTGCAGACGTTCAGATACTAAGAGTTGCTGTGTACGAAGAACAGTGGGCAAGTCCCGTGAATCTTGATGACCTAAGGTATTTCATGCTTTTGATCTATGCCAACTAAGGTTCTGCGCTGAAGCTGACTCAGTGTGGCTGTTACATATATGGCAGCGATATGGACTTCAACTCGGAGCCATTCTCGCAGCGCAGGAGGACTCGGGCATCGGAGCTCGCAGGATCCTGGAAGGTATTCGAAATAAATGCTACTCCAATTTACGGCCAGGACGAGGAGATGACAGACATCAACAATGCCTCGCCGTATGTGTACCTCTGCAACGAGACATTGAAGAAGAGGAGCTTGCCTGGAAATCCCGTTCACTTCCGTGAAGAAGAAATGGTTGATACCCGGGATGTGACGATGCTTTGGCTCCCAGGTGGAGTAACTGCATATGTAGATGTCAACAAGGAAGGCGTTCTTTGCATTGGCGTCGGCTGGTACTCTGATGAAGGTGTAAACCTAGTAATGGAGAGGGATTACGAATTGGATGGAAACTTGAGGGAAGTTCGCTCCAAAACTGAAGTGAAGCGACGGTGGTCTAATCCGTGAACTTGTGATCAAGGTTTACGTTAGCCGAGCTTTGGTCTGGCCTTAGCCAGATTCGCAAAGAATTTCGAGTCTGAAATCAGTTTGTTGAACAGCATATCATGACATGAAAGAGATTCCAGCACCTATATGGATGGAACTGAATTCTGACTCGTGAGTCTTTAGTTTCAGAAGCTTGATTTCATAAACGTCACCCAGAAAATATCAAAATCCAATACCAATAGAAGAAATATATATCAATAAGGTACAACGTCTGATCAGTATGGATCCTGAGTGTATGATCCAAAGTCAACAAGATATACGACGGTGCAAGCCTGGAATGTCTCAAAACTCAGAAACATCAATCACTGGTTGGAAAAAACATAAGACCAGACATAGAATCAAAGCACAGCACATGTTGCAGAGTGGATCCATGAGGCACTATCTGCTGCATCCGCCTAAATGGGCTTGATCTTGAAGTGGAGCGAGATGAGGGAGAACACAAAGCACTTCAAGTCCTGCAATCAAAGAATCATCTCTGTCATCTTCATCCAAATAGCAAGATGGAGGCTTTCTCCCTAGTCTCTCTTTTCACCGGACCAGTAGACAGTCATCAGAGTAATTCTAACTTATATTTTCAGATCACTGGAGCAGCAATGGTGATCCTTACATGTTGAGTAAATAACCGAAGAGGAACCAAATTGCTTTCATCTTAAGGAGTCAGCATATCTAGACTCTATCCAAAACTGTACACAAAAATCATAACAACCCAATGCTGGCAATTCGGAATTAAGAATCCTGATTTGTGCGTTGTTACTTAATCCCTAATTATCTTGCATTTGATCATATTGTATCACTATCACAGTATCAGATGTAGAACCCTAGCTGGAATCCGAGTAGCACAACCAGATATCCAGATGCAGAAAAAAGGAAGAAGCAATTCAAGTAGAGTACAATAAGCTAACCTGAACAAGGTAGTAGAAGATGCGAAGACCTTCTGGGTCCTTACTGCTCTGTACATCAACGAGCGATCCAATTTTAGAGGTAGTGAAGGAAATGTGTTCGTTTCCCATCACAATCTCAAGCTCCTGTCGCCCAACCCTGTCAGGCTCCGGCCAGTTGTTATCGTCTTCCTTCATTATCTACCAAATTAAAAAACACATCGAGAATGAGCTAAACCCTAATACCAGCTAGGTCTAGGGATTGCAAATCATATTTCTCAAAAACCCTAATAATACACACAGAAAGAGAGATGACGATAGAGAGAGAGGGGGAGGGAGGGAAATCAAACCTCGCTGTCGGAGATGATGCGGCGGCACTCTTTGAGAACGGCGGGGGAGAGGAAGACCTCCTTACGAATCATGGTGTCGTTCTTGTAGTTGGAGTTATTGGCGTATCGGAGCTTGCCGTCGGGCCTGAACTCGAACTCCAGGAACTCATGACCGAATTTCCCCTTGTGGCCTACGTAATACCTCAGGTAGAACTCTCCTTCTTCCTCCGTCGACATCTTCTCGGCTCAATCTGAGGAAGAGGGAAGCAAACAAGGAGAAGCTCTTTGTTTTGTTACTGCGGCAATGGCAGAACGCGGAAGAAGTGCCGCTCGATATTGGACTACTAGGGTGGTTTCGCATTTCAAAGCCCAGCCCATTCTCACGTTGTTTGGTCCGGTATCAGAGTGTGGACTCTATACTCCATCCGGCCCAAATCAAATTACCCATTATTCCACTTTTTTTTACAGAAAAAAACATTCATTGATATATGTAGTTTTGAAAAAGAACAAAGGAAGAAACGGTTAACCTTAATAATTATCGTATTTTGCCACAATTTACTCTAATTATACAATCCCCACAATCATACCGACACATGACAAGACAATACCTACTTCTACGAAATAACTCCGCCTAAGCAGACAAACTTTCAAACATAATCACCAAATTGATATCCGAATTTTGAATATCAAATATTGCTCGTTTATGGATTTGAGTTTTTTGGTGCTTAGTGTTTTTTATGTTAGTTTTGTTTGGGTTTAAATTGTAAGAATGATAGTCTTGGTAGTAGAGTTGACAAAAACATAACTCGATCAAATAATCTAATTTGCCTGATTAGACGTTAAACGACTCATAAATCTTTCAATTCATAACTCGATTAATCCAAACCGGTCCACTTAAACACATCTACTTAATAGCTACAGTTATCTAATTGAATTATTTTGCCAAGACATGTGGAATAGTTGATTTGATGCGAATGTCTTACAATGTTTCATTTATCAATCAATTCCTCAAATTTACTATCCTAGGACTGTAAATGTATGGTTATGGTATGGTTGGGAAGCAAATTAGTGGGGCTAAGTTAGACAGCCAGCCAGCCACAGCCCAGCCATTAACACAACTGTATCAACAAGAATCTTTGGTGGCTTAAAGCATCCTCATCATCGCACTTCTTCTTCATTATTATAACCACCACCCTATCTCTCCCACCTTTCAAAACAGCTCCCGAAGATCGTGTAACAAGGTCCCATAATTCTCTTGTCCCTCCCCTGACCTTGCGTTGAGGAAGCTCAAGAAGAGGAGGAGAAAAAAACTCGAAAAGGGGTAAGGGTAATTATGGCTGGCTACCGACCTGAAGAAGACTACGATTACTTGCTCAAGCTCGTTCTGATCGGCGATTCCGGTGTCGGCAAATCCAACTTGCTCTCCAGGTTCACCAAGAACGAGTTCAATCTCGAGTCCAAGTCCACTATCGGGGTCGAGTTCGCCACCAAGAGCATGAACCTCGATGGCAAGGTCATCAAGGCTCAGATTTGGGACACCGCTGGCCAAGAAAGGTTTTTTCTTAACTTCCGATTCCGACCGCCTTCGTTTTTTCCCCTTGTTTGCCTCCATCTCGGTTTTGCTTGCTTGTATTGATTTGGGTTTTCTTCATTTCTTCTGATGCTGCTACTCTAATGTGAGGTATGAATCTCGGATGAGCAGCGGGGTAGCTTTTATTTGACTAATCTGATTTAATTTTGCATCGTAACTTGGAATTTCATGATGCGGCTTCTTGAAAGATCTTATGGTGATTGTCAATGCATGATTTTGAATCGATTGGTTTCAGTTTTATATATATACGATTGGTTGATGTCTGTGCAATTGGAACAAAGATAAGCAGCTCCTGAACGGAGCAAGCTAATGAACTCATTTGCTCTCTGAGTTCTTTCTGTGTTTGCTATGTTGCACTGGATGGTTGGTTACTACAGTCTACCACCTGCTTCGAAATGTGCTTATTAGGTGTCACTGGATCCATAAAGTATCACAAATTCTTAAGAAACTTAATTATGGAGTTGGAGGTATTGACTGGCTAGTCTGTGGAAATTGTGCTTCGGAATAGACGTACAGTAGTGAACTAGTCATTTTCGTCTCTGGATTTCGTCCCACTAGTATTAGCCATTGTGGTATCAGTATAGTCAGCTTTGCGTATCGTGCATATTATCGGTGCACGGAAGCTAATCTTTTTAAGGTTGGACATGAAGTAGATCTCGCTGTAATATTCCTAACTTCTGCTCTTGTTGAAGAGCTTGGCTGCAGTTCTACACTTGTCATCTTGCACCATGCTTTTGATCTTTCTAATCTGTGGACTTTTCTTCTCTGGAGTTTTTCAGATTTTGAGTGGCATTTCATTTATTTGTTCTGCGATTGATCCATATTCTTTTTGACTGATGATAAGATGATCTCCTTATACAGGAATAGAGGATCAGATGATTATATTTTGTAACCTGCCGAAAAAACCAAATTATAGGGAAGAGCTACTGTTTTCTATTTATGGATTGTGTGGCATATTATAATTGCATTGGATGTGGCTCTAAGTTGTACCAAATGGTAAAGCTAACTGTCAACTGGATTTTTTTTTAGTATTTGGATGTGCATGCCTATAAATAGAGTTTTTCTGGCTGGAATTTGTATAGAAGTATATGCATCTATCAGATTTTGTTGTCGAACATGTCTTAATGGTTGAGCCATGTGACTTTCTCTCCATATATGAAAGTCTGACCGGGAGTTTGATCTAATAAGCTGACAATTTCATGAAGACGTGCCGTACTGTCATTGCATAAATGCCCTGTTTAGACATTTTTTTCTTGGTCTCGAGCATGCTTGTTTCTTTAGACATTTTTGTTCTTGATCTCAAGCATGCTTGTGTCTTCAGCTCTTGATTGATAGGGATGGGAAGCTGTTGGTTAAGTCAAATTTGTTTCGAAAACTAGGCTTTGTCAATTTGAAAAAACCAAACTATTAAAAGTCATATCTTCCTTAGTGCAAATATTACCAGTAGCATCTTAAGTCATCATAAGTGTGAACTCAAACTGTGGGGGTAATGATACCTCAATTTCACAAGAGGAAGGACGGCAATTCTTAGTCATACTAAAAATTCTGAACAACAAACAACACCTTTGCTGTAGGAGATATACGTCCATAGCAAATAGGATCTTGTTTCATTTCGGGTTAACATCTAGATTGCATCTGCCACTTGTAGGCATGTCCTACTTTTATGTCCGGGTCAATTTTGTAACAGTGATGCTCCGTGGAATCTAGGGGCCGTCAAAGTTGGTTTGGCTACAGAAATCTGCAATGCCAACTTACAATGACGAGATTAGTTTGCTTGTGCGGAACTTTATGTCTTGCTCTGAATCACATAAATCGTGTAGAAATGATGAAATCCTTAATCTAGTATCTTTCGATTCATCGTAGTCTTCTATTTGGATTTTGGGGAGGTGTGGTATTGCCTGTTGTGCTTTACGAACTTCAGTTCCTGCGATTCTGAAATAGCATCTCCAGCAGTTTATCCAACTGTCTATATCTACTTTTTGTACCCTTTACACATTGCTTTGTCATCTTAGCAACCAAAGTGCTATCTTTTCAGGTACCGCGCCATAACAAGCGCATACTACAGAGGAGCGGTCGGTGCTTTACTCGTCTACGACGTGACTCGCCGCTCAACATTCGAAAACGTGGCGAGGTGGCTGAAAGAGTTGAGGGAGCACACCGACCCCAACATCGTCGTCATGCTCATAGGCAACAAATCAGATCTCAGGCACCTGGTAGCTGTCCAGACCGAGGATGCGAAAGCATATGCAGAGAGGGAGTCCATGTACTTCATGGAGACATCAGCTCTCACCGCAACAAACGTGGAGAGTGCCTTCACCGAAGTCATGACGCAGATATACAAGATCGTGAGCAAGAGGGCTGTCGATGGAACCAATGACGGTACGACAGGAGTACCTCTGAAGGGAGAGACCATCAACGTGAAGCAGGAAGGTTCTGTTCTCAAGAGAATGGGGTGCTGTTCTTAGTTAATGTTGGGCGGGAATTTGGTGAGTGAACTTTTCTTAGCTGATCAATTGGGCTGTAGATAAGCTTGCACATAATGTCTTGGTTAGAACTTGGAAGAAGGATAGTTTCTGGATCGGTGAAGTTTGCAGAAGAAGGTTGAAGGAAAAGGAGTAATGGGTTGGAATAGAATTTTGTTTTTGGGATAATTTTGTATCGATGGATGTTTTCTTGTATTACACGCTTCAGTTTGGCAAGAATTGCATATCACATTTCCTAATCATCTCTTCTGCTTAAGGGATAATACTCTTGCTTGCATACTCTTCCTTCGTTGAAAACGTGAAGACTTAAACCATGAAATTTGTTGATTAAACATTGTCATCACGGCCTCGCGTGTGCATGAATTGAAGGCCTCTCAAGCAAACAAATTTAGGTGTTAATTAGTCATCGAGGACAACAAATATTGAATATTTGCTACGTATATGAGCGGATTACCACAAATTTCAAATGAACTGCCTCAAACAAACAATTTCAAGTGTGAGTTATCGAAGATAACAAAATACAAATATTTGCTACGTATAAGAGTCGACAAGCTATAAATTGCAACTGGCATTCCATCAGTAATTCGTTAAATTTTATCAGACTAAACAAATAAAAAGAAAATAAACGACATTAATGTCCATACGTCAAATTTGCCGAATTTGAATCCGATACTTCCGAAGCGCTAACTCGCTACTCTACCCCCCACGAGAAAAACCCATTACATTGAGTCTGCCATACATGGTTTTTGCTTACTTGTCAGAGAACAAAGTGGTAGTCCACTGCTCAATATTCTGAGGCATTTGACTTTGTTTGGTAGAATATGGCGTTGAAGTATGCTAAATATTATTAGAAACTTTCACAATTTTAGGTAGTGAGACACCTATAAGATCATAATATAATCAGTGGGACGGACTTTTATTTGGGGAATCAAAAATATGTAAACCGAAATCAAAGGAATGGCCTAAGTTAGCTAAAAAATCCGCAGCACAATTCGCTTCGCAGTAAATATGGGTTAAACGAACCGAACCTCCCAAGGTCGACGGCAGAGGTCCTGAAATTGGAGGACAAGGACAGCGTGTTGATGATTCAGGTTAGTAGCACTAGAAAGAATTGAGATGGCCGCCATAGAATCCGACTGAACTCTAATCTTTCGAATCCCCAAAGCCCAAGCAAATTGTAAACCCTCAATGATGGCACGCATCTCTGTACGAGTGATAGAGCAATACCCTTAAATTAGGTGTAAAAGCTTTAATGAAGGCCCCCTATCATTTTGCCCGACACCCCCTTTCTCCGCTCCCCCGATCGAAAATAGGATAACCCGTCAATATTAAAAGTAAACCAATCCTCATCTCCAACCGCCACCCAATCAACTGATTCTACCGGCCGCCACCAAGCTATTCTGAGGCATTGATGAACCAGCTCAAAGTTTTTATTTTTAACGATATCATTTTATTTTAATCAGAAAAGCTTCCACTAGTTGTTTACCACTTGTTCTATGCAGAATTTGTCCAAGTTGGATGGTAATGATATGATTAGCTATGAAGAAAATAGAATAGATTAAACAAACCAATTAGCGTGGAAATGAAGCAGGCAGATCCCACTCAGCGTCTTTAAATTTAGTTTACAAGTTAATTAAGAAGATATTTTAATTTTATGACCGTTGTACTGTATCTTTCCTGTCAGATTATCCATCCCCAGAGTCAAATCTTTGAATTCAGTATGTAATCTCTTCTTCCATTCTGCCTGCCGATTCTGCTCACTCAGCCTAGAAATCAGTAACAATGACGTTATGCAGCAGAAATGAAATGAAGAAGCTTCTTTACACTGTCAGATTCCTTCAATGGATTCTCCAGCAGTATTAAATAATGAGGAAGAAGAAGATAAGCTCTACAGCCGCTGACAAAGAGAAGAGCTGCAGAGAGACGTTACCAGCAGAAAGAGTGGCCTTTTGGGTTTGGCTGTATGTCTTTATTGGGGTGTCTTTTGTGAAAAAAGCTTTTGACTTTACTCACTAATGGTAGGTTAGGTTGTGAACATCAATCCAATTTGAAAAGATGGAGCAACTGAATTAGAAAAGCAATGTGACTGACTGACTGACACGACCTCAATATCATATCACAAAATTAAATTATGCAGGCTAAAAAGAATCGATCTTTATATTAGAATTATATAGCAGTTCAAATTAGAACAATTAAAAATTTAAAAAAACTCTCATCAAATACCAAAAAGACACCATTTTTGTACATAAATACCAACCAAACCATCTATCTCCTTCCTTGATGGCTTTAATGCAACCACCATATCCCCCGTAACATGGTACTGCTAGCCGGTTCGATCTTTGTTTCGATTAGTAGATCTTCTCACCGTGAATGAGAAATGCAGAAACTCCGGATTGGGGGTGGCAAAAACTCCATTGCTTGTAGCCTTCTCAATTGTAGTATGATCATATCATAAGTTATTCAAAACCATATTAGCATTTCATTCACTGGCTCATCATACTTAATTCTCCTGTCCTTTAGATTTTCCAGATACTACCTCGCTTACTGATGACTCTGCTACTTTGCTTTCCATTTCCGTTGATTCCTTCATCGATTCGATCTCCATGCTTGCTGTACGGCTCTTCCGGTTTCTCCGGTCCTGAAGATAAGGGAAGTACAAAGGCCAGGTTAGTCATTAGTTTTTGACATGAGAGATTGGCAATCACTCAAGCCAAGATAACCACTCTTCAATCGTCTCGAATCGATTAAAATATTCAGTTTATGATTGGAGATTGATGAAACTAGCGGATAACTTCTTTCACAAGTATACCTCACGGTAAGGGTACTCTTCAGTTTCTAGCATCCGCACGACCTGACTCATTTTCGGTCTCTTCTCCGAATCAGGATCAACGCACCGCAATGCAACCAAGAGAGCTCGTTTTAGAGCACGAGTCGGAGGTTTAGCTTCAAGACTTGGATCCACAACTTCATCGGCTCTTTTCGTGCCAACCATCATCTTAAGCCACTCCACAAGGTTAACCTGTTATACAAACAAGGTACAGCTTAACTAGACGGTTTTCAGGCAAAAAGGAAAACTCCAGTAATCCGGATATTTAGTTGAGAGCAAGATACCTCATTGGCAGGCCTCTCATAATCAACGGGATCTCTTCCAGTGACTGCTTCTAGAAGCAGGACTCCGAAGCTGTAAATGTCACTCTTCTCATTCAACATGCCGGTATTCGCATATTCGGGTGCTACATACCCAAATGTACCCATAACTCTTGTAGTAATGTGACTCTCTCCAGAATCTAAAAGCTTTGCTAATCCGAAATCGGACACTTTGCAATTAAACTCACTATCAATCAAGATGTTGCTCGACTTTATGTCACGGTGCACAACTTTCGGCTCTATTGCCTCGTGTAAATAAGCAAGCCTGCAAACATGGAAACACACACTTCTTTCATCATAATGAACACAAGTTAAGAAATCAATAGCTTACTTCAGCTAACTTACGCCTTTGCAGTCCCGAGAAGAACCTTCATCCGAGCCTCCCACGTGAGGGTACCGTGGTGGCGCATTTCGCCATGAAGCCACTGCTCTAAGTTGCCGTTGTTCACATATTCGTACACAAGCATCCTATCGATAAGATTTCGAATGCAAGCAGTTAGGACTTCCTCAAAATCATTTCTAGGAAACAAGATTAAGTAGTAGCAATACCTGTGAACCCCTTCCATACAGTATCCAAGAAGCCGGACAAGATTCTTATGCCGAACATGACCAATGGCTTCCACTTCAACTCGAAATTCCTTCTCCGCCTGTCCCCTAAATTAATACAAACGCATCGAATCATCGTCTATCATATGCCATCAAAACAAAGTCAAAGATGGTTCTTTCAAGGCATATGCTTACACATTGTTCAGAATTTTCTTCACGGCTACCTCAGTTCCATTAATCAGCTTGCCCTTATAAACAACGCCGTATCCACCCACACCAATCACATTCTCTTCTGCGAAACGATCCGTCGCAAACTCAAGATCCCTAAGGGTAAACCAATGACCCCATCCCAAGTGCGAAAATTCCGGTAAGCCAATCAACGGGGAGGCAGTCACATACGAGGATTGCTGCCGATGCTTCTTCATAGCTCCGGAGCTTCCTCCTTCTTCACCGGACAGGGAGCTGAATCCTTTCTCGTTATGGTAAACCGAGCTGCATTGACTGACATTGTCAGGGTCGCTAGACTTGCTCATCCTCAAGTTGTTGCTAATCAACTTCCCTGAATTTTTGTCGCTTGATTTATCATTAATAGTGAGGAATAAGCTTTCCTGCTGGTTATTGTATGTCTGTGTTCCGACCCTGTCGACCCTGATATCCTTTGAAACATTCGGTATCTGAGATATGCTGTCCATTGATCTCCTGGATCTTCGGCGAAAAGACCATACTGACAGGATGCAAAGAATCAAAACTATGAATGCACCTACTGATATCCCAATTAGAACATAGAGTTTCAAACCAAGAAGTGATGTCTTCTTGGTTAACTCGGCGTTTAACGACATTGCTGATCTGTTGTTAACTGTTGAAGCCACAAAGAACTAAGCACATTCCCACCTGAATAACAGAAAACCACGGAAAAAATTTCAAAAACTATTTTGATTTTGGTAAAGACACAACCTTGAACCATAATCAGATGACGAGTAAAGGAAACTCCTTTAATTCAACATCAACGCAGAATTTAAATTCTCAAATGACAATCGTCCAAGACACAACCTTTAACCATATCCAGATGAAGAGTAAAGGAAACTCCTTTCATTCAACATCAACACAAAATTTAAATTCTCACGAAATCAATCACACAAGAATCATACCAATTTTCAACAGGAAGGCAACAGACTATAGAGCATCCCAGTAAGCCACAAACTCAAAACAAGTAAAATATTTAAAAAACAACAAATCCCAAACAGTGAAAAGAAGAAGAAGGAACAGAAGCATCACTTAGGATCCAAGTAAGAAGCAGAAATGTGAACCACCAAGAAGAAAAGAAGCAACGTGGTTAAAAGGGTTTGGAAAGGAAAGACTAAAGAGTATACCTTTGTGAAGAAATCCTGCAAAGGAGGAAAGGTAGCTAGCAAGCCGCTTCCTTTGATCTTGTTCCTTGGGCAAATGAAAGGAAAGGAAAGGATTCTGCTTTTTTATGAAGAGACTGTGGCTCTCAATAAGCACAAGATTGGCCAATGCAGACCTAAAAACCCCCCAACAAAAACCCTTCTGTAAATAGAAACCCACCACCACCACTGTATGATAGGTGTAGTCGTTTGGAAGGCAACCAAAATGTGCTGTGGGACCAAAAGAAGAGTAACAGAGAAACCTAATCTAAGAAGCTACAGAAAAAAACAATGTTGTAGAAAGGAAGAAGAAGAAGAAGAAACTTAAAAGAAAAGGAGTTGGTTGGTGGGTTAAGTGGGAAAGGAAGAGAGATGGCGCTCTCAGAGAAAAGGAAGCTTGGTTTGCAATGGAGGAAACCACAGAGTCGCATTAGGGATAGAGAGAGAGAGAGAGATGGAGGATGAAGAAGAAGAAGATGAATGAAAGATTGAAGTAGAGAGAGGAACAGTAAAGGGAAAGCAAAACAAACAGAAACAAAATTGAAAAAAGGAAAAGATAGTTGGCATTAAAATTGATAATTCTGGATTAATTAAATTTGGTAATCACCACCCAGAAAAAGAAAGAGTCAAAACTCAAAACCCAGCTGGAGATTAATGGATTTGCCCCACTTTTTCTGTCTTTCTCGTTCTACCTAATTAGTAATTAGCCTTCAAATTTGTCTCTCCACTTTCCTTTTAGTTTGCAGAAAAATCCTGGAAAAGATTAAAAAGATGAAGTGAGATTATGTCCTGACTCGTGAATTTCTGAAGAGGGTCCCCTCACCTTCTTCAGTTCTTGTTCTTCACTCTTCGCCTCTGTTTTCTGTTCACGAAATTGCATTAACTAGTTCATAATTGGTTGTCTTAATAAAATCGCCCTTCTTCCTTCTGTACTTGTTCTGGTCGCCAGAAATTTCTGCCATCTTCTTTTATAATTTCGTCTTTTATTAGCGAGGATGATGCTGAAACTTCTGCTCATCACGCTGTTCTTCAGTGAGTACTCTACTGTATACGTTAGCAGACTAGCAAAGTTGTACGTACATATATTAGTTACCTAATCAACTTGGCTCTTTCCAGCATTACATCAGATTAAATATGATTGTTGATCGAACTCGTCCCATCTTAATCTATATCGAATTATCATTCGGTTTATAATTTACGTACATTTTATATTTTATATCATATTATATTAATCACTAACTTTTTTATCTTTAGGTAAAAAGAATTTGGTACTTACATTTATTCAATGGTGTTCAAAGTGATAAAATTATATATAAATTAGTATATTTTGATGTAGTTTAATAGCTTGGTGATTAAATATAATATGGACGTGATCGTCTAGAGACATAATGCAATTGCTACTCGTTATTAATTCGACGAAACGTTTTGATCCAAGATTCTTGTGACGGTTGCATCAACTCTAAAAAGACTCTCGAACACCTTTTTAGTTGTTTGTTTATACTAAATTAGTAAATTTAGGACCAACAAATAAGGCAATTATGTCTCTTTGGGTCACCTAATATAAAAAAAAGTTCTTATAACATAATGTCTTCAAGAGGAATTCTTCTTTGTCAGTGTTACAACACATGTCCCATGCTCATGTGAAAAATAATAATAATAATAATAATACTCAATTAATTAATAACGTGTCGAGTTTTATTGACAACAAGAATAATAAGTCAAATCTATTTTTTTGTGCCAAAAGTCAATCCTAAACTACTTCTGGTAATGGAAGTTTGTATGTATTTTTCCCGTCGTGGGAACAAAGCTGAAATTAAATTCATGTTGACTTTCGAATATTCTTTTCATATTCAAGTTTTTTTTATCCTAGATAAAGATATGTATCATCAAATTAAAGAAATTTAAATATTACATAAATGTTTGTTTTATTAGTGGCTAATATCATATTAAATTTGAACTTTTTGTAACATTGGGTTATTACGGAAAAGTTAATAGTTGTTGATATGACAATCTTTATTAATTATTATGTCTTTATTTTGAATTTTGGTAACCTATTATACGTACATATATTTATTAAAATTGTGTAAATGTCATATTTTTTCTGAGAATTTTCTATTTGAAAGAGCGTGTTAATGATTAGTATCATACCAATCTTGAACCTCTCCTAATAACTTTAGTAATTAGAATTTGATACGTTTATAGGATGCAACTAAAATTGAAACTCGGTATCTACAAATCACTAACATACAAATTTACCGACTCAATTATTAATTTATCGAACATCAGTTGATTTTATGAGTTAGAATTTGACAACAGAAATGTTTTCATTTATATACTAAATCTTTTTCCTGTAAAACCTGAGATACCGTAATAAATTATAAAAAATTCTTCAACCGATACAAGATTTAAAAATGCCACACTAATTAAAGATAAAACGTTTAATATGAGATTCCATTATACTTAGAATTTGAAGACTTCATTTACTAGTTGATAAAAAATCCATTCTGAACTCATGAGGTGGTCGTGCCGGAGTGGTTATCGGGCATGACTAGAAATCATGTGGGCTTTGCCCGCGCAGGTTCGAATCCTGCCGACCACGATCCTATCTTTTCTTTTTCTTTCTTTCACAAAAAGCCTCTCTTCTCCTGAACTGCTGCAAGTCCCACAGATAATTAAGTGGCTCCCCTTTAATATAATGTTTTTGTTAAGAATTGAAGACATCATTCATAATATCTTTTTTACTCGGCGTGAATTTATGGTTCAAAATTCTCTGCTGATAAAATGATGACGATGTGACTGGGTAACTTCAACGATAAATGCACCGCCTTGCTTGCTAGGTTTCAAGCTCCAGAGGTTCGACCAATAGAGATACGTTTGCTGGTTTTAAGAAGCTACAATTTTGATGGGTTTGAATGATATGCATCTCCATCGTTGAGCTGCTAATTAAATAGAACAGGAGTAAGAATGCCTCACAAATGCATTAACAACCATATTTCATTCTCTCCGTACAAAATAAACCTTAAAATTCAGATTTCTATCAACAAGCGTCTCTGAGTTATCCATATGCTTCCATGGTTAACGGTGTTGACACCGACCAATGCATCTTGCTCAAAGTTAACATTGGCATCCCCTCGAGCTTCCACCCCTATCTACTCGCCATACCGTAGTACTCAATCAGCTCTCTCGAAGCATCCCTCACCATCATACCGAACCCCGCAGGACGCTTCTGAGCAAAGAGGATAAAAGGCATGTTAATATAATTAAAAAAATGATATCCAAAAAGGATAAAAAGGCTTAGTAAAAGAGAAGGAATATAAAATTGATGATGATTATTCGCAATTAGTCAGCTAAAAATTAGGCTTTTTTTGCAGGCAAAACACTGTTTATACAAAGTTAATATGCCCAATCTTTTTTGTTTCCGTGGGATTTGGATGCTAATCCCTCGTTATCATTGCAAATTTGCAATAGTAGAAGAGCAGTTGTTCCTGACTTTGATTCTTTGTTCAGACCAAATTAATTTATGGGTTGAGTATTTTAATTTTAGTGAAACAATAATAATAAAATTACTCTGCACCACACAACCCCTAGTAATTTTTTGCTGTGATTACTCATCGGGATTTACGAACAGAAAATACACACAACGAAACAAAAGAAAGCATATTAATAACTAATTATTGTATTTAGCATATATATATACTCGATTACTTACATAGCTTTTTTACTATAACTTTACTAGTTGTCATTTGTCCCTTTGTATTTTTTAATTGAGGTTGAAAGTTCAATAATTATTTATAAAAATAAGAGTATTTTATATTATAAATCATTTTTTGTTTTGAATTATTTCTTTTATCTTTTGTTTCATATGGTAATTTGATTTTTTTGAATAATCAGTATAAAGAAAATTGATACTAATATAAAGCATGTATGATTTGATTTTATATAAACTATAAAAAAAATCAAAATTATTTTCAAACAAATCAAAAAGTTATTTGTTAAACACATTTTTAATTTCAGTTTTCAATTTTGAAAATTTTGTAGGATGCAAAAATAAATATTTTTTTATTTAGAGTTTTCGTTTTCTAGAATTTCTGTTTTATTTATTTATTCTGTTTTCAAAACAAACAAAAATGGATACTAAACGAGGAGGCCTAAGACGTAAGTCAATAATTAGACTAATTCATGGAGTCCTAACACTAATCCACTAAATCGGCAACCTCCTCAAACTGGGCCGTGTCCCGACTCTACTCATCTCATCTGGCCCGAGAAGCCACAAAGACCCAAGACCTAGGATTCGCGGGCCGGCCCACGCCAGGAAGTAAGCTCTGCGTGCGTCATCGAGCTCCTTGGCGAGAACAGAGTGCATGAGCTTCCAGTTGGCGCGGCGGCGGAGCTGATGCAAAGCCGCCGCCGACGAAATAGTAGTACTGGTTTTCTTTTCCTACAAATTCGTACTAGTGCCTGCTTTTATCAGTCTTGTGTTCTATCTTTTCAGCTGCTAGTACATGTCTTTCATGTACAGATCCACATGCAGGTGTTCGATATTCACATGGGCTAATCATTGAGCTGCAATGCATGTTCGCCTTTTTTGTTACTTC
Source organism: Linum usitatissimum (assembly GCA_030674075.2). Lineage (NCBI taxonomy): Eukaryota > Viridiplantae > Streptophyta > Magnoliopsida > Malpighiales > Linaceae > Linum > Linum usitatissimum. The sequence continues at coordinate 4,163,994 of JAUJYP020000285.1, read as the reverse complement.
ATGTTCGATATCCCACACGAAGCAGCCGTTGACGATGATGAAGGTGGAGGGCATTCAATCTCTCTAGTTGCTGGAGATGAAAACACTTCATTATCTCTGTTTTCTTCTCCCGTGGGTAACTTAGTTATTGATTAACATGGTGTGTTAACAAGGCAAAGGTCAGATATAAGGTTTAAATTAAATTATATAATTATCAATATGGATTTTAAATTTTTCCATATAGGTTTGTCTTAATTAATATTTTTCTATATGATGTTTTAGATTCTTTCTTCCGGATTAATATCGACCAATATAAACTCTGACAAGTCATGTTCACTATTTTTATATCTGTTTAGTTTGGTATATTCAGTAATATATTTCGCAAACCCCACTAAATATACCAAACTAAACAGATATAGGAATAATTAACATAACTTGTCAAAGTTTATATTTGTCGATATTAATATGAAAGAGAAAATTTGAAATGAAAAAATATTAATTAAGAGAAACACATACCGACAAATTTAAAACAATAAAAAAATCAATAAATTTAATACAACAAAATAATAATTTAATATTATATAAATACCCATTTATTAATTTGATTAAAATCAAACCTCATACCTTTAAATCGTCGCAAATTAAAAGGATACATTCCAGAGTCCCATGTCCACTATATACAATTTTCCATCTATAAATAGATGTGAAGTAACCACAACACATAATTTTCATTGCTCAATAAAAAGACATATCCATGGAAATCCCATTTCTACTCTCCATCCTACTTTATTTTCCCATCTTCCTCCTCGTCATCATCAAAATCAAGAAGAACAATAACAACAATACCAACACTTCCCCAAGTCCGCCGTCCCCTCCGGCGCTTCCACTCATCGGAAACCTCCACCAACTAGGCCGCCGGCCACACCGCTCCTTCCAGTCCCTAGCAAAGAAACACGGGCCCCTCATGCTCCTCCAACTGGGCCAGGTCCCGACTCTAGTAATCTCATCTCCAGAAATGGCCCGAGAAGCCACAAAGACCCACGACCTTGTCTTCGCGGGCCGGCCCAGGCCCATATCAGTCGAAATCTTTCTAAACGGCGGCGACGACGTCGCTTTCTCCTCCTACGGCGACTACTGGCGACAAGCCAGAAAGCTCTGCGTCATCGAGCTCCTCAGCCAGAACAGAGTCAATACCTTCCAATCAGTGCGACGGGAGGAGACGACAACGATGGTGGAGATCCTCCGACTCAAATCCGGAACTCCCGTAGACCTTTCCGCGACGATCCTCGCCGCGGTGAACAACATAGTGGCGAGGTGCGTCCTGGGGCGGCGGTGCGAAGGCGGCGGAGTGAAGTTAGGGTTAGGGGAGCTGACGAAGAGGATTGGAAATCAGTTCGCGGAGTTCAGCGCCGGGGACTGGCTGCCGTGGATGGCGTGGGCTGACGTGGCGAGCGGGCTGATCGGGAGGATGAAGGAGACGTTTCGGGCGACGGATGAGTATTTGGATGAGGTGATTGAGGAGCATAAGGCGGTGGCGGTGGCGGATGATAAGAAGGAGGATTTTGTACATATTATGCTTCGGTTGCAGAAGGAAGGAGGATTGGAATTCGATCTCAGCCTCGGTAACATCAAAGCCATTCTAGTGGTAATAAAAAATCTTCCTCTTTTTCTTTGTCTTGATGATGAAGAACTGCACTACGTCATTTTAGAAAACAAACAAAGAACAAAATAAATATAGTTTTAAATTATTACACGGTGATACAATTTTTAATAGTAACGTCATAAATAAAGTGGTCAGTCATGAATCATATCATCTGATTTTAAGTGACCTATCCAATTTATTATTTATTTAATTTTTTTTTGTTTTGATCATGAAAAACTGCACGATGTCATTTGAAAACAAACAAAAAACCAAGCAAATAAAGTTTTGAATTATTAGATGGTGACATGATTTTTAATAGTAACATTAGAAATAAGGTGGAAATAAGGTGGTGAGTAGTGACTCAATCATCTGATTTTAAGTGATCTATCAAATCTATTATTTATTTCTTTCTTTCTTTTTAAACAAAAAATCTATTTGTTTTTATAGTGACTTTTTTGTTCAACTTATTCTGTAACTGTTTTTAGTGGACTAATCACTTCTAGTTTCCACTTTCCATCACTCTAATTAGGCCATTATTATTATTATATAATTTATTTTTTTACCCTTTTATTTCTTTTGAAATAACAACCTCACGTTATCCATCTTTGAATGAAAAATTATGTATTTGCTCGATTTGTTTTTTTGCAGGATATGATGGTGGGAGGAACCGATACGACATCCACAACGGTGGAATGGATAATGACGGAGCTCGTGAAAAACCCACTAAAGCTCCAAAAAGCCCAAGAAGAGATCCGCAGGGTCGTGGGCTTAAAGCCCGAGATCGACCACGAAGACCTGGCCCAAATGCACTACCTCAAACTCATTTTCAAAGAGACCCTCCGACTATACCCGCCAATCGTCTTCCTCCTCCCGCGAGAAACGCTAGCCTCCGCCGACGTCGCCGGGTTCAGAATCCCCGCCGGAGCCCGTGTCCTGATCAACACGTGGGCCATCCACAGAGACCCTGACGAGTGGGAAAATCCCGACGAGTTCATCCCGGAGCGGTTCGAGAACAACCCGATTGACTACAAGGGGAGGGATTTCCAGTACATCCCGTTCGGGGCGGGTCGGAGGGGCTGCCCTGGGATATCGTTCGGGACTGTGGCGACTGAGATCGTGGTGGCCAATCTGTTGTACTGGTTCGACTGGGAGTTTCCGGAAGGGATGAGCTGTAAGGATTTGGACATGGAGGAGGTTTATGCTCTCACAATTCATAAGGAGAAGCCGCTAATACTCGTGCCTGTAATTCATCGCTTCTGAATCCGATTTCAGTTTGGTTGAGCAACGATTTCATATATACATCATCCAGTCGTACGTACATGTTAAACCTTCTTATCTACAGTCTTAGCACATTGGTCATTTGCATATGTGATAAGAAACTCGAGTGATGGCCATCTACGATGCTTTCGATACATGTCGGGGTTGCTTATTCACCGGTTCAATCGTAAATCAACCCCATTCTTTTGTACGACCATTACAAGTCAATGTTGTGTTTTTAAGACAATGTATTGAACAAAAATAAGAGTCTCAATGCAACCAAATCGTAAATTTGTAGGTTGCTTATTTTTGTTCCCCTTCAAAACCTTTGTTTAGCTTAGGATGATGATTGGCTATCTTGCTTGCTCTCTCGCAAACTTACTATTTTTTTTGTTTTACAAAATCAAACTGCACGTACGGTTTTTGAGAATCACCCGAGTGAGATATCAATATATATTAAACAAGATAGTGTGTTGTCCGTTGGCTGATTTGAGATTTTTTGTTTGTGTTATCATTGACGATAAATTAACTTTAATATAATTAATTGTTAATAATTTTTCCTACAAATGATCATTATCATTGTTATGATCTTAAAACATTTGAAGTTACTTAACTTTTAAATTCTTTCAACACGTCTAAATTTGAAGCTTAGTATTTTGTCCGTTGGCCGATTTAAGATTATTTGTTTATGTTATTATTGACAATTTAGATAAATTAACTTCAGTATAACTAATTGTTAATTAGCTTTCCTACAAATGATCATTATCATTATTATGATCTTAAAATATCTAAAACTCACTTAACTTATAAATTCTTTCATTATGTCTAAAGTTGGAGGAATGCTAAAAGAAATATATCAACTTATGTCACGAATGTATTTAGGTTATAGCTGTTTTAATAGCTATTGGTTTTATAAACAAAACAAAAAAAATATAAAGTTTGTTAAATATTATAATTTTTTGCTTGTTACAATTGTAAATGTATCGCATGTTTTGTAAGTAAATCCTGTTAAGTATTAATTTTTAAGAGCGCACCTTGATCATTAAATTATGAAGTAAACATGATGTTCCTAAAAATCAAAATATTTTTATCATTTATGTAGCAATTAGACCCGATAATATTATAAAAATAAAAAAATTACTAAACTTAACTGAATAGAACTAATGGATTTTCCTGACTAATGATTTATCCCGTTGACGTTATTACGACATAATTTCTTAGATTCATAAAGAATGAATGAGTAAAGATTATAAACTATAGAATAAAGAAATAATTTCAAGATTACATCTTGATCATTAAATTATGAAGCAACAACAATATTTCTAAAAATAAAAAATCAAACAATTTTTTGTTATTTTAGCAATTAAACTCGATAATATTATAAAAAATAACTAAAGTAACTACTTAATTGAACATAACTAATGAAAATTCCCAATTATATTATAAGAATAATAACTAAATTTTAATATAGCTAATAATTTATCTTCATTAATAAGTGAATAAAGAACTATTAATTATAGAGTAACAATTTCTTGCAAAGTTTGCATCTACCCATTACAACTCACCCACATCATCAATTTCAATAACAATTTCTTGCAAAAGTTTGCGCTGCATAGCAAGTAATGTGTAGTGATCCAAATCTTTTTGGCAGAAATGTATAGTGATTTAATTATTTTACTTATAACATTCAATATTCAGATAATTTTTTTAATTAAAAAAAGTATATCGTAATTAACGTCATTGCGCTCGTAAAATTATAAAAAACATAAAAAACATTATGCTATGAGTAAAATATAAAATGTTATGATTGGAAAAAATAATTAAAAGCAGCTAATGCTCGTGCCGGTTCTGAGTCCGATTCGACTTTGATTTCATATATACATCATCCAGTCCAGTCGTACGTACATGTTAAAACCTTCTTATCTACATGAAGGATCTTTCTATACACCTATTCTCTGTATGACTTTGTACCAAATCAATTGTCCTTCTTGGAGACGGCATCTGGAAGTTTGAAAGTAGGAGGCTTGTCGACTCCCCTTCTTGAATACTCCCTCCATCTCCTGGCCGCTGCAGCTGCCCTTCTCGCTCTTTCTTTCGTCTCCTCCTCTGCGAATCGTCGTGAAAAAATCGTCAGATTTGAATCTCATTAATCCCTGAGGAGTAAATGATGGTATCTAGTTTACCTGAGGTCTGGTGGTCTTTTGGATTTCCCCACAAGTTGCTCCAATATGAGGATGATGATTCTTCCTTTTTATCAGAATCCTTACCACTGTTCCTCATCATCTGTACCCTTGCCTTTTCCTGCAATTATGTTTTCAGCGCGTAATCAGATTAATTGGAACTTGGAATTGGCTCTCTAGACTTTCATGGATGATTGACAGAAAGAAGAAAATGCCTACCAAGACTTTTGCTTGCCTTTTCTCCCACCGACTACTTGCCTGCCACATTTTCCCACACAGAGTTAGTTCAAAATGGAAACCAAACATACTGGAAAATATTCAACTGTCAATCTAAGAACACAGATCAATCAAAGGTAGTAAATATCCAGCAGTGTTAGTAACACTTTCATACCATTCTGAAAACATCTACAGAAGCAGCCCCCATTCCAGAAAGCATCAGTGCAACCTGATCATCAATCAAGCGTAAGTAAGAGCATACAAACTTCGAGCAGAGTAAGAGCATACAAATTTCGAGCTTACATTGACTCTCTCGACTCGACGCATTTCATCTTCGAGCAGAGAAAGTTGTGCTGCAGAAGTCCAATGGATGCAGTCAACAGGGCTTAATCAAAACCAAACAAGTATAGTTGATTAGTAAACAAAATAGGCTCGATTCAACGTTGCTGTTTTCATAATGCAGTCAGGGTTTAACAATGTTTATGTACCAACTGTCAATGGCCTGCTGAACTAAATCGACAGCCCCGCATTGGCTGTACACTCTAGCTCTCCCGAAATCTTCCTCAATCCCAAATACATCAGGAGCCACATTGGCACAATTCTTGCAGCCTGTGAACAACAAAATTAAGTGAATCCCAAAGAAAGCCGAGCTGGAAATCACTAATCAGTATCATCGAGGCTCAAATGGTTACCTATGCAGCTGAACTCGTCGACGAAAGCATGATCTCGAGGGGAATCGTCGAGGAAAGGATTGATTCCGGACAATGCATAGCCATGAATTTCGTCATATACCATACGCTGAACTGGGTCACTCAGCACCTGCACAAAAGGGGTAGACAATCACATATCCAGAACTAGGAACTAAACAATATAATCAAAATCCCGATTTTGATCTTAAGATCTTATGGTTTTTCGATTTGATTGGTGTCTAATGATCATGAAAGTGAAAATACAAACAATAGCGTGAAATCTATTTATTTTCTTCTTTAAATTACTGCCAAAGAGTCAACCTTCACCCTTATTTTCTTGTCTATTATATACAAGAACATCTCATCTTCTACTTCTAGATATTTACATGTAATGCGTTGTTATTTTAAATGTCTTAGCCATTCCTGATAGAATCAGGATTTTGACTATCTTGGAACCAAAACAAAGAAAAATAATTAAAGAATCCAGAGGGGTTTTGGGACGCAAACCTCGTAGACCTCGTTGATGAACATACAGAAATTGGTGGTCTCGGGATCATCGCCGCTCAGGTCTGGATGGCAAGCTTTCATGCAATTGTAATACGCTTTCTTAATCTGCTCCGGCGTTGCATCCGGAAGCTATAATTGCATTCAAATTAACATCAAACACCAAACCCCTAAAATCCATAGAAGTAAAGAGAGGACAGAGATCAAAGATTCAAGCTAATTTTTACCAGGCCGAGAACGGAATAATAGTCGTCGGCGGTGGAAGAAGGAGGATCGCCGGTGGCGACCCTGACCCTACCGGCGGCAGCACGTCGGCGGCTATGGGAACGCAGCGAATTGGGGAAGGAGAGGCGGGAGGAGGAAGTAGAGGTGAAAGGGAGGCATGGGTTGTGAAGCTTGAATGGATCGGTGCAGACTGGAGAGAGCAACTGAGCCATAATTTGTGTGCAGAGGCGGAAAACTGATTCAGTGGGAAAACAGAGGAGGGTGGATCTTTTTTCTTCTTCTGTTTTTTGGGTTCTTTATTAGGGGATAATTTGAATAATGGGGGAGGAATGTATGGCGTGGAAGGTAAATGAAAGAGTGACTGGGGAAGAAGACGAAAGAGGTGCTGAGATGGCGAAGAGAGAGCCATGGAATTGCTTTGCTTCAAGTATCTGGGCACGGAAGTTGAGAGCAAATGGACCCACCAGACCGCCGATTCGCCGAACGGGAGAAGGTTCGGTGCGAGCTTTGCTCGAGTCTGCACGTGTCAGCTTGTGTATAATCGAGTCTACACTGAGATATCGAATATTCAACACAAAAAGCCCATTAATCGTGTGTTTAACTCAGAGCCCATCATCAGGCTTCACGGATCTCTCAAAAGCCCAAATATCAAAATTGACGATCCAAAGTTTATTTGGATAAAATATATGTTTCATGCAAGTGCTTTTGCCTCCAGATGGTTAGGGACTGTAATTAGAAGGGTCATTGAGATTGGATTTCTCGCAATAACGTTAGGAAAAAAGTATATGTTTGTGCACATTTATATATAGTGACTAGTCAACGACCGTAATCATATTACAAACCCATTTGAATGGGTAAATGATCAGTAAAGATCTGGTTGTCGTTGGTATCTTCAATTTATTGGAACAAAACAATTTTAACTCCAACACCAACATCCTCTCCTTCTGACTTTTGCCCACTCTTTTTAATTAGTTACGTTGAAAAGAAACGAATTGTGCACAAAAATTTAACTAAGTGTTAGTAGTTGAATGCAGATCCCATGAAGCGGCCAGTAAGAAACAAAGTAGCAGAGATCAGTCACCCACTGGGAAACTAAACAGATAAACTAATCTTTCAAAGTGAATGCTTGACTTTTAATAGCTACACTAGAGCGTTGAGCACAAGGCCAAGAACGAGTCGACTTTGGATTAATTAATTAATTAATTAATTTTCAAACGGGATTAACTTCTCATTTTCTTTACCCAAAAAGAATATCACCAAATTCCAAGCAACAGTTCGCTAGTTTCCACTCCACCCATCTCTAATTACAATTAATTAATTAAACTATTTTGAGTATACAATTTCTCTTTTTTCTTAATAAATATTTTCATTTTTTTTTGCATAAATAGAAGAGAAATTATAGGAAGAACACCCTAATTAAGCATCAACTCATTTTATGTATGTAACGAAAGCCGCATATTTGCATTCCACACATGTACAAATGTAACAAATATAATGAAACATGCATCAATTTTATTCATGCACTAAAACGTATTAATTTTAAATGAGAACATCCGATAAGTATATATGATCTCAACAAATCAGATTCCAAAAATACAAAGGGTTACTAAACTTGATACATGTCATCATATGGTCATCATTCCTCCATTGTTCCATCTATTTAATTATTTTATAATTTAGGTCAGGATTAATAGAACCAGATGTGAAGACTGAGGTAAGAAGAAGTGGTCAAGACTATTTCAAAGCGTTGGAAATTAATTAGTCATGAATCTCGCGCCAAATTTTAAAATTCGTATGTTCCAAATCGAGTTTGGTTAGGTGATTAACATGTTAACTACTTTATGAACTGACGTTCCATTAAAATATGTCTATTATTATTATTATTATCATATATCAAACATTAATTTTAATCTTGTGAGACAAAAGTCAAATTTCTGACTTCTGCAGAGTATTCTTGTCAGTATTAGTGCAGCATGCGTTCATGTTTTATAATTAATGTTAAAGAATTTTTTTACTCCCGATTTATTGAATAGTCTCAATTTTAAAATTTGATCTTAAATGTTTTTTATGAGATTAAATCTCAGCTGTTTGTTTTTTAAAATTTTTGAATGTAAGTTATTTTTTAAGACAAATTTCTTAAGGACCACTTGACTTAATTTCAATTAATATGCGGCATCCTTAAATTTTTTTCTTATCACGTTGGTATGCAGACATGGTAAATTGTTATGTAAACATTTGATCTTTAATATTTTACTTCCTGGTCACTATAACTTTTGAAATTAAAAATTCTTGTTCATTGACGTAAAGTCATCCACGTCATCCAATTATTTATTTGATTGAACCGAGTAATTTCTTACAATGAGATATGCAATTGGTGAATTATCTTCTATCCTATTTTGACATGTTATTCCCTAGGTACTTATTGTATGTGGAGGATCGTATAGATGCGGGGAATCATCGTGTGTGGACATGGACATTGTAGTTACTCACCCGGACGGGACAAGGTGATGACTTCATTCTCATCCTTTAGGAACTTCTTAAAAGAATTTTGATTGTTTGCTCTATTATGCACAAGTATAAAGGATTTCTGTCGAAATTCATGAAACGACTCGAGGACATGGAGGTCTTGAGAGAATATTTAGTTTTCAGCACCCACAGCGAGCAGGGTACTGATTCCGACGTTGACACATATTTCGGCCTTTGTACATGTCCTGGACAAGAACTGCGACGCCGGATAGATTTCAAGGTGAAGTTGGATGCTAACTATATTCCATCATTCGAACCATAATGCTGAAGAAGATTCAGAAGTTCTGTAGGTATGTCCGAGGGACATATATGCTTTCGGTCTCATAGCATGGACTGGGAATGATACACTCAACAGAAGGTAAGTCGAGCTTTTCCGAATCAGAATGTCTTACTCATTTTCCTCGTGAATATGTCTTCGGTAAAACTTTTTCGAATCAGGTTGAGGCTGCTAGCAGAGTTGAAAGGTTTCCGGCTCGATGACACCGGTCTATTCCCGGCTACTCACTCTTCAAGTGGCAAGCGGGTAAAACGAAATCTCTGCATCTGACATGTTCACAGAATCATCATCTAATTAAGTCTTGTGTGCATCTGAAAACAATCACATTTCTGTTGTAGGGTTCGAGGGCGAGTGTGAGCCTGAAACTGCAGACGGAGAAGGAAGTGTTTGAGTTCTTGGGGTTTCCATGGCTTGAACCTCATGAAAGGAACTTGTGTTTGCAACCGGTACATTGTGCAAGAGCAGACCTTGACAAGCTTTCCACGTTGTGGCGCCCATGAAGGAAATCTGTACGGTTTTGCTAATCGTTGTATAGGTTCGGGGATATATCTGAGAATCATCAATGTGTATTATACAACCTGGTTTTATAGTAGAAGAGTAGAAAGTTTGTTTGATTCCTCCTGAAGCTGAAATCAGTAGTTTGAGGGAGTTGCAGTTACTCGTATGTATATATTAGTTGAGATTTCCTTTTCACTATATTAGAAGAAAGAAAGTGCATAGACTCATAGTCGAACTGCACTATTTAAATCCAATTCTGGCCGGAATTCAGATTCAATATTTGACCCAAAATTTGATTTTTTCGCAGTAAAAGCTTACAGACTCATGAGAAGTTCAAAAGGTAAAAAAGAAGAGAACTTTCGCATTTAAACCCAAAACCTCTGCCTCTACTAAACCCTTCGGGAGAGATAAGGAACATCAATTACAGACCTGCCATGGCTGCGACATGGAGCAGTAAAGCTCTCCTCTCTTCTCCACTTTTCGAAGTTCCTCGCGCTTTTCTTGCATCTTCTTCTCCGGTGCTGGTACGTTCCTGTTCTTGGAGGCCAGGCCAATTAGCTGGTGGCTTCAGAGCTGCACATCCTTATTTCCACCACCCACCAATCCACAGAAGACCCCCAACCAAGCTCTTCTGCGAAGAAGTAGAGGAGGAGGAGGATTTCGATTACAACTAAAAATTTTCCGATCCAATTCCCGAATTCGCCGATGTTGTCAGTTTTCCTACTGAGTTTTCTGCTACTGCTGCATTTGTTCTTACCTACTACAGTTTTCTTTCGTCGTTGTTGTTTGTACAAATTTAGAAACATTTACAAGCGAAAAGGAGAATGAATTCTTAAATTCGTTTTCAAAAATGAAAAGTAAAAGAGTTGAAATATTGATGGATAATTTTAAATTTATTTATATATAAATTCAAGCCACAAATTTAAAGTGATTTATACGTACAATATTAATATTAAAATGTTTACATATAAAAAAATCTAATACGAAATATTAAACTGTAAAGATAAAAGTAAATCGTATCGCATATTAATTGAAATTAAGTGAAGTAGTCTTTAAGGAATTTATTTTAAAAAATAAATTAGTTTCATAAATTAAAAATAACGAACGGTTGAGATTTAGTTTTATAATAAATAATTAAAATCAAATTCTAAAAGTGGAAGTACTCAATAAACCAAGAACACAAAAACATAATTAATTTTATTAATAATAAAATGTATTTTGTTTGATTAAATAATATTTATATTTGAAGTACCAGGTTGAGCTAAACTTCTGCCAGCCCAAGTTGACCTTTTCTCGTTCTAATAAACAGATGAGAAATCCTAGGATCCAAATCGGTCAAAAATTTTATAAAAAAGACGGTAAAAATCGAAAAAGTAAACCAAGTTAGATATAAGAATACTGTAATAAATGGTTGCGTTCAATGTCTTCGGTTATAAGTTAGGTATATTTGGTATAATTAGCGAACCCATCACTGTAATATGGCTGCCATGTTTTTCTCATTCTGTTATAAGTTAGTAAAAACGGCCTCTAAATCTCTTAAATATTCACTAATTAATAGGTTAAAATGGTCTTTTACAATGATGAGGTCATCACAGCTATCCCCAACGAAGATCTTGAAGTCCCAGACTTTTGAGTCCATCCAACGGTATCAGATCGGGGTCCGAGAGATCACCAATTTCGGAGAAAAATGGAGTTTACTCCAGACTTTTTTCGAAAAATTGTCCCGGTGGTCGAGTGTGTACTGTCCGGCTCATATCACATAACTACAGTCCCTAAAACTACATTCCCCACTTAACAAACTTCAACCTCTCTCCGATCCACCCAACCATATAATTACAGTCCCTAAAATTGCGTTCACCGCATATATATATATAAATTTCAATCTCTCTCTGATGCATTGGATAGGTAACGTGAAGCATTGTATATAAAGTGTAGAGATGCATTGTTTGAAGTCGGAATGAATCAGTTTCAAATACGTGACAAGTGACATCATATATATATATATATATATATGAATTCTTCATTATATCTTGTATACCGAAATTTTTGGTGTGCCCAGTTTTTTTGGTAACGTAAATTCATCACCACCGTCCATTTTCAATTTGCGATTTCGACGGTTCACAATTATTCAAATATTAAATTTCTATTTCACATTTTATTTTTGATTTCAGTTTGCGATTTGAAATTGGATTGAAATTGATCCAAAATTTTATGTGATTTCAAATAAAAAATTTCATGTGGTTTAATTGAAATTATTGCTGTTGTTTTTTGCTGTCACTTTGGGGTGCCATACAAGTCTTGTTTTGAAGCACCGGGATTTTGTTATCTTGCTGCATTTTTCGGAGTTGTGTGAGAAAACATATGAGATCGAAAATAAAATATGAAATAGAAATTTAATATTTGAATAATTTTGAACTGTAAAGAAACTAAAAATGGACGGTGATGATAAATTTACGTTATAAAAAAAACTGAACAAAAATTTTAATATATCAAATATACTAAAGAATTCATATATATATATATATACACAAAAGCCATGCACTGCTCATTAACCACTGGATACTTGGTGGTACTGACTCTGTGTTGGCATGTATGATCTGGGGAAAATAAATACTAACTTAATATAACCGGTTATTTTGTCAATGTTTGGACAGTTTTTTTTAATATATAATGTTGATTCGTAACAATATTGGTAAATTGTGTATCAGTCAGATACTTTTGTCGGTTCAAAAATCCTTTGAAGCAGTGGTAAAATAGTTTGTCAACTCGGTTAAAAATTTAGTTTGTCAAGAAGTGTAGTTGGGTTCAGACCAAATCCAATATTTATTTATCTAATCGTATATTAATAAAACAACCATGCATAAATTAATTTGGATCCTTAAACCACAAAATAGTCAAAGCAAGGACATCGAATTTACCAAACCTAAATCTAGCTAGATGTGCACTGCTCCTGTTTCATTATACTATTAGATAAAACCAGAGCATGCATGGCGTACAGACATAAAGAAATCCAATATTAATTTGGATATAAATTAATATTTTTATACGAAAAACCTTTTTAATGAATACGATATTGAGTGATGTCACAACCTAGACTTCAAACTCATAATATGATTTGAGAATAAAGTCAAAGTGTTAAAATCTTACAGTTAATACATGTGTCTAAGGAGAAATTGGAGGTTTTATTTAGAAAGAAGCACCAAAATATAATGAGCTATTCTTTTGTAAAAAGAAATGATGTTAGATGTTGCGTAATTAACTTTCATTCATAATCAAATGATTCACCGCAATAAGTCCAATCCGAATAACTCCATCACGAAATAAGTAAGTAATAAATTAAGAAAAATTAATTAGGCGTGTATATACGTATTCAAATACATAACTCTCTTCTCCCAATGTGTCAAAGGGGACAATATTCCTCAACCCAATTTAGACCAAACACAATTTACCTGCTGGAGTTAATTATTAAACAAGGGATGGAGGTTATTATGTTATAATAATAATGGTGAATTCTTTAGTATATTTATTATATTGAAATTTTTGGTGTGCTCAGTTGTTTTTTGTAATGTAAATTTATCACCACCGTCCATTTTTAGTTTGCGATTTCGACGGTTCACAATTATTCAAATATTAAATTTCTATTTCACATTTTATTTTTGATCTTATATATTTTCTCAATTTGATAAAACATCTTGCTTTCTCAATTTGACAAAGGAGTTTTTGCAAGTTAAGCAGCTCAGATAGCAAAAGAGGGAGACGAAGGAAACACAACTCCGAAAAAATGCAGCAAAATAACAAAATCCCGGTGCTTCAAAACAAGACTTGGGACATTCTACATCTGAAAAACCAAACAAAACACCATGTATGACACCCTAAAGTGACAAAGAAAAAACAAAGAACAACAATTTTAATTAAACCACATTAAATTTTTTATTGGATCAATTACAATCCAATTTCAGATCGCAAACTGAAATCAAAAATAAAATGTGAAATAGAAATTTAATATTCGAATAATTATGAACCGTCGAGATCACAAACTTAAAATAAACGTTGGTGATAAATTTACGTTACCAAAAAAAACTGGCCACACCAAAAATTTCGATATACAAAGTATATAGAAGAATTCACCTATAATAATTAATAATCATCCAAAGAGTCGAAAGTATTTATTGATTTATTTAGTATAAAATTAAAACAAGTAATTATGTTGAAGTTGATATAAAAATGGGACACGCATTTGGAGGAGGGATAAATAATTAAGGATATTGATGGGGGATGTCTGCTCATTAAGATTCTTGGGGGGATGCTCCACCACTGACCTACCAATATCAATATAACCCAACCTACACTTCACCCTTGATTTCATTTCCCCCCTTCTTCTTAGGTGGGAATTGGGTTGGGTTTGACTGAGTTTATTTCGATTTGGTCGGATCAAGTAGGGTTTCAGATAACCTAAAACCCGCTCATAAGCTATGGCTTTCAAGCGATTCGGGTAAAATCCCGAATAAATCCGACTCGACAAAAACTCGATTTGACTCGGTCAAATCAGATGTCGGGTAATTCAAAACTCAAACTACATACGATCGGGTTGAATTTGGGTATGCAAGATACAAAGATTTCGGATAAAAACTCGAATAAACAACCAAAGGCTAATTGAACCGGGTTGGGATGGGTGCACTCTCTTGACTCTTGTACACCCACACACAAAAGAAAAAAGGAAAATCATATAGTACAAAAAGGTCAACAATGTCAAGCCTATTAGCTAAAACTAATTGCATGTTATGTTATGTAAAGTCTCCGGCACGTGCGACGGTGGCGGAACCGGACAGCCTTGACCGCTTCCGTTGGCCGTTGTTTTCATTACGGCCGGCCCCATCGGCCGAACTAGAATGCTATTTGTTTTGACCGGTGATCTCTCAGTCTCCTCTCCTCTCCCGCGTACCCTACTACACCTAAATCTCCCCAATTTCCTTCCTGTACAAGTGTATTAACGTGACTGTGCATTTTTTTATAAATATTTTCTCGATTTGGATACTATAGAGGGTTTGGATTTGTGATTATCGATCGAATTTAAGATGTGTTTTTGGTTGGATTTAAGGAATAGGGTAAATATTATTTATAGTCTGGTGTTGAGTTTTGGATATGTAATGTATAGCTTCATTCTAGCCATCCATATGTTATCAGGATGTACTATCTTGATCATCAAACTAAAACGATCCGCTAATAACTTACAACATATATCTTTGAACGATAACTTAGTTGCGACAGGTTAATTATTAGGTGAAGAACGCACACGTACATGAACACGAGTTATACTAGTTTGGCACGTACTAGCTCCATAATTATATTTATTAGTGTTCTGGCCTGCTAACCCGGGTATGGAAATGGTGGATCCGACTTGGATAATGGGTATATACGAATCCTATCCAGCGAACCATGGATTTACCATCGTCGATGAGTGTACCTCGTAAAAAAAGGAGGGGTGTGTTAGAATATTAACGAGTGTAAACTATTACTCTTACGATTATAACTTCTTCCTAAAATAACTTTAAAATTTCGACGACTGACTAAACCACCATGAAAACCGATCTTTAAAACATGCTGAATTCGGGCTCAATGGTTAATGAAAATAAAATAAATAAAATCTCAATCTAATTAATTATCATATGTATGAGTCAAAAAGGTTGGGGTGCAAATGTATATATGCCGCACAAATTTAATATTTATTATTATTATTATTATATAGTTTGTGTAGAGGTGGGGACTCAATCAAGGGTAGATATATATAGACTTAAAGATTCAAAAACCATATTTGTTGCCAAAAATAAATTAAATCATCATTCACAAGGTCTTATCATCGTACATATTTTTGTAAATTGTGTGTATACCTAACTGTATGTATTCAAATAATATTTTGAATTAAAAGTTGGATTTCTACTACTTATAACTTGATAAAAAATCCGTTAACAAATAAAATCGAGACCAGAATCACTTTATCCGAAATCGAGAGGCCTTTTTACCCGTAGAAATTCAACAACGATAGATAGGTAAGTAGTAAAATTCGACAAAACAAAAAAAGAGTGTAGTATTTAGAGAGATTTAATTATAATTAATATAATTAGTTTAGTGGAGATTTAATTATATTTTCCCTTGTAATATTTGTCTAGTTTTTTTTTTGGATGTAGCTAGTGTTTCTCTCTCTTACAAAAAGGATAACAAGTTGCAATAAAAAGTCTCATCTCTCAGACCAAATGCAAACCCTTCATTTCATTTCATTTCATTTCTTACTACAACAACAATACTTAGAGAGAGAGAGAGAGAGCTAATTTTTGGGAGTTTTAATCTTCTCCGAGAAACAATCTCTTGCTCGACCAATAATCTTGCTCCTGTGTGCCCATGTCGTCCAACAACAATATCACCGGCGGCAGAGAGGAGGCGGCGGATGATCTCTTCCACATCATCAACCCATTCTTCTTCCACAACCACCGCTCCCACGGTGGCGGCAGAGGCGGAGATGAGGGCTTCCTGAACCCACCTCCTGATCCGCCGCCACAGCCCTCTTCTAATAATAATAATTACAACTCGTTTCTCTACCCATTTTTCAACACCTCTACTTCTATGATCACTACTCCTCCTCCTGATTATAGTAATTATAATGGTCGTATGACCAGCACCAGCAGCTTCGCAACTACTACAACAACAACAACTATTAGTACTCCTGGAGGCGGAGGAGATCACTATTGTGGATCCTCCAATAACATCATTCTACCAGCTGCTGGAAACGGCGGCGGCAGCCCGTCAAGCAGTACTCCAAACTCTTCCATCTCCTCCTCCTCCAACGACGCCGCCGCAGCCCACAAGATCATCACCAAGAAGGAGGAAAACAAGGATAACTATCAGTCATGTGAAAATCATGATGATGATGACGATGATGGCAAGTCCAGAAAAGGGTAAGTAGGGCTTAAACTTCAATTTTTGTAACTATATATCCATCTCTCGGGAACTATGAAGATCTGTAACCGATGAAGGGGCATTATCGGAAATTCATGTTTTTTCATTTGTTTGTGATGATCATTGATCAGATGGAGTGTGTCCACTCGTTGGTTTGCTTGCTGTTCAAAGCTTTCAGACTGGATAATCATTTCTCTCTTCCAGGAAAATATTATTTATTAATATTTCGTAAGGATTCGGTCAATTAGTCATAGAAATTTGTTTGAAACCCTAGCGCTACCTAGTTTGACAAAAATACGTATGAACGACAACTCAAAAATTACTGCAAGGAAATTGTAGCTGACTGCCTAACATTGTTGACAATTTGTGTTTTGTTTTTGGGTTTGGTTTGGTTTGGTTTTTTTGATGTGAACTGAACTGATGATGATCATGTGATTTTGCTGCGAAATTGTAGGAAGAATAATGATGATGGGAAGAAGAAGAAGGCTGCGGCGGCGGCGGCGGCGGCGGCGGCGGTGGGGAAAAAGAAGGAGAAAAAGCAACGGGAGGCGAGGTTTGCGTTCGTGACGAAGAGTGAGATCGATCATCTTGAGGATGGTTACCGCTGGAGAAAATACGGCCAGAAAGCTGTCAAGAACAGCCCTTTCCCCAGGTTCTTTTTCTTTTCTTCTTCTCTTAATTACTTTACATTAATTTCTTCTTCCTCACCAATTATCATTGATGACATACGTGGCTCTCTAATCACATAGAATCTTTCGTTCACAATCAAACAAATTTTTCAGTAACTAACGGGATTAGATAAATGAATGATAATACGTACACACTTAGCTAGTTGCATCTCGTATCAATACTAGTAAATTAGTCAAATCATATATATGATTACCTACGTACCCTTGCTCTCCAGAGTCTCGATCTCTAATACCCGTGCATGTTGACATAAATTAGTTTAGGCCAGCTCACAAGATCGGCTGGCCCTATCGCTTTAACAGAATGAAATTTAGATCACCGAACTTCAACTCTAGACACTAATCATGGAGAAAGAGTTTTAATTATCTAGCTAGCTAGTTCAGGATAGTAGTCATGTGACAAGTCTTGATAAATTATTTTACAATATTAGTTCATTTCCATTAGTTTAATTTGTTTCTTAATTATCATACAGGAGCTACTACCGATGCACGAGCCAGAAATGCAGAGTGAAGAAGAGGATAGAAAGGTCATTCCAAGACCCTTCAACTGTCATAACTACCTATGAAGGTCAGCACAACCACCACTCTCCGGCCACTCTCCGTGGCAATGCCGCGGCTGCCGCCTTCTTCTCCACCAACCACCACCACCACCTCCTCTCCTCCTCGTCGCCGTCCAATATCCCACCGGACCTCCTAACCCACCACCTTACACCAAACTTTATGACCACCATGAACCACCACCACCAGTCCTCCACAGCCCTAAATATTGATCCCACAAATGATCCTAGCCACCCTATTAGTACTAATGATCAGGATGATCATAGTCCCATGTTCCACACCATGGGCCAACACCAACAAAACCAACAAGTCCATGTTCCTGATTACGGGCTGTTGCAAGACTTAGTCCCTTCCTTTCTCCACAACAAACAACATCACCAACCATGATCATTACTCTACTCAACTCAACCCCCTCCCGCTCCAACTCTTATACATAACTTTGTTCTTTACATATGCGAGAGGTCGCGATGGTTCAGTAGTGGAGATTTGAACATGAAACCTAGATATTGTCCTCCCCCACTACTATCTCCCGCTGACCTCCAGAAACATCTCTTTGAGGCTCTGTATAACCGTCCTCTTTATATCCATGAGATCAGGTAGTAACGGCTGAGTGGAGATCTGCACGTCTAACTCGACCTCCATGAACATCTTCACAAGACTGAGTTTATTATTAATGATTATGAACATTGGCATCTCTCTAGCTAGCTAGATAGCTAGTGATGGTACATATGATGATGATATCAAGCTTTAATTTTGTGATGGGAGGTGATTATGTAGGAGCTAATAAGTATGGGACAAGATGGAAGTATGGTGATCACATGTGGCTAGCTAGATATACATATATATAGAGAGAGAGAGCAACATTGAATGCAAAACTATGACTTTTGCAATGGGTTGTATTATATATATATAAATGTAGATGCATGGTGGTGTGTTATGTAGTAGGAGTATTGTGTGTTATTTGCCTTGCTTGGAAAAGGAGAAACCCTACCTCTCAAAAAAGGTGCATCATTACATTGCCTTTTCCCTTGAGATGCTCTTTGTAGTTTTAACTTTCCGCATGCAACTAGGATTGTGTCGTGGATGTGTAGTGGAGCTATGTGGGAGTGGTGGTGGTGATGCTAGCTTGCAATTGCCACTTCATTACTTGCGAGTAATATGCAACTGTTATTTAATGAATGGTGGACTTTGTTTGAACATGGGAAAAATCATGCCATGCCTCTTGTTGTGTGAAGAATTAGCTCTCATTCACAAGGATTATAGTTATAGGTGCTGAATCTCACCGAGGGAAAGGTTTCGAAATTGAGATTAAAAGGGATCACATACTAATTGAAATCGCGTTGAGCCAAATGGGGGAGTTCCCGAACACACTATATAAGAAAAACGGTAACCGACAACGACAATTTAACATCCCTTACTAAATTGTGATAGATTTACACCGGAAATAAACTGTTGTGATTTTTAGGGGGTTTTAAACGACGGAGGAGTTAAAAAAAAATTTTATTTTTAATTAATATTAATTATCATGGGGAATATTTTTATATTCTTTTTACAGATCAGATGACAAGAGTCAGCACTTAGATTGATTTTTGCTAATTTTGATGGAAACTTAACATAATTTATTTGATTTTGACTTTTTTTTGACTCTTTTGACAAATTTGGCTTGATCATATAATAAACAATAATAAAGAGATCCGTCAAATTACAACTGAAAAGACCGGATCAGTATGGAAAACACTGTGATATTTTGAGATATTGGTACCTTGTTGTTAAATTTTGTATTTAAAATTATAATTTTTGAGGTTGAAGATTTCGGTTTAGGATTAGGGTATAGTGTTAGGGGTTAGAGTTTACTATATAGGGTTTAATGATCTATTAATTTTGATTTATGATTAAAAGTTAGAGTTTGTGATGCGATTTTGAGTTTGAGTTTATGATGTAATATTTGAGGATTAGGATTTAGTGTTTAGGGTATTAGCACCATTTTCTAGTGTTTAGGGTTTACTATAAAAACTTCAAAATTTAATTTTTAAATTTTAAAAATATAAATTTTTTAATATAAATGGTATACCACCTAAAAAATAACATGACATCTTATTCCCCTAAATATTTAATTTTCCTTTGAGTAATTTTTTTAAATATTTAATCTTTTTAGGGAGTGCATGGAGGATGAGAGGTGGCTGTCCTTTTCTATTTGTAAAAAAAAACCTTTACTATCCCATTTTTTCTTTGCAGATGATCTTGTTTTGTTAGTGTCCTTTCTTCCGGAGCAATATGATGTGTTAAAGATTGTTTGACTAAGTTTTGTGATGCATGTAGTTAAGTGATTAGCAATGGTAAATTTCATATCTTTTTCTTTACAAATATGCCATCTATACATAGCGTGTGATACATTATATTTTTGTGATCAGATTCGAAACTTTAGTAGATATTTGGATGTACCCGTTTTTCGTGGTAGAGTAAAAAAGAGTGACGAGGAAACATTTTTAGTTGCTTAATTAATAATCACACTATTGCTATACTTATGCTAACGCTGATCTGTGGACTGTAATCATATATATATATGCAAAAAAAGAATGAGAGGGGAGTAAAGTAATGAAAGAGTCTTCTCATTTGTTTGCTGCTTGGGGAGGCAGCGGCTTATCTTTCTTAGCAGCAGCAGCTGCATCTGCGTTGTCTTTATCTTTCCTCCCCTGCAGAATCATCGAAATCTGGAGGCCTCTGCTGAATGCTTGGTTGAACAGCAGCCGAGTTTGGAACTCGTTCACGAACGGGAACCAAGACAGTACCGCTATCGGGGTGAAGATCAGTATTCCCATTATGTATTCATAGGCTCTCCCTAACTCCTTGATTGAATCCCATAGCCCTATCCCCTTGAACATTCCCCTCCATGCTTGACCAATCTGTCATTTTGTTTTTTTTCGTTTCAAACAATCACATTCGTAAATGTTTAGTTTCTTGAGTTCCACGCAAGTGTTTTAGCTAGAAATGTGGGGTGCTGTTGTCGAGAACCGTTGCATCCCAATAATTTGAGTTGTTGGGAGACAGTTCAGATTGGTGCCTATATTATTCATTAACACGCCACCACCTAAAATGAAAGCTCTCAAAAGAGTTGAAGTTGCACAACTTCGGTACGTCATGTACATGGATTAGGGATACTCGGATTCGAAACGGAGACCTCTTGGTCATTAAAGATTCTGATACCATGTCAAGAACCGTAGGCATCCCAATAACTCGAGTTGTTGGGAGAGGGTTTAGATTGATTTTCATAGTATTCATCAACAAATACTTACGAGAAGAAGAGCCCAGCCGGTGGGAATGAAGGCGAGGGTTGAAACAAAAAGGTCTGATATCGTTAGGTTGCAAACGACGAACAATACAGTCAAGACCGACAAGAATCCCAGGAATAGAAGTGCCTTGAGGATTCTGAACATTAGCTGGAAATCTGTTCCGAATTTTCGTCTGCCCATTGACACCATCTGGTTCACAAAATAAAGAACCAAATATAAACTCAGAAGAAGAATTAGGATTAGAAGAGAAGCAAAAAGAACAGAGTACTTGGTAGTTATACCTTGAAGACTAGGAGAGCAGTGATCATGACCACCCATGAAAGTCCATAAACCTGAGGAGAACAGGAAATACCATGAGATTTGTAAGTGATGGAGAAACGTTACAAGCAAGAAATCTGAACAAGTCGGATGCAGATGGTGTACCAACAGACTTTTGAGGGGGTGAGCTATGTCGAGGTGGTACACGATGCCATACTGGTAGAGAAAGAAGCGGCTAGCAAGGAATATCTCCATAATTCGGCCCCGAAGGTTCGTGTATCTGAGATGCTCTTGTTCACCATCCCACCATGACTCCCAGCTTTTCTCGGGCGGAATTCCAATTCCGCCACGGTTACCCATCCAATGCTTCCAATCAGTCCAATCATCCACTGTTTTTTGCCAGTCGAAGCCTGACGGGTTGAACACGAATGGAGCAAACAGCCAGGAACAAACGAGGAACCACATGGAGAATGAGATGAAGAAGAACAGATTCGAACTGCGATACGATTCCCCGTATACACCGTATATCACCAACAGCATCATCAACTCCAGTCCCTTGACGAAGTGGCTCCTCGAGTGTAGCCTGTAGTTTTCCGCAAACTTTGCATGGAAGACGACAAACCCACGGCCAGTGGCCCGGTATTTTGAACCGCCGTGCAAAATTGTCTTCCCGTAGTAGTGAGATTTGGTTCCAAGCTGAAACGTGAAGAAAACTGAAGCTAACTGTAGCTGCATTATGATGAAATCACCCAAGGCAGAGCGAAATCCTTTCTCCAACCCAATTTCCATAACCATTGGCATGACTAGCAATAAGCCTAGTTGAAACACTGATTGAGTGGCCAAAGCTTGTTCAAGTGCCTTGGTTTGACGTACGATTGGATTTGTCATGATCGCAGCTTCTACTCCGCTCAAAACCATGTACAAGCGTCCATACAAGAATACATATGCTGTGAGCACAGTTATCTGCACAAGTGAAGAGATCAAAAGGCAAAACGTATAAAATTTTCAAACATTTCTTATAATGATCTCAATTTCATAAAAATATGATCCAGAAAGGTGACAGTTGAACTTACCATGCTGCTGAAATAAAAACCAATTGTCGTAAAATAGAAAGACAGCATTCGGTAGAAGTCAAATCGGCGCCCAAGACGATAAATGTCACGACTCAGAGTCTGCTCTCCATTTCCATTTGCAACCTTTGCTTCGAAAAGAGATATCTGATTCATCCCCACATCACGTCCTTTGCCCACTTGTATATATTCATGATGCGTGATATATCCACCACGTGATGTAGAGTTGAATCCTGAAGAAATTAAGATGTTTCAACTGTTATATTCATTATTCAATCCGATGTTCTTATATCAGCAGTCGTCGTAGTTGATGGTACTAACAATTTTAGAGATGATACTGACCTGCAAACACATCCTCACTCAAGTTAATGATTTTGGAGGCTTTGCTGATGCCACCCCTCGTTATATGGAAGAGCCGGTCAAATATATCAGGATGACCATAATGGAAGCGTACCCTATAAAATTATAAAGCAGAAAGATTACCGGTTATGGGATCAAGTATATCAGCTCAAAATCAATAGAATAAAGCAACCGTAACAATGAGAAAAGGAAAACGCCGAGCCGAATAACAAACTCGTTGAATAAAAAAGAAATAAGTCGCCAGCTTCAAAATGCATTTCACATGAAGCATTACAAGCAAAAAATAGAGTGCAAATATATGGCAAACGGAAGTTCAAATTGTATACAATACACCTAAACATTAATCCAATATTAGCGTATTTATGTTACCTTAAAGGGTTGGCCAAAATTCGTTGGCCAATGGTGACGAAGCTTGTTTCTTGGTTGGACATAAACCAGGCAAGTGATGAAACACTGCATATGGGAATTTGAAAAAAAAAGAAAAGGTATGATATATGTGTAGATTCTACAATTGGTCTGCAACAGGACAGTGATTTACACGTGCTGATGTTAGCCATAAGTCCAATCATGGGTCAGTGGATTTAATTCCACATTGTTAGTTGTTACAAGGCATTCTAACCTTCCAGTAAAAATATGCTCCCTAAGGCCAAGAATTGTGGGCTTGCGTGACCCACGGCGAGGTGTTACGAATTCGTCCAATACATTTCTCATTTTGAAGGCTTCTTCAAAGTAGTTATCCTGTAATAGAATGTGGAAGGGAAATTTTTACTTAAGAATGTCATTCATAGAAGTTAACAATATAATAGAATAAGACAGAGAGTTAAACACGAAACGTACCTGATTCATGTCTATGGACTGCAGAGCCTCTCCACGAGTGAAAATAATTGCGTGGTTCTGATTTTCAGGTTTGCCTTCTCCTATTTCTGTTGGTGGCCCAGGAAGCTTTATTCTGTAAATTTCCTGATAAAGATACAAGAATTTGGTTATAAGTGTGATCCAAAAATAATAAAATTACAAAAGCCTTGTAGTCTTAATAAAAAGGGGAAAATAGTTCAGATAACACTGTTGGCAAATAGTCAACAGAAGGAAGAGTCTCAACGAATAGTGATACCCATCCAATGAATTCTCTCTATATTACACAACGGAAAAGAAAAAGGCTTATCATACCTCATCCAACTTATCACCCCCTTTAACAAGCACTGAATAATAAACTTTCTGTTGTTTTCCGTTCACCGTCTCCTCTCTTTCATCGATGTAAGCAACACGTAGTGATGGGTACCTTCACAAAGTTTACACCATTATAGTTTCCATCAACTTCACACAGTATAGACAATTGCAAGTGAAATAACAGTAAATAAATTCATCTTACTTTAACATGAGATTGAGAATGTTGTTGTAACAGCTTCGGTCTCGGGCATCACTGGACTTCTTTTGAGCACCATAAATCTGACATGAAACCACATAGGTGAACTTCAGATCAGCTAGAGCCTGTGCACGGTCGGATAGAGCTCTGTCCTCACTGCTTAGCTCTGTGCTGGGGAGGCCATTAATAATAGCTGCAGAGGAAAAGGTTGACCATTAGGCTCATTTATTTAGTAGAAAAGAATGCCAGTATGCTCGAGCTATTGACCACAATAGCCTTTTCTTCCCAAACATCTCCAAGTTCACCTTGACCCTTCACATATCTTGGCAACACGAGAGTGCAAAACGTAAATGACTTGGTGAAAGTAACAGATGGACATTTCCAAAACTAAAATGATTGAGAACCCAGTAGATAAAAGAGCAGTCAATAACTACTTCAACAATGAACTCCACACTACTTCAATTCTCAAGCTCTCCCTAATTCCTACATTTTTTCACATCTCGAATGGTTGGTGCTGGTATTTCACAAATTTAAAAGATGGCATAAAATAATATCAGAATATAGGTCACTACTAACCATTCCCTCCTGCAAATTCAAGCAAGTACTGGAGTTCAACAGCCCGTCTGTAGTACATCATTCCCCTAACTGATAAAAACAAGTATGAACAAGTGATGGAACTTATAAAGGTCTGCAGATAGGGTTTATCATAATACGTAAGAAACAAGTAAAACAGCAGTGTTGAACCTGTTCTTGCGAGTGTCTGTGCTCTGTAGGATACCCAGTGACGAGTAAGCTCTGCCTTGTCCTTCAGGGGTGAACCAGCTATCCGTTCCTCAAAATTTCTCCATTCATCTAGTAAGCAGTTCTATGTGAGGTTTAGAACCATATAGAAGACAAAGGAACTAAAGCAATCAGATATTTAAACTCACCTCGATATATTGTTTGAAGATAGAACAGAATTGTTATGCCATCTTCATTTTCATGATTAAGCTCTTCTTCTGAGTAAAGGACATCTTCCTTGTAATAAGGAGTCAAAACACTGACCATACATTAACAAAATTGCATAAGGAAGCAGAAGAGAATCTCAAAACGATTCATCGGGAAAAAAAACTCAAAACAGTTTCAAAAGTAATGTGTCAACAGATAAGATCACCCTAGAAAGAAACTACATAATCCAATTGTTAACGGTCATTGCACATGAGCACATGAGCACATGATCTAACTGAAAGCAAGTCTGGTGAAGTAGCATTCTCTCTCCAAGTTTTGTTTTGTATGAGGTCAATGTCGCTTCACGTTTATGCATTCTGTGAGTACTAACCTAAAAGAGAGCATGTCCCTCACTTTTGGGGCTTTTGGCATGTTCATAAATAAGGAATTTGCAAAGAATGTGATACGGCGGCGGGCGTCTAAGTTGGATGGCACATTTATTGCAGATTCCTTTGTTGTCAAGAGCAAATGGAGCCTAACAACCTACATAAAGGAATGAAGAAAAATAAGTAACAATAACTTTCTAAATGTGTAAATGATAAGCAAATACTGACTGACAGTACCT
The DNA here is from genome assembly GCA_030674075.2 of Linum usitatissimum. Lineage (NCBI taxonomy): Eukaryota > Viridiplantae > Streptophyta > Magnoliopsida > Malpighiales > Linaceae > Linum > Linum usitatissimum. Next base: position 4,137,913 of record JAUJYP020000285.1, on the reverse strand, counting down.
TCTCTCTCCAAGTTTTGTTTCGTATGAGGTCAATGTTTATCTTACCAAACCTCTGTTCCTTCTTGACAGTCTCATCATCTGCTCTTTCAAGGATTCTAGAGCAGGAAACCAATGAAAACATTGGTTATGAAAACTCTTATACCATGAAAATAAAACATAATTCATAATCACTTAAACTCTAGTACTTCTGGCACTTACTCACGACCACGAATCATAACATCCTGAACAATAATTTCTATAATGTCCTGGAGAATATTGATTATTTGAGCTCTGAACATGTCAGGATCTTCATAATTACTTAGCTGCACACATGGAAACAGAAATGTCTTACTAAGACAGGGAAAATAAAGGTACCAATAATAAAACAAAACCAGTAACAGAAAATTAGGAAAAAGGATATACCAAGGTATGCAAAAACTTCTCCAACTTCTCACTAAGCATAGGCAACCCACTTGTTCGGAACTCTAGCAAGAATTTTTGTTGTTGTATGCTCAGATCAACTTCATAACAGATCTGTCTTATGGCACTATTTATGGAGTCATTAAAATCAGAACATAAAATAATATTATAATATCTTAAAGACCTGAAAGAAGCAAAAAGAAAAAATGGACGACTAACTATGCTATTGCACCCTTGGTCTATTTCCCCGTCGCACTATATTACGTATAAGATGAGAGTTCTTACATCCTGTCTGAATCATCTTGCAGAAGGCTATATATTATGTCCCGTATAGTCTCATAAAACTCAATCACAGCAAAACGCATATAGTCATCCATTCTCCTGAATAAGTCACCGCCATTAGTTCCCTTGAAGTCTTTTGCCATGTCCAGAGCGATGGGAATCTAGCAAAATCATAAGGATAGCATAAATGAGGAGGTTGAGGACATTTCAGTATTGAAAGCCGAGAACAGTGACTAGTAGACTATACCTTGCTCGCAAGCAAAAATGGAGGCCATTGGATGACTGAGACGTCATTAGAAGAAGATGGTACCAGTAGCAAATCTCTTTCACTATACAATCAGAAAATTGAAAATATTAGACAAAACAGCAATCAAGCCCTTCGCATACAACATGAGCTAAGAGTAGAAGGGTCTCAACTCATTGCTGATCAAATCCTCCACTCGCATAGAATTAATGAACTCATTCCATACATGAGAAAAGTTGGCAATGCTTTGACTTTCAGCCGACTCATCCTGTCAGAATGAATGCTTTTTAGTCAAACGAAAGCTAAAACCAAACAAAATGGTCCCATTTTTCATTTTGTTCATAACACTAAGAAACTGAGCCAATAGATGATCAAAGATAGAAGGATCCTTTAGAACTGCAACTACCAAATGATCTCGTTTGCCTCTTGTCACTGATGATGGCACAAGACAGTCACTGAAGGCAGAAGGCACATCTTCAAATCTGGACCGCAGCATACCAAGAGTCCTTATCTAATAATGTAAAGATTATGACACAGAAATTAGGAAGACCACAATTTTGTTCGTCAATGGTACAGTACATAGTACTTCAGCTTTTACATTATTTTGGCATGCCATCTCGATCCTATATTTCAAAAATGAGAAGACTACAAGAGAATGAACACCAACCTCGCCCAGATGGCTGAAGGCTCCACTAATCCCACCAAAAATAGTTGAAAATATTGCATACCATATTTGTGCATCCATAAAATAAACCTGAGACGCAAACATAATGATCGTAACTTACAACTACACATATACAACCAGATGGAACAATCTGGAAGAAATCACTTCAAATGGCACTTAACCAAGGCATTCATATGACAAAAATAAGTCGGGCTGTTTGTTTGGTACCGTGAATGATCTGAGATTTTGACAATACATACTTTTTTATCATTAATCATTACTAAATTTAGTACGGGAAACCATGTATCCACAAAATATATGAGATAAAGTATTCTGCAAATTTTTGGGATGGTCCTAAGATTCTAGAATACTTCTCTTAGTGGGTTTTACTTGTATCGTTTTATTTTTACTTTCCTAATAAATTATAACTCAGCCTCTGTTCATAATCGTTTCTTCTTATAAGAAGGACAAGATAAATAGCTCTTAGTTTCTTATTATTGAATTTATGAGAGGAAGCTTTTGATAGTATTATGATATATGGGATTACATAAGGGGTACATAGGTTTATATAGAGTTAGGATAGGAGAATCCTTCTTCAACTAGGAAAACTCTTATTACTATTCCTATACTAATAAGGAAAAATATTGAAACTTATTCCTATACTAATAAGGAAAATATAATATTCTTCAACATTTATATATCATAAAATTACTCACGAATTACTTTTGAAATATAGTATAATGTGAAAATGTGACGTTATGCCCACTTACCAGGACAATCGGCGCCCATATTGCAACAACGGCACCAATGTTGTGTTTAGCTACAACAGCACAATTGCGCAAACTCCATTGTTAGTATCAGTTGGTATGACCAATACAGAAACGCAACTAGTAAGGAAAGGTTCAGGGATTACCATGTGGAAAGAACTCATGCCATTGATAATTATCGATACTCATATCCATGATCAACTTAGTTGGTTCAACAAGTGGCAATATCTAATTCAACAGGTGGAAATAGAAGAGAAGATCAGAAACTCGAGAATCAATGTTTCAAAGTAGTAAAATATGGGAAGCTACAAAGCAACAGCATAGAATGTAATTCATTAATCAAACAAAGCTTTAAAAAGGTAAATGGACTCTAAAATCCTGTGGTACTTAGAAAGTATGAGGAATTCTTTCTCTATGTAATTTAATTTTAATGACCTACTCAACCAAAAGGGGGTGCAAGGATAAAAAATAGGAGCATTGAAAAGGTAAATGGACTCTAAAAGTCAATAGCGTATAATTCCATATGCAGTGCTTGTTATCAGATGACTGAATAGGAAAATGATAATTCATACCTCAACGTAATAGCTGAATGCTAGCTTGCTTATTAGCAGCAACATCCAAAAGAGTGTATACCTGCAGGCAAGAAAAAGAAAGCCACAAACAAGCTCAATATTTTCATAATTTAAGCGTGTATTAACCAAAAAGGAGAATGTATGCATGTGTTGAGGAGCAACTACAGCAGAAAGGCAACTGGATAGGACAATACAATCATTCACTTACTTCAAAAGTGTAAACAGGTCTTCATGCATGCCTCTACCAACGTACAATTTTGGCTGCATTATCATATAGTGTCACAGGAGAATTAAATTTAATCCATGGAAAAATAAGAGATAGGAACAAAAACAGAAAGCGAAAACTAAAAGACAACAAAGGAAAGCCGAACAAAGAGTGTCATTCACACTCTTCACCCAGAATTTAATATGCTTGCCTGAGCCCACCACATAAGGAGAGTGATTATCCGAAAGTTTGATTTCTCCATAGTCCTTCGAAATGGTGGAAGCACAAAAAATAAACCGGAAAGGATGTTGGGTAGCAAATAAATAGCAACAGCATAGTTATAAAGAGATTGATTCTGCCAGTCACTAGCCCAGCTGCTGAAAAATCTGATAAGTCCTGTTGGGTTCTGAACAGATTTGGAATAAGCAATCGGCATAGCAACAGCCCATGCTGCTGCAACTCCAAATTTGAGCAGGTACCGCAGTATCTGTGTGAATTTTAAGCTTTTCCAAGCGTAAAAGCTGAGAACTATATCAAGAAAAGCTGCAGAGTAGACAATAAGCGGGATGAAAAGACATTCTACAACTCATAAACCCTACGTCCTAAGAAGAATACTGAATGATTAGATCATAAAATATTCCTTAAATCATGACAATGTCGACTGTAGGCACCGAATAGAGATTAGAGATGCTGTATATTCAGCTTTCACAACGTATCTTCTATTAGAGCTAATATTTATACCTCGCAGAAGATTGAGAATAGCAGAAGTGATAAAGATGCTCAAAACACTTCTGAAGACGTCTGGGTCAAAAATGCCAGCAAGAGATCCAGAATTCCAAGCAATGATCAACATAGCCTAAAATCACAAAGTGGAGTAGTTTATTCATCTGAAATAGGGTATTAAAGTTCGCTAGTCAAATGTTCAAACCTACCTGGAAGGCCAAGATAAAGAAGATCCACATGCGGTCAAAACTTCTATACAGGTGCCAGAAAGTACGAACTTCAACAAAATTAGTTTTGGGCTTTCGTCTTCCGCTGCCACTCTGGTTAGACCTCTGGGAAAAAAGTATAGATTTAGACGAAAAGAAATAAGTTCCAGAATACCAAAATCCAGACGATGAAGGCCAATGCTAATATCTAAAGATAAACTGAACAGGAAAAAGGAAATTTGATTGGCACCATGAGCACATAATAACCTGTCAAACACTTAAGTTAGCTCACTATCATATATTTCCGAAGCACCTAAATAGGCGTCCCTCTTAGCCTGCCTATTATACACTCAATAATCTAGCTATGTTGTCTCATTACTTTTCTGATGTTTTGAATGAGATAATATGACATCGTATGACAAGTGAAGTACCTCACTTGCTGGCAAGGCCTCATCTGAATGCACAAAAAAGTCCGCTTTGAGATCCATCGGCCACTTTATCCTAAGACATCTCTTTGACCTACAAAAATAGAAAAAAGTATCGACATTATGACCTACTTAAGTAGAAAATGTTGATCTTTTCATTATATTTGAAGATCCTTACCAGAAGTACTCATTTAGATCATCATAGTTTCTCCACCTAGAATGGCTTGCTTTCCCACTTTTATTTCTCCTAGCTTCCTTTTGCAGGGAACAGAATCACTTTATACACACAAGGGAGATAAAAGGGTCGAGGTATACTAGAGTTAGGTTCGATTACAAATCCCACCTTACGGATAACCTGGTATATGGGACATATTACATTACGCAGAAAGGCTTCATCATCAGGCGCAGCTGTTTCATATTTCTCTCCACTAACAGGATGTATATTGCGAAACAATACGCCAAAAACTTCATATGCCATCTTCATGTCAGGAAAACAAGAAAATCATCACTGCAGAATACAAGAATGTGCATGCAACATTGATAATCACTAAACAAAAAGTAAAATAGCTCCATCAAGGTTAGCTCTCGGTTCATAGATACAAAAGTCAGAAAACATGAATTCAAATGAATCAAAGTGCACAAAATGCTGAAGCTATCAAGACAGTTGGTATTATGCAATTAAGCACTAGCATAGAATAAAATCGCCAACATCAATGATGTCATCTATATCAACACCTTGAAATATTTAACAGTTTTGCTACCTTTGCTTTATTTTTCTTCATAAAATGACAAACAATATTAAGTTATCGTCAAAACGTAAGTTTAACATAATTTTAACAGCAATGACTAATCTAAACTGACAAACTAGATGCACCTTAACCAGCAGCTTCTATCTTGTAAATATAAAGCTACTTCAAGTTTATTGATGCCATGGAAGACAAAAACTTTCGGGACTATTCTAAACATAAGTTTTCCTTTGAAAACCTAAAAAAGTCTTCAGGAAGTTTCACAAGCCATGTAGCCATCGCATCCAGAAGAAAGAATTCAGAAAATTTTCATGGAGAAATAGAAACATATATTCATCGTACACAACAAAGGAGATCAATAAAAAGGAAAGCAATCAGACTAAACAATGAAATGCGGCTAAAATAAGATTACTTTCATGGATGAATGTAAGTACGTACATTGTGGAAGATATAGCAAATGCATTCTGGCATGAATCGTACATTTGAAGCTTCACCCCATATCAATAAATACAATCCAATGTAAATAAGCTCCAGTTGTGGTTTATCAAAACCTCCTGGGAACCTAAAAGACAAAAACATACAGCAGGGTAAGAGACCAGATATGGTCTAACGTTGACCATATAAGACAAGCTTACCTGAGATTGCTTTCAACACGCAGATAGTGGCACCAGGAGAGATAGTTTTTGAAAGTTTTGTCCATCAGCTGTAGAATTGTACTAGTACTTAACTGCAAGAAACCTCCTGTCAATGCTTTTTTGAGGGAAATGATAAATAAGAAATAATGAGGCAAAGAAAAGATTTTAAGTTATCCAATGAGTGTACTATTCCAACAGGGAATACCTCTGTATAAGCTTCAACGCCCCTTTTCCTTGTGTCTATATTGGCTAGTAGCAATATGAAGTGCTCTCTCTGATTTGCCACATTTCCTCTCTTTTGTTTCCCAAAAAAGGCAAGAAACACCATTTCACAAAAATGAGGTCAAGAGGAAGTCAAAATCATGAAAAGTATGGTATACATAAAACGTAGTAGCATGGCCGAATACATTTTACAGCACACCATAAACTACCCTGGAGTAATGTTACACTCCTTGCAAGTTTTATGCCTAACATATGATCTTGGGATGAAGTTTTTCTCTTTCTTTTTGCAACAACTAAACAAAAGCATTATATATATAGTAGAGAGATGGGTCTATCCAAATATTCACAGCTGCAAACTGCCTCAGTTCAGTGTAGTTAGGCTTCAAATTATTTTCAACAAGTTGAGTAGAACAAAAGAGGTAAGAAGAGCATCGCAAAAGATGTATGGCAGTCGGCCAGTCACATAAGCAATTCAGCAAATCAGTGCAGGCCAGTAGTGTTAAGTAAGATTTTGATAAGGTTAATGATAGAAAAGCATAAAGTGGCACAATAGATTTTTCAAGTGTAATTCAAAGTGCAGTTCACCTGGAAGCCAAAAAGAGAAGAAAGCCATTCAAGTATATCATTGACAGGTTTGATATCTCCAGTCTGCACGTCGTGGTTGGCACCATGAGTGGAACTGATTCTGGGCATCGGAAGATTGTCCACATTGCGTACAGCGTTAAATGCAGCTTTAATCTACATTTTCAAAGATGTTATTGCTAACCAACTCACACAGTGTGTTTTAGGCATGGACTGGGAAATAATGAACATTGCATATCCAGAATGACCAACCTCAGGAAGTTCCATTATTGCCGGTTTTAAGCCAACAGAATATAGTGGAAGAAGGTTATAGTGCTCATATTGCTCCCTTTTCTTCTCAACATCCTTAGCATATTTATGTGTCTGTTGATACTCAGTTTATTAGCAACATCATTCGCAGTTAACGTTTCAAGGATGTACTCATGGTATTCACTTTAGGAAGCTAACCTCTTCTTCCACTCTGGATTCAGGAACCACTGTTCTCAGCACATCATACAATACTGATGCAATCTGAAGAATTTTAGCCATCTCCTCCCTTCAAAATTTTGGAAAGGTAACATTCAAGGAAACATGCATTCACAGGTAAACTATTACAGGATTATAGTGAATAAGAAAGAATATGGGGCTAGAAGCAAACCATACGGCTTTTTTGTATACTGCCCATCTCTTATATTTTCCTCATAAAACTTCTGGTAGTACAATTGTATTTCCCTAGGATCAGTCCTCGCAAGACGAGGTTCTGTTTCACTTTCTTCCTACAAAAAAAAAGTTAGATGGTAACTTTTGCTTTATGACAGATTATGAGATGGAATGTATTTTCTGCAAAAACAGTCTGCTGTATGCTCCAACATGTGAAGACTGTCACCAAATCTATGCCATCAGGTCTCAGTAGTTCTCAAAAGAAAATTTTGAACAGCTATAAGCTTGACAAATAGTTAAAGAAGGATCTTGCATCTCTCATACTCACAACTCGTGAGTCTTAAGACTAAGATCTACAGAGTGATAAAAGAATATATAAGCTATGGTACGACGACAACTCATGAAGCCTCACAAACTCACTTTTAAAGCCTTACACAAACTCAGTTCAATGGCACTTCAAGATGAAAGGCTTTTGCTTCTTGAAGTAGCAATGACGGTAGCCTTCAATCAGAACCTCAAAAAATTGGCAGCGAGAATGCAAGGAACAAAAGAAAAGAGGATGCGCTCACATATAGGAAGCCAGTTTTGATAAGGCACAAGCACCGCTCAACAATTGAAACCAGTACTGAAGTACATATTAAAAAAAACACAAAAAAAACTGTATAGATGAAGCCTATTCAACTAAAAGCGAAGGCATACAAACTACAAAAGCACGAGTAGAAATAGCCTTCTGCCTAAAAGCTTCACCAAATAAGCAGCAGAATATAACCGAATTAAAACATTACCCTCTCAAGTCTATGAAGCAGATAAGTCTTGAACTGGCGGACTCCACGTCCACTTGATGTTGGATCCATCTTATGAGCTTTCTCAAATGCGTGGAACCGACCTAATGGACAGGATCAAGTATAAATTTAAAACAAGCCCTAGCAACAGGTGTAATTTCTTCATTATCCATACCATCACAGAATAGAATTGACATAATGATAACTGATTAGACAAGGAAATGATGAAATCCACAATCTAGTAGCTCGAGGGGCATCATATCAAGCTAACATTCATGGAATCAATCACTTTGAACTAAAAAATGAAAAGGTTCAACGGAAGTCAACATTTGAAGCTTAGACCAAAACCAACATATAAACGCAGTAGTTCCATTAGTAACAAACTAACCCTCCCTCTCCTTTCTTTCAATAGGATGTAGAAATGCGAGCTCAGCGTATGCTTGAATTGGACACAGAAGTTGAGCTACGTGTACATATTTCTGCATTGCATCTTAACAGCTATAGATGACACATGACTACTGATCCAATAACGTTCACTGCTGATCATCGTCATCTTCGTCAGTAGCAACTGAATTAACATACAAGAGCGGAAGCAGGCAACTAAAATCAGAAGTTGAGGAGGCAGGGAAGACTGAGGAAAAAGGAAGGCTGACATAGATAGGCGACTCTAGGATTATCATCCTGAATCTCGTTAGCAACACGGAGAATCGGAGCAATAGAAGCCAACGAAGACGGAACGACCTCACTGTCGATCACCGGAGCGTCGCCATCGCGCAAATCCACCATTATGGTGGAAGCACGGGAGAGCGACCTCGGGAGGTGGTGGTCGCTCTTGGTGCCACTGGTGCTCGCCATTTCGAAATCAAATCAGCACAGCTAGCAGTCGTCGTTGACGACAAACAACAACTGATATCTAGCGCGTCCGGAAGATAACACTGAAAGCAGCAGTAGCAGCAAAAGCAGTAGAACGCATTGCGGGGCGATAAAGAGGAGGAGGAAGATGAAGTGGTCAAAAAGTATATAAAAGAGAGGAGAAGACGAGGAATCCATGTGAGAGACGGATGTGCTTTGATGGAAGAGTGGGGTAAAGCGAGCGGATCACTCAGGTGGCAAGAAAGGAATGCCAGAGAGCGATTGAATTGGAGAGACAAAGGAGAGGAGTGAGTGCTTTTGCTTTGCTCTGCTGCTGCTTTTCTCCTTTTCTTTGATTGATTAAACAATGGCTTTTCCTAGGAAACAAACAATACACAGTTTCTAGATCGGAGACAGAGAGAGTCCATGAATATGATTTTTGGAGAAGCTTTTGGTGATTGCTTTTCTGGTAGTGGTGGTGGAGTTAGGTTATAGACTGCTTTGTTGTCTTTGTGAATTTTTTTCTTGGGAGATAGAGATTGGAGATGACGCTCTTTACTTCGGGGAGGAGTTTTTCTGGATTGCGCGCCAATTATTTGGTTTCTGAGATTATATATATGGGCTCTTAGCTCAGGCCAAATTACGAATTGGGCCTGTGGGTCAAATATTTAGTTTAGCTACTTCAATATAATCTATTAGGTTTCTTCACACACACACACACACAAAACTACTTGAGGCCTAAGAGTGTGGATTGCTGAAATTCTCTTGCAAAAGAGATTGCGGAATTGATTATTGATAATGATCGTAGTGAGGAAGCTCTCGAAGAAGCAGTGGACGAGGAGATTGAGATGGAGACTGAGCCTCTCTGTCAACCCAGTCCTGCTGCTACTTTAGCTGATTTTATGCCCAAGTCCAAAATTATTCATGTTCGTGGGAGAGTCGGGAAAACAATGTAAAGGCGGTTTTCAGTGCTGGTTATCCAGTTACAGAAGCGACCCAATTTCCCGAAAAGCTAATCATAGGTTCTTCTCTCCATCGGAACAATAGGGCCGTTATACTCATTACTAAACTTGTTAATATCTAGCTACTGACTATGGTACACAACTGTCATTGTTCACACATCGATGTAAGCGTTAATGAAAGTTCTTGTATGGAACCAGAGGGATTTCAATTCCCCTCAGAAGCATAGTTATCTTATTTCCTTTCTGATAAATATAGCATTGATTTAGTAGATATCTTAGAAACTAGGGTGGTTCGTAATAAAGCTACTTGCATACTTGTGGATACTTTTCCAGCTTGGAGGTCTTTTACAAATTATGGAAGTAGTTCGTTGGGGAAGATTTGGATTCTCTGGAAGCCTTTGGTTCGATTGAAGGTGATTCATTTTGATGCACAACATGTTTTGATTCTTGTCGAGGGGGCTCATCCTGTTTATCTCTGTTTTGTTTATGGGGCGAATCAGTAAAACGAGAGGCAGCGTTTTTATGCAGAGTACTCTGAAAAGCTGAAATTCCATGCTCCTCTTGGGGTCTTGGGTGATTTTAACACAATTCTCGCCTCTTCTGAAGCTTCTAATCTCATTGGTGTTATCACTGCTATGAGTGAATTTGGTGACGGGGTTAATAGTAATTAACTACTTGATCGTAGGTATGCATGCCCTAAATTTACTTGGCAGAACAATCGTTGCAGTGATCTAATTGTGGGTCGACTTGATCGGTGCTTTGTGAACTCTGAATGGTTTCAAACCTTTCGTGCAGGCAAAGTTGTTCTTGTTGATCCAGGCTTATCTGATCACTGTGGGGTTTTTCTGGATTCGGAGATAGAACTATTATTTTTACCAAAATCATTTCGATTTTTTAATGCATGGATTGCTCATTCCTCTTTTATGGGGATTGTTTCTTCTGTCTGGTCCCATCATAGTGCACTCACGTATCGTCGAGGATTTGAACGCTTCTACGCTCGTCTATGCAACGTCCGCTCTGCCCTCAAGGACTTTAATCAACGATGCTACTCTGATATCAGTATTCGGGTCTGAGAGGCCGATACTGATATGAAAGCAGCTCAGCGTGAGGCCCTCGCATCTCTGACTCCTTCCAGCATTGCCAATGCAAAAGAGAAGTACGAGCATTGGCTGCATTTAAAGTATATTGAGGAGTCTATTTATCGAAAAAGGCTTGTGAAAATTAGCTTAAACTGGGAGATCTCAATACTGCTTTTTTCTTCAATTTTGTCAAGATTCGATAGGCTCGCAAACAAATTACCCACTAGGAAGCTCTTGATGGCAGTCTAGTCGCTGATGGTAATGCAATTAAGGGAATCCTTCTTAATTATTATTTTGAGCTTCTTGGTAATGCTAATCCTAATGTTTAAAAGGCCACTGTTACTTATGTGAGTTGTTTGCTTCAAAAGAAACTCTCCCCTAACAAAGTTATTCTGTTGTGTGCTGATGTTACTCTGGATGAGATTAAATCTGCCATCTTTTTCATCCCAAATGAAAAGAGCTCGGGGCCGAATGAATTCACTTCTTATTTCTTCAAATCAGTTTTTGTTATAGGGCGATCTATTGGTGATAATTTTTTGCTTGCCCATGAATTGGTTAATGCTTGTCATTTAAAGCATACCACTCAGCGTTGCACCTTGAAGATTGATTTTCAAAAAGCCTTTAACTCTATTGATTTGAGGTTTCTTATCACTATCTTGCGAGCTATGGACTTTCCAGGTCGTTTTGTTGGTTGGATTGAGAACTGCCTTGCCTCTGTCTTAATATTGGATTCAACGAGGGGTGGGCTGATGGGTTTTTTTGGGAGAAAAAGAGATCTGTCAAGGAGACTCCTGCGCTTTTTGTATTAGTCATGAAAATTATGCATTGTCTTTTCTCCCAGGTTGCTTCCTTGGGTTCTATTCCCTTTCATCCTAAGTGCAAAAAAATTGGCTATAACCTATCTTTGTTTTGCAGACGATTTTCTGGTTTTCACCAATGGGACTCTTCAGGGTGTCCAGGGTATCTATGGTGTTCTTGAGCGCTTCTACTCGCTCTCGGGCTTGTAACTGAGTCCGGAGAAGACCGAGGTCTTCTTTGCCTTGTCTGTTTCCCCTAATATTCATGAGGAAATCTCTCATTTCATCAGATTCCGCCAAGGGCTCTCCCAGTTTGCTATATTGGCGTTCCCCTTGTTTCAGGGAAGATCTCTGCCCAAGACTGTTCAATCTCGACTGCGAAAAATCACTGCCAAGATCTTGAGATAGCGTGTTCGCACTCTTAGCTATACCGGAAGACTTCAACTTGTCTCTACTGTTTTTAATGCTATGAATCAGTATTGGTTATCGGTTTTTCAGTTGCCTAAATTTGTGATTGCTGATGTTGAGAAGCTTTGTTCCCGCAACTACAGTAATGGATCGCCTTAATTAACTAGGTTAAAAACTTGGAACCTTTGGTTTTGCTTGCTGAGACCAGGGCTCACTAACGTTATTATTTGGTCGCTTCAAAGTTCAAACGGACGCTTGTTGTCATTTAATTACAACATTAAAGGCAAAGTTAGAATGTTAATTATTAGATGTGGGCGAGCACCAACTGGAAATATTTGCAAGTTATCGCCATCTTCTGGTGTGGTGTTTGTTTTATAATATGCAGGCATGATGACTGTTGGCTTTGTCTGTGTGGCGTCTGGTAAGGGTAAGTGTAAAATAGTAGCCGTTGGAAGGTGGATTTGACGAAATCAAACATTAATTCAACCCAACGGAAATCCAAGGTCCTCGAAACTTTCCGTTGTACGTGTGTCCGTTGCACAACGGCAGCTATAAGCCAAGCCGCCGGCCCCTTTCTATTATGGCATTTGTATAATCGTGTGTATAGTTGTTTATTTTCAAAAAAAAAAATTATTAATGAACATGAGTCATTACTCATTACACAAATGTTTGCCAGTTCGATCACTATTTTCACTAATCCCCTCCTAAGAGTTGTACCCAACATTCGATACACTAATAAAACAAGAATGCCTAGCTATCACATGAGTAACTCCGTTAATTCATTACGACCGAAATTGTTATGGTTTTGAGAGCCAATTCTTTCGGATGCAACTTAACGGTTGAAATTTTATCGGTTGAAATTTTATCAGGGATATAGCGGAAGTTAAAAAATATTCTCTCTCCTTTCATTTTTTTTTCTTTTTCTCTGCTCTCTCGACTCTTCTCATATAAACTGGATATAATAATAACATAACAATGATGTAATAATGACGTAACGTGGATATAACAATTTACATATGAAATCGACATAATGAGCCTATTAAAATGACATGATAAAAAATGCATAACAGAATCACAAAGTGTATATATCACTTACATAAAATAGTGGTAAGCTGAACATAATGATGATGAATTCAACTACTCATAAGGTGGACGTAACAACGACATAACGAGCTCTTAAAATGATCGTGTTAGCGGCATAACATGTTCGTACAATGACCACACTCATGTGTTTTTTTCCAAATTTTTTGTTCCGAAACTATCCCGATTCAAATCAATTTGTTTGACTCATTTTCAGCTATTGGATGATAGTTGACCCAAAAGTAACCTGCTCTAACGGCCTACAATCTGTCGGGACCATCTCTCAGATCTGACTCTCGGAATCGTAGCCGGGTTACATTGTCTAATCTCAAAGCTCGGATAGTCGTAAACCTGATCGGACCGGCCGTTCCGACCGTGAACCGGTCATGAAGTTGATTCTGAGTTGCTGGTTGATGAGAATGGTCAAAATCGGGCGTTGACCTGGTTTGACCAAAAAAACAGGTCGGTTCAACGAAAATTGTTTGCCGGTTGGACCCGATTTCTATGACTACTTTTTATTTTTCAAAAATTTGGGAGTGAAATTCGAACAATGGTCTTTTAAGTAAAGAGGATGATTGATTACCATATCTACTAATATCACACTTTGATTAAAACATACATTTAATTAATAATTATAAAAATTATGACAACTAATTAACACTAAAAATAACATCTTATCATGAATTAAGTAAATTGTATATTAGATCTTAATTATTTAATTAATAAAAACTTAATTTTATTTATATAATTTGAAACTTCTTAAAGAATGATTCAATAACTATATTATTTACAATCGAAATTATGATATTGAACTCTCTATACTACCGGTTTGATATGGCTCAATCAAAAAAATCGTCAGGTCCGGCTTAACTATATTTATTTATTTAATTAATAATTAAAACGGTCCAACCCTATTATGAATACGGTCAGCACCGGTCGAACTATCAAACCCTAAACCACTAACCTCACCTATTCAACCTTCAATCCAATTTTCAAAATCTTAATTTTTATTAATAAGATTTGCTGTCACCAGGTTATTGAAATATCAATATATTTCATGAAGCTAAAATTCCCCTTTACACTAATCTCCTTTATTTTATTCCAAATTCCATCACCAGCTCCCCCCACCAGACAGAAAAACATGATTTATTATACGTTGGTGACTAAAATACTTGGAGCCAATCACATAATTCCATTTCTTATTGTTGCAACATGCAGACAAACAATTGGTAAGACTTTCTGATCCGTCTCTAATTCCATTTGTCATAACAAAAATCATCACTTCTAGAAGTAGTCGGGTTATAGAGCTTGATAGACCGAACATTTAAAGTGCAATCAAATCCAATCCAATTTTAATACGATCTAATTAGTTGGATTTTGTTGGACTTGGTTTGCCCAATATGTTGACTTTATTAGTTTTTTCATTTCAAAAAAGAATTTTGTTTGATTTAATTAGTACTATTTATCATCCCAAAATAATATCTAATCAATATTTCGATAACGTATCAGAATACTCTTAGGTTAACAAATTTCTTTTAATCCGATATAACTTTTATATTATATGTTGTGATATTTTTGTTATCGATTATGAATGAACATATCACGCATAAAAAATGCAACAAAAACAACATAATGGTATCTAATGTAAAAATGAAACCTAAAAGTGGTTTATTTGAAAGGTAATTAAAAACATAAATGACATTTTATGTATTTTAAATATGAGGGCGATTGTGGAAGGCCTCTAGTTAGGTTGGAATTTGGGGATTCATAATGTTAGAGTTGATTTAGATTTCAATGTAGCAATCATCATCTTATTCAATGCTTTTATCTCTTAATTATCAACATACTATCTTTGTTCAGCCATTTCAAAAAATTTACAGTCAATCGTGGGTGGTCCAGATTTTCCATTTTTACCGCAAAACGAATTATGTTGGGTAGTATCTTACTAATTTTGGACATTTTTTTTACTTATCTCTCCCGAAAATTGTGCGGATCCTAAATAATATCTAACTGCGTTCCAGCGCCGTATTCTTAAAAAATTTATATTCTAGTCATATTTTTAGTTAGTTTAATAAATTTTTAATATCTTAAGAATCAAGAATCCAGGCCCAAAAGGTAGAGACAGCCAGGGCCAGGCAACAATCCAACAACATCATCTTTCATAAACCGCTGCTTTTAATTTGCCAGCTGCATTCCCATAAGTATTCACGACCCAGCCGTTATAAATTAGTAACGATAACTTTCTTTCCCCCCAGTACCCCTATTTATATGTCTCTAATAATTATTCTTCACTCCTCAGAGTCAATACATCAAACACCTTCCGTGCCCTCCATAGGAAAAAAAATGACAACGGATTCGATGATTGCAGCTTCAGGAATCACGACCTGGCCATCGTCCCTGAGGAAATCGCTGAAGAAGAACAATAAGAAATCGGAGGCGAAGAAAGATCAGCAGTCTGAGCTGGAGGAAGATCAGGTGGCGCTTTCGGGATGGAGGTCGCGGTCTTGGACGTTGAGGAGTAGGAGATGGCGGTGGAGGTCTTCATCGCTGTCGTCGCTGAGAAAGCTGAGATTCGCTGAGTTGCAGATATTTCAGCTGATCCACAGGAAGATCATCGACAAATTCGTGTTCAGGATTATGTACGTGGCAGAGGCTGTCGTCCTCGTCTCTACCCTCTGCTTCTTCTACGTCGTCTGCGGCGGCAGATTGTGAACGGGCCGGATCTCTGGTTGGTTCTCGGTTTCGTCGTTCGCTGGGCGAGATTTCTTTTTGTTTGTTTCGATATGTTGTACTTTCTCTTGGCGGTTGCGTATATTCTTCTTTTTCTTTCCCACCTTCCTTTTTTTGTTTTTTTTTTTACAAATGGAATTACACGGATTTTATTTATTCTTTCTTCTCTAATGCAGAGGGGGCATAAATGTAGTTTCATTAGTTATTATGGATTTTCTTCCTTTTTATGTTTTGCATAGAAGTAAATGTCTTTTTTAATTGTAAGTGTAATTAGAATATTTATTGTTGATAGCAATAATCGTTGTTTTTTCTACATAGATCAATTAGACTTAGAATGAACATTTCCATCGTGATAGGCTAAAGTAAGGAAGCTTTTGTCAGCCTTTGAAGCTTAGATCGGATTGTCAAACTATTTGTGTTGCTCAGTCGGCCATACCCACCTTGTAAATTGCAAGTTAATATGTGAACCTGTCTTTGTGATGGAATATGTTTGTCCGTCAACTCTGTCAGAGGTCATTCCTCATCAATCAGTAGAGACACGTCACATTGAGGGTAGCTTAGGTTGCTTGCCCATCCTCATGTAAGCCTAGATGATTTCTTGACGTTCATCCTTAACGGTTTAGATCAAACCTGCCTCTATTTATTATTTACAGCGTGACACGTATAGATCAGAGTCGTGCCACCATTATCCTACATAAGGCTCATTGGCCTCCGCATTAAAAACAAAGACATCAATAGATGGGGAAATCTAACATTACTACATCTCATGCACCGAGGTTACGCTCCCTTAACGACAACACACTTCTGATTGATCTTATCTTTCAAAGGTTATACGCCCGGTACACTTCTTTCATCTTTCTCTAACTAAATGCTTATACCCTCGACAAACTATCTCTTACTACCTACCCCAGTCTACTTAACGACTTGTGAGGACTGATCTGCCGCTAACTTACAAGGCTCCTCAACTCAAAAAAGGACATCTCACTCACACTAACAAACTAACCATGCAATCAAAATATACTATTACTCTGAACCGACACTCATGAGCAAAACAATATGTACCATAAAAGGATGGCTTATTACTTAAAAAAGGCACGAATTATTGCGTAATTTCACGTTTGTATATGAACTTTTGCAAACTTTAGGAATGGTATGAAGTATCAAAACTTAAAAAACTCGTGGCACACCGTTACGATCTTTTGATTTTGCTGTCATGGAAGATGTCAGGTCAGCACATTGATCACGAACTCTGAATTTGACCATAATTGAAATTTTTTTTTAATCTGAAAAAGGATAATGAAAAAACCTAATATATCCCCTTATTATTATACGAAATAAGCTTAACTTTCCCGAAATTAACTTCAGAAAGCAACTTTTCCCCTTCCCATCTTTACCATAGAAATACAAAATCGAGAGAGCCCTTAATCCAAATCGAAGGGTCATCTTTTCATTAAAAAATCGAATTGTAATCTGCGCTAATGAACGATTTCAGCGGCGTCTGTCCGGTATTGAAAAAAAAGTGACGGTCTCATAAAAAAAAAGGGAGATTCGTTTCTAGAAAATTCATGACATTTTTCAGTTATATTCAGAGTTTTATGGTATTTTTATCCTTTTATTTTTGTAAACAATAAAGAGGGACCACATATATGACCAGGTTTTGTGTTCATATCATTGAAAGTGACATTAAACATTTGTTAATGTTTGCAGGTTGTTGTAAATCCATCTACAAACAGGGAGGTGCAAGCAAGGAAGATGCAAACTGTAATGTAAGGAGTGGGCATGTACGTAACCGAGACTATGGGGAATGTTTACTACCATGGGTCTATAAGGGCAACTGCTAGAGTAGCAACTAAAAGGTCTGAAATGATGTCGAAAAACCAGATCAATGGAACACAACTCCCCTATAACACAGCCAAACCAGTGATCTAGAACTCGCTTCACCCTAATGCATGACTGAGAGGTAAAACAGAAGGGGTGAGGTGAGGAGTAGAATGGATGGGGACGGAGAAAAAAGCGGAGATTGAGAAGAATCAAAGAACGACGGCGATATAGAAAAAATAGAGAAGAAGTTTGTGAAAACGAGAGACTGACGGCGGGTTGAGATAGGGGTTTTCGGTGGAAGATACGGTTTTATTGGACTATATGAGGGATAAAATCGAAAACAAATTAAATTAATTTGGAGTCATTTAATGAGTTTTTTAAATTCTGAACAAAAAGTTAAAGTTTGTGGTTAATGTGCTGACGTGACCTGGCATCTTCTGTGGCAGTAAAATTAACTTCCGTCTACAAAAGTGGACGAATCGTAACGGCGTCTCATAAATTTTTTAAGTTTCGATACAAACGTGAAATGACGCGATAGTTTGTGCTTTTTGAAGTTTTAAGGCTAAAAGAATAATAGTACTAGAGTTGTAATTTAACAAAATATAACGAAAACGGGAAGCGGGCTCAGTGCGAAGTTTATGGCCTGAACTGAATGGGAGCTACGCTGATTAGTTCAGCCCAATTGGTGATTTCGAAAATAAAGAAGTTCAGCCCAATTGGTAGACTTTCAGCAAACTACTCACCAGTCACCTCTTCACCGAACTGAAGAAATGAACACTTGACATTCCAGACGGGAAATCCTGCGAAACTAACGGAACAAGACGGTTAAACAACTATGGCGTCGCCGGCGGCGATCCAGAGATCTCAACTCTCTCCATCTTCCTCCCCTCTCCAGAAACTTTCCACTTTCAAGAATCCTACCGTCTCCGCCACCACCACTACTGGCGCCGCTTCTCCGCTCGACTCCTTCGCAAATGACCCGATCCTCTCCCCTTTCCTATCCCCTTCTTTCTCTACCACCTCGTTTTCCTCCGCTGCTCTATCCTCCGGCTCCCCTGCATCGACCGCCGAGCGCCTCCACAACGCAATTCGCCTCCTCGAATCTCAGCTGCGCACCGAAGTCCTTTCCCGCCATCCGGAACTCCTTAACCAGCTGTCCTCTCTCAAGCACGCCGAGCACGCGCTCTCCACCGTCCGATCCGCCGTCGCATCGCTCCAATCCTCCGTTCGCCGTGCGCGATCCGAGCTCTCCGACCCGCACAAGTCCATTCAGTCCAAGACCTCGCAGCTCTCCAATCTCCATTCCACCGCCGAGCTATTGCAGCACACGATCCGAGCGCTTCGGCTGTCGAAGAAGCTGCGGGACCTGGCATCCGCGTCGGAGGCGGAGCCGGAAAAGCTCGATCTCGCCAAGGCAGCACAGCTGCATTGCGACATTCTGAGCATGTGCGACGAGTACGATTTGCTTGGGATTGAAGTCGTGGACGAAGAACTTATGCTGGTTAGGGAAATTGGGGAGAGGTTGCGAAAGGAGGCGATGAAGGTTCTCGAGAATGGGATGGAAGGGTTAAACCAGGCTGAAGTCGGAACTGGCTTGCAGGTTTTCTATAATTTGGGAGAGTTGAAGGTGACTGTGGAGCAGTTGGTGAACAAGTACAAGGGAATTGGAGTTAAGAGTATAGGATCGGCATTGGATATGAAGGCGATTTCCATGGGAGGTGGTGGCAGCGGAGGGTTTGGACCTGGAGGGATCAGAGGGAGTGGGACGCCTCAGATTGGAGGAGGAGCAAAGGCTAGAGATGGTGTTTGGCAGAGAATGGCTAGTTGTATGGATCAGCTGCATTCTATTATGGTTGCAGTTTGGCATTTGGAAAGGGTTCTTTCCAAGAAAAGGGATCCATTCACTCATGCCTTGCTCCTGGATGAAGTTATCAAGGTAATATGCTAAAGAAATGATGTTTGTAGCTAATGGAAACTGAAGTTTTTAGTTGAGTTTCTGGTAGTAACTTAAGAACTTAACAAGACAGAATAAAGAAGAACTCACTTGTAGTTGATGTGTGTCGCCTAAGCTGGTCTTATCAATGTGCTGGTGATTACAATCTTGATTTACTTTTTAAAGTTTCCTTACCCTCTGCAAATTTCGCTGAAGTTCGTTCTGTTTGTTCAGGAAGGTGATGCCATGTTGACAGAGCGAGTTTGGGAGGCATTAGTGAAGTCTTTTGCTACCCAGATGAAGTCTGCTTTTACAGCATCAAGCTTTGTGAAGGAAATATTTACTACAGGATATCCAAAGCTCATTTCAATGGTGGAAAATTTACTTGACCGAATATCACGTGATACAGATGTCAAAGGGGTTTCACCAGCTATTACTTTTGAAGGAAACCAGCAGATGTTGGCAGCTATTGAAATTTTCCAGACTGCTTTCTTGACATTGTGCTTAGGTCGCCTTTCAGATCTTATAAATAACGTCTTCCCTGTGTCAAGCAGAGGAAGTGTACCTTCAAAAGACCACATCTCAAAGATCATATCACGTATTCAGGAAGAGATTGAAGCTGTTCAGTTAGATGGGCGTCTGACTCTCTCAGTGCTGCGTGAAATTGGCAAAGTGTTGTTCCTCCTTGCTGAAAGAGCCGAGTACCAGGTAATTTACTACATTGTGGTTATAGTTGCATGTAGGATAATTATTACGTCAAGTCCCATAATGGATCTCCTAATCTGGGAGTAGAGATTAAGGTTCTTCGGCTGTAATGTTGTGTGTGGCGCCTTTATGCTCTAACACTACCTTACTATAGAGTGGAGTTGCTGTATGATTCCTTAGTATGCCAGTATACTGAGAAAGATGCTTCCATTAGACTGAATTTCTGTAAACGCCAGTTCAAAGGGGATGAAATCTAGGGTAGATGGAGTGGGTTCATTTGATTTATCAATTCAATCTCTGTGTGATGCGAGTCTATATTATGTGTATCACTGACAATCAGCTGCCAAGTATATCAGCAATTTCAAGAAAATCAAACTGGCTTCAGTGAATTTGTATTGTTATGTATATCAGCCCCTGAATCTCTTTGCTTTGTAATCAGAGGATATCCGTACATATATGCCCCTCTGTTCATGATTGTTAAACTTGAATGATAGTCTGAAAGATAAGATAAATTGCTTTTCTTTTCTGGCAGATATCGGCTGGTCATGAGGCACGCCAAATCAGCGGTCCCGCAACTCCTGCACAGATGAGGAACTTTATACTATCTCAACATCTGCAAGAAATTCACACACGTGTATCATCTATTGTTATGAAGCTCCCAAGCATTGCTGCTGAAGTACTATCTCCATCGTTAGGTGTAATTTATGGAGTCGCAAGAGACTCGGTGACACCCTTGTTTAAAGCAATGATCGACCGACTGGAATCATGCATTCTTCAAATTCATGATCAGAACTTTGGAGTCCTTGGCATGGACGCTGCGATGGACAACAACGCTTCACCATACATGGAGGAGCTGCAAAAATGTGTTCTTCACTTCCGAAAGGAGTTCTTATCTAGGCTCTTACCATCTTCTGGGAACACTGTGGCTTCAGGCACAGAAACTATATGCACCCAGCTCGTTAGAAACATGGCGGCACGGATTCTAATATTCTTTGTCAGGCACGGCTCTTTAGTAAGACCGCTCTCGGAATCTGGGAAACTGAGAATGGCTAGAGACATGGCTGAGCTGGAGTTAACTGTAGGACAGAATCTGTTCCCAGTAGAACAACTTGGTGCACCTTATCGAGCTCTTCGAGCCTTCCGTCCTCTTATATTTTTGGAGACGTCTCAACTGGCATCTTCTCCTCTATTTCAAGACCTTCCACTGAATGTCATACTTCATCACCTATATTCTCGAGGTCCGGACGAGCTGCTGTCGCCGATGCAAAGAAACAAGCTTACTCCTCTTCAGTATTCATTATGGCTTGATTCTCAAGGGGAGGATCAGATATGGAAAGGTATCAAAGCCACCTTAGATGATTACACAGCAAAAGTCAGGTCAAGAGGAGACAAAGAATTTAGCCCTGTATATCCCCTTATGATCCAGCTAGGCTCTTCTTTTCTGGAGAATGCTAAAGGCTCTCGTTCCCCGGCTTGATTGGCTGCGGGGTTCCATTATCTGGTAAAATCTCTCCTCTGAAGATTATAGTTCGTGTGATATTTGAAATTTCGAGGCTTGCTCCAGTAATTTGCTAGTCCTGTTTAGCTATGAAAATCAGTAGCATGCCTTAAAATCTTGTGTTTTCTTTTTTCTGGATAGTCTGTTCTTCATGAATTGCTGAGGCTCTGTAATTCAGTTCATGATCATTGAAATAAAATTGACATGTTTAGCTGTAACATGATATGTTTAATAGGTTGTTTATCTGCTGAGTAATTATAACGAATGAACGTTTCGTGCAGTACGTTTGCCACAAAGATTGACGATTTTGATTTTGCCGAACGATTGTTTAGTAGCTAAAGATCGAAGACCTTGGTTTGATATCTGAAGAAACGTTCATGGAAACAAAGTACATGTTTCGTAGAAGTTGTTCAAACAGATTAGTGCAGGGATTTAGTCCAACATATACAAACTCTATTGTAATGCCTGTAATGGGAAACCCAATTGCCACCTTGTCCGAGCTTCTTTTCATCTGAAGTAACTTGGATGAGATTTCAATACTTGTAAAATTATAATTTGAACAGTTCATTGATATTTCTCTTTAAAAACACTCTTGGCATGACATACAAGTCGCAATAAATTTAAGAAAATGAGTTATTTCAGCACAGAATTAAGCTCTGTGCGTTGTTTATTGTTGTATCTTGCTTTGAGTTGGTTGAGCTGGGAGACTATACAGTGATTTCAGCTGCCTGCTCATCAGCTTGCTGTTGGGATTATTCGATTTCAGCCCCTGAGCATCATCAGACCACCATTGCTCCAACCCATGAGCTTCAAGAAACTTCTGTTTCTCCTTCGCCATCACGAATAGCTTCGCCGAAACCTGACCAATCGCCTTACTTCCGTTTCCATTACTATCCACATTCTCCTTATCATCTCCACCACCATTGCCATTACTCTTCCCTCCTCCATTCCCTCCTGGGTTGCTGTAGTGACAGCAGATGTAGTCACTATTATTCACATACAGATGCGGCACCCACTTCTTCGACCCCATCAACGTCTTCGACGAAATCCACCTCCTAAACCCACCACCACTCCCATTCTGCAACTCAACATTTTCAGAATTCTCGGAATTTGCCGACCCATAAGGAAGCATCGCCTTGAACCTCTTCCACGCAAACTCGACCTTCTCCCCGACGTTCCTAAAGCTCATAGCCAAAGACACCGACGGAGGATTGAACAGATGAGCATCAACAAATATCCCTTCTTTAGCCAACGCCTTCCCCACCTGAAGAGCAAATCCAGCTCCCAAGGAATGACCTGCAACACACACATTGCCTCCTCCATACCTCTCGGCTACAAATCTTAACGCTTTGAGAGCCACGTTGAATCGGACTGAGCCCTTGAGGCTCTCCCATGCTAAGAAACGGAGGTCGTCCTGGATGTCTCGTTTCATTGTGGGGCCCTTGAGTATGGTCCCATGAAGTGCCAGGACGGCCCTGGGAGCTCCACTAGGTCTGATGAGGATCATGTGTGACAATGCGGCTGATCGGTCCCATTCGAGGATTGCGCCGAATATGGATCCGTCCCTCTCATCGATTAAGGTTTCGGTTATTTTGTACTTGAATCTTGTCCACCATGTTGGTGCTAGGGCGTCTTCTGGTGTTCTGGATTCTTGCCTGTCTAGCTCTAGTAAGTAGACTGCTTGGATGAAGCATGCTATGGCTGCCCTCTTGTAGTTGTCGTCTTTCCTGCCAAACATACGGATAACTTAATCAACATTTCATACTAAAGTACTAATCTTTCCAGAAAAAGGAAAGAATTTAATTAGAGGGAATGAAAGAATGAGAATTTTCCGCTATTTCAAACATAGAAAGGTTTAGATTTGCCCAGAAATGGAAACCCATTCAATTATCTTGAGATGAACTATAAAAAAATGATCGAAACCCAGATCCATCAAGAGATGAACTTAATGGTAAATTTAGGGAAGTGGAGTTCACAGATTATGATCTGGAAAACTCCCCCTCAACAACCTATCAAAAACTCCCTGTTACGAATTCAAGACAAGAAACTAACCAACTGGAACTGATGATCTCTCTCCAATTAGGAGTGGCCACGTTGCGGGGGCCAGAGACATGAAATGCAAATGGGTGAGACGACGTCTGCGGTGGCGGAGAAGGCGCCGTCGACGACGCTACTTCTAGCACCTGAAGGACTTCCCTCTTTTGTTCCTCCGGACTCGCTGCTTCAGCCTTGGCAGCCTCCATTGAAGCTTTCTTCCTCTGATCTAGTCAACTCCCAAGTCGAGAGAGAGAGTGGAGAGTGTGATTTGTGAATTGTGCTTTCTGTGCTACTTTAATGGCATCTGAATCTCAGCAATTAGTGCTCTTTCTTCCGTTCTCTCTGGTTTTCTTGGGATGATTCGCTGGATTCAATTCGTCGACAGATAAATGAGAAGAAATGCTCAAATTAATTATTGTAAAATTTCAGGGGCGGGTCCCCTTTCTCCAACGGTTACATTTTCTCTACCCAGAAATGACGATCTTACCCTTCTCTGATGTTCCGTTTCAGCCGACGGTTGAATAAATATTAAATACACAAGAGGCAGTATTTAATTACATTTAATGCTGAGTCAGCATCTGCCACGTAATAATATGGAGGACGTGGCACTAACTGGTGGTGGCAATTGCACCGCTGGCTGCTGACACTTGGTTCCTTTTGTCTCCTCCCTGAAAAAAATTGCTCGACGTTTTTTTCTTCCCCAGAAATTATGAGAGCCATACATTGGATTGCATTTAGGAGGAGAAAACAAATTGAGAAATGGCGAGTAAAATCAATTTTGATTCCGGTTCCACATCAATCAGACAGAAGAAAGGATTCCGGCGAGGAATATATCACTCCAATCAATGGCGTTCAATCTAAGCGCCGCTTCACTTTCTCAGATCGCTTCGTCGTCGTCGTCGTCCTCTTCAGCTTGCGGCCATCATTTCGTGTTCTTGAAACACAAGCATAATCCGTTGAAGCTTCGCCAGTTTTCTTCTTCCAAGGCGTTTGTTCAGGCAGAGAGCACCGAGAGCGGATTTTCGGATCCTCAACTCCCTTCCTCTTCTCCTGGTATGTATGTCTCTTTTCAGTTCATCCTTGCTAGGGTTCGACCATAATGAGTGAATAAGCATTTGATTGGGATTCCTGTGAGTGAACCTTAATTCATGATTTGGATGTTTATTTTCTCCATGTGAAGAATCGGTGTCCTCGTCACGCTCCCAGCTGGATCTCTTGGAACAACTTACATCTGGTACCGGTAAGCTATCTGTAGTGTGTTTCTGATTTCTTATTAAGAAAACCAGAGTAAAGAAAGATGCAAGCTGATGATGAGATGATCCAGGTTATGACAGTGATGGTACTTCTTCTTATCAACTCACGATCCGTGAGCAGCTAGCGCTGTTGGCTGAGGATAGAGATGAAGACTTTAGCATTCAGTTAGGTAAGAATCTGAAGAAGGTCAGTCCGAAGTTCTTAACTACTTCCCAGAAGAGAAACATTAAACGGCAAGCTTACTTGAACGAAGTATCAAAGAGAAACGACTCTGTTTTCTTTGCAACTATTGGAGCCTTTGTGATTCTTCCACCTGTGATTATCTTAGGAATTGCCATAGCTTTGGGTTATGTTCAGCTCTTCCCATAGGCAGAGTAACATAGTGTCTTTCTTGTTTACATATTTGTATAGCAAAATGGATGTTAATGAAATTCCTAGTTTCATACTCCTCACTCTGCTATTCCCATTTACCGTTTACTCTTCAGTATTCTGCTTGAACCTTCCTTGGTGAATGGAGTGGTCTTCTAACCGAGGAAGGTCCAAAACATAACATAAGTTAGAATGAACATGAAGCTTACTAACAGCCACAGGCGCTGATGTGCTAGTATGCTTGAGCCTAACCCCATGACCCTACTGGTATTAGTGATACCTTCAAAGTTTCTCCTTAGGTGGGTGCTCTTCACGAATCTTACATAGGCAATGCGATAACAACTAAAGCTATCGAGAATACTAAGGATCTTTTCCCCCTTTTCCTAAATTCTTATCTTAGAGATTGGGATTCTATGGTGAGTAGCAGAATGAAAAAGAGTGTGGGAGCCAATACATTAGAGTGCTTCTTTACAGTAGCATTTTAATGATGGCACTTGAATCTTTAATATTTTTCAAACTGTGGTCCAAAAACTGATAGTATTTCTTCATGGTGGGGGAACATGTGTTTATATTCAATTCCAATACTAAAAGAATTTTGTGCTAACACCAGATAAAAACAAAAACTAAAAGCTATATTAATTCTTGTGCCTTTGAAAATGATCTGGTCTTGGGATCTCCTTCTGGAGAAACAACCACTTTCTCCATTGGCCTAACCGGGTCATTTCCCAGGATAACTCCTTGCCTTTTGATGTAACCCCATTTGTCCTGGAACAGGTACAAGAATGCCAATAAGCAAACCTCAACTGTGAGTGCTATAATCCATACTCTTATACTTCTTGATGTCTTCTGGTGGTATGCTAGTAGTCCTGTGTACATATTGATGATTCCAAGTACACACAATGTAGTCCCGGTCATCCAGTGTAGACAAAACCAGAAGCTCCTTCCCTTGGATCCCCTGCATGGCAATGCAAATTAAAGTATTACTATTACACTCTCAATACTATTTCCATGTCGACCACTGATCATTTAAGCTTTAGCTTTTAGAATGATTAGATCAAGTGGTTTAAAGGGGTTTTTTTGGTGGAGCTATTCATCAGTTTAGACATCATAAACTATCATATCTTGCTTTGGGGGCATATGGTGCAATTCAAATGCAACCACCCTATATCATGAAGGGTGGACCTCTCTTTTTCTTTTCCGCTGGAATAGTCCCATTAATAATTTGGTTTGGTGATAACATACCTTGAGGGCCTTAAGAACCCTGTTAGACCTTGCAGCCATATTATGCCGTAGAGGGATAAACCAATTCTTTGATGATTATTATTGAAAGTGTTGCTGAAGTTCCTGAAGGACATTATTGCTCCTGCTGTAGAAAGAAGTACAGCAACCACCTGCATAAGTTTTAACATTCAGTGCATTTTTTTTATATACATTAAATTAACATGAATATATTATTCAAAAGATATGGAATAGTAGCTGTAAGTGTCTAACCCTACTGACATAGTGACGCTTTAGTGCTAGATTAGATTTAGTATCATTATCTTTACTTCTCTCTCAAGGAATGATTTCGATTTAACAACCAGACTGTGGGCTATCCATAAACTAATTGCTAGAATAGGAAAACCCTTTTTTAGTCTCTTTCTCCATCATTGGACTCCAAATTGGTGTATAAACCTGCCCACAAGATAGATTAAAAGCTTAAGCCCTGAGTCCTTCTAGGTTTTCTTTTATCAATTTTAGGTGCAAGTAGGTAGAGGAAAAAGCTAAGTTGTGAATTGTCAGCATGAATGAAGCAATGCAACAGAGAAAAGTTAGATGAAAAAAGAAAAGAAAAGAAACCTGCCTGTGAAATTGAATGAACATAGAACAGAATCTTGAGCCTTCTTCCACATTCTTCTCTGTGTGACATTCTGATAGCTAATATCCCAACAGGCATCAGGAACCCCATTGAAGCCCACAACAGAAACCCATGTACCTTTATCTCAAACAATAGCTTCTGACTCAATTGCTGTCATACAAATTTCCAGGAAAACAACCTTTATTCTGTTAGCTTAACCGAATTGAAAATGAGGAAAATAATAAAATAAGGGGAGGAGAGCTGATGAGTTATGGTTATCAGTACTACCTTGTGATTGTGGCCGGCGCTTAACGAATGATTGCTTGTGAGTTTGACATGTTCTTGATCAGATGAACTAACGATTGGCGGAACAGCAACAACGAGAAGAAGAAGAATGCAGACGGCAATCGATGAAGCCAGACTTTGCAGCAGCTGCATAGCTCTACGGAAAAGGCAGCCAACTGATGGATAGTTAGGTAAATATCTTTACTCTCTAACTCTCACTCTCTGGAAATCCGTGTGCAGAGACAGAAAGGACTAAAAAGAGGGGGGCTTTTGCTTTGGCTTTGGCTTTGGCTTTGGCTTTGGCTTTGGCTACTCTTATGACAGAAGATATAAGGTGAGAAAAGTGAAGAAGGTGGGTGTCATTTTCTAACAAATTTTACAGTTAATACTATGTTATCACAACAAAATGCATGGAAAGTAGAGGGGGGGTGGGGATAAAGCTGAAGGGAGCTTTATTTGTAGTCAAAATGGGAAGGATATGAGAATGGGTATTCGAGATTTTCTAAGGGAAGATGATTGGTGATTGGAATTTTGGTGTGTAGGGTTTGTGGGGGATTGGTATTTGTGAGGTAATGGGAAAATGGCAGAAGGCAAATGGTGGAGTGGGAAGAAGAAGAAGAATACAAAGGAGGAGGAGAATGTTATCGTTTCTGACATTGTTGCACTAAGTAAGGAGCATTATGAGTGTGAATGAAGTGCACCAACTCATCAACCCATTAAGTTGACAGAGGGAATACAGTGATATTGACTTTTTTGTTTCTTTATGTTTGTTTTGGGGCAACTATTCATCAACACTTTGGGTCTCCAGGAGAAGCTAAATTAACTGCCACTAGACTTCTCATTTTTCTTTCTGTTGGATTTGCTTGGTTCCTTTCTGATGGTTGAATTCGAGAGCGCAAAATCTTCGTTTTTTTCGGGAAAGTAGATCAAAGCGAAAGCTATTCTGATCGCGGTTGAGAATGCCGCCCAACATGAAGGGAATTCCAAGATCTTCTCGGATTCCCTCCTATTGGTCAATATGCTCAACAATGGTATAGAGCTCTGGCCTTGGGAATGTACAACTATATATAGTGAGCATGGATTAAACTGATGGTTACCGACACTCCTCGTTCCGGTTTATCTCTGTAAGATAAATGTTAAAGCCGACTGCTTGGCTAGAATGCATACTCATCATTGTCTTTCCCTGTTAATGGATCCTAACTTAATGAGAAGTTACAGTGGTCAAATCATTGTACGATGGCTCTGATGGTGCGCATTCGGAATGTTTCTAAGAAAACGATCAGGTTTTGTGGCCGAGATTTGTTGAATTCGGGGTTTGCTTCCATCGGTGCGCATTCGGAATGTTTATATGTGACACGAGATTAAGGACTCCTGGTTTTGCATGGAAGTTGTTGGTCTATTAGCTAGAAGTTAATAATATCATCAATCCCAGATGACAAATCGACATCACCACATTGCATTATTATTCCTATATATTCTTTCTAAACTACAATTATATTACTAAATAATTAAAAGTTTGGTGGTTGTGATTTGTGAGATCGACACTGTAACTACACATCTCCATCATCATCATTACGATCCTTAATTTTTCCTTCTAGCCTCCCCACAGTTTGAAAAATGAAAACCAGGCTCAGGAGTCGGGTACGCTTAGGTGAATTCCGGGGGCCCATTGGTTGAGTGAGAGTCAAGCAACAAGTGGTCAATCTAAGAAGGAAATGCCTTACAAATTTATTAGAGAGGTTCAAAAGTGGTTCGAACGTCGATTTATTGTTGTTAGAATGGTTGAGATTCGTCTTAAGTTTGTTCGATTGTTCGTCTTTGAATCGCCAAATCTACCATATATTGTTCGCGATAAGAAAATTGCTTTTCTAGTGATGATATATGTTATTAGGGAAGTAATCAATAAAGTTGTTGCATTTGAAAACAAATGAAAGAACTTCTTTAAAATAAAATAAAAGTCAAAATAAACCGTCAGTGACAAAAACCTTTTAAATGTCACGAACTATTTTGAGAATAACAAAATGTACACGATCGTCGGTAATTGTTTTGATGTCACAAATTATCGATTTTGTGTAAATTTGAATATCACGCGGTCATCCTTCCATCAACTTTTGTTAGTCATAAAAAAAACTTTATCTTGTTCTTCCTCTTTCAATCTCACCTATGAACGCTCTCTTGAAAATCCCCCACCTCCCATTCCGACGAGGAGGACAAAGACTAATCTCCTTCGACAAAGATTTCGCTAGAGAATATCCTCACCTCTTCTCTTTTCCTCTTGGTCATACACTGAGCGAGTATTTAAAGAAAATAGATATGATCTGAAAAGTTTGATTGATTCAACTATTAACATATAGTTGAATCAGTGAGAACACCAGTTAGTTCTTTTATACAATTAGATGATGGTTTAGGATGCATCTATATAATATGGGTTCTTAGCCTATATTTTTAGTAACAAAATGAAAGAAAATCATATTTAGCATGGCACCATTATTTAACCTTGTAAATGTCTAGTTAGTCGGAATCCCCAAACATCGTAGTTACCATTGATTTGGTTAGTGTTTCTTCGATAACACGAATGAAGGAGGGAAAAAAATGCGGTGAGCGTGGATTGAACACGCGACCTTCAAATCTTCAGTCTGACGCTCTCCCAACTGAGCTATCCCCGCCGGATGAGTTTTCAATCTTACTCTGTTTCTACATATATGCTCAACTTATGAAAAACCATACTCTGGTTCGGTTTGGCTCATGGCCATATACATTATACAAACTAGACACCACCATTCAAATGTACTTTTAGCCATAACAGAAGCTGTTATACACATCCAAATGTCACTCTTCCTAAGTGGTTGACTGAGTTGTATACTTCTAACAAACATGAACGCATCAAATTCCCCAGTTGCTTGATTCATTTCACCGTCTCTCTCGCACTTGCAGTTGCATAGACCGAGTTCTCAAACTTGCCATTCCACCTGTAATTTTCATCCCAACATTTTAGCATAAAGTTTCCCTTTTTCTTCACTGTCAATATAGCAAAGTGCAAAACCGCGCACTGACCTGTTCTCTTCCTTCTCCGGAATCTGGAGCTCAAACACTTCACCGAATGGCTGGAACACGATGCCCACCTTCGAATCATCAACCTCCTTCCAGGTTGGTGGATCCCACTGCACAAATCAACCATCGAAATATTCGTTACTGGCTACCGAAACTCAGATTATGGAGATAGATTAGTAGCCATATATTGCAGCAAGATGATTAGTGATGGCAAAAAAGGGCGAAAAGCCATCTACCTTGGGAGCGTTATCCTTGTCGATAGTTAGAGCCCGTATACCCTTTTAAACAAAAGAAATAAGCAAAGTGATTAAATCCAGATCTAATAAGGACTACTGTATGCTTTTCTCTTATTCTCATTGCTTCTGTTTTTCCTGGATTATATATGTAACACACTTCAGTACCTCATAGACATCACCAGAGATTTTGGTTCGCAGTATGTTTATCGTCAATCTGAACTCTTTCTTTAGACATTCAGCCAATGTTTGCTTCCTTCCTTCGCGAATCTGGAAGAGGCAACAAATTTGTATGTGCTCAATGATATTATGAAGCTCAATATGAGAGTAGTATTCAACAAAAGAAGCATCAGCAGTAGCCATTTACGGATCGAAGTGTGATGTTAAGTCCAGTAGGCGATGATCTCTTCAACCCTTTCAGCACAGGAACTATCCAATCGTTCCCTTCCTTGTTTGCTGCTGCTTCCTGTAAAGTTAGAATGCAGAGAGAGTCGAGCATGTTACTGACGATGATAAATTACTCAGAGGAGAAGAGTTGAGAGCTAACTGAAAGGTGAAGCTTACAAATGACTTAATGATATCAACAACTGTGTCCTTCGAAAAGCACTCATTGATGACTGACTGCCTGAAAAAGGCAAACCATTATTATGTCAATGGTCATGTAAACTGAATGTCAGTATTGTCTGCTGATTTTAATGTTATTATACTTGGTCAAGATACTGTCTTCTCCAAGCTGAGCATCCTGAGAGAATTCCTCTATGACAGATTTGACAGCATCCTTGTCACCAGAGTTCAAGTCGATTAAACGCTTCTCTAGTTCTGGCAGTTTCTGGGATACATGAACAAGTATGAGCACCATTCTCTAGGTTCGTCATTAACAATGGGAAATACCGAAATATTCGAAATACATTAGATTCATAGTCACCTCAGATGGTACGAAATGGGTTGCCATTCCAACTGCCACTAGTTCCTTGCCATTAAGCCTTGCTCCAGTCAAAGCCAAGAACTCCCCTACATTCATACGCAAAGAATGAATAAAAATGTAAAGTTCAATTGCCTAGACATCGCGGCCCATTAGCTCAGTTGGTTAGAGCGTGGTGCTAATAACGCCAAGGTCACAGGTTCGAGACCTGTATGGGCCAAATTGTTTGTTTTTTTTGCTTTTCACTCTTTTCCTTATTCCATTGTTGTTATCAGAAGTGGTTACCAACTAACCGAGATGGCCAGGGAGGCGTGAATGCAGGTAGGAGAACCCACAATCTGTATGAAATCCAATACTTGCTTCTGGTGTTGCAAATACCTACACAAACGTCCATTCACAATCTTCATCAGACCAACATATATAATTTTAAAACTGCACAAAGCTCCCAATCAATACCCACAGTTTTCTCAGTCACTACAGAGAACCTCATTGGAACCATTAGAGATGCACCACCTCCCATTGAAATCCCATTAACAAGCGCAACCTGTAAATCGGATGCACCATCAGCACCAGCAAACCTTTCTCAGTTTCAACGACGCGACCAAGAAACATATTCATTCATAGGACTGGGCTATAGTTACCTGTGTTTTCTTATATGAATGGATATGGTAACACAGCCAGTACATCCTATAGACCACTTCAAGGCACGAATCCTCTGAGAAGGAGACATATGTGTTAACTTAAGTGCATATATAGCAAGGAAACAAACATCATCTGTGGATATATATACCTGATGTCCTGCCGTCATAGAACATTTTCAGATCCCCTCCAGCAGAAAATGCCCGTCCAGCGCCCTAAACGGAGACACAAACCAAGATTCTTATTGTTTTAAAAACTTCTGCAAGCCAGAGTAACCAAAAATGATAGAGCTATAGGGATCAGAAGCAGCTGGTTGAATCCAAGCTGTGCTAGTGGTTACACATTAGCCCAAGTATTTGTGACAAGTCCCTTGTCCAACTTCAACTGTTATTACAGCAAACACAGTAGAACAACGATTTCCAAAACCAAGTAACACCATGCGTATAATTCAGCTGTGCTCATAAGCTGAAAACAGGTAATTTCGCAACATGTCCGGCTATATCGTTAATTTCCGAAACGAATCACACAAAGTGACAACATGTCCGGCTATATCGTTAATTTCCGAAACGAATCACACAAAGTGACATGAATAAGGAAAAAGAAACTAACTTTGATCAATATAAGCTCTACACTGTCGTCTTTCTCCCATTTCTCCAGGAAAGCTGCCAGCAAAGACACCTGATGGCAGAAAAGGTAGTACAAAATTGATTACTTCTGCAACTAAGCATTCGGAACCAATTGGGACTAACATCAAGAAATCAACAGAAACAGTAAAATTCAAACCTTTGAACCATCATCATCACCCAATCGAAATAAGTTTCTGAGTTAGGCGAAACACATACCACTTTGGAGGATATAACATTCAGTTGACGGGCCCGGTTCAATGTGATCAGCCTTACACGCTCAATCTCTTCTCCAAGAACAACCTTGAAAAGCATAAAACAGCAAATCGGAAAACTCATTTAGGAAATTACACCAACACTTGGCGCAATGAAGAAAGCTGGAAACTTTCCCAAACCTGCTCTTCTGGGTTCACAACTTCTTGAGCCATTTCAACTATCTCAATGAAATTAGAAACCACCTTCGACTGATCAATCGTTGGAGAAAATAAAAACTATCTGTAAGCACAAATGCTTGCAAAACCATTTACCCAGAGTCCAAATCAATGATAGAATCTCAAGTGCAAGAAAACAGAAACGAAGAAGAGATTCATTACCTAAGCAGAAGCTGAATTGTCAGCTGAACAAGGAACGATTATGGAGAAAAAAACGTTTTTGGGGTTGGTTTGGGTCTGGGTAGGTGAGACTGTGAGTTGTGAATTTGTGATGCTCCGTCCGATTTGTGAAGTTAGAACACTTGTAATTAATACATACGTTCTGGGAAAAAGATTACTACTTTCGAGATGTTAAGCAGTGGTTTCTTTAAATGTTAATGTTGAACCGTTCCTAAGCTTACCGACTAACATCTGGCAGCAGTGCTACTGACCACTCTTCTTACGGGTAACTGGTAACTAACCCTGCCAACTAACCCACCACTGAGAACTCAATACAACTCGTCATCTAGCTCCCATTGATATCCTAAACAGTAAATACTTATGAACTTCACTTTAATAAGTAATAACCTAAGCTAACAAGCAGGTAGCAGCTCAATTGATCATTTGATCTTATCCAACTCAGAGTATGTGATTACTCTGATTAACCGATTTGAAAGGTGTCCTTACTCGAGCACTATTCTCCCTCGTACTTGAGGGTAGAGTTGAGACATCCAATTATTGACCATCCATCTCTATTATAGTATTATCTAACTCTATATTATAGCTACTAAGACTATTAAATAAGATCATACATCTGGAAGCATGAGCCGTCAAAATATCGATAACGTTATTGACGACAAGATAATCATCATTTATATAATTGTCTTTCTCATTCACAGTCATTAACATTTACATGAGATATTCTTGAGGATGATGGCCATTACAAAGAAAGCCTTTGAAAACTCAATCCAAAACATTTAATAGATGAACTCAACTCCACATTTTGAAGAAAAAAATATTATTTTATTTCTATCTAGAATAATTTTCAGTGGATAATCTGCTTGTTAGTTCTCAAAACACTTGCCGAGATGTGGGCTTGGACTGGGCCGTGTACAAAGAAGACCCAACTGAAAGTTGAAACCAGTCTGTGGATCTATTAGCTCTCCAAAGCCTCAATACAGAACCCACCCTAGAGTGACCCTCAGGCTGAAGCCCATAAATTTATACAAAAAGCCCATCTTAGAACATCACTGGACCTAACTCATTTTAGGCCCAAATAGAAAACATAAGAGATTAACAACCCTCCCCCGCCAATCAATACAACAAGAATTTTTAAACGTAAAAGGCAGGCCAAGAAGTTTGACTGAGGGAGCCTTGGGATGTGTGGTTGGTAGCATTGATTGCCTATGTACCGTTGACCCGGTTGCTATAATCTAATAGGACTTTACTTCATACGATCAATTAGATTGTCGAGTCGAGTAACGCAGTTGGTTACGTTATATATGAAAAAATTAAATATATTCAGTTTTAATTTATTTACATCATCTATATATTATTTATTTTGTTAAATTTTGTGTCTTATATTTTCCGATCATCCGGACTGAATTGAGAGTTGTTATACTTAAATACAATTTGTTTAGGAGTTTGGGTATGGATGCAGCTGGACTCGCAAGTTGTAATCCAGCTTGTGCTGATAGAGGGTGAGAGCACACACCACCTCTTCGCATGTCGCCAAATTTCGTGAGATGTTGAATCGGAACTGGACGGTCAAAGTTGAGCATATCTATCGGAAAGGCAATCAGACCGCATACTTTTTAGCGAATTTAGGTAGTCGTTTATCTATTAGTGTTCATTCTATTCATGAGTGATCTTATCTTGTCGATGCACATTCTATATATTGTTGCCATCACCAAGACTCTTCAATCTTCTGTGTGAATGCCAAATTGTCGTGGGAAAGCAATCAATGAATGAACACATCGCTTGCGTAGTTGGTGGTTCCACTTTCGGGAAAGCATTCCTTCTTTCCATTTCCAGGATTTCAGTAAATTTATGCCCACTCTGTCTCTTCTTTGTCTCTGTCCCTTTCATACAATGCCCAAACTCCTTCACATCAAGGGTCGTAACTGGCCTGCTCTATCACTATTCAATTCAGTCTATGACTGTCTTGCCCTAGGGGTAGAAAGTCCGGTCTCTGTTTGGCAGTGTCTCGAGTTTTCGAGTACCGTCGCTGCTTCTGTAAGAAGAATTGAATGACGAATGACGTTACTCGTTGATGAGTGCGTAGCCTGGTCGGAGATTGTCGGTGAGATCTCGAATCTGGAGGAAGTGTTGGAAATATCCCGGATAAGATTCGAAAACACACTAGGTATTCATTTTTCATTTCGAGAATCACACATGCAGTGACGGATACAGTGGGCCCGCGATCGGGTCATTATAATCTAGGTCTTCAACATTTTGTAATTTCCTTATATTTATAGGTTTGATTAATATAGTAGTTTATATATATGGTCGAATGTATTTTAACTTATTTACAATTAGATCCAATGCATCGAACCATCTTGGATCTGCTGCTACCTGACCACATGCGGTTTTTTCATTCTAGAACCAAGAAAAACCCTGAACGACGGCCAAGTTTGGTCCACCCCAATTCCTCCATAATCCATGCAGAAGAGGAGGTGGTGGTTAAAGTTGGATCATACATAATAGACACTTGGTTGTTGAGCTGTCAAACAGGCGGCTAAGGGTGCTACGGGTCGGATTAGTGGGGTTGCAGGTTCAAATGTTGACGGGTTCACAAGTTATGAATTTATTGGATATCGGGTTGGACGAGCTATATTCGTCGGGATGGATTAGCATTTGCCAGCTCTACTTGGATGTGGATACTTCCACATTTGAAAGTCAACTGAGTTATGTGCCTTGGATCAACTTTTTCGTTGGTCCGATCGGTACAAGGGATTTTTCGCTCGTTTGACCGGCCGATATAGAATCTTGAACACTAGGAAGAACATAGAGTTGAAAGGTATTGAGCATCATAAGACTAAGAAATGAACCATTGCAGAGGGCTCTCTGCATCTCTAACAAGAACCATTTCAATTAACTGTGGTAATTAGATTACAAATGAATATAACATAAATCGGGAACCAAAAAATCAAACTTTTCTTGTATGTTTGCTACCTCTAGCTTTTCTGGAGACAAATTAAACAAATTTTACAGAAAGTAGAAGAAAACCAAAATGATGTATCCTCCTGATATTCCCCTATGTACTCCCTACCAGTGAGTTCTTCAGCTCCTTCAAATGGAGTTACAAAGAACCACCCTTTTTACACTACACATCAGCACACTTCGTCGGCGCATACCCGATTCTCGACCTCTTTGTATCATACAGTATGTGGAAGTTCTGCTGCTGGTAGTTCCCAATGATCGAAAGAGCTGACCTCGGAGTCCCGAGAATCGCCAAGCAAACAACTTCCCCTGGTTGCAGCCATATGAAGTAGTTCTCAACTGGGAAATCCCACACTCCCCCATCTGCAAACACAATCTTGAACTCTGGCAGATAGAGGTTCGTAACACCAGTGACATTGTAACAAGGATCCAGTACCGGAACATCATCCATAACCGGATACTTGTCCTTCACTCTCTTCACAAACGCTTCTCGAATCGCTTTGTAAGCCGGTTCGGAGAAGTAGCTGAGCGTAGTACCGGAATCGACAATGGTACCACCGGAACCATCGGATAATACATTCCAGGTATCTTCAGGTATGTTGAGAACTTCCCCGCCAACTACGATAGATTTGATTTGAACGTAGTAGAACGTATCGACGAGATTCGAATTCTCCTTTCCGTCGACTAAAGAAGTGAAATTCAGCTCAGGATGGCTCATCAGATCCTTATCCTCCCCAAAAATCAGCTTGCTGGTGACGTTACTCTCACTGTTTCTATCAACCAAACAGTATGAAAAAGAATGTCCATATAAAGACTGAAGCTGTGAAGCAAATGAAAGAGGACCTCTCCCTAATCCTAGCAATCCAGCTGCACCGTGGAACAATCCTCGATTCCAATGGCCGCATCCGATCATCACATTCTCGACTTGAGTAAACTCTGATTTTCCAGAAGAGGATGTGAGGTTGACTGTGAACGTCTCGGTTGCGAAATCGCCGGTGGTGTTTGAACTATCGCCATACCAGTAGTAGTACGGACAGCTCTGATTCTCGGATTTGCACGGCAATGGCGGGTCTGGCGATGAGACTAACTGGCAACGAGGATCTTGACAGGTGATATTCTTGTAAGAATTTGATTCTCGTGGATCGTAGATCGGTCCGTTTTGCTCGAAACAGTCATGGCAAGGGACGCATTGGATCCAATTTAGGTCACTGCCGGTATCGAGAATCAAGGAGAAGTGTTTGGGAGGCGTACCGATGAATACGTCCATGAAGTATTCCCCTGAGCCCGACGTCACTCCTGACCCCAAAGTCGCCATCAGCTGTCCGGATAGTTCCGACGGCGTCTGCTGGTTCTCCGCCGCGAGTTTGACCTGATTTGACTTTTTGGTGGTCTTCAATCTGGAGGCGGAATTTTGATTCTTCTTCTCCGTGATTCTTCTGTGCAGCGTCTGAATTCTGGCTAAATCTCTGGTTGCTGATTCCAAGTATCCATCTTTATGGGTCCGGTGCTTGAGGTGGAGCTTGACGGTGGACTTTTCCGATCCGTCGCCGGCGAGAGAGGCGACGTTTGACCGGGTCGTCGGTTTGTTTGAAGTCGTGGAGAGGCCGCAGTCTGAGTTGGTTGAAGCAGAGCCGGCATTGAAGTTCATGTGGTGGTTGAATTCGATTCCGGCGAGAGATGAGAGATTGGAATTGAGATCGACCGCCCGGCCATTGACGACGAGAATGAAACTAGCAGCGGAGAGAAGAAGCAAGGGAAGGACCAGGAAGAAAGCAGCTCTGAATT
Organism: Linum usitatissimum; assembly: GCA_030674075.2. Taxonomy (NCBI): domain Eukaryota; kingdom Viridiplantae; phylum Streptophyta; class Magnoliopsida; order Malpighiales; family Linaceae; genus Linum; species Linum usitatissimum. The sequence goes on along the minus strand of JAUJYP020000285.1, from coordinate 4,099,348 downwards.
GGGGACACACCATGTCAAAAAACTTACATGAAGAAAGAGAGAAACAGAGGTGGACGACGACGACTACCCAGTAGCTGAAATGAGCAGAGCTGTAGGAAAACAACCAATTACTGGGTTTTGTTAACAACCAACTGGGTTTCGAAGGGAGGGGGGAAAGGGAGAGAAGAAATCAAGAAATGGGTGCTGGGTCAGAGACAGAGGAGATGAAATAAGGAAGAAGAAGGAGGAAGAGGAGAGGCCAGAGGGGAGTTGGTTAGTTTGTCTATAAGGTGGAATCAACGTTTGGACTTTGAATGACTACGCGGTTTTACAGGCGAAAGCACACAGCTCCTCCGCCAGGGGCAGGCAGCCATTGAAAAATGCAAAAGAAAGAAGATTTTGAGGGAAAGTGTGTGTAAAGTGTTAACTATGACCAGTTTATTTTAATCTAATTAATTTATTAATTAAATCGATCGTTTTAGGTGAAGCTGTACTGAGAGGATCGATATTAATTAATTAATATTGAACTTTGGAGAATGAGTATGAAAAGCATCAACTTTCTTGGTTCCAAGATTAATTTTTTGGAATGTGTATATGAGTTTTGAGATTTTAGTATTGAGTTTTAGACCACAAATGTTTTTAGAATATTAAACTGATAAATTATTTGGAATATACATTATAGGTAGGTAATGTATTTCGAGAAATATATTATTTAATTTGAAAGTTAAACTTCGTTCGTTTCAAATTATTAATAGTTAGATAAGACACTTAATATAACGAATACGAGTAGCTATAATGTATTTATGTTGTATGTCCACTCAATATAGTTTTGCTGTAAGATGCTATGAAAAGATGCATCAGTAATGACATATATATTATGAAAAAGTAAGCATGAAAAGTCATTAATTATTTATTTTTTATAATTATCATTTCTCATTTAAATCTCTAAATTATAACAATTTATAAAAATATAAACGTTCAGGAAAAAATCAATAAAAAAAACTATGTCTACTCCAAATAAAAGCCAACTCAAGATTAATATTATCTACAATCTCTTTGACATCTCTAACCAATTCCCCATACAACCTGCAACATCGCTTTTTATAAGCATATTCAAGAATCAATTTTTATTTTAATTTACCAATTCGACCGGTAAAATTATTGTCACTAAACTTTCTCAAGAACTAACGAAAATCATCCTCCCAATCTACAGCAACGATATAATCTAGGAAAACAGCATACTTCGCAGCTATGATAAATCTACACTGAACAAATAAGTGAAACCTATCCTCGTCATCAACATCACATAACAAACACCGACTATCAATCTAAATCCCCTTTAATTATCTGAATTTTAATTAAGAAAGAAACGATCAAGTATAATTTTCCAATATATAAAAGAAAATTAAAAGTAACGGAAGGCTTTCAAACAAAAAAATCCTACAAAACCTCAGAAAGTTTAGGAAGGATGCAATTCCAAACTCTGATCATTGAAAAACTAGACATTTCACTCTTAACATGCCGTAAATAAATATATTCTAAAATTTAAAATTTATTATATAATTATAATTTAAATATGTTTATCATTAATTTTCACATCATGTTCAGATGTTCTTCCTTTACCAATTTTACTTACTTTTCTTTCGTTACTAACATTAACTACTAATCCACTCCCCCAAACAGGAAACAATTGCATTAGGAATACACTTTTACTCCGAACTACTTAAAAGTTCAATGACAAACATAAACATTATATCGATCTCCATATACATAGCATGACTAAACCGAACTCGGTATATATATTTAAATCGAATCTTTTCGCACCAAAATCGATGCTTCCAAAAAACAACATTTCTCCCCCGTAATTCCATATCCTTGTTTAGTGGGCATGCATTCCTCATTTATAAAAAAATGAACTGATCGAGTTAGGTTGTGTTTGGTGTCATGCTATTGTTTTCTAGTGTCACCCTCTGTTTGCTAGGATTCCGGCAACAAATAGAATTGGAACAATCGGGACCGTTCATCTCGCACGTCAAATCCCGCGGACAAAAAGATTAATTTAAATTAGAGGTAAATTTATCATTTTTTCTTTCTTTTCTATAAGCAACAAATTTTTAAGTTTAGGGTCTAGAGTATTGAGTTTTCGGTTTTAGATTTTGAATTTTGGATTTCGATTTTAGGTTTTAGATTGTTTTTTAAAATGACGAAATTGCCCCGGTGGCCGCGGCAGTAGTTTTCATCCGCCGGTTTAAGGAATATTTAATTTCAAACTCTTTTATGGTTTTTAATTTACCTAGTTGGTTTGTGAGATTGAGTCCTGATGAGCTTTCTTTTGCGCCGCTGACTGATTATTTTAACTCGATTACATTAGACTTTTGAACTACGTATGTTGTTAATTAGACCATTATTTACAGACCAAACCTCGAGAGAAAATATTTGGTCCATAGGAAATAGAAACTCAACCCAAATTACATTCTCTGACAAATGAATGAGAAAATTTGTAGGGGGGAGGAAAGCAAAACGGAGATGTTTGACTTTTATGAAGAAAAGTGTGATTTGACTTTTAGTTGGCGGGAGAAGGAAATTTGTCAGCAATCGAATTCTCTTCTGCTGTGGTTTTCTTTTCTCTATATATATAATAATAATAAAAGCACATGTTGTTGACCTACCAATCACCGTATTTTCTGTAATTACCGATTTGGTAACTCTTCTATCTTTACAATAAATTCAAGTTTGTACAATAATTTACCTATTTACAAGAAAAACAAGAACCAAATCTCTTGGATGCATCCGACTTTTTAAGTATAATAATCAGAAAAGGTCTTCAAAATGGGTGGATAGGGACATTAATTAATGTGTTCCAACGTTTTTTTACTTATTGATTTATTAACTTGTAATTTTATTGCTTTATATTATTATTATTATCTATTGATAAAGGTAATTTCATTATTTGTTGAATTACAATTATTACGTATTAATACTTTAGAAATATATAAAGGTGAGTTTCGGGATAGACATGACAGTTACATGAAAATTTTAAACTAAAATAAATGATGTATGAAATGGTACAAATGTGAGAGAAAGTAGAGAAGTATATTGATTATTGACTAGTTCGAGCTCTGAAGGGTGATCAGTTTCAGATTGGAAAAGAAAATTTCATGGACAAATAAAGTAGTTTTTTTCTATGATAAGGAACCCCTTCTAAATGTTCCACTTTGTGATGCTATATTCAAGGAAATCTTAGGGTTATAAATCTTGAATCGAAATACTTATTTAAGTAAATCAATGTGTTATATGACGATAAAGAAAAGTGCACTTCCAAAATTTCAAACCTGAAATCTCTAAATTAAAAATTGGAAAAATTACCACCTCAACTACACCTCGTTCTCTATTAAATTTTTTAACATTGACTTGGTACAATGAAAGAACTAATTAAATGAGTCCAGAGTTGAGCACCCTAGCGTGCTACACAAGTATACAGATTCATTCATCCCTGATGGCGGTCAATTTTGAACATCACCACAGTCAGTCTTTTAAGTCTGGGTGGTAAGTAAACAAAAGACAAATTTAAACTTTTCTTGCTGACGACTTTATTTCAGTATTCAAACCTGCTTAACATACTTTATACAGACACCTCACCAGTCCAGGTGTTCTTTTTATCTAGGTCAAGTAAAATCAAGGAGTTCATACCTTGCACGTAAAGTAATACACTTTTCTCGATTCAAGTCTCGAGTTCTTACAAGTAAGCAAGCAACAGAGGTGTTATAAGATTGTTATTGTTTTGAACTCTTGATCTCTTCCAACTTCCAACTAATTATGCTGCACCATCTGCAAGGCAAGAGGAGATAAGTGGGACAGATCAGCAGCAGATAAGGCCGAATGTAGTCTTGTTTTTCGTTGAGCGGACGCTAACCTCTCAATGATCTTGCAACCCACAAATCAGGTTTGCAGGAACAGCTACATCAATCATTTTAGGGTATGGAAGTTTCAGATCTGCAAGAAAAAAGACAGCCAAATATCCTCAGATTTCACTCTTGGAGGCTTTCTATTCGTGATTAGACTAGTTATGGGTAATTGATAGCTTACTTTCCATGATGCTCTTGAATGTTTCCTGCATAAAAGATTCAAAGATACAATTTAAGATAAAGGGGACATAAAGTTTAATAATTGATCAATTGGGTTCAGAAGGATTTACCAATACAAGTTTTTTTTTTGACAGTACCAATACAAATTGGTAATATGCTGTATTTCAAGTTTCATTAACAAGCCTAATTGATGATTAACGTCATTGTATATCTTATCGTGGTAGACATTATCACCTCATCTTTGGTGAGCCTAGGATTGTGTTGCCTCTCTTCTCCAACTGTGCTAACCTGCAAAATGCATGAAGCTAGGTTGGCATTGAGCAGGTTCACTGAGCTGGACTCTTTTAATAACATAGATCTAAGGGATCGTTTCATACAGTGAATCCCTTGTAATCATGTGCAGGATAGATGAAGGTGTCCTCGGGCAAGGTGAAGATCTGGTTCAATCGTAATGAGGAAATGTTAATCGGTAAATATAACAAGTTTACAATAGCAGGTACAGATCCAGTCTTGAAACCTGAGAATGCACAGAATGATATAGTTGATGCGAGCTCCCACCCTGCACGTAATTTAAGAGACTGATTAATCCAGAAATCAACAGATATAAAAACATGAACTGGTTGATTTGGTACCACTTCTTCACATACTAACATGGTAGATCAGTACAAGACACATAAAAATAAATCCAAAGAGGACTGAAAGAAACCTGAAAATCCGTTCTTCCACATCCACGTATCAGCACAGCATCCCCAGTGAATGCCATCCTTGGTTTGGGTTGGTCAGGCCCATTTCCTGTAACATAGGTGACACAGCCCTGTGTGTGCCCAGGGGTAGCTCTAACCTGCCCAGAAAAGTTCCAGATAGGTACGTATCCAATCAAACAATATGAAATCAAGGCTTAGAGAGGCTACAATTCATGTCAAGGCAATACGAACACTTGCAGCTAATATGTTACTGTTCGTTGTAACGTTCACATTTTTCGTCACAGCTAATTATGATCATGTTCTAAGTTCAGAAACTGCAGTTAAACAACAGTTCTACCTCCAGGAAAAGATCTCCAAAATAGATCTTATCTCCAGCTTCAACGTGCATATCAGCTTTGGAGTTGCTTGCTTTTGAGATAGCTGATTTCACACCAGGGATCTTTGTCTGTGAACAATGTTAAAGAGACAAGCATAGTTTGCACTGTAGAGTCAGCCAAAGTGGACGAAGAACAGTGAATTCGCCAAAATGAAACCATCACTGAAAAGATTTCCCAACCTTTAGCAAACCAGTCCCTGTTATATGGTCAGCATGAACATGAGTGTTTATGGCATATTGTAGCTTTAAACCCAGGTCTTTTACGAGGGAGATGTCCCTATCTACTGTCTTATCAACTGGGTCAATCAGCTGCATCAACAAGAAGTTAAGAGTCTAAATAAGCTGTAATTAAGAACGGATTTGAGTGATGAAATCCAACAACTTATTAATTGAATAGTACTATTTGAAACTATCTCAGTCACATAACCCAATACTCATAACAAATTAACATTCCAGTCATGATTACTTCTCTGCAAAATTGTACATCACTCTAGGAAACTTATCAAGATCGCATAAGAAAATAAGCAGTCAAAACCAGAGGAGCAATTCAAATATATAAGCAATAACAACCAAACAAAATAAGGACGGAATCCCAATTTCGATACCAGAGCAGGCTTATCGGGGTGGCCAACATCTGCCAGCAGATAAGTGAAAGTCGATGAGTCCTTCTCGAAGAGCTGGCGAAACAATAACTTGCTGGAAGAAAGATTCGACGAGTTGCTGTAATCCCTCATTGCGCTCCAACGAAACACTCCGCTTCTCGATTTCGGCAACGAAAGAACTCGATGCTGGCGAGAAAGAGACCTTGGAGAGTATGAGCAGAGGTGAATCAAGCTGGCTCGGAGCATTGATATGCTGCCTTTAGCTGCGATCTTTGCTTTTATCGTCAATTTCCAAAACGACCTTTGCTTTTTTCGTCGTGGACAAGAAATGCCCCGGTGTAAAAATTAGGTAAGCGACAACGTCGCCGTCGATCGTTTGTTTTCCGGGCTCTTATCTGGTGTGATGGTGATTTCAGTAGTGACTCTAGTGATGATGTTAACAGGGCATCTGAAACTAGGGGCGATTACGTGTGCGCCATGACTGTGCCTCGCGCCAATTTGTACTGCTTGTCTTTTTTCTGACATTATTATTGCTTAATCTTTTATCTCTGATCTCCTCGGATTTCGTTATGAATTCTAAATTGAATAAAATAGGGTCATGAAGTGTACATTATGATCTAGTTGGTCCATATTTATTTCGAAAGCAATCATATAATAAATTATTTTGTTAATATCATGGGTACGAGAGAGGAAGATGTGTATTATTTTTTATTTGTAATTCATTATTAATATATTGATTTGACAGAGTATTGATCAAGACATACGAAATTTATATCACAATTTTAATTTTAAACGTCGTTGATGTTTATTTAAAAATATTCTTATCATCAAGCGAAAATCTTAATTTCTGGTGATAATTAGCTATTACACATTATACGAGTAAATGTGGCTCATGCTACTATAGTTTTAAGTTACTGCACCGGATAACATTAGACTTAAGATTCTGCACTTGATGCCATTATCGTATTGTATTACATGCGCTTATCTATTATTGTAGGTTTATTAAGATATAGCAGATCACCAAGTTAAAATTACGTACATTAGTGGATCTGAAAAAAGCTTAAAATTTTTAAAACAGTGAATTCTCATTTCCTTCTCCTCTATTCATCGCGGGGCGTATTATTCGTCGCCCTGCATTTTTTTAAAACCACCATAACTATTATAAATGCCGTAATTTTCCCCACTGAACACACAAACCCTAAATTATGTTCTCGCTTTTCCGACGAATCTTCGACAAAACTTCGATGAGCCCCAACGATGATCTCCATTTTCATCTCTAATCAATTTTAACCCTACAGATAAACACTATTTACATGTACCATGATTGGATGAAGAATCCATGATGGAGAGTGTTTAGCTAAATGTCGTCGTTGATGTACAATGTGAGCAAAAGATGAAAACTTACCTCCACTGTTAATGGATTTAAACTTTTATCATGGGGAGGTTAATTAAGTTCAAACTTTCCTGATGGATTCAAACTACTTACATGTGCCATGAACTGAATTATTTGTAACTTGGTGACTGTTAGAAAATCGAGTCGAGTCACAGATGAACTTTATCCGAGCCGAAAGCGAACGGCTCTGGATCCCTTAAGTTAGTGGATCCGAAAAATTTAAAAACAACTACAATAATATGATATCATTGTAACTTGGTGACTTGTTAAATCTTAAAAAACCTACAATAATAGATTAGCGCATGTAAAATACTATTATAATAACATCTAGTGTAAATTCTGAAGTATAATAGCATCTGATTAGTAACTCAAGAATATAGTGACACGTGCCTTAATTTACACCACATATACCCAATTCTTTCGGAAATGGATGTCTGGTCCAGTTACAGAGAGCCCAAAAATCAGACCCAGAGCTAGTTCACGAGCTGGGCTGCTGCTATTTGAATATTTGATCCAACTAACACTCTCTTGCACTAAGTAGGAGCCATCTTCACAAAATTAATTTAAAGGACTTTTGAGCAGTCGCCATAGCCGCCGTGGGAACTGGACTGAAAATGGAATGAGAAGAGGGAGGGATTTTCTTCTGTCCACCTTCCGCACGACCTCCTTCGCTCGTCGTCGTACCAACGGTAACTTCTGCACATCAGCACCACTTCATCTTGCCAAGGTACCTTTCCGGAAGCAGCTCCAGTCTCGTCATATATTCCTTTCCATGTTGTTAGACCTTCGAAATATTCCAGCTAGCAATCTTAAGAACATTATCGTCCGGTATTGTTGCAGATGGACAACCAGTCGGACTCTGAGCGTTACACTTTCAATCCCGTCCTGCGATGGAACCCTGAGGTTGAGCGGTACTTCATCCATGCCAATGGCGCTGACCACTTTACCCGCATTTCTACAGCCCTAGCGTATGTCTATACTCCCCCCTCTGCTTCAATTTCTCTATATCCAAATTGCCGCCATTCTCATTTCGTCTATTGACATTTTTTCTTCAATTAGAAAACCGTCGTGTTATTCTTGCATACGAGTCAACTCGCTGAAGTCGACGAGTGACGCCGTGATCGAGAAGCTTCAGGTAATCATAGGGGAAAATGAGATGGAAGGAGGTAATGACGAAGTAGAATGCGAAGCAAATGCGAGCGTTGAGAAGAGTCTTCTTGATGAAAGCTGGAAAGATGGCCGAATTGCTAAGTGCAAGATCCCTGGATTGGACTACGTTGTGTTAGTCAAGGGATCAGGACCTCGCGCAGTTGATTATGGCAACGCACCTGGTGCTCCACCCAAGGAGGTGATGGTTAGCAGGAAATGTGCAGAAGCCGTCCTCCGGGGTGCTCAGGTGAGCATTCTTCTAGTTGCCCAAACTTGCTAAAACAGTTCATCTAGTGTCTACCGTGATACTTAGTGACGTTGTGAATTCATCTTTATAGGTATATGTTCCTGGTGTGCTGGCTTGTAGCGCTCATGTTGAAAAAGGAGATACAGTTGCCGTTTCAGTTGGTGTGGAGCAGCGGATGGCTGATGGTGGATGGGCTACTGGCATGACTCGTGGCATGGTTTTACAGGGACTGGAGACAGGCAAGAAGGATATCTTAGTTTCCAGTTTGACACAAGAGATAAAACCTTCTGTTATATGGCGGATAGTTGATTGATGTGCATTTAGGAATGATATCATGTGAAATTTACTGGTTTGTTGAACATGGTGGTTGATCATGGGACTGAACTGTTTCTTCAATGCCTACAGATCCTCATTATAACGAAAGAATAGGGCTGTATATTGGCCAAGGTAAAGCAATGCTGTCAAGAACTGGATTATTCCGTAGTATGGAAGGAATTGCTGTAGATATGAATAATCGGGTATTTAAGCTCCCCTCTTTCCATGGTAATCTTCTCTTTATTGGAACTCCTCTTTTCATCCTTGTCCAGTTGGAAATGGCCATAAATTTGCTTACGGAATTCCTCGTGTAGTATTGACGGCAACATATGTTGTCATCTGGAGATTTTTTATGTTTTCCTCCCCCATTGTATCAGTCACATTATTTAGTTGAAGTTCTTTGAAGCTTAAATATTTTCTCTTTATTTCATTGCATGGGCTCACTTTTGGTTTGTTCTCCAACATTTTCAGATATTGGTGTTTGGTATCTTAGAAAATTAACCTATATAGTTTCTGCTTTTCTATTCTTTGTCTTCTCCCTTTTCTAACTTCTCCTCTCTTTCCATATCTACCTGTTCTGACACCAGATGTGCTCGAGGGGGAAATATTTCTTCAGAACCTGCCCAGCATAATTGCTGCTCATGCCCTTGGTACTATTCAATCCATTCACTTTTTAAGCAATATGTCTTCATATATTATTGGTTACGTAACATTATCAGTGTTGTATTTGTCTCCTAGATCCCAAAAAGGGTGAACGCATACTGGACATGTGTGCAGCGCCAGGAGGAAAGACTACTGCAATTGCACATCTTATGAAAGATGATGGTGAAGTAGTTGCAGCGGATAGGTCTCACAATAAGGTATAACACCAATGCAGCTACCGAGACCAACTATTGGTTTCCTGTACTATTTACCTATTAAAGTTGTAGTATTTAAGGAGATGTTGGTATTGCAAAGGTTAAGTTTTGTCGGTGGTTATCTAATCTCCATAAACCTAAGATACTTGACATATCTTATGGTTGCCAATAGGTCTTGCAGCTGGTCAAATGGGCTTATTTGGTTACAATCAAAGTGAGTTAATTTTCTACTCCTCACTGATGATTTTATTTATCGCCAATCTTCAGGTATTAGATATTCAAAAGCTGGTTGCTGAAATGGGCTTTACATGCATAACGACTTACAGGCTAGATGCTCTCAAATCTGTATCCCAATCAAATGAATCCGTTGACAGTGGCATATCACAAAATTCCATTTCTATGACCACTAATGAGAAGCAAAAGTCATCAAGTGACCTGTTATCTGGTGATAAGACACGTGGGGAAAATGAAAATGGTAAGCCCTCTTTCCAAAGAGACCAAGCAAGTGCATAAAAAGAATCGAACTATGGAATTGAAGTTTTAGTGTTCTTTATTCTTCTTGTTCTTTTGAAATGTCTCTTACCTCTGCCCTAAGGGTGAACTTTAGTTTTCAGGGAGAAGAAAGATGATAACAGCTATATGAGTCAAGCTGAAGTCAGAAAGAAAATGCGGCAAATGAAAAATGGGCCTGGGAAAAATAATGATTCATGCCGGCTTGAGAAGTTTAAAGGGTTTCCCCCTGCCAGTTTTGACCGGGTTCTGCTTGATGCTCCTTGTTCTGCTCTTGGTTTGAGGCCTAGGCTTTTTGCTGGAGAGGTAGGAGAGTTTACTCTTCTTTTTATTATATTTGACTATTGCAAACTTCATGTTGTTTAGATATACCGAGTCTAAGTGCTTCTTCTAAATTGATTGATGTGTTGTGTGCTTTACAGGACACAATACAATCTCTGAGAAACCATGGAACCTATCAGAGGAAAATGTTTGACCAAGCTGTTAAACTAGTTCGCCCCGGTGGAGTTATCGTGTATTCAACGTTAGTTTGCACAACCCTCTTCAGTATAGTTTCTTAATATTCATGCAGTTTTACTGTTAAATTTCGAAGTGCAGTTTCCTTAGTCCTTATACGATAATACACCTATACATTTTTGCCTCTTCAACCAAGATACACCTATTACTTTTCCTTAATGTTTGTTCAAACTTGTGCACTGTCTCTCTGAATGTCTTCCCCACTTTTACAGTTTTGGACTACACGATAAGATATAAGCTTTCTCTTTTCTGAGAACCTTAAATGGAAGAGAATATAGGAACTTTCTATACCATACAACTCAGAAAATTCGATCTATGTTCATTTTAGTCGCTGATTCCAATTCTCATTTTCTATTTGGTTCTTTGTGTGACTTAGGTGCACACTAAATCCTGGTGAGAATGAAGCATTGGTACGGTATGCTTTGGACACGTACAAATTTCTCTCACTAGCTCATCAGGTTAGATACTTCACATTTCCCCTCATCTCCTGTACTGCCAAAAACTATAAAATACTCCTATCAAACTCGAGAAGAAGAGAGTGGAAATGGCGTGAGTAAAGCTTACTCAGCAGCCATGGAAGCAACTCTTATTTATAGGAACATCAACGGTAAAAATACCGGTATTACACTGTTTACCAAACGGTAACTAAAACAGTAAAATTGGATAAGCGTAAACGCTGCGTTTCAGAGGAACGCTTTACACAATTGACTTAACGGACTACTTCTGTTATAACGGCGTTAGCAAAATCCTGCCTTTGCCTTATCACTCCGTTAGCTGCTGTATGAACTTCACGAGCAGCTGTATGAACTCCTTGAGTTGCTGCTGCTGCTTGAGCTTTCATCTTCAATAACTCCTTTTTGAACTTCAAAGGGAATCAGATTACCACAGAAATATTAATCCAGGAGGTCTGCGATCATTGTATATCATAGTTGTATTGGACTTGTGAGCAAATGCTTGCACAGCTGTGTCATTCAAGTGAGAAACTGAGTCTGCTCTTATGCTTGCAGCATCCAAGAGTCGGAGGACCTGGTCTTGTTGGCCATTATGAATTCCCAGATGGTTATATCGAGTGAGTATTTCTACAGTTCCCTGTATGACACTTTTCAATCGGCAATCTCACGGTTCGGTACCAAACATGAAGCTAAGTAACGTAAGAATCAACGAGTTTGCCCTTAATTACCAACTCCGACAATCTCAATATCCCATAAGTTGAAATTTTCAAGTAGTGTAGCCATTCCTTTTCATACTCAGCAGGCTTGATACACATTTAACTAAGGATGAACGTTTGCTGCTTGTTTATGGTTTGCAGGAAGTGGTTAAAGCCTGGAGAGGAAGACTACGTTCAGAGATTCGATCCGTCGGGTCCCCTTGACACAATTGGATTCTTCATAGCCAAGTTTGTAGTTGGCTCGAAGGACAATGTCTAGAAGTTTTACCAAACTTGGCCAAGGAAATCATCTCAGGGAAGTGATGCGAAGTGCCGTATTTTTGTTCACTTTCTATAGTTTGCTCAGCTCATTGAACTGTGAAACAGAGAGCAGGATTCTGACGTAGGATTGATGAAGTGAATCAAAACACCAATGGTTGGATACATTTCAACTTCTAAGACATTATCACCTCATCTGACCGAACCGATTGGTTTTTAGTCGATACATCTCTATGCATTGACCAAGGTTGTCGACCGAGTCGCCAGATCAGCAGAATCGATGTACTTCGTACATATTGGATTCAGTTCCGCAACTAGGACTGGAAGTCTACCTGTAATGGGTGTATGAGTACCCGTACTGGAGCGGGTTCGGAGACCGGAGTTTGGCTCTGATTTCGGGTACGGATACCGTCCAATTCTCTTATTGGCCACTACTGTTATGGACTTGGACTTGGAATTCTGACTTGACTTTCTCCAGGCCTGGCCCAATGGACTTCTGATCCGTAATGAAACTTCAAGTGAGCTCAATGATGAACCCTAGATACCGAACAGAAATAACTACAGCACGGAAAAGGGTTTTTGTTCCCTTTAATTATTTTATTCAATTAAACAAAAAGAATTACATGACGTGCCCCATAGAGAAAATCACGATAAAAAGGCCAAAATTCGTTAAAAAAAATTAATAATTAGAAAATACAAGGAAAGGAAAAGAGTGAGATAAGAGAAAAAGGAAAAAGGTTTTATTTGTGTTCTCCACCTTCCCCCTTCTTCCTCACCAATCGAATACTACGACTCAATCGGACGCACAGTAGCTCAGAGCTCAAATCGAACGCCACTTCAACTTACTGGACTCTGTCGGACAACGAACATGGGGAGCGAAAGCGGAAGCAAAAGCAGCAATGGCGGCGGCGGCGGTAGCGGCGCTACGACTCTCCAGCAAGTTCCGACGGGGCACAAGAAGATTGTTCAGAGTTTAAAGGAGGTAGTCAACAACGGCGACTACACCGACGCTGAGATCTACGCTGTTCTCCAGGAATGTGACATGGACCCCAATGAAGCCGTCCAGAAGCTACTTTCCCAAGGTCTCCGTTTAATTTTTGTCTTCTCTTCGGTTCAGTACGGCACTGCGAGTTGTTGTGTGGCGTAGATAGTTTAACGTGGCTAGGGTTTATGTGGCGGTTTTAGTCTGTGCTTTCTTGTTTTCTTGGTGTTTTGAAGAAGTGGCGCACCGTTGTGATAGTTCTCGGCCGAGTAGATTGATTGGCTAATAGTTTGATTTTTGGCTCAATTTATTTCTGTTTTTGTTTTTCGTTGCAAAATCGAAATCAATAACTTCCTCTCAAAAGCCATGGCGCTCTGTTATTCTGGTTTTGTTTGTTAGTGTATTAAATATGATAAAGAGATATTCAGTATAGTTGATTTAGGATTTCTTGTGGCCGGGAATTTGTTTCTTTTTCGTGCGTTTCTGAACTTTAGGAGCCAAGTTTTAGCACTTGTCTTGTACCATCAGAAGAGAAATCTGCTTCAATTTGGAAAAACTGAACTCAGAATTAGTGAGTCTATGCCTTGAATCTTGATGTCAACTATTTTTCTGGTTATGGTTCCTCTGCTCTTTTAGTAGGGTGGCATTTCATTATTATGAGCTGAAGTTCTTATTACTTCAATCTATTTGTTTGGATAGTTATCTCAGCGTTACTCTGTCATTTCCTTTTCCAGTGAGGTGACTAATTGCATAGACTAGAGAGTATTCTCTGGATTCTTATTGAATTAATAGTTTTCGACTGTGTAGATACTTTTCATGAAGTGAAAAGCAAACGTGAAAGAAGAAAAGAGGTACCCTTGTCAACTTAGGCGCTTGGTTCTATCCCCCCTTTATATTTTATTTTTTTGAGATTGTAGAATAATTGGAATGATCACTTGTTCATCTCTACAATATTTTGTCGAGACTGTGCTGGTCTACCATACTTCGATTCCTTGTTTGTTTTTTCTTATTATATGTGTTGCTTGATATTCTCTCATATCTTACTCTTCTCTTGTGTGCAAATGTTATACTTCAATTCCTCAGATGAAGGACACACAGGAGCACAAGAGTCGGGGCAGTAGCAGCCACCTTGTAGCTAAAGTTAATGCCGAGCGAAGTTCTGGAGACGTACAATCACAAGCCATTTATAATGGTGCGTGCTGTATATTTCAATTTAGAGCAACACGAGAACGTTGACTTCGTCAGAGTAGTTGAATATTTTGTTATATTGCATTTACTTTTGTCTTGAGTTCTCATCATATTAACTTCTCTCTCAGCAGAACCTGGTAAAGCCATGTACAGGAGAGTTAATGGATCTGTTGGTCCTGTCTTACCTTCATCTTCTTTGACAAATCAAGTGAAAAATCCCAGTGACTGGTCTTCATCTTATAGGTATGTTCTGTTGATTCTTTATTGGCACATCGTTAGCTGGGAGACATCATAACACTTTTTTTATATCATTCATTGACCACCCTATGCTCTTGCTTCAAAGTTCTTATTCCAATTCCCTTTACCACATTGGTGGGTCTGCTTTAGATGTGAATCTTGGAAGAGTGTATGAACTTCGAAGCACTAATCTATAATAAATGAAACTCTTATTTAAGTGCCGTGGCCTATTTTGGTAAAATATTTCTAGTTTAGAAAATTGAGAATTTTTTGTTTTTTTTATAAGCAACGGATTTTCACTTTTATTAGGCAAGTCATATGTTCAAAGAAAAAGTACAATTTGGTCAATTTCTTGATGGAACCAGATCGCTGGATTGTCTTGTTATTATGTGTTGCTTGCTTTAATACTTATATGCACTTTTAGCAGGTGTTTTCAACTGTCTTTTTGGTGAAAATATACTTTTATTCGTCTTGGTTTTCTTTCCGTCTATGTATTCTTCTGTCTGATCAGTATGTTTCTACCTGTCTGATAATGGTTACTGGCTATATTTACTTGATCTTGTACATTGCCCTGCAGTGATTCATTTGAAGGTAATAGTACTAGTAAGAACATAGGAACGGGTGATACATCTTCACAAATTTCTCAATCTTCTTGGGTGGGAGGTCATGTTTCCATGGCTGACATTGTCAGGATGGGAGGACCTAACAAGAAGGGTATACAAACATCAGCGGGGACATCATCACACTCACTACTAGATGTAGATTCTGATGGCTGGGACCATAATTCTTTTAAAACATCACTTTCTCAATCCGAAATAGACCAAAATGTTCAATATCCACTTCTTCCAAATGGTTCAGAGGGTGTTCTTGAATCTAGTCTACTTCCAAACGAGTTTGGGTTTGATGATGAGCGGCCTGAGCAGAGTTCAGCCCATCCATCTGCATTTAGTAGTTCTATCGCCACTTTGTCGGATAGATTTTCCACCCAGAGTTACGTACATGGAACCAAATGTGAAATACATGTCAATGGTCCTTGCGATGCAGCCACATCATTAGAGGCAGATTATGCTTCCAAGAATCGAGGCTCAGATTCTGCGAAACCGGCTCCCTTGTCTGCTACCAGAGGTTTGTGAAGTTCTGATGATGTTTCAGTTAATGATTTGACATCTTATTATCACATTGTTAACTTTATTTCAATTACAGATGACCCTAACCATTGCTTTTTAAATAGGCTGATCAATTGATATTTCTTCTATGCTTCTTAAAGTGTCAATGTTTTCTTGTTTCATCTTGTGCGTATGGTTTAGGGGTCTGGTGAAGTGTATTATTCCATATTTCTTCCTTTTACTGTAGTTGTACTTTTCATCACAGTTATCCTAACGTAAAGTATCAGTTTTTTGAGAAATCTATATCAGGTCAGGTATCCAACCGTCGAATATAGGTGTAAATCTTTTGGTTATAGAGATCTTCATTACCTCTTGATTAATATTATGACTTGGTTTGGCCGCTGTACAGCTGTGATCATAATTGCTGCAAACTTTGGGTTTGACTAAACTAATTTGATCTTTTGGTCAATGATTCTACACTTATGGCTGTATGATACCACTATATTATCTCTGGGGAAGAGCTGTTTCAACTGGCATTTTTTAGCTCTTGCTATCTCTGTATGTTTGTAGCTATGTTTTTCTGGGAAGATGTACCTGAACTAGTGTACCTGATTATTCTATTTCTGTATTCCTATTACTGAAATAGGAAGCGGGTCTCATTTAGCATCTCATCAGAATTCTTCAGCGGGAATATCACCTCCTGCTGAGAGCTTGCAGAAGCTGAGCTTGGAAGAGAAGCCTGCAGAGGTTACATCAGATAACAAACATGGCGTGGTTTTCCCAGATTACATTCAAACTTTAGCTGCTGACTGCTCACATTTGAGCTTTGGGACATATAAACCTGGAGCACATTCTGCAGTGTCTGGGCCTGCTATGTCTGATTCCACAGAGAGTCGCCTATCTTTGTACGTCAATACTGGACAAGGATTTTTTTATCTTTTGCAATGTTATGCAATACTTATTTGATCTATATTTCTATTCAATAAGCAGGAATGTGTGGTTGCCTGGAGATTCACCTAAGCCTGAACAGCTTGTGTCCATAAGCAATACTCCCCTGTCAGCTTTTGGCGCTACGAATAATGGCTTGCCTGTACAGTTACAACCAGACTTGGTACGAGGGAATGTCCCTTCAGTAACTCAGCAACAGGATTATTTCTCCCACTTTTCTCTACCTGATTCTACTTTAACGCAATTCCAAGACCATAATACTTCATCATCTATTATGACGCATCCAAATGCTTTGAATGCTCCTTCCCTTCGGCAACAACTGGTAATCTTCTTTTAGTTCTATACTGTTAATCCTAGCATTCCACGTAAAAATTGGAACCTATTTCATAGCACGCTCTGTAGCATATTAACTGGTTTTCTAATGTACATGTAAGCATACTATGTTTGTCAATGTTTTGTTGGATGAATTGTTCAAGCTGTATCTTCTACAATATGATGGGTTAATTCTCACGGTATTGCTTTTGTTAATAACTTTTTCGACTTGTTGAATGTAACTTACTATTTGTACTGGTTGCTTTCTCTGTTTAACAATTCAACCTTATGAGGTCACTTGAGGAAATTTTTATGTTTATTTTGGGCATGTAATTACAGCGAGTGAATGATGTGAATCCGAATACAATTCCAACCGACTTCTTGACCTCTAATTTGGATTCTCTACGGAACCATGATGAACTCCTTTCAACATTTGGCTCTACCCAGCAAATTCCCCTTTCGCGCTATGGAAATATTACACCATCAACTGCTAGTTCGTCCATTTTGATTCCAGAGGTACTGTACTTAGGAATTTATGACTCCCGACTTTGTAAGGGATATAGCTCTTATCTATCTCCAATGCAACCCCTAATATTGGGGTATCTCTTATGTATGCAGGTTCTGAACTCTAGTGCCCATGCTTTACCAATGTCCTATTCACAAGGTTTTCCTGTCAGTAGTCTTCCCAGGGAGCATGCTCTATCACAGCATGCACCATCATCACAGCCGTTCTCCCAGCCTTCCCTGACGTTAGAAGAATTGGCGAAGCTGCCTGGATTTGCAGCTCTCTCTCAGAATTATGCCCACCGTCCATCCCCTTTGCAGCAGCAGCAACAGCGATATGAAGAAAGTTCTATGTACCATGATTCCTTGGCGAGGATGAAGAACCTCTCACAACTGAATGGGGATGCTTCTAGGAGTAACTTTCTTCAGTCAGATGCCAATGTTTCAGGCTACGGAGCATTTGGGAGGCAATCCAACTATAGGGAGAGCTTTCCTCGGGATTTTTCTTCAAATCTTTCTGGTTCTGCTGTCGGATATGGTGACACCTTCCATTCTACGTCGGTTAATGGTGTAAAAAGTCTATCCTCACTCCCACAGGTAAGAAAGGTTAAGAGCTTTTCTGTTTAAAAAGTTCATTATATGCACATTTCTTCAGCTTTTGTGGGAAAATATTGCAGAATGGCATTTCTTCTCCATGGGAGTATGGGCTTGGCACGGGAACCTTATCAGGCATTCCGGACAACCAGTATCGTAGTCAGCGAGGATATAGTCAATTGCATCCTAGCTATAAGCAAGACGAGCAACTTTCTCGAAACTACAGTTCTCTCAGATATGGTAGCTTGTATCCTTCTCAAGGAAGTCTAGCACAAGAACAATGGAGAGACGCCGGTAATGCTAGTAATTATCAAGGTCCATCATCCAAGCAACAACAAATCTGGGGGCAAAACTACTGATGGGTGCCAAGGCCTTTTTTAAAGTGGCTAGTGGTCTTTTTGTAGGGGTTTTGAAAGCGGGAATTAGGTGTCTAAGATTGAAGTTTTCAGATGGTTTCAGGGGTTAGATCCACCTACCATTGTACATACTGAAAAGTTATATTCTGTTTTGTTACACTGTAGGCATCTACATATTGTATTCTAATTTCGTTATCGTTTTTGTGCCTCGGTTCTATCGTAGCATTCTAGATCTCACATTTCTCTGTTGGAAAACGTTTCCCTAGTTCAAATTTTGCAGGTTTAAAGCCGATGGAGTTAAAAGCTCGAATATGAAGAGATGAGAAGTACTGGTATGATTCTCATCCTTGTTATGTTTACCATATAAGTTATGTTTAGTAGGTAGATTGCACTTACCAAAAGGCATTTCCTTTAGAACATTATTTATGTAAGAAATTGATTTGTCTGTTGGGAGAAGGCAATTGCATGATGAAATTGTCAGTTAGATGTTAGGCAGTGGAAAGAATATATAAAATTACTGCCCCCACTTAACTTTCTCCTAATTCTTGTCATTCCTTTTAGCTTTCTACTGTAGATTTATTACAGGATAATCCGCTACTTAAACGGGGCTTCCTAGATGCTGTTTCCTGCAAAAATATACTCTCTTTCTTCTTGTTGTTTACCAATGGCTGGATTGGCAGATCAAAACACTCCTTGCTTAGGATACAACAGCAATATGGACTTCAACCATGAACCCGAAAAGGCCAATCACAGGCTGAGCATCGAGGCGAGCTTTGTATCCCCGAAGCTCCCTAAGGCTGTGACCCCCGTTTCGTCTGCACCCGAAGGTGAGGCGGTCAGGCGGCCTAGGGGAAGGCCAGCTGGCTCGAAGAACAAGCCGAAGCCACCGATCATTGTCACTCGTGACAGTGCCAATGCCCTTCGTGCACATGCAATGGAGGTGAGCTCTGGTTGCGATGTAAGTGAGAGCTTAGTCAATTATGCAAGAAGGAAGCAGCGAGGCATATGTGTTCTTAGCGGGAGCGGATATGTGACGAACGTCACGTTACGACAACCGGCATCGTCTGGAGCCATTGTGACCCTCCACGGCCGATTCGAGATTCTCTCATTGCTCGGATCCATTTTGCCACCTCCGGCACCTTCTGGCATCACGGGGCTGACAATCTATTTGGCTGGAGCTCAAGGCCAGGTGGTGGGTGGTTGTGTGGTTGGTGCACTTATAGCTTCTGGTCCTGTTGTGGTGATGGCGGCTTCTTTCATGAATGCGACTTTTGATCGGTTGCCTTTGGACGAGGAGGAGATTGCTGCCGCTGTCCAGAATCAGCATTACCAGAACGGCCGCCACCACCACCATCACCACCTTGATATGTCCGATGTGTTTGGGATTCCGCCGCAGAACTTGCTTACTAATGGCTCGAACCCTCCTGAGATTTACTCGTGGGCCACCGGCCGAGCCGTCTCCAAATCCTAGCCCTCCTGTTTTTCAGCAGCCGCAGTTCTACAATTGGTGTATGCTCCAAAGATAAAACTAAGATATCAAACCAAAGAAAATAAGTAGAACACAGAGAATCACCTGTACTGCTGTCGCTTAGGACTGGCACTTGGTAGAACCACTGTGTTTGTTTCCCCTTTCACTTATGTAGACACTTCAATTTACAAAGAACTCGAAGTACCTGATGTTTATCCAGTTCATGATTCACAAAATCTGATGGCACTATACCTATTCGGTTTGCTTTAATACCGATCCAAGTTCATCTAAGGTGTCGTAAATCTTTCCAGCTTTTGGATGCAAACTTCCGCCAGCTACAAACTCGTGGACTTCTCCGTCCAGTTCGATCGAACTACATCCGGGGACTTTCTTAACCCGGTTTTCTTTCAGAACAACCCTCTGCTCGATCGCTTCCTGAAACTGACCGGACGAAGCATGAACATTCGACATAAGAATGAAGCTCGATGTTCCGCTTGGATCCAAATCGTTGAGGTGCTCTGCTGCTCGTTTTGCCATCTCCAAGTTCCCGTGTATCTCGCTTGAAAACAGCAAAGATCCCCATATGATGGCATCTGGTTTGATAGCCATCCCTTTGATGAGCTCTTCTGCTTCTTCCAGAAACCCGGCTCGGCCAAGCACATCGACCATACAGCTATAATGCTGTATCAAAGGTTTGATCTTGTAAGTTTCTATCATCAAAGAGAAATACTCCTTGGCCGTTTCGACCAAGCCGGCGTGATTACAAGCCGTCAGGACGCCGATGAAGCTGACAAAATCAGGATCCAAATTCGAGGACAAAATCTTTCCGAAGAGATGGATTGCTTCCTGTTCATGACCGTTCGTCGCCAGGCCTAGAATCATCGAGTTCCAGCACGACAATGACTTTTTAGCGGCAGTCTCGAAGACCTCTCGAGCCGTGTCTATGCTCCCGCATTTCGAATACATATCGATGATGGATGTCACAACTATCGGGTTCAGCTCGAAACCGTTCTTGACAATGTAATCATGGATCCACTCCCCTTGCCTGATTGCTCCCAAGCAAGCACAAGCATTGAGCAAACTCACCATTGTGAATTCGCTCGGCTTAACCTTCGCCCTTTGCATTTCTCCGAAAAGCTCCAGAGCTTCAGCGAACTTCGCCATCCTGACATATCCACTTATCATCGAGTTCCAGGAGACCACGTTTCTTTGAGGCATTTCGTCAAACACCTTCCTTGACTGTTCAATTTCACCGCATTTTGCAAGCCCCGTGATCATTACATTCCAAGGAACCGGATCAGATTCCAGATTATTACCATCGATCCTATCGAACACTCTTCTCGCTTCAGTAAATAATCCACAGTTCGCGTACATAGACAAGATGCTATTCCTTACGAATTCATCTTCTTCGTCCCCGGATTTGATCACTCTGGCGTGAAGCTGAGCTCCTTCACGCACGAAACCTAGCTGAGCGTATGCCTTGAAGACCGAAGGGTAAGTGAGCCTCGACGGCTGGACTGAGGACTCGGCCAACATCTCGACGAACAGAGCGATTGCGATCTGAGGAGTTGAGCTGTAAGAGAAGCCTTTGATGATCTGGTTCCAGGAGAAGAGAGTAGGCTTTTTGATGCGGGCGAAGACAGAGTAAGCGTAGTTGACGTCGCCGGCGGGGGAGGTGCAGAAGGCCAGGACGCGGCTGGCGGCGATTCTGTCCTTGGCTACGCCGGTTTTGATGAGCTGGCAGTGGAGTTTGTGAAGGTCTCGCATGGTTTTGCAGTTGGTGTCAAGCATTGTGAGGTATGGATGGTCGGAGATGAACTTCGCTATGGAGGTTGACGGCGGCGGTGGCGATGGGGAGCAAGAAATTGACGCCATTTTCTTTTTCCCTCCGGTGGATGGCTTCGTCTCTGTGTCTTCTTTCTTGGCTCCCCTGGCTTTCTTAAAATTGCGTTATCCTGATCTGTCCACTGTCGTATCCAAACTTTTACTGAATTTTTTTAAAAATAATTTTAGGAGAAATAATTGGATACTAATTTTGGGACAAATAATTTGTTTTTATGAATTAAGAATTTATATTCCATAAAAAACCCCCCCGAAATTCGTACAAAATAGAAGAAATAAAAAACTACTGTCACAAATTTACAACTATACTACTATAAATAGGTTGGTTGGGCGAAAAAATAAAAATTTGCTTTTTAACACTCCTAACAACTTCATCGATATTTTTAGACTGGTCGCAAAAAAAATTAATACAACGCTCATGTCAAATAAAACTGATCAAAAAACACACGAAATCTGACGTTTCATCTCCTTAGAGACATTAGACTTGCCTTTCCAAATAAACAATTTGATTCTAATTTTGGGAGAAATAATTTGATACTAATTTTGAAAAAAAGAGATGATGAAACCAGAGAGTAAGTGTCTACATATGATGACAATAATTTAAATGTATAATTACATTTTTTTCCAGGATAATTTGGTGTGTACTTGAGCTAATTATAAGTTTAAAATAGTAGAGAACCATTAGTTGGGAGAGTTTATAATATGATTTTATATCAAATCTTTTAAAGCGAACTAAAAACAAGGATATTATTCAGAAATGCGTAATATTGTCGAACCATTTATAAATTCACACGTATAATCTTATATTATCTAGACTTTAAAAAAATGTGGAGTGAATGGTCGATATCTAATTTATTGTGTTAAAATTATATAATTTTCATTATTTTATGTTCAATTGGTTTACCCCAAAAATAAAAGTCAACTTGGTAAAGTTGATCTTTGTTTTCAAAATGGATAGTGTTATATATAGTGAAGTGTAGAGTATCCAATCAAGATACTGAATTTACGGCCATAATCCCAAAGTTAATATAAAGGAAACGATTGCTAACTCACTTTTTAGTGTTGAAAATTGAAAGCAAAAGGGGACCCTAAGCCTACTTGAACTACACAATTTATAATTATCAAAATACAATGCATACCAATTTGTCAAAAGTGAGGAAAGTTCATTTTTTCACAACACAAAGTTGTAAATATTGTTAATTATGATCCATCCTCGCACATAATGATATGGCAATAATATTTTTAGTAATCAAGTTGAAGAATGTTATTTATGGCTAATAGCGTAACTAGAATGGTGAAAGATCCCGAGTAAGACTTCACATCTACACTAAGTTGAAAGCTACATCAAGTCGAAATGCGAAAACACAGTAGATCAAAATTTTGATTTTCAGAGTTGTATATAAATTTTGTTACTTTAAAACCGATTGATCATAAACAATGATCTAGATTTGCTCACTCCTAATTTCATAGTCATCAAGGGTATGTATAGTCAGGAAGACCCTTACCGTTTGGCAAGTTCAATAACTATTGTATTCCTACAAAATTTAATAACCATTTTGATAGCTTAACAATAGGGGTGAGTATTAGGTTGGATTAACCCGCTTGAAAGTAGGGTGTTGTGAGTGGATTTAGATTGTCTATCTAATTACCCATCAAGTAGTGAGTGGTTTTGGGTTGGGTATGGATTACCCGCCTAACCCACCGATCCACTATACTGGTGAGCAAAACCTACAATTTCTCTATTATATGTAACCTTTTGATGCAGATAGATAAAAAAAAACTCCCCTCTAGAATCTTTTGAATAATAGGACTTTTACTTTAATGATTTGAATCGTTTAGCTATGTGAATGCGTTTGAAGGTTCATGAGTGATAAAAGATGAGGCGCATCTCCTTTGTTTTTGTTCTTTTTTGGCAAAGTTTAATATAATTTCATGTTTTAATCGAGTTTATACTGATCCTCTAACCACCCAAATTCACCCATCACCCGCTGGTTGTAATTGCACCCGCAACCACCCACCGTTACTAAAGGGGTGGGTGTCGGTCGTGCAAAGAATGACCCACCAAGTGCAGGTGGATTAATTTTGTTGTCAAACTCAACCCAATCCATCCAATGCTCACCTCCATTTAATAATGTAGAATCGTTTTTTATGAGTTATTTTGAAGGCATGATATTTTATAGTAATTTTGTAGTTAAGTAAGTATGTACAATTTTGTAAATGAGCCAATGTGGGTGGGTGGGTGGGTGGCTTGCATGTTTCAGCTGGTTAAAAGAATTGGTTATGGGTGGGTGACTCTTGTGAGTGAAAGTGGTAAGATAGAGACATAGACTCCCACCACCACCTCACCAGTAATCATTACACACATCACTTACCTATCCTCTAAATTACAAATCAGCCCCCCATGCCCACTCTTTTCTTCTTCCAACTCCTAATACTTTTATTTATTTCATTTTCATCCTTTCTTCCTCTCTGGCCTCAGCCTCTTACTTTCCCTTTTCATTTTTGCTTTTGCTTCTGTGTCCCCCTTTCATTTCCTCTCCTCTCCTCTCCTAATTCTACCCCAAATGTCTCCCTTCCCTCTTCAATTACAAACCTTTCTCCTGCACCAACTTCTGCTTCACTCTCTTTACTTTCCTCCAACAAACCCTCACTTAGCTTCAAAGCTATACTCTGCTTCCTCCTCACTCATCAGTATATAACACCCAAGAGCTCCAGATAGAAGAAGAAAGAATCTGCGGGGTGTTTGAGCATATGGGTATTGGGAGAGCTCTCATGTGTTGTCTGATAATCTTCTTCTCTGCTCCTCCCACTCTCTCCCTTTCTGCAGGTATAATCAATTTCAACCCAGTACTTCAATTTCACTACTATACTCCTTCCTCTGTGTGTGTGTGTGAACTTGACCCAGTGTTTTTCTTGTGTTGCTGCTACAAAAAGTCAAGGTCTTTTTGAATTCCCAGCTTATGAAAGCTTAATGCTCTGCTTTTTAGAATGCTCTGCTTTTGCCTCCCAAGAATGGGGGGTTTGGTTGCTTTTGTTGTATTGATGATGATAGGTAAGATTCATGGATAATGCTCGCTTTTCCTTTTCCCCATCCCGGTTAATCTTGTTATGCCTATTTGAATTATTTACCAAAGAAACAAAATCAGCTGTTAACTATTATTGCACTGTAAATGTTTCAATCCCTGCATTATAAAGTTCCCAGGAAGCCCCATGCCATGTGGGAAAACTTTGGACAAACATCAAAAGGGTCGTTGTCATCTCATCACTTCACTTTCACCACTCCTTTCTCTTTTACTACCATGAGGCTTTAGGTCAAGTTTTTTTTAGCAGGAATTGGAGCGGAGCGCGTCCAATTTCGCAGGATACGTTTTCTAAACGAGAAAAATGGTCGTGTTCGATTTCGTTGGAATTAGTGTCAAATTTTGTATTAATACGCATGGAATTACCAACTGCAACCAATTTGGACTTGAATTCGAATTTCGATACATTTGGAACAAAACTGTTGAAAATGACACCTCGGTTTTTACCCTTTATAAATGGCTAAAGTGTTGGTGTGGATTCAAATTCATTACCTGCTTCCCTGCGAAATTAATAACTATTTTTTTTAATAAAATTCAGGTGTGTCAATGTCGATAAAATGAGGCTGAGAAATTCAAAATAAATCATTTAAAATATGAAAAAAAACAGAGTAGGATAGATTATTACTATACACCATTTTTATTCCACAAGATTGTTGTATACTTGTATAGTGTTATTCACTAGTGATGGCGTCCTCCCTTAATTCCAGGTCGGAGTAGAATCTCGACAATCCCATCAGCCAAACAAGAGAAAACGGTTCCCGATTTCCGCATCAGCCGAAAAGATATCACGGCTCCGATCACCACTGTACCCATAATCACTCCGGCGACCACCGCGAATCCAGTCCCGCCGTCGGATACATCAATCATCAACCCCAATTCAGACCCCGATTCTTCCGCTCCGACAATAACTCCGACGGCTGCAGGAGCAACCTCCTCCTCGTCGGCGTCGTTGCCGGGAGCGAGCTGGTGCGTGGCGAGCCAGGGCGCGTCGACGAAGGCTCTGCAGGTGGCGCTGGATTACGCGTGCGGGTACGGAGGAGCGGATTGCGGCGGGATCCAGCCGGCGGGGAGCTGCTACAACCCGAACACGATCAGGGACCACGCTTCGTATGCGTTCAACAATTATTACCAGAAGAATCCTTTGCCTACCAGCTGTAATTTTGGTGGCACCGCTGTTATCACCAGCACTAATCCAAGTAAGTTCCACTGTTTTCCACTTGTTATTTATCTTGTACATTTTTTAACTTCACTGTTCAAATGCTAAATAAATTGAATGTTATCAATTTAGAGTTTTTAACTGAATCATATTCTTGAGTCATCACTTAACAGAAAATCTTGAACGAAAAATTGGATGGAAGGATTCGATCGTTAAGTTGGTTTCGATAAGAAGAGTAAATCGAATGTCTCGTAGTATGACGAGCCGTATGTAAATTTAACAAAGTAGAGGGGCAAATTACCATAAAGTAAAATTAAGCTGAATCAATTTGCATTTGTTTTCAGGCACAGGGACATGTAAGCTTCCATCAACGAGGTGAAAATTCCCTTTTCTACCGTCTTCCATTTCTTATAATTTCTGTCAGCTCTTCCTTTCAATCCTAATGTGAAAAGGAAAACTGATACTGGGTTTGGAATTTAATTTGCAGTACAAGCTCGTCAGTACTGAACACCACCAACTCAAATGGCGCCACTGTCTTTGGTGCAGTACCTACTGGCCCTGCTTCCCCATTCTCAACCTCATCCTCATCGTTGTCGTCTTCTTCGAACCAACGATATCTCGTCGTCCTCTCCGCGATTGGACCTCTCATGTATGGCTTGCTTTTGACTGTGCGGGTGAATCGATTAGAAGAGCATGACTATGTTGTATGATCTGTGAGGTTTTGATGTGTAAATTTTTGTCAGTTATATATAATGCTTGGAGTTTTGTTATATATATAAGCCTATGTATCATTCCAAGTATTGTGATTTACCGTCATCCTGTTTAGGAAATATATAAAAGCATGTTTTACCATGTAATGAGGAGTAGTCCGGTTTGTTGGTCGACGAATAGCTCGAACTCGTAACTACAGCTACAAGAAAATGCAGTTGTAAGGGTCGTACAAAAATGTTCCTCAAATCCCTTTAACGGTCAGTAATAGGCCAAAATGGCCTCTTGTACTTTTGACGACCAAGTTGGTTAGTGGCCGTTTTAAAGAAAGCACATAATTACGATTCTTAAAATTGCATTTTCTAAGAAAAGTTTTTTTGACTGCTGCCTGTAGTACAACCAATCATCTCGAAGTGCAAGGTGGAAAATGGTAACTCCACATCACCCTTCACGCCCATCAAAATTCGATTGTGGGGATGCAACAACGAATCAATGAAGAAAAGGATAACTCGTACTGAGAACAATTGCAGAGTAAAAAACAACCATATCAACTGAGTCACACACCGTCCGGCGTGGGGAAGTAGAGCGACTATCCCTCCGTTCGCAAGTGGGATTATCGCAAAGTAAAATGACGAAAATAATCTTGATAATAAAATTTCGCCGGCAATAACACCATAATGAAAACATTTGAATTGTCATGCAAAATCTAAATATAGGAAGGACTCCAAGAAAAATAAATGAAAATTGCATAGTACTCCTTTTTCTTCGTCTCAGTTCGTAGTTTATCAAAATTATTCGCAATTTTCAAATTCTGTTAACGGAATTATACATTACGGAACGGCCACCAACGTCGACGGAGAAAGAACTGCATTTTCTTCAGTTCAGTTCCTGCTAGAGTGAAGTGAACCATCCCCCTTCATCCTTAAGCAATCCACTTTTAACTGAGCCTTCGCGAGAAACTGAAATGGAGAACGTATCAGAATCTATGGAGGATATCGAACCACCACCTCCGGGGTGGGAATCGATCCCCCCGTCCCAGCCATCGCTGCAACCTGCTGCTCTCCCGGCGCCGCAATCGATTTCCCCGTCACAGCCATCCGAACAACCTACTACTCTTCCTCCACCGCCGTCTTCCCCGCCGGCGTTACCCCAACTTCAGCCACAATCAGGTGAGCCCCTAATTTATCACTCGCCTGAAATTAGGTCGAGTGGCTCGTCTTCTTTTTATGGACTGGATCAGCTCCTTAAACCCTAATTATAAATATGCTTCCGGCACTATCGGAATTGATAGTTTCAACGGAGTCGAGAGTGTGCACTGTTAATTCCGTTTTTTTTTCAGTAGCGGAAGAAGAAATGGCTCAATTGGTCTGTGGTTCATGCCAACGCCTTCTTTCATATCCAAAAGGGGCCACGCATGTCAAATGCAGTTGTTGCGAGACGCTCAACTTTGTGCTGCAAGGTATCTTTCTTTCTTCCTGGTTAGATAAGTGAGCTTTGAGAAAAATCCTTGCTTGATAGTTGATCTTCATATGCTCCTGCTGGGTACTGAATCATTGCCAAATGTACAGGACTAACTGTGGACTGCTTTTATTTGCAGCTCATGAAGTTGGACTTGTTAACTGTGGTAGCTGTCCTACTCTGCTTATGTACCCTTATGGATCCACCTCAGTTAGTTGCTCATCTTGCCAGTCGGTGACAGAAATTGGAGTATGTCTTGCAACTTTTATCCATTTATATCTTTGATGCAGTTAAATTGTGATGACTGTTAACGTGTAGATTGTAATAGACTAATACCTACATGATCTGTCATGATGTTATTGATTATTTCATTTTAACCATTACGATTGAACAAAGGTTGACTGTGGTTCACGCATCTTCTGTGCAGGAACATAATCAACGTCCACCATGGTCTGTGATACAAGGACACCCTAACATTGTTCACTGAGTCTAAGTTTCGAGGTCTATTGCTTCCTTAAACTGCAGAGGTCAGAATGAAAAGCTATACACTCTTCTCTGTGTTGTTATTCTGGACAAGTGTGGCTTAGCTGCTTCGTAGTTTTGTTGTTCTTTGGGCTCGAGTGGTGGTGCTTAGATACAAACACCTTCAAATAAATATGATCCCAGAAACTGGAGAAGGAGAGATGTTTAAGCGGCTGTTCTACTGTATGGTTCATATCTTGAAGCAAAATTTGTTTAGTAGATAGTTAATTAGTAACAACTGTGCTGTAAAAAAATTAGCTTCCTTTATGGTTGGGTTAACAAGTCTCTATCTTTAATGAATTTGGTGAAAGTTGACTCATGGTTTACGTGCATTGTTTCATGGGTTAATCTTTTAATCAAACATGGCACCAATTTAATCTCAAATCATCAAATAGATTAGTGAATTCCAGAAGAAACCAAGAAATGAATCATAATTGAATCAAGTGATCAAACAAAATGGAAAGAACCCAAAAAAAAATCATCATCGACGTTCAACGATCCCTTCATTACCAGCAAGCATCAAGTACTTATCCTTCCTAGTAAGCGACGTGCACTCAAACCCCAAAGCTCCGGCGAGCTGCTTCTGTATGTAATTCGCCACGTCCCAGCTCGACTTCCCTCCGCCGCCGCAAGTCATCTCCGCCGGCAGCTTCTCCAGCACCCTGATCCAGTAAACCGGGCGAGGGTTCATGAGGAAGAAAATCGGGTCCAACCATTTCAGCCCGCTAGCCGTCGTCCCGTAGAACATCCCCACCGAAGTATTCACCGCCACCGGAACAATCTCGTCGCTCAGCTCGGCGAACAGCGAGCTGAACCGGAGCAAGTACGGCTCCCGGCATGTTGTCCCTTCAGGGCAGACCACCAGATCCCCTTCGCGTAGCATCCTCTCCATCGTCTCTCCGTCTCGGGTCCGGTCCCGGGTCAGGCGAACCGTCCTGATCGGGGCGATCAGCTCCGACATCTTGCTCAGGCTGTAGGTCACGGCCGTGAGCGGCTTATGTAGGCACGTGCTTAAGAAAACCGGGTCGAGTAGGGTCCGATGGGTACAGACATACAAAACGCCGCCGTTTCTATCACCAGGTGTTTTCCCAGCATCTCCTCTGGAGTCGTGGAAATCAACTCTAACGCCGCTCATTCTGGCGAGGAGTAAAGCGATCTTGTACGGGAGGAGGATTCCGGCGAGTAGGCGGAAGACGGCGAGGAGAATTCCAATCGGAATCCAACAGAACATTGCTATAGTTTCCGACGGAGTCGGGAGAAACGCCAGCCTTCCGTCATGGAAGATCAATTGCTTAGGGTATTTGTCTCTCGGCATTGCTGAGTTGGAAGAATCTGCTCTGTACACCACATTCCCTTCCTACAGAGGATCGAATAGGTACCAAAATCGAATTCAGACCTAATCGTATAATATTGGCATCTAGGATCAGTGTTTTGTAGAAGGAACTTGAGTAGAGAATTAGAGGTTTTGTGAAAGGAAACTTGCATTAAGGGATACAGAGAACTCTTACGAATGTTTAATTTCAATGTCAACTTTCCTGTGAATTAATGATTTCAGGAAAAAAAAACTATACCTTACAGAAGGAAAGGAAGAGATGGTCTGATGAAGAACACCCAATTCCAACGTCAAGGTTCCCAGACACAAACCCAGTGAAGTAACTACTGCTGCTGCCTTTTCCAGAAACTTGGCTCAGCTCGGTTCCGATGACATTCTCGACGCCCAAATACTCCTTGAGGAACACCTCCACCATGACTCTAGGAACACCGGTGATCACAACAGCTTTCGAATTCGAATTCGAAGAAGAAGCAATAAGCTGGTTATAAGCCTGGAAGTGGAGGTTTTCTAGGTAGAATTTCGGAAGGACAGCTCTGGAAACACTTTCCATGTCCTTAACTTTAAGCCCACAGAAAGTGATAAAGATCATGGCTTTCAGCTGCGATTCGTAGTCCAGAAACCAAACGACCGGATAAGAAACGAGAAGCAAGAACGCCCTCAGAATGCTGCCGCCTTCGAAGGCGACCAGCATGAAGTAAGGGAAGAAGGAATCAGTCCGGAGCAATGTGTTGATTTCTTTGCTTCCTGGTGATGCTACATGGTGCTGCTTGGACTTGGGAGAAGGGTTGTTGTTTCTGAGGCGGAAGTAGTATGCAAAGGTTCTGGCTTTTTTGGCAGCTCTGTAGAAGGAGTTTGCAAGCAGCTGGTATACAATCCATTCTGCAAGTCTGTATAGATGAAACACCATTTTTGTGGGAGATTGAGAGGAAATGAGAAGGGTGAAGAGAGCTGGGAATGTATATATAGGTGAAGGATTGAGGAAGAGAGTTTAATTAGCAGAGATGGAGATGGCGTGTTGCGGAAAAGAGAGGTTGACTATAATTAATCTCCGCGCTTGTATTTGGGATTTTGGGTAATGGTTCTTTCACCGACCGTGAGTAAAACCATTAATTGGGGTTACATTACATCTCCATCTCGGATGCAAAAAAGATAGTCGATTTTTTGGACTGTATCACATGCATAGTAACTCAGTTTATCTCTGAATCAAGCAATCCATATTTGGGTCGATTTGTAATTGATTTCAGTGTTTGTGTGTTTGCCGATAGGTAGTCTATAGTTTTCTTTGTGTTCCTTGTTCTTCTGTCTTCCTTTGTGGAATTGCAAGTTTCGACTCTTTGAGCGAGCTTGGTGAATAAAATTTATTCATCGAGAAAAAAATATCAATTAAGCAATCCATATTTATGACGCCATGTTGGCTACCTGTAAATTGAAAGGAGAATTAATTATATATAACGGTAAACATTAACTGCAGGAGAGAATATATGCTTGCTGGTTTTGAAAAAAGGAGACGAAATTTCTGGGAAATACTGAAGGGTGTAAGTATATTCAAACTTGGGACTGGTGTATAGTAGCTGAGCTTCCTTGTTGGTAGCCGCCCCGCTCTATTTCTGCACCAAACTAACTAAACCTCTACCATGTTCCTGATCAATCGTCATCATATAGACGATGGCCGAATCACTTTTGTTACCTACATTTTCTTCGCAACCAACTTTAACTCGTACGTGTTTTTAAACATTCATGCTTTCTCCCGATGGCGGAACTATGGATGTACCAATCCGAACCACCGTCTAAGGGTCCCCTCTCCAAATGACGATGCTTATGCCTAGTTTTTCTTTTTATAATTTTACAAGTACCAAAAAAATTAATTGTAACTAACATTTTCTGAACTTAAAATTTCGTTCATAGTCTCGTAACATTACGCAACCGCGCATCCAAGACCGTGTAAAATGTTGAGCTATCACTGTCACCAAGAAGCTGTACTGTTTTCACGGATTGCAAATACCCATTTTTTTCTTCTCTTCTCCGTGGTTGCCAAAACTTAAATGCCATGGAAATCCATAGACTAGAAGACCCAATCAAACAAAAAGGGTGATAACCCACAAAGCCATAATTGAATTAACTTTTTTTTTCGTCCCAGAAACTAAGCACCGTACATGCATTGGATCATTTCCTGACACGGTGGTGTATATGAATGATGTCAACCAAATATAATGCTCTGTTTTCGGGAAAGAGGAAGCCAGTAGAAATGCAGAGTATTATTATCAAAGTCAAAAGAGAAAGAAAAGCTCTGTAGGTTTCCAATGAGAGGGGGCAGGTGAGAAATCTCATCTGCATTTCACCTAGCTACTTAAATTTCTGCACTTTTTCAAACATGGGGATGCGAATTAGCTTAATCCAAATGGACCCAAATTAAGGCAGAGTACTGGTTTTGGCGTGATAGGTAACCGCAATGTGAAATCTCTGACGATTTCAAACTGCAGCCCATCCATGACCATGCATGATGAGTGATGACTGTAAATATTCAACGATCTACCTAAATAGAAATCCTAGCTAGCCTGCCTAAACAGAAACCATGAGATTTTGGTTGATCTGGGTAGGTTGAATCATGCATCTTTTGCCCATAGTCTTTTTCTTTCCTTTTCTTGTAATTGCTTGCTTTTGTCAACATTCATACTGTTCGTTACCCAACACTGTAGATACATTATTATTGAATCATGCTAACCGAAAATCATACAACTTAACGACAAGAATACCACTTTGGTGTCTGGTGAAGTTGTGATTTTCGAGATTATACGGTTCTTAAACTTTCATATTTGTAATCTGTTGTAATAATGCACCATTGCTCGTTCGTTACTCAACTTGATTTAGGTGAGGTAGGGTACGTTCAACTTAATAAACTCGAATACTAGCTCATGTATACGACTCTTTAATAGAAATAATAGTGCAATTAGTGTCTTGCCTAAATTACATCACATATATATAATAACTCGCAAGTAATTGATTGTGCTAACAAAAATGTAAGTGATATATGTTTAGGTATAATAAGTAAAATTATTTTAATTAAGAAAAATAAAAATTTGTAAATCTTATTTTTTAGATTGATTCATCGATGCCTTTTTGTGTACCACCTTTAAATTTAACTCAGACTTGATTAGCCTAGGGTTTTAATAATAAAAGTTCAAATTGATTTCGAGTTTGCTTGTCAAAAATAATAAAAAAATTAAATCGAATAAACTTAAATTTGACATAAATTCAAATTTTCTAACTCAAACTCAAAACCAAACTTGAGCGTAATAAAATCCGAAATAGCACCTTTCCCTAGCCTGCTCTTCATTGCTTATGACTTCAAGGTGTGAAGCAGCCAACCCGAACCGCCAAATTGGACTATCATTTGTTTCCATAATTCCCAACGAGTACTACCAGCCTCCACGGTGGACTATCATTTATTTGGGCCATTCTGGGTCCGCATACCTGGCATGAGCCATCATCTGAGGCCAGGCCCAACAATCAAAAGTCTGAAAACTGAAAAGCCCATCAGAAAGTCATTGTGGCCCACCTAAAAAGGCTATACAACGCCTTACTTTTCGAGAAAAAAAAACGATATAGAATTTGAATTTCATGAGTATAATTACGTGAACACCCTTTGAGTTTATGGAAACTTCAATGGTGGAGTGGTATGAAAATTGGCGGCTGCAGTGATGGAATAGTGGAATGCGATTGATGGAGTGATATGCACATGGATTAGTTGAGTGAGTTTAAAAGAATAATGATCGAAAGCATTTATATAATTTTAAGTGTCGATTTCAAATTTTAGAAAGTTAGGATGATGAATAGGCAGGAAGAAAAATGTTGGTGAGTTGGGTGAAACTGTTCTGAACGAAATGAAACGGCGCCGTATCCTCCGAGTTTCCCACCAACTCCAGACTTGCATCTTTTTAAGTCTTTCACTCTTCGGCCGCGCAGCCTTTAAAGAAGAAGCAGCTGTGATCCTACGCAGAGAGAGCTACAGAAGCTGAAGAAAGCAAAGGAGGAGAGGATTTTGGGGTTTAAGAGAAAAACAATGGAAGCCAATGCAAACTCAAACTCCAACTCAGTGGTGCAGAAGAAGCAGCAGCCAGCAAAGAAGCAAGTCCTTCTGTTTTACTGCCTAGAGTGCGAAGAGCTTGCTCGTAAGGTCGCCGCCAATTCTGACCTCGTCACCCTTCAATCCATCAACTGGAGGTTTACACTACTCTTCTCCCTCTCTGTTATCTTAGTCTGTTCGTTCTGGATTGTTCATGTTGTTTTTAGGCTATCTGTTGAACCCAGTTGTCAGTCAATTAGTTCAGCCGCATTGACCTGCTATTGACCCCTGTTCAAAATTGTTGGTACCCTTTTGCATTACAGCTCCGTTTGTTCATTCTTGGCTCAGAAAGTTGCAGTATTACTTGATATTTAGTGGTTCTATCTTTTTATCAGTTGCTCTCTGGTCTAGAATTGGTTTTGTTGTGATGAGAATTATTGCTTTTGTATTCTGTTGACTACTGTTATGAACCATTGCATTGCAATAACTCAAGTTGTTGGAAATGGGTTTCAGATTGTTTTTTATATTATTTATTAACACGCCCCTCAAATGAAAGCTCTCAGAAGAGCTTTGGCTTGCACAACTTCCGTAAGTCATGTGCACTGGCTGGGGGCTACCTAGGATTCAAAACAGAGACCTTGCAGTCTTTTAGGGTTCTGATACAATTTCATGAACCATTGCATCCCGATAACTTGAGTTGTTGGGAGAGGGGTTCATATTGTTGTTTATATTATTCATTAACAACTGCCTATATTGTATTGTTTGCTGATATGTTCGTTGATGGAGAATGCGTGTTCTTAAGTATGGAGAGTTGTTTGGTTAACGGAAAAGCTTGTGTTTTTGGTGTTTCTTCAACAGGAGTTTCGAGGATGGGTTCCCGAACCTATACATAAACAATGCACATGATATAAGAGGTCAACATGTGGCCTTTCTGGCTTCCTTCAGTTCACCAGCAGTCATCTTTGAGCAGCTCTCCGTCATATATGCACTTCCGCGTCTCTTTGTCGCTTCCTTCTCGTTGGTGCTGCCTTTCTTCCCAACTGCTACCTTTGAGCGAATGGATGAAGAAGGGGATGTCGCGACAGCTTTCACCTTGGCCAAAATCTTGTCGAATATTCCCATTTCAAGAGGCGGTCCCACTAGTTTAGTCATCTATGATATACATGCTCTACAGGTTTTTGTCACTCTTCCAAGCTGTTTCATGTTGAAATTTGTGATCTTGAATTGAATGCTGATGTTATGAACCTGTTCATTGTTCCTTTCTGCAGGAAAGATTTTACTTTGGGGACCATGTATTGCCTTTGTTTGAGACTGGGATTCCTTTGTTATTGCAACGCCTCAATCAGCTACCTGATTCTGATAAGGTTCATGTTGTCTTTTTGCTTCTGGATTTTGTACGAATGGCATCATTCTTCTATTGAGGAATCTCTCTAGATTTAAGTGTTACTGAAGGCTTTTGTTTCTTTGTTCTTAGATTGTTATTGCATTTCCTGATGATGGAGCTTGGAAGCGATTCCACAAGATGTTGGATCATTATCCAACTGTGAGTTGTGCACTTATTCTCAACAATGATATCTATATGTATTCTCGGATCATCTTGTTAACTAGAAGCTATGTTAGGTGGTCTGCAACAAAGTTCGTGAAGGCGATAAGAGGATAGTTAGGATCAAGGAAGGAAACCCTTCTGGTTGTCATGTGGTCATTGTTGATGATCTGGTGCAATCTGGCGGTACCCTAATCGAGTGCCAGGTAATGACAATATGCAGATTCACGTTTCTTACATTTTACGATAGTTTCGGTTTAAGAATCTCTTAGTATATACTACTCTTTTGCTTGACTTGCTATATACCAGAAAGTTCTGGCAGCTCATGGTGCAACAAAAGTAAGTGCCTATGTCACTCACGGCGTGTTTCCTAAGAGATCTTGGGAGCGATTCGCCCACAAGAATATCGGTAACCACTCATCTCTTCTCACTCTTCTTTCTCTTTCTCAGTTACTGCTAAACCAGCTTGCATCCCAAACATTTATAATGATATAATTTTCATGTTCATAAAGGTTTGGAGAAAGCATTTACCTACTTCTGGATTACTGATTCTTGCCCTGGAACTGTTAAAGCCGTAGCAAACAAAGCTCCATTTGAAGTCCTCAGTCTTGCTGGATCAATTGCTGATTCTCTCAAAATCTAGTCTGGTTTCTGCTACCACCATGCGAAATCCGAGCAGAGTGTTGTATAATCTCACCTGCACTGAAAAGCTCTTATGAGAACTTTTGATTGCTTTATCTTTGAACTCGTTGATTTGCGCGACTCGTCTAATTTTATATCAGTGAAGACTGTTAAATCAAACCCATATTCCTTCAGCTCATATGAACAGGTTTTTCATTTCATGATACACTAATCATATGCAGACAAGGGTTGATTTCATTACAGGACTTCGTCAAAAATAGAAAAAGAACCAACCCGGAAGTAGAACTCGGTTACAGACTTTTCCTACCAATAGTCTTCCACGATACATGTACAGCACGAAAAACCAAACACAAATCGACAACACTACAGACACACAGAAACCATAAACCGAATTGGTTGACCAATATATAGATTGGGTAAGAGCTGCAAAGCATGCTTCACTGCAGAGAGGCTAACTTCCCTTTCTGAGGAGCAAACATATGCCAGCAACCTTAAATTATTTGTCCCTTTAGGTTAAAGAACCAGTCTTTTCTCACTCGACATCAACAAAATCCTCTGCCTCCTCGTCAAGCGTTTGTGCAGGCATCACCATGTTTGAAAAAAGTGGAGACTGCCCAAAAATCATTCCAAGCAACAAACTTGCCTTTTGTACACCAAAACCTGTACACCCCTGTTAGTAACTCCTCTACCAATTTTGCTTCTTCCTTCAATTCAAGGTCTTCACATTTGGATTTCTTCGTCCGGACTCTCCACCGGATCTCCACTGTAGGATCCGTCCGGCTGGCGAACATACACGTTCAGATTTCCAGATAAAAAGTGTTCCTAAACACAGAAAAACAACACCAATCTTCATTAGACATGACCACTTGAGATTACCAGTAGCTCAAAAGGGAGGAAAAGTTGTTACCTGATCGCTGCTACCTTCACCCTCAGAGTGGAAGAGAATAGGCCGGCACCACTTATCTTCATTCATTAAGCTCGAATTCTGAAAATGCATAACAAGGGCAGACTTGCCCTGGATTCTTGCATATGCCAGTGAAGCCACCTTTTCGCTATTAAACTTCTCCCACTTCTTCCCATTGAATTCCTGCATCAATTTCGTTAGAGGGAAAGTAATTTAGTAGATGCATCTAAAAAGAATAAAGAAAACACGAACTTCTGCATGCAAATGGACCTCGTAGAATGGAATGATGTGACCAGAGGAAACCATGTTGATGAAGGCATAGCCTACATTGCATTTATTCTGCAACCAGATGGAATCCAACAATTAGCATATTCTAGTTTTACCAACATAGCGAAGATAACTTCTTTATTATAGTAACTACCTTGAAATCGATGGGAAGATAGAGGAAGTCATAGCTACCCCTATGATTTTCGTCGATAACAGCCATAAGCATCTTTGATGTGTACCTATGAAGGGCAAGAAAAAAGAAGGCATGAATCAACTATTGATCAATCCACCACCTTAATCTAGCATCAGACACACATAAAAAACAATGCGTACTTGTTAGGGATGTTTTTTATCATCAAAGTAGTTCTAGCATCTTCACGGCTAAAAATCCTCTTTAGATCAAGCTGATACTGCTTCCTGCTATCCATCTGGTTAAGACCATTATCCAATCTCCGGGTCCGACCATATTCAGCAAATGCCTCACTGCCAAGTATTCCCATCCCTGAATAAGAGTTGTTACCAATAAACATTTGACCGTTCCTTGGCAGTGACATGGCTCCAGGGACAGCAGTACGAGGAAACATGTTCATCATATAGTTTCCGGAGTTTCTGTTCAATCCCACCTCACCGAAAGGAGCTGGAGTCATATATGAAGTGTTAGGTGATTCCGGGAAAAAACCGAAATGCCTCTCAAGGGGGACACCAGACGGAGCAGATCCCACATGGTGAAGATGTTGTTGATGTGGCCCAATCAGAGAACCACCACGCCGAGTTCCTTGTGCAGCAGAAGAAGGAAAGGCGCGTCCCAGTGACGAAGTTGGCCATCCGGTGGAGTTGTTGGCCTGCTCAGAATTGGTAGAGGGGCTTCCCCAAAGAAACTGAGGACCGGACAATGTTCCAACACCGGATGAGCTCGAATTTGAATCCGCAAAAGCAGCAGACATGTCAACAGGACTGCTCAGTTTCTGATCAGGAAAGGAGTGAGAACGCTGATATGCTGTGTTGCTTGCGTATCCTTGGTCTTTCCCGATAGGGGCTATTTTCGACACGTGAGGGGGTAGAATTGAGGCTAACCCGGGCAAATGATTTCCATTTACAGGGCTGAAAGCTCCCAGAGTTGAGGGTTTGCTAGAACTTTGAAACGGACTGTGCTCGACAGGACTGCCGAATTGCGCCCATGTGCCTGTCAAAACAGTAACTTGATGACTCAATTTCGGTACTAAGATAACTACTAGTGGGACAAAAGATTGCAAGAATGATGAGTAAAAGTGTGAGAGAAAACAGTTTGCAGCATTTACTAAGTGGCCCTACTTAGTGTTGTAAGAATAGACTATGGATTAGACACTCCATTTTGGTGTGTAGTGATGTGATGAGTGAATAAGTCAGATAACCCCCAATCCCAAATATCTACCCAGTAGCTGGAAGCATGATTTAGGAATAGTTAACTAGTGTATAATGTATCAAAATCAAAATCATTACTTCCGTATAAACTGTGAAACTTTGACAAAAAGAGATAAAAACACTCAGATGCTGTTTTACCCGGAGGAGAATTGGTGACCGGGGAGCCTATGTGATGGCGGAAAATTCGAGAGTCATCTTGCTCCAGCTCATTAGTTAGTTGCTGCATTAAGCTTTTGAAAGAAAAAACATTTGTTAGATGTGATATGTTGTCAATTATAATATAAAAATAAACAAGATTGTAACAAGAACAGAAGAAAAAGGATTGGAAGTAATGTTGTTATATCATGGTCGAGATATTTAGGAAAAGTACCCACCTTCGACGTGCACCACCAGGGCGGCTAGGTTCAAGCTTTATGCGTTTACCAGCTATATCACTTCTATTTAGGGATTTCAGAGCAGCCTCTGCAGCTCGGACATCATAGAACTCGATGAACTTATGATGTTGTTTGTGTGGTGTTTCTCGTATCTGCATTTCACACGGGCCAACAAATTATTTCAACTCACATGAACAAATCATATCTTCTTAACCAAAATATCAGCAAAAGGGTTCTTACCTCCTTGACTTCACCATATGCACCAAATATCTTTCGCAAGTCATCATTTGAAACAGATGCATCTAGATTGAACACCACTAGAGTACCTTGATTTACGTCCTTCTCTGAAGGGTTATCCTGGTTTAGAGAAGAAAAAAGGTTTGTTCCTAAGCAACGAGGAATCAAATACCCTAAGAGATTGAAAATTTGTTTAGAAAGTTTTCATAAGATAAGAAAAGTTAAAGACTTTCATGTTCAATCTCTTTTATGTTTAACATAAAAAAAAGGAGATTGAAAATGAAAGTCTTTAACTTTTCTTATGAAAACTTTCTTAACAAGATAAAAAAGGCTAGTAATTTATTCAGAGTTCCAACCTTAGGAATCGAAAAATGTATATCCAGTTTTCTTCTCCTCACAGGCTTATTCTGCAGGGCACGCATTGCATTTCGAGCATCTCGAATATCATAGTAAGATATCATCACAAACCCCCTGTGCTTGCATGCCGTATATAAGGTTCGGATATCCCCATATTGCTACAAAAAGAGACAGATAAGACTTGGATATAACGGAGTAGAAACAGAGAAGATATCGGACCAAAAGTACCTCAAATAGAGATCTCAACTCAGAATCTTCCACGTTACTATTGATATTCCTAACAAATAACGTTCTCGATGGATGTTCGCCATAGGGATGCTCCCCAGCCACTGTTCCTGCGCCACTGGAAAAAGCATACTGGGCAATACCGGTTGTTGCACCAATCCCATCAGAAATGTTCAGCTTTGACAAACCAGAATGTAGATTCTCCTGAGCCTCATAATCCAACTCCATCCCACCGCCACTGCCAAAGAGATCATACTCTTCCAAATCTTCCAACTGACTAGGCAATCCACTCAAGTCGAAATCATCCATTATGCCAGCTAGAAGCTCATCTTCATCATCAGGTAGAAATTTCCCAAGTGATGGTTCAACGTCTTCAAATGAATCCCGAGCTTCGCTTTCTGCATCGTTTTTACTGAAGGTTGCCGAGCTATCATCAAGTGACTGACCACCACAATGTTCTGGGTCTCCGAAACTCCCTGCATTTAAGTCTGCAGTTCTATATAAGTTTCTGTCACAGAAAATTCATGAGATATCATAATACAGAGTCTGATTCAAGACTTACGCTTTTCCTGTCGAATAACCGGCAAGGAGCTAGAGAACAAGTTTGCAGCACTGGATGATGTCAGAGGAATGCCCCATGCACCGAGGACCCCTTTCGGAGAACTATTTCGAACCAGTCCTTTTACCGGACCTGCGAAAAAAGCAACAGAAGATGCTAATAACATAAAAACATAAACAACAGCCTGTTGATTTTCGTACTTGAATGCTTCTCCGCATTGACAAGAGAACCAACCTGAAGAACCTAGTAGTGTAGCCTCCTCCTCCTTGGAGTTTGGCTCCATCTTATTATCTTGCTATGCCTAGTAAAACCATTAAAGAGGGACAGTTACACAGCTTGAAAAGCTCCAACCTTGCATTTCAAACACAGAACATTCTAAACCATGTAATAACTGTAAACTGACAAGCCATGTTAAGATTGAACACAAGAAGGCAACAACGAAGGACCAAATCTACCATTAAACAGACACGTCCAAAGCATTACCAAAGGAGGTAAAAACGGAATCCAAAATTGGATGTAGAAAGTACTAGGCCCCCACATGTCATGTCAATAAAACCCACACTTTAGAGCAGAAAACAAGCGAAGACCGAAGCTTTTTCCTGCAACAGATCATTTACCACTCTTAACTATTTACCATTCACGGACTGACAGGGAAAACAACAGCCCCAAAACTGGAGAGAGCTTGGCTACCAGTACCATTTCATTAATGGAAACATAAAGCACGGAAACAGCCAATCAAATCAACCCACATGGAAACGAAAGAGGCAAGCAAAGGCACAGAAAGCCATCAAACCAAACAGTACCCACAAAAGGAAATGATCACTGAAATAGCTACAGAGCGAGAGGGAGAGAGGGAAAGATGGTACCTTTTATACACACTTGTACAGAGAGGAAGATGGATGGAGACAGAGGAAGTTAATAAAAAAAGGAGGGGGAGGGGGAATGGAATTAGTGGGCAGATTGATTCCGAACAACCAAACAAAGAGTAGAGAAGGGAGGATCAAAGGCAAAAATTAATATATGAAACAAAGGAATCGGAAGAACATTTTTTTTTATTTCTGGAGACCTAACGCTTGTAATCACAGTCACAGAGAGGGAGAAATAAAAGAAAGTTTCGTAGAAGGTCAGAAATGTGTTTCTTATACTCTTCTACTTCCTCTTCATCCGCCGCAAAACCAGTTCCGCCTCTCTATCCAAACCCCAGAAGAAAAAAGATCGACACTCCAAGAAAACGAGAGTGACGAAGGTTACACGATTTGGGAAAAGCGATTGAAGATTAGATTAGAATATAGATGATTGGAGGGAAACTGGGTTGGAAGCAGAGGAAGCAAGAAGTTAGCTAAGCAAAAGCTTGAATGCAGAGGAGGAAGTGTACACAAGAACACTGCAGTTTCCGTGTCAAAAATAATTATTTGGAGAATATCTGCTTGCTGCTGCGGCTTTTGTTTGTCTTTTTGTTTTCGAGCTCAGCTCGCTTTCAATTATTAATAATCCGGACGGGAATTTAAGTTTATTATTTCCTTTTTTGATTTTTTTGGGTCTTGAAAATATTATATTTATAGAAAATGTTTAGATACTTTAAGGGTATTGATATTTTGTGTGTTCATTTTTGTTAAATTTTATGTTTAAAATTATGATTTTTGTAGTTTAAGGTTTTGATTTAGGATTAAGGTATGATGTTTAGAGTTAGAGTTTGGTATATGAGGTTTAAGATTTATTAAATTTATTTTATAATTAAATGTTAGAGTTTGTGATACGATTTTAAATTTAAGTTTATGATATATAGTGTTTGAGAGTTAAGATTTAGTGTTTAGAGTGTTAACACCATTTTTTAGTATTTAGAATTTAATTTTTAAATTTTAAAATATATTATTTTTAATATAAAGAATACCACTGAAACACTCCCTCACATTTATTATGTATTTGTAATAAATAAAATTCCATTTTTTATCACACAGATCACATAATTGTGCCTCCATTTC
Organism: Linum usitatissimum; assembly: GCA_030674075.2. NCBI lineage: Eukaryota > Viridiplantae > Streptophyta > Magnoliopsida > Malpighiales > Linaceae > Linum > Linum usitatissimum. The sequence goes on along the minus strand of JAUJYP020000285.1, from coordinate 4,056,841 downwards.
AGTTGCCGGCCGTATGTTAAATTGATAAAACAAAACTTGATAAGTAAAACAAAATGGTTGTTAACAATAATGGTGATGGGTTGAAAATTTCCAAAATTATACTTAAAACGAGAGGTTAATAAAAATATATCATTAAAAATGATTTATCTTCGATGAACACTCACCTTCATATATTATTCATTTTGAAATTGTTGATTTGGCTTTATTTATGACATCCGGTTTCTAAAGGCTCAATAGAAAAATATCACTTTCGTATCTCACTCTTCGTTACCGTCTTTGATCCTTTTAGTAGTCGAGAGTCAATAAAAATTGACTAAATTCAACCGCACATTCTTGTATGTAGAAATGATATCTTCGCAACTCGTTATTTGTATATATAGCACCAATATACATTATATAAAGAGTTTGTATACATTTCATATCACGTCCATTGTACACCAAATAATTTGTTTACAGTGTATTGGTGTATTATACATAAATCTGGTTGAAAGATGTATTATACACCAAATTTGAAATAATTATAAGAGCATTTGATTAATTTGGACAAGTTTTATATATAATAGTTATTAAATTCATATTGATTGTATTATTCATAAAATAAGAAATATTATATAATTATTGGCTAAATATGATTTTTATTTTCGTTTCGGTTTTTTTTAAAATTTTCATTATCGTCAAAATGACTGAAAATAAAGATATGAATTATGACATCATTAAATAAACGCTAATCCATGGCATGCTACGATGAATCTGCGTTATTTAACCATACAAATCTCATTCAGTTGATAATGGGTTAACCGTGGAGGGAATGCTTGTTAATTTGGAATGTTGGTACTAATCATAAGGACGATGTAACGTAAATAATAATTAGGTGAAAATACGTTGCATGAATTTACCAATTTCTACAAAAAAAAAGCCAAACCTTTTTCCCCACAAAACATTGTTGGTCGCTTTTGGAACATAGGAAACCTTTTAAGATTAACACGTATAGCAATTATACCTAATTAATTAATTAATTAAAATGTTTGATTCCACTAAACGAAGGGTGATACGGTCATTTTACCGTCGTCGTGGCGTGTGGGGTGGCGGGGATATTCCACTGGGTTTGAATCTTTTTTGGCGTCCGGTCACACCAACAACACCACTACAGTACACAAACTACACCACAAGCAAACAACATCAAACAATGACCACAAAAGAATTTTAACACGACACATTATTATTATTATTATAGACATTCTCAAGATTTAATATTATTAGTGGTTGTTTATAGGAGCTTCTTTCAGGTTAAAATCCAATTTATTTATGAGTTTAAAATTTTGATATTATATTTCAAGTTTTATATTATTTTTTAGTGTACTCAATCGATCTAGATCTGTCGATACATTTTTGTATATTAGATGTATCAGAGCAGTTTTTTATTATGGATAATTTCTTGAACTATATATAAATCATCTATAATCTATCCTGAAAATACCAATAAGATCAGTAGATCATAAAGTGTAATTATTCTCCAAAAATATTATAGAAAAGTAAAAAAAAATATCAACATAAAAAATGATCCATATTTATAAAATAATCCGCGACGCAATTTGCCTTACCTATCTAATCTGTCCTGATTACGTCCCTCCATTAATTATTATTATAATTCTCGGGTATTTTTATTGTTGGATGCCGACGAACGGAGAGTTGCAGAATAAACGACGAACCGTGACATCACCTCAGCTAAATTCGTGCAAGTTGGTGGGCATATTTTATAATCAAACAGGTGGGACCTAGCTCACAGGCGGTGGCGCCGGGGGTAAAAAGTATAGAGATTCCGAATTTCAGCCGGCCGGACTCAGAATCATTACCAACCTCTTTTCATAAAGGAATATATCCTACAACCAATGGAGTTCTGCCACGTAGGTCATCAGAAATGAATCCTTATTTCAATCAACGTCCGTGATCTTGTAACGGCGAGTGAGCGAGTTCAACCCCACCCAAAGAAAAGGCCAAAAACTCAATCACTTGTCAAGGGAAAGAACCAAACCGGTTTGGTTTACTACGGATTCTAAAACTTACCAGAAACTAATGAGGTAATGGCTATGCAGAGAGACAAATGAGGCTATACTGTAACTATTTGAACGGAGACACAGCTTCTGGGTAGTGGGTTCAGCTGCCATGATCATCAACTAAGGAGTAAGGACTCGAGAAACTCTAGCAATAATGAGTTTCTCCAACTATCCCTGAGACCAAAAAGAAGGCTGCTAGCTATCAGACCATCACAACTTCAGTATGAGCAATAAATCCGAGACACGAAACGAGTTCAATCTCCACAAACGTTTGCTGCATTTGACCGTAAACGCTAACCAGGTAGAATCTGACAACTAATCCGAGGCATGAAACGAGTTCGATCTCCACAATTAGACTCTAATTTACGCTAACCTGTAATGAGAAACCAATGTCCACCAATGCACTGACCTAGCTATGTCAGTAAGCATGTACGCTCCACCTTTAACCTGGGAAGCCAACTGCAAGAATGACCTGATCAGATAAAGAAACCTGCTTCTTCTACCACAACCACAACCCATCATGTTCGTCACGCAACAGCGAAACACACGATTATGAGAAACAAACTTCACAATATCAACTATTTTTATGTGTAATAGAGGAATGACGAGCATTGAAGCACCAAACCCACCTAGAAACCAATTCATTAGCTAATATGTCTGCTAAGATGTGATACCATCGAAACTTTCACAGCTAGCTGCTGCTTTAACGCAAACTAAAAAAGCTACCACAAAAATTGGAACCTCTTGCTAACAAAATTCAGTAGAGCATGAACAGAGATACCCTAACCTTCAAGGATACATCAATCAATGTGTCCTTCCATAGAAGAGATAGGCCACTGCAGCTGCAACGGCAACAACGCCAGAAGATGCGATAACCACCATCGGCCAGTGCAGAACGGATTCTTCTTTATCTTCACTATCTTCATCCTCTTCATGATCAATGCCCTTAATGGTTTCAACAGCCGTCTGCTTCATCCCAACGATGACCTTCTCAGCCTCCTCCGCTTTCTTCTGCAGACCCACCATCTTCATTTCGAGGTCTCTGGTCCTGTTTTCAGAGGCAATCAACCTCTCCTCCATTTCAGACTTAACAGCCAACTCCTCCTCCAAATCCTCCACAATCTTCTTGTATTTGTCCAGCTCCTTATTTTTCTCGGAGATTCTCTCCCTCGTCTCCTCTTCCTGTCTGATTTTCTTACTCTTCTCCTCAATCTCCTTCACCTCAAGAACCCCGACTTTCCTCTCCAATTCCCTCACTCTCTTCTCGTAATCTGCCTTCTCCTTCTTGGCTTCCTCCAGTTTCACCTCCATATCTCCCACCACCCTCCTCAGCTCCTCAATCTCAGTACTGTACTCGTCTCCTTGGCTCATCGAAGTAATGAGATCATGCTGGAGCCTGGAAACTTCTGTCTCGAGCTCGCTGGCTCTAGCCGCTATTGAATCTAGAGTTCTCTTGGTCTCTTCCGACTCCTCTAACTCGTTCTCCATCTCTTCGAGTCTATACATGATCTCGGATTCCTCCGATTTCAGCGACTCAAGCTCCCCCTCCAACTTCGAAATCTGATCCTTGTACTCATCGTTCTCCTGAATCAACGACCCGTTCTGGCGCTCCAAGAATTCAATCCTCTGCTTCAGCTTCGCTTCGCCGCCGTCCCCGCGGTCAGTGCTGTCGAAGGTCACCACCACCTCCTGATCCTCCTCAGCTGTGACGCCGTTCGTCCGAGAAGTTGCCTTATCGTCTGACATGATCTGATCCTACAAATACCGTAAAGAAGGAAATGAAAGCATCAGGAATCAAAATCGGAACATGCAAAAATGCCTATCATTCACCGAAGAGAAAACGGACACAACGCCGAATAGTAAACTTGTACGTGTTTCGTTTTCACAGGCGATCCGATATTCCTTAACCCCGAGAAAACAGAAAATTCAGCAAGGCAGCGTACATTACATAATGGAGAACAGTATGGAGGAAAATGAAGAGGAAAAAGGGAGGAGGAATGGTTACCGTTCGTTCTTGAAATGAGATGAGTCCGTCTGCAACTGTATCTGGGGACGAAAGCGCAGGAAATGTGTGATGAAAATGCCAATAATGCTGGAATTAAATGGTTACTCTTCGTTCAGAAAGGAATGTTTTAGGGTTTTCTTTCTCTGGTGATCGATGATCGATCCTTTTGGCTTTTTCTATCCAAATATTTTGGAGGCCGAGCCGATATGGCGATGAGCAGACAGCACAGCTTCACATTTTTTGGTTTGGGTGGCGCGTGCAGTCGTGACCGTTGCATTAGAATTGGCGGATGAGCATAAATTAGTGGGCCTGGCCCAGTCTCCCTAATTCAAACGTTCGTTTTTTTTGTGAGGCCCGAGTAATCGGAAGAAAAGGGTTGAACCGTGAATATGTGTTCAAATATAGCAGTCACAAAAAAATATCTTTTTGGTAATAACACAAAACTAAAATAAAATTACCGTAATATTATCTTTGTTCCCCTTTTTCGGAGAAATAGTTGCACTTTCAGGAAGAGATTTTCCCACTTAAAAGTTTTAGTCGCCATTGCCGTTGCCGTCGTCATGACTTCCCCACATCCATCACGTTCGCCTCCGACAGTAAGCTATTATCCCCTCCGCACCTACCAACGTAACATCGCCGACCCCTACCACTACAGCCATTACCGGTCACAAACCCTCGAAGTCACTTACGAAACTCGGTTCGGGATCGAATCTCTCACCACCAGTCGGTCAGCTTCAGGCAACCGGTCCACCACACTGATTTCTCGGGCCGTATATCTAAGGTTCTAAATTTCGTTGGCGGTTCTGAATAAGGATGGGTGTACATCCAAGTTCGCAAGATTTTGCTTCTTCATATTGTCTATTTTGGTTAGTCTTTTGTTTTATTGTTTTGGGTGGCCTTTTCGTACTCTATGCTTGTTTTTTCAGTTGATTTCTCTTTATCAATGTATTAGAGAGCGAGAACAAATGTCATCTTGTTTTACAAGGACCCGCGATTCATATAGACCCTTCGATCGGATATCATTTAGAAGAAACCACTTCAACATTTACAGTCAGGTGGAGAAATAGGAAACCTGTAATGCAGTCATCTTCTTGCCTTACTACTGATTAACAAAGCTTAGATACAATCGAAACCGAAAAGACCAGACAGTTCAGATATATCTGCACAACATTCTATAACAGGATTAACAGATTCAGCGGTTGTACTTTGTCATGTTTCTCCACTTATCTATCAGATCAACCGCGGACCTGTTGTCAAATTGATCGCGTCTGGAGTCAAGAATGTATTTCCAAGCACCAGGGCCAAACTGTTGGACCCCATTGATCAATGCAGTTTCCTCCTCAAAGGACCATTTCCTCATCTTCCTCCTCTGAAGTAAATTCAGGTCTTCATACTTCTTCAAAGGATATACAGGTAATCTCCGATGGGTTTCAATTTGCGGCATATTCCCGACAGAAGAAGCAGAAAAATCACCTCTATCATTCACGTTTTTGGTGGCTTGAGCATCTAAATGTTTCTCATTCTTCTTGTCTACCGCAGGCTTCTTATTTCCAGCCTCAGATGCTAAACGAGTAGGAAGCTGATGTTGTGGTGAATGTACATCTTTCCCACCTTGAGCTACAGGAACACTCTGATTGCTAATGGCAGGTGTACTTGCTACCACAATTTCCCCATCTTTACTTTCCACGAAAAGATTTCTAGTTTCACCGACATCAGCAATCTTAACTGGTCCATGGCAATGAGATGCATGCTTTCCTTTATCAGACGAAGATGGTAAGCTAGTAGGAATCTGATATGGTGGTGAAACTACATCTTTCCTACCTTGAACAACAGGAACCCCCTGATTCCTAGTGGCAGATGTACTTGCTCCCACATTTTTCCCATCTCTACTTTCAACATTCAGTCTCCAATTTCATCAATTTTTTCTCCGACATCAACAATCTTCACTGGTCCATGGGAATGGGATGCATGCTTCCGTTTATCAGATGCACCCTTTCTCCTATTCTTCTTCTCACTCTTCTTTATGGTATCACCTTCTGCCGTGACCCCAGCGTCAGGCAACTCCACAGATTCACAAACGGATTCCTCACAAACTTGTTCTTTCCCGGTCATTGAACCAGCCACCTTAGCAGTAGAACACTCTGAAATATCAGAATTTTTATCCTTCCTCTTCTTCCTGTTCAATTTATCTTTATTGTGTGGCCTAGACCATCTACATCATGTGATGCCATAGTCCTACCTCCAACAACATCACAAAGATGCTCTTCTACACTCACTGTGCCATCCAACACACCAACAGAACCCACTTCAGGTTCATCAGAAGTCTCATTCATAGTCAGAATAACTTCACACTCCGGCCTGCCAAGATCTGCATCACCTGATCCATCCCCGTTCACTATGCCATTAACCCTACCACCAGAACTATCTCCATTCTGATTACCAATTTTGTGATGACTATCCATCTTTTCCATCTGTTGCCTAGCAGCAAGTTGGAGAAAGGAAGGTCCCATAATCCCAAACGCCTCATTCAAATAATCTTGAACCAACTTCAACGCATTATGTTTCTTACTCCACTTCTGGACAACCATACGCGCATTCAAATCCATAATTGCCATCTCCACTTCAAGCTGAAGCCTCGGCACCTCACCACTAACCAATTCACTCTTCCCTACCAGCCTCTGAATCCTAACCTTCCAAATCCTAACAACCGCTTCCTTGAGGCCACGCCTCAGCGTACACTCTACGGCCACAACACAATAAGCAAGTTTCATCGATTCCAATACCGATATTTCATCTCTCCTATCGATTTCCTCTAAATTCTCAAGCCAATCAAGGATATTCTCGGAGACAGAGCCTTTACCTAATTGGTCTTGGATTGAGCGCAGTAGAGTCGTCTTCTTGACCCGCGAGTTCTCGGCTGGGAACGGAAGACGGATGTTCGAAAGCAAGCTGGTGACTAAACCGCCGTTGGTGCACTCCCGCAGGAGGAACTCTAGCGTCCACCGCATGATATCTCCGTCCATTGCCTCAGATGGCTGCGTTCTCTTCATTTCGATCTTTCTCTGGTGATCGATCGATCGATCCTTTCAGTTTTTTCTTCCAAAATACTTTGGAGTTCGATATGGCGATATCGATAGCGCCCAACGACGTTAGAAATTAAGAATTCGTTTCATCATGTACTTTTGCGCAACAAATAAGACGATGACGTGTCATCATGAATTTTTGCGCAATAAATAAGGCATCGCTTTCAGCTACAATTTTGTAAATAATCGAAAATTTCAAAAAATTTCGAAATTGGAATTGATGGGAATTGTGAAATAAGACTTCGGTTAATTTTGTGTTTCAGTTTTGTTTGGTCCATTAGTATGTTTTTTTCCGTCTTTTGTTGTATGTCGAAAAGTTTTCTCGAAGGTTGTGGTTGTGCTCAGTTTGTCTGTCTGTGGCCATTGTTATGCTTTTTTTTGACTCGTATTGATACGAAGTTGTACTATAAAAATGTGGTTGACATTCACAATTACAACTAATATGATCTATATGTTAATAGATAAGAGTTATAATTAATAAATAAGATGGAGATACCTGGCGCCCAATATCTTCAGTTATCGGAGTAATTCCATCTACACGAAGTAACAACAAGTAGCTAATAGACTTTTAAGTTTGACCATAAAAAATTTTAGTTTGGATTTCTAACTATTTCATAATGCATACAAAAAGTAATTAAGTTAATTTGCTAATTTGAAAATTTTCAACACTAGTAAAATCTTAAAAAATATATTTTTAACTTCATTTGTCTATTATTTAAAAGACTTAAGAGAGTGAAATCTTAATTTTTAATCATTTCCAGCATGCAATGTCAAATATTGGTCCATTTTAATTTTTTTAATTTTCATGGTAAAAATTGGTCAATTTAGTATGTTAGACTACGGAAATTTGACAATTTTTACAAAAAAAATCCAAAATCTTCATATTGACTAATACTTAATATACATGTTAAAAATGGCTATAAAATTAAATTTATTATGATAATCCACGTAAATAATGGTCAATGAAGTTTTTCTTTATGAAAGGTCAAATGAAATTAAAAATTAGTTTTATTTGGTGTTATATTAGTATTAAAATTTTTCAAACTAATTTACTTTTTGTGTATTGAGCCGTCGTTACATAAATTGCATTTTGTTAAATTCGACCATACACAATTACCATATACAATTCTCTGGAAATCAAATGTTTTACAATATATTTCAACACATATCATAATAAAACACATATATGACTACATTCAATCAGTTTCGCAGTAGAAAATAAACAATAAATGAGCACCAGTATGTTTGATATGAACAAGGGGATTGAACAGTGAAATTGTGTTCAAATAAATGGAATTAATAATGCAAAAAAATTACATTCTGACTAAAAAGAATACAAAAGAATCAAAAGAATAATTTCACTACTCCGCCTCTATCCAGATACACCCTAGACTGCTTGATTACACTCAATAGGTAGCCCCTGAGGAAATCGTTTGAAATCGGTACAGTAATTATAAACAAGGTACTTGCTCTGCACCCAGCGGAGCCTATTCCTTCCGGCAGCATCCAAACCCTGAGTCTGCCAAGCTCCATTCTGAAACCCACTTCCAGAAGAACAAGAAGAAGAACCAGAGGACCAAATGCATGCATCAGCCCTGAAGTTCCTGTACGAAGCCACGAAAGGAGCTTTGGTCCAGTCAGCCTTCACCCGCCCACCTTGAGTTGCCCAGTCATCCGCATTCCATAGACTCGAGTATATCTTCATCGGCTGCTTGCTTGGGTACGGCACTCCCTTTGATTCCAGGTTATTGTGCACCCTCAACGGTATGTTGTCCACCAAGAATCTGTATAGAGAATTAACCCCACCATTGGTCAGATTTCAGTAGCATTGTGGTTAATAAATTGAATTAGTAATGATCTGTGGGTTTATTATAATAACTTACATGATTCGTTGGGGATTCCAGAGGATGGAATAGGTGTGGAAAGCAGATGTTGGGTCGAACCAGAGATAGAATTGCTGTTCTCTGTTTCCTTTCCCCTGTGCGAACACATTTGTATGGATAAGATACGGATCTCCCGATGAGTTTCCCAGGAATTCGAAGTCGATTTCATCGTGGTTTGCTCCTTCTGACGATAACTGTCATTTTTCATTTGATCAGTCAGTTTCAGATAATTCATAAGTAGTGAAATTTTCAAATTTTTGGCAATGTGAGTAACACTCACGTAGAAAGTGGTTACGGTGCCAGCGGAGTTTCCGGCGACGAGCTTGATCTGCATATCGATCCGCCCGAAGAGGTACTCATTCTTGGACTTGAATCCGGAACCTGAGAACTTGTCTAGCGAGAGAGTGAGTTGTTGGCCTCCGTTTTGAATCTGGGCGCGTTGATCTCCGAAGGTGATATCGAACTGTTGGTTGAAGTTGGCTTCTGAGATTGTTAGTAGATGACCCAATAGCACCAATGTGACTAGAGGAAGAACACCAGCCATAACGCTGTTGTAAGTAAAAAGTAACGTTTGTTTTTGGTGGTGAATTGCAGAGCTCTGAACTGAAGGATTTGCTTTTCTGGTTTTCGAAGTGTTGAATGATGTAAGATGGGTTTATATACAAGGTGGGAAAACGAGTGAAGTATGGTTTTGGTGGAGCTGCTTGGAAGCTGCATGGCTGGAACAGCTGGCGATGAATGGGTTATGAAAAGGAAAAGTGGCCAAGTGGGTTTGGTAATGGTTTGGATACTTTGCGGGCGGTGGGCGCACATATTTAATTTTTCACAGTCCGTGGGGCAGTGATGTGCGTATTACAGCTGGGAATTCGAAGCATTTCCTCTGCACCAAACGAGCTCCTAACAATTTGTATTACCAAATGCAAATCCATGGAATTCCAAGCTGCGGGCGAATGTGAAGGGAACATCACTGCACTTGATTCTGAAAAGGACGTGAGAAGGTAAGCTTGCAACATCATCAGTCTTATTATTAATTTGTATTTTATGCCCCCCACTGAAGCAAGCTAGCTGTATAGCATTTATGTTACTGGCTTCATCGCTTCTCTCATTTAAAAATTTAAAATGGGGTGTTATATGATGTCTCGATTTTTACTATAAAACGACACAAATAAAAAAAATTAGTTGGCGGCAATATCGTCTGATAACAGATGGGAATTGTATAGGTTGAATGAGTTTATAAATACAAACAATGAGGCATTCACGTCATTTAAATTCCAATTTCAAATGTTAAATTTTTAGTAAAAATTAATCCGTTATATAACAGTTAAAAATATAGAGTGAAAACTCAAAACCGTAGGCGGTGTGGGCTTGGTAAACAAAATAGTCACTGGACTTTTGTTTATGACATGGAGGTCACTTAAGTTTGATTGAACTGATGTAATAATATTTACTCTTCACTTTTATTTTATGCATTCAAAATAACGGAATGATGACAATGGGTGGGTATAGGGACGGATTGGTATATTTATTATTCGGTTGTCTAGTTAATGGATTCTATCTATGCCCACTAGTTTGTATAAATGAGTATAGTTTTTTTAAATTGTATCTATTAGTTTGCAGGTTTCGGATTTATCCATTTAGTCAGATAATCTCTGATTACTAAATAAATTACTCATTCAATAGACACAATAGAGTATTTTACAATTTTATATTGTATAATGGTCGAAAAATAATATTTCCTATTGAAAAAATATTTGTACTCAATAACAATGAAACAAATCCGACGGAACATAAACACTGAAATAGATAATCAAAATAGTTTGTATGGGCTTTCGTGAAAACAGAAAAATAAGACGATGGAATTTTACTGTTTTAGTGAACTCTGAATAGATTTTGGTAACATATATTTGTAATTAAACAACATATTTTATATAGCGGGCGCCACTTAGACGAATACTATCAAATCCTTCCTCATCCGTTATCTGCTTTATACAGGTACCGAGTTTGGTTCATTATTACAGAGAATAAAGTTAGGTGATCGCTTTGACTTTACCTCTACCCTTTTGACTAATTGATATTTTTCCAACCGAGTGGGCAATAGCCTGAATGAACCTTCACCAATCCAAGCCCGCTTTAGCTTTTCATAACCCATTCATTGCCAGCTCTAACTCCTCCTGCAGTTTCCAGGCAGCTGCACCAAGCCACCAATCCACCAAAAACTTCACTCGTTTTCTCGCCTTAAATGATCTCCCCTCTTCCCCTCCTTTTATATATATAAACTCCTCGTACCATCTTCCCTCATCATTCAACGCTTGCAAAACCAACCAATAAATCCTTCATCAGTTCAGAGCTCTGCAATTCACCACCATTAACAAACGGTACATTTTACTTACAACAACAACATGGCTGCCGTTCTCCCTTGGGTCACATTGTTGCTATTGGGTCATCTACTAACAATCTCAGAAGCCAACTTCAACCAACAGTTCGATATCACGTTCGGAGATCAACGCGCCCAGATTCAAAACGGAGGCCAACAACTCACTCTCTCGCTGGACAAGTTCTCAGGTTCCGGATTCAAGTCCAAGAGCGAGTACCTCTTCGGCCGCATCGATATGCAGATCAAGCTCGTCGCAGGCAACTCTGCTGGCACCGTCACCACTTTCTACGTGAGTAGAGTCACATTACTACAAATTTGAAAATTTCAGTAGTTTTGAATTATATGAAACTGACTGTGATCAAATGAAACATTACAGTTGTCCTCTGAAGGAGCAAACCACGACGAGATCGACTTCGAATTCCTAGGGAACTCATCGGGCGATCCGTACCTTATCCATACAAATGTGTTCGCGCAGGGGAAGGGAAACAGAGAACAACAATTCTATCTCTGGTTTGACCCAACCTCTGCTTTCCACACTTACACCATCCTCTGGAATCCCCAACGAATCATGTAAGCTATTATCATAAACCCAAGATCATCATTCATTTCAATTCACTAACCACCAGAGCTTGGAATTTAGTCTAACCAATATTGGGTACCTAATTGTGTAATTAACAGATTCTTGGTGGACAACATACCGTTGAGGGTGCACAATAACCTGGAATCAAAGGGAGTGCCGTACCCAAACAAGCAGCCGATGAAGATATACTCGAGTCTATGGAATGCGGATGACTGGGCGACTCAAGGCGGACGAGTGAAGACTGACTGGACCAAAGCTCCTTTCGTGGCTTCGTACAGGAACTTCAGGGCTGATGCATGCGTTTGGTCCTCTGGTGCTTCTTCTTGTGGTTCATCTTCTGGAAATGGGTTGCAGAATGGAGCTTGGCAGACTCAAGATTTGGATGCTGCCGGAAGGAATAGGCTCCGCTGGGTGCAGAGCAAGTATCTTGTTTACAACTATTGTACAGATTTCAAGCGATTTCCTCAGGGCTTGCCCATTGAGTGTTCGCGGTGAGTCTATAAGTTTCTCTGAATACAGGGGATGGGTGCAGAGTAGTGAAAATTATTATATTCATTCTTTTTATGTTGTCAGGATTGATGTAATATTAATATGTTGGCAGAAGTGGAATTCTTTGTTCAATGACTTCTCTCTTTGGTCTGTGAATCTTTCAGCTTTGTGTCGCATCGAATTTTTCGTTACGGGATTTTCCCTATTAATATGGTCTATGACAAGGTTACGTGTGCTCTAGGCTACTATACCAGAACATTCAATAGGTGAAACGGTTGTATAGTCATCTAAAAAATTTTGCTCATAACCAGGCGAGATGGACTCTCTTTCAACTCTCGTAAACCGTATTAAAACCAATCTCACGATTTGAGTAAATTTTTAACTTTAATAATGCTTGTTATCTTCATTACTTCAACTCCCTATCGACCATCTTTTTCGCTGTTAGGACATCATCCATCACTTAATCTAAAAAAAAACTCTATTTTCGATTAGATGAAAACAACATTACGGTTAAACCTCCCAACGCATTAATCTTCGAATGGTCGCGACTCGAAAGGAAAAATAAAATTTGGGTTGGGAATTCATACAAGTTTGGTTGGGCCGGTACTAGTTGTAGGCCCATTCAAATCCGGCCCGACTGTACTAATTCGTCGATAATTAAAATGATGAGCATCAAACTGTAGAAAGGATAAGTATCAGGGGATCAAATTGTTATTCTGGATGGAGCTTAACCTAAATCCCCAATGGCTCGGATTGTCGCTGTACCTGGATGATTCCAAATTCCCAAAATCTCCCAGAAGATCAGCAACAAATCTAGTGATCCTCCCACTTCGAATTATACCAACAAATTGCTCTCTCCCACCAATCATGAATCTCCAAACCCTTATTATCACAAGAAGTAATCTCGGAGTTAGAGATGCATTCCGCCTCTGCAATTCTCTGGCCGCCGGTCTGCCATTGCCCCAATAATCCATCGTTCATCACTGATTCCAATCTTAAGCTAAAGCCGTCGTTTTTACCGTTTCCCCAGCGCCATAATTCGTTCAGGAAGCTCTGCTCCCTCGCCGCTGTCCACCCAACCAACAATCGGGACAGCGGTGAGTCGTCGGGTCAGTGCGGGAGCAGCAGGGAGTTGTCACGGTCCTATTCGGTGCTGGACGATTTCCGCGATTCGATTCGGTTTAACGGGTTCGCTTACAACAACCCACATGACGAAACCGAGGAACCAGGCCGAGGGAGGGAAGAGATTGGTGGTGAGTTCGAGGTGCCGCCTGTTCACAGAGGACTTTTCACAAACATGTGGTGGCCGGACTTTAGAGCGGCGTTCGGGCAGCGGATTAACTTCGAAGGGATTGCTTTTGCGGCTAGGGTTTTGTTTAGAGATAGGAATTTAGCTCTGCCTCATTTGGCGGTGCCGGATATAAGGTACATTGATTGGGCGGAGCTTCGTAGGCGTGGTTTCAAAGCTGTGGTGTTTGATAAGGATAATACCATTACTGTGCCTTACTCTTTGTCGCTATGGGATCCTCTTCGGTCATCGATGAAGCAGTGTAAATCCGTTTTCGGGGATGATATTGCCGTGTTTAGCAACTCTGCTGGTAATGTTCAGGGAATTTAGATGCTTTTGTTCATTTTCCATTGCTTGTTAGATAATCTGATATACTGATGCTAGTTCTGAAACAAACAGGGCTTTTGGAGTATGATTATGATGGTTCAAAAGCAATGGCATTAGAGAGGGCTATTGGTATCAAAGTCATTAGGCATAGTATGTACTTCTTTCATAGTCCTATTGGATCAGCATCAGTTTTTGACCTTTTTAGCACGTTGCATTGGATATTGATGTATGCATCCATATTTGGAAATGCAGGAGTGAAGAAACCAGCAGGAACAGCTGAAGAAATTGAGAAGCATTTTGGCTGTACATCATCACAACTTATCATGGTAGCAAAACCATGCTTTCTGTACCATCTCTGGCTTACTTTAGTTTTTTGATTTCATTCTAATGGGTGAGTGGTTTTTTCTGTTGATAGGTGGGAGATAGACCATTCACGGACATCGTTTACGGTAATAAAAATGGATTCTTGACCATATTAACAAAGCCATTGAGCACGGCCGAGGAGCCCTTCATAGTTAGACAGGTTGGTGTTTGAGTTTCTTCTTTCATATTGCGAATTACACGAAGTTGCTATTTTGCGAGATATCTGCTTCTTGTCTCCACAATATCCATCTATCGAATATGTTGCTTTCAATGGATGAATTTGTCTGCATATATGTTACTGTGTCTAAGCAAACTCTTTCACTTTGTATCCCTGGTTATGTTAGGGACGTCATGTTTGGTAATAAGAACTGAATCAAATACCGATTTCTTCCGTTCAAGAGCAATGCTGTGTAGTTTTCGAACATAGGACTGTGGCAGTAGTAGTATTTGTATTGAGGCAACTTCAAGTTTGTTGGTTGGAGTTAATAATGTATGCTTGACAGAGAAATGGATATGAGTTGCAGGTGAGGAAGCTGGAAATGGCGATTTTGAACTACTGGCTTAGAAGAGAGCTGAAGCCGACTGGTCATAGTTTGCTACTGGATCCAATCCAATGTAGGAAAGAGAAGCCATCAGATTCTTAAGCAGAATGTGTTTGTAGAATTCCTAGGAAACTCAACCTTTCTTGTTGGTTTTTTTTATAATGTTAGATTCAATTTATTTTTCCCAGAACCCTTGGACTGATTTTAATCGAAAAAGAGTCGAAATCAATGTAAAATAAGATAAAATGGGAATAAACAACTAAGTGGAGATGGAATCAATTTTGAAAGGCAAGAAAATAAAGTATTTAGGCGACTATTGTTGGAATATAAAAGTGAGTTGTCAAATAAACTATTTAGGAGACGGTAAGCTACTAGTTCGAATTTAGTTACACTTTATATATGGATTGTTGAGATGTTATGACTATTATCATCGTCTTGTTTCGTCCCATTTAAACAATGAAGCGACAAACCTCAACTAGCACGTTAGTCCTAGAGGTGGTGTAACGCAACACATTAGGCAAATCTAACATTTAAAACACACTTTGACCATAATTTGCAAGTCACATTTTGAGGTAAACTATGTTGAACATGCTCCGAAATGTGTGATACAGAGATGGGTGGCTAGCCTTTTCGAAAGTCACGATTCTACACCTTAAAACCAAATTTGTGAGCATGAGGTGAAATTTTGAGGTAAATGAAATTGAATGTTTTCCGCCGTGTGGCCTTTTCGAAAGTCACGATTCTACGCCTTAAAACCAAATTTATGAGATTGGCACCAATCGAAAAATGTTGTCGATAAAACCAAATTTATAAGATAGGCACCAAGCGAAAAATGTTGTCGAAAAAGCTAATTCCAATGCCAGGATTCTCAACAGCGAGGCATAAGTAGCAGTTAATGTGAAGTACTATCATATCGTAAGTTCTAGCTAGTTCAGAACTGGCTACAAAGCCTGAATATTGCAGGTCGAAAACGAAGTTAAACTGAAGGGAGGTGTGGTGTGGGGAAACTGTCAGAGGGAAAAAGCAAATTACAGACTTACTCTGCTCCTTTTCATCTCTTCACTGTAAGAAATGTACGACAATGTTTTTCACAAGTTCACTAGAAACAAGCGATTCTGCTCGGAACTCCACTGCTGAAACTCGAATACGAGAGCAAAGGGTGGCCATCGACTGGACCAAGATGCCCATCGATCCATTTCACTTAGGAATTCCCATTTGGTCAAATGGGTCACCATGAGATGATTTTTCCTGTGTTGTGCAATAAAACATTGGTCAAATGACAGGTTGGAGGAGACATGACAAAAGCTCAAAATAACATAGTTGTGCAGATCTACACCAGAACACCAATAAGTAAAATTAATTGGGGGGGGGGGGGGGGGGAATTATTAATAACTGAGGAAGAGGCTGGTGGGTCTGTCTGTCACACTGTAATTACTCCATTCCCCAGCATGTTATGTGCCTACCACAACTACTCCTCGGCCACAATCATTATGAACTCTGTGGACAGTGGCAATGTTGGTCCATCCAGCCACCTAGCTTAGCCTCTCTAAATTAGGGTTCTTTGTACAAACTAGCCATTCCCCAATGCCAGGTGTCATTTCCCTTGTTCATGTTTTTACCACTCAGAGATAAAAATAAAAAAACGTGTGGGGGTAACTTCGACTCTGTTGGTTGTTCATCCGATTTGAACAAAAATTTGGCATCTAGGAAGGAACCTCTTCCTATTTTTGTTAGGGCTAATGACAAAAGATACTATTTTGAAGACTAATTCTGACAGATAGAAGACAACTAAAGACGAAGTTACTGACTTTACATCTGTAGAGAGAGTAGCGGATACTAGAGGGTTGGAGCAATTCAGATCAGTCAAATGGTTTATATTAGCAAATATTTCAAGTTTGGATTGATTCTGCATAAATGGCATATGGTTCAGCATATGTAAATCTGGGTAAAAATGTTGGGTCCAACTAGATCCAACATTTTAAGGAAGTTGGGTGTGGTCGTTGCCATGGGTACCTACTTCCTCTACCAAACCTTGTCCTAAAATTGAAGGCAAACCCAACAAGATCTATTTATAAGGAGATATGTAGCATTTAGCACGATTAAACAATCACAGATTACCGTTGATAAAGCCAAGGAAGTGAACCAAACCTGAGCTCAGATTAAGAACAGCACTGATCCCAAGGAACTGATGGCCAGCCATACTTCAAATACCGTCAAAATGTGAAGACCCTTGAATCCAAAACCTGCCACAGAGATGTTAAAAATAGAGTACTTGGACTTCAGATCTGGTTAGACATAAAAGACCTGATGAATAGAGCTGATGGGGTGGGCAATGCCAGCAGCGAGTTAGCTCTGCTGGCACACGATGGATGCAAATCTGGGAAAAGAGAAGCAATTGCCAAAGGGGAAATGGGAGGGATCATAAATGCTTCCACAACGCTACCCCAACTAACCAAAATACTCAACACCATCCTTTGCTTCAATGGTATTTACTCCTAATGTACTTTTGTTCCTCCACTTCACCACCTTCCCCTTCGCTTCTATAAAACCCAACACTGATCCCTTCCACCACTTCACTCAAACTCATTGCACCTCATACTTCTACCCCCCACACACTCACAATGAGAGAAATGCAGCAGAGTTCTTCTTCAGCAGCTGTAATGTGGGTTCTGGCAGCAGCTTTCCTCTCCCACAACTTGGCTGTCCCTGTTATGGCGGCTGCTGCTTCCTCCTCCCACCTTATTGGAGACCAGAAGAACTACTATCCCCCTGACCCTAGTTCCAGCACTCCCCCCTCAGGTCTCTCCCTTTCTCTACTGTGTTTCCACATTCCATGAATGAAACATAATATGATTATTTCAAATTATAACGTGCTTCTTTTGTTCATGCAGGTTCACACACTCCTTCCACCCCATCACACGGCGGTTCAACTCCACATCACGGCACACCTTCTCATGGAGGCCACCATTCCACTCCATCAAATCCTCCAACTGGGAACTGTGGAACTCCACCGTACACTCCAACTCCCACAACTCCAACTCCCTCAACTCCGACTCCCTCAACTCCAACTCCCTCGACTCCAACTCCAATAGATCCATCAACTCCTCCTTCAGGAGGCGGCGGGTACAACCCTTCCCCTTCACCACCAACTGGCAGCGGCGGCGGAACACTTACTCCCCCAACACCTATTATCGGCGGTACTCCCCTGACACCTATCATCGGCGGCTCCCCGACAACTCCAGGCACTCCTTTCACACCTCCATTTGTCATTGATCCAAACTCACCCTTCTCATGCAAGTAAGTCTAGCTAGTGATTTCAAGCAAGAAAAACAGAAAGACTAATAGTGCCATATAACATGTTACAAAGACGGAAACTTTCACCTGATACGTATGTGGTTTTTGGTTGTGCTGCCGGGTAGCTACTGGAGGAGTCACCCAGGCCTGATAATGGGACTGCTAGGCTGGTGGGGTACAATGGGAAACGCATTCGGGGTCCCCAGCTTGCCAGGTTTTGGAGCCTCCACAAGTCTGCCGCAAGCTCTCTCCAACACTCGAAGCGATGGCTACGGAGCGCTGTACAGGGAAGGCACAGCTGCACTGCTGAACTCGATGGTGAGTAACAGGTTTCCCTTCACAACCAACCAAGTGAGAGAGAGCTTCTTTTCAGCGCTGGGATCCAACAAGGCTGCTGCTTCTCAGGGGAAACTCTTCCAGATGGCAAATGAAGGACGACTCAAGCCCAGGAATTAGCTTCAAGTGAAGATGAATGAGAGAGTAGTATAATCACAATCATTAATCAAGGACTTTGACTACCATTATCCACCATAGACTGCAACTGTAGCTTTCTCATTATCAATCAAGTGGTCTTTCTAATTCTATATTTTTCTGTTGCCATGTTAGTAGTTTGTTACTCTGGTGATTGTCTTTGATGTTTATCTCATTTAAGATTTAGTGTGAGTTGGATTTTGGATATTTAACTTCAAATGCTTTTTCTTCGTTAGATTCCATGGTATAAATTATAATGTACATCAAATGCACGTAGCATGGCAGGTAGGTGGTGAAACGACAAACGTTTAGCAATTAGGCAGATAGAGTTGTAGTTGTGTCTGATGAAAGCCAAGACTAACAGAGGAAATTATAAAGAGGAAACAGGCGAACACAGTAGAACATTGAAAGCCATGCATCCAAAACAGTAAGATTCTGACCTTAGAACTGTGAGCATACACCACGTGGCACGATTCTGAATTATGAATTGAACGGATTCTGAATTATGAATTGAACGGTTACACGTAATTTTTTGATTTATATAATAATTTAAGTTTTTAATACTTTTGATTTAGGCGGGCCTCTTCAATTGAAAATATATTTGATTCCATATGTTATGGTTTTTCTGATTTTTCTAAGGAAGCGGCCGTTGTATTTTTGCAGTCATAAACTCGCAACCGTTTAATTCACAATTCAATCAATTGTAACTCGATAAATCTACCTTATTAGATTAATTTTTAAACTTTTTGCAACATTTAGCATCATATTATTTTCCGTGACAGAGTGCGGGTTATTTTTAGTAAATATAAACACAGAAAGGAAATCACAGAGAGATTCACTTGACACGTATGTGGTCTTTCGCATATCATCATCTATTGTACTCGATCGATCAAGGGCAGAGCTAGGCATGCCAAGTGGGATCATGTAAATTTTTTTTGAAAATTAATGTATATTTTTTGTGTTAAAGATCTAAATTAAATTTGGGACCCCGTTTGGATAAATTCGAGGATCCCATTTGGATAAATTCGCTCAAAATAGGGTAAAAGCAAAGCTCAACCAATCATAAACTTGCATCGTTTCAAAGTCGACTTATTTGTAGTTGCTAGAGCTAGTCGACTTATTTGTAGTTGCTAGAGCTAGTCGACTTATTTGTAGTTGCTAGAGCTGAATAATGATATCGATGCAGTGAACACTAAATTGCTATGTAGTGTACCTTGTATATATCTAGATGATTATTTCATTGGTTTTGACAAGCAAAAATTGGTTACACTTACTAGTTTTATCGTGAAGAATTCTATGCTCATGATATCTTTCTCATTGGTTTTCAACTAGATACTTATATTTTTGAGATGAAGTTTTGATGAGAGATTCAAAGGTTTCAAAGGAATTGTGGAGCTTTCGAAAAGAATGGTTGAAACAGGAAATCATATCATGTATTCCAAAATATATTTGCTCATTAAACTAGCGTTACTTTTGCCGGTTGCAACAACAAGTGTTGAGAGAGCATTTTCTTTGATGACCTATATTAAGGACAAACTTCACAATCGACTAAAAAATGAGATATTGAATGATTGTTTAATAGTGTATATCGAGAAAAATGTTGTTTGCAGTTTAGATAAAAAATGTATTGTACAATACTTTCAAAACATGAGAATTTACCGTGACAAACTATAAAAAGATCAAATATTTGAAATAATTTTATTTTCTCATTATATAAGAACCCACTTAATTTAATTTCTAACTCCGCCCTTATACTCAACGCATGCCAGGTTTTGGAGCTCCACAAGCCTGCCTGTTGCTGATTTCATTCTTAACAGCATATAAAAAACCTGATTGCCAACTGAATTACAACTGATAATCACCTGGTGATCTTATAATCGACAAGTAACAATGATACATATTTCTATGGTACAAAATTGAGGCCGCTCTTTCAACCAAGGCCTAACCACTTCTTGAACGACAGCGCTGCGTCTCTCTTGTTCATCTGTGACTCCGTCTGAAACTTGGGAGCCTTTCCCTTGTAGATCGTCTTATGGTACTTCAGAAAGAGAGTTCTATACTTGTACTTATCTATGAACATCTTCCCTTTCTCCATCACATCCATAACTTCATTTGCTCGAGTGAAAAACCCTCCTCTCACAAATGTATACAGGACAGAGTCCAGTAGCTCCTGGTCGAACTTCATCGACGAAGTTGCCGAAGCAATGGACTTCATCTCCCCCCATAGCTCAGTCACTTCTATGTACTTCCCTCCAACGGCAGCATACCCAGTTACCATCGAGTGGAAAGTCTCCGCATTGGGTGTATACCCTAGACTTCTCATCTTCTTCAGGGCCTTCTCCGCGTCGTTCATCAGCCTCTTCTTGGAGAAGAAATGGATCACGTTGTTCCAATCGTGAACTCCGGAATCCACAGTCTGCCCCTCGTGAATTTCACGCAAGAGCTTTGCCATCAACCCTGCTTCGCGATTCTCCGCACAGCCTTGAACGAGCATCTCGAATTTCTGATGGCCGCCTCTCGGTAGCTTAGCATCTTTCATCTCTTTGAATAGGTGGAGTGCTCCTTGCGTGTCCTTCTCAAGCACTTGGGAAGCCATCAATGCTTCGTAACTGCGAGAATCGAGCTGGACCCCTGCTCTACGAGCTTCTTGAAGAAGGGCCTTGGCATCACGGGCTCGATTTGCTTTGCAGTATGCCTTCAAGAGGGAAGCATACACAGAAGAAGAAGCTCTAAACCCGTTCATACGCATTTCGTCGAGGAGGTCATGCGCCTGATCTAGCCAACCAAGAGAAATGCACGAGTTGATAACTTCAACCATTGCTGAATCATCATTGGAAGTAGGGGAGGAGTCTTCTTTCTCAGCTTTGATAAGAAACATAGCCAATTCTTTCGTCCTTCCAGCTTCAAGAAACGCCTTAACCAGTTTCACATAAATCTTCTCCGTTGGCTGAAGAATTCCATGCTTAGTTGTAATCAATTCCACCTGCACCTGCAATTTCGCTAACAAAGTCTCGAGCACTTCTTTTGCCTCGGCTTGAAGTTTCAGGAAGAACCTATCCCTACTGAAATCTTGGTAAGAAATGATGGTTTTTAGGCATGACCTGACATTTCCTTCATCATCCAATTCCTTATTATTCGAGCTTTCCTGAGAACACTGACCACTGGAGGGTGAGTTATTATTATCACCAGAGAAACTGAATGTAGCCATGGCAGGAGACTTTTGTGCTTGCTTTGCTTTCTGCAGCATCTTCAACACCATGTCAGAAGCAGGCTCAAGATCTCCAAATTTTAAGTGGCAATTCAGCAAACAATTGTTGAACTGATGAAACTGAACATCAGTTAAATTAGGGGCTTCGTCTATATGCCTCTGAAGCTTCCTCAGTTCTTCCCTTCTCCCATTCTTCTCGTATATGTGCGCCATTGTGATCAACAAACTCGTGTCGACTCTAACGCCAATACGAGGCATCATATCAAGAAGCTGCTCACCCTTCCTCGTCGTCCCAGACAGGAAACATCCAGCTAAAGCAATGTTGAAAGAAGTAGTATCAGGCCTCATGGAAATCAAAGGCGCATTGCTCTTCTTCCGCGGATCAATCCTGTTGTCCTGAAACAGGTAGCCTATCTCAAGTATCAGCTCAGCAGCAAGATAAGCTCCAGCCGGAGGGGTTAACGACATGTAAGCAATTACTGCAGACCAAGCACTGACGGGAGGATACTGTTCCATCTCAATCAACTTCCTAATTAAAGTCGAAGCAGCAACTGGAGAGCCACATTTGGCAAGGCTCAGAGAGAGATAAATCAAAGGCTCCTTCTCCAGTAAGGTCTGCTTACTCTCTGCAATTGCCTGTTCAATCAAGTCATACGCCCTAGCGATCCACTGGAGATCAAGGCTTTCTGCAAAGCTGGTTAAGAGCTTACTCAAGACTGACTTCCTAGGGAATCCTTCCATCTGCATATGTTGGTTGAACAAGTGCCATGCTTCGCTAAACCTACGGGCATCTAATGCAGCTTCTATATCCTCACTTAACTTGGCTGGATCTCGAGCCTGAACCAAGATTGTATCAGCCATACTTGAATAATTTGAGCGGGAATTGATCGGATTCCATAATGTAAGAGTAGGAGTCAACTCGTATCTGAATTTGAACGTATGGCTCGAAGAAAGTTGAGGTGTTGAAGTTCCATCTGTAAGAAAGGAATACAAGATTCCAGGGGAGACTTTGATACGCCTCAATGTTCGAACGGATATCATTTTTTCTTTCACGACATTGATGAATGGCTATTTCCCACGACGGAAGAAAGGACCTGCAATACTACTAACTTCAAGTCATTCTTTTGATTTATAAAAAAAGTCATTCTTTTGAAGCGTCGGAGTTCAAAAATTTTAAAAAGTATCGCTGGAATCCCAGCAATAGTTTTCGAGGCTTGCAGGTTTAGCTAAGTCATAAAGAAATAACAATCGACGACAAAAAAAGGGATGAGAAATAGACTTACTTGGAGAAGCTACTCATAGAAGATAGGACGCGGCGGCGGAGGCGGGGCTTTATTGTGGCCGGACGGCGGAAGAAATTGAGAAAGATTACAGGCAGCTGCCTCTCTTCTTTTCCGTCAGAAACTGGGGGAGTGGAGGGGATTTGGGCCCAAATGATGGGCCAACTTATTTTGGCCCAATTGAGGTAAGTTTTCATGGGTCACCAGATGAGGAAAGTTTTCATCGGCCCAATTGAGGAAAGTTTTCATGGAACTTAATGGCATGACATTTTTTCGATAAAAAAAATGATAGTTCGTGACACATAAAATTTTAATCCAAGATAGTATATATATTTAAAATAAAAGTATAGATTCATGACATCATAAGGATTTAAGCTTGTGAAATATGTGAATTCTAAAGATTGTGGTAGTTTACCCATCTTTTTTATATGTTTAAAATTTTTGTTTAAGAGGAATGAAAAAATGTTTTTTATCCCTCTCAAACATGTTGGATCAAGTTTAATTGAGTATGTTTTTCGGAAAGACAATCGGAACAGTGAAATGTAAACTACTTAGTCTTCATTTTATCTTTGTTATCCTATTTCATTGTTATCCTATTTCATCCTTTCATACTTTGTATGATTCGGTTAGAGTTTTCGAGACTTGTTTGATTGAAAATGAAATCCGAGTGTGATGACCATTGTGCCTAGCCATCCAGCAGTCTCCTTATCAGTCCCACTAAAAGCAGCTCGGCATCGACTTCATGTAGCAAAGTGATAGTAAGGTATCATTTTTCATGGCAGTGACATTCCGATAGCTTTGAGAATTCCAGTCGGAATTGACACCCTTTGAGCGAAAAACACAGTATGTAAGCCTATTCATTCATTCAGTAATTACAAAATGTCAAGTTATAATCCAGAGTTCCAGACTTTGAGCAACAGATAGAGCGTACCTAGTGTTCCTACTTGTAAGAACCTCTGATGGCTTGCTTCATCTATTATAATGTGTGTATTTTCCCAAGGCGATGCTTCAAATGAGATTCAAACCATCTGAATATGTCCTCTGACGGCAAGCTAGTCATTTCATGATACGCAAAAGCAAGGTTCAGCTCTTCCTGCACATGCTGGAACAATCGTTTCTCCAGCGGAATCCCACTTTTACGAACAGCTTCTTTCCACCGCGTAGCACGTCCATCTTTCTTCATATATCCTTGCTCATCAACAAAGCCTTTCTCCTTAAACAGATCAAACAACTTGGTAGAAACACTCATATCAACACCCGGAACTCTTTCAGCTAAGAAAGTCTTCGACAACCGAAGGTCCAAGCATTCAACCTCTGCAACATCAATGCCTTTACTCTTCAGCGCCTCCATGAACACACTAATCTTCTGCTGCCTATCTACATCTTTTGGCATGTGCACGAAAAGAGTCGGCGGATAATCCTCAGGGATATCCATCTCGCTGAAGACCCCTTCGGCAATCATGATGGCGATGCTACTGAACTTGATATTGGTAGCTAGAGCGGAGACGAAATATCCACCGGAAGAGGCTCCTAAAGCGACAAGAGGAACTTTGTCCAGCTTATTATTCCGAATCCACGATTCGATGATGCCTTTTACGATTAGCATCTCTTCTCTAAATGTCCAGCATCGTTTTCTGCTTGATATTGTAAGAACAGCGAAGTTACGGGCAAGTGCGTTTAGCACAAGTAGCCTTTCCTCGGGCAAACCGATGCAGTTAGGGCAACTGGGAGATTTGTCCCAGAAGTTAAGCGCTTTGCCGTTACAGCCGTGAGCTAAAAAGAGGACTGCTCTGGGAGAAGAAGGTATCTGCCATATGATATCTGTCCCATTCCTGAACTCTACAGTAGGGCTATCCTGATCATGATCTGAGTGCAAAATTTCCTTGTTCCACTGTGCAGGTTCAGTAAAAAACACAAAGAGTAGAATCCCAAGCACAGAGAACACTATAACTAACAACTGCCAGTTTTGAAGTAGGCAGGATCTGGTTCTGGTTCCACGTTTCAACATTCCTCAAACTGCAGATTATATAACACATTTCAGTATTTCACCTACAAATGCAGATCTTTCCAATATGATCACCATAAACACCAAAGTTAAGAATGGCACCAATACAATTTGTAACTAGTTTGAAGGTAGACTTTAACCTCACATACAATTTGTTACAGAAATCCTAAGCTATGCAATGTGAATTGATTCAGTATTTGTGTTCATACAAAACGAACGTACTTTGAAACATCTTGACTCATGCTATAACTTCATCAAAACTAGAGAATCAAAACAAAACAAGCATCAAATACCCAAATAGGTCAATGCTTCTAGCTCAACATATAGAGTAGTTTCGAAAGTGGAAAGGAAAAATGTGCATGCAGCAAAAGCTCCATTCAATTCAAGAACTCCAGATTTCAATCAGTAGCTATAACATCTTTTTAATTGCAGCACTACGCTGAAAGCAAGAATTCAAATCCCTAAATTCTCTTCGGAGTTCCAATTGAATCGACTTAAGAAACTTAGGCATCTGACAGTTGAACAACTAGAAATTATACGACACAATTTCCATCAATCGTCTGGGTATGATCCACGGTTTCCAGTCTATTCAAGCGTCCTTATGCTAAAGTTTGATCAAAGAAACACAAATCAATCCGTCGTATACTGACCTCCAATCAAGAAAAGGGCCAGATGGTGTCTGAGATTCTTGAGTGTTCTTCGATCAGGGAAGAAAATCGACTGAGTGTACAGCTGATGGCCACCGAGAGAGTCGGAAAGGGGTGATCACATTTCCCAATCGACCGTCTACCTTGAAGGCGAGGAGCGACTGCAACAGTCTGGTAATCGCGGTGGAGATCAGAGCTCGAATGGGCCAATTTCCTAGATCGAACTCACCCTAGCCATTTCATGCAGTGGCCACTACGCGGTTAGTTCGGCTTAACTGGTCACCACCCGAAAGCTGCCCATTGACCCATTGTGCGCTACTGCGGTTTGTTTTTTATTTGGTTTTGAGTTAAGGGTCGTCTAATATCGATAAACGGTTTCCGTAATGTGTGTTAAGAAGAGTAGTAAAAGAGGGTGATAATTGAGAATGTGTGCCTTTCGAAGTATTGTGGGCATACGCCTAGAGCACGAGCATTATGACCGTGAGGGTATACATCCTAGATGTTTGCGGGTCTATTTGAAGTTGGAGCTTATATGTCATAATGTTGAGGCTGATGAGCTTAATATAGGTCTATCGTGATATGGTTGTTCGTCGTGTGTTAAACAATGAGTGGTGACTAGACTTTTGTCTAATCTGGATTGTTGATGATGCACGGTCAAAAATCACTTAACTCTGTTGTCATTCAGTGATTGGTGGTTGAGCTATTCCCCAATAAGTGTCTAGATTAATTGATGGCTTGAGTGACATGTTGACCTGATGTGATATATTAGACATCATATCACATCAAAATAATGAGTCTCCAAGTTAACATTTAATTTGAATTATGGATTCAATATTCAGAATCGATCAATCGACTCGATGATTAAGATCTTTAAGGCGGGCTCTAAATGATGGATCGTTAACCCTTTTTGTACCATATAAAAGCAGGTCGATGAACCTGAATCCGGCCCCATCACTAACGAGTATAGTACAAGTGATTGAATTATTATGAATCATAGCTAAATCATAATTATACTGGTTTTAATGGGTAGTTCAAAGTTCAAGAAATTAGACCACCCGTACATGAAGTAAAGACCTCCAACAACCTTCATCTATGGTTTCCATCTCCCTTTCGACATAACAAACCCATCCCCATCAGTATTAAAACCCAGAAACTAACCCACGGGAAACATCATGAGAAATAATTAGTCATAATAAAGCAATAAAAACCCCGCGAGACAGAGATATCATAAAACGAAAACCCAGAATTAAAAAACCGTGGGAAGAAGAAGAAGAAGTTGATTGAGAGAAGAAGACTCATTTAACGCATATAAATATTAAATACCCCAATCCTCTCCTTCCCCACTTGTAACTCTTGGTAATTCATCATCCTCCTCTCTGCAACGCATAACGACAGCTCATTTTGCTCTGTTTCAAGTACTCAACTTCCCACCCTCTGTTTTCCTTATGCTCTGTTTCGCTCTGTTATGTTCTTGAATTGGTTTTTTCTTTTACTTTTTATCCAGACATGGCTACGTACAAACCAAAGAACATCCTAATAACAGGAGCAGCAGGCTTCATAGCATCCCACGTATGCAACAGGCTAATCAGGAATCACCCAGATTACAACGTCGTCGTCCTCGACAAGCTCGACTACTGCTCGAACCTCAACAACCTCAACCCTTCACGCTCCTCCCCGAACTTCAAGTTCGTCAAGGGCGACATCGGCAGCGCCGACATGGTAAACTTCATCCTGTTGACGGAGTCGATCGACACCATCATGCATTTCGCAGCGCAAACCCACGTGGACAACTCTTTTGGAAACAGCTTCGAGTTCACCAATAACAACATCTACGGCACGCATGTTCTCCTTGAGGCTTGTAAGCTGACTCAGGGACAGGTCAAGAGGTTCATCCACGTCAGCACCGACGAGGTTTATGGCGAGACAGATGAGGATGCTGTGGTGGGTAACCATGAGGCTTCCCAGTTGCTGCCGACGAATCCTTATTCGGCCACGAAAGCTGCTGCAGAGATGCTTGTCATGGCATACGGAAGGTCGTACGGTCTACCTGTGATCACTACTCGAGGTAATTGTCGGATAATGTGAATAGTTTGTAAAAACTAGGGTTGAGAATTTCAGGGTAAAAGACTCTTGCTTACAAGAAAAACTGTACTTTTTGTGACCATTTTAGTTACTAAATTAGCCAATCACTAAAAATGATAACTAACTTTCCTTATTAGTGACTATTTTTGGTAGCTAGTTTTATAAAAAGGCCTACCCCCTTAATGGTGTAGTCCTCAGGATTGGCCATATCGGTAACTTCATTTTTTTTATTCGCTTTTTGACAGGTAACAATGTGTATGGCCCTAATCAGTTCCCTGAGAAGTTGATTCCAAAGTTCATTTTGTTAGCTATGATGGGGAAGCCTTTACCGATTCACGGAGACGGGTCAAATGTTCGGAGTTATTTGTACTGCGAGGATGTCGCTGAGGCGTTCGAGGTCGTGTTACACAAGGGCGAGGTTGGACATGTGTACAACATTGGTACCAAGAAAGAAAGGAGGGTTCTTGATGTGGCTAGTGACATTTGCAAGATGTTTGATTTGAACCCTAATGAACAAATCAAGTTTGTGGAGAATAGGCCCTTTAATGACCAGAGGTATTACTTGGATGATCAAAAGCTCAAGACTTTGGGATGGTGTGAGAGGACTAAATGGGAAGAAGGGCTTAAGAAGACCATGGAATGGTACACTACACATCCCGGGTTTTGGGGCGATGTGTCCGGTGCATTGCTTCCTCATCCGAGAATGCTCATGGCTACCGGAATGGATCAGAGTAATAATGTCGATCCACGAAAGATAGGGAACAATGTAATGAGTACTCTAGAAAAGCCGTTACTGAAGTTCTTGATCTACGGGAGAACTGGCTGGATAGCGAGTCTGCTTGGGAAGGCGTGCGAAAAGCAAGGTATTGCATACGAATTCGGGAAGGGGAGGTTGGAGAATCGGTCGCAGATTTCAGAAGATATATCAGAAATAAAGCCGACTCATGTGTTCAACATTTTCGAGACGAACAAGACTAATCAGACGATTCAAGCCAATGCGGTCGCCGGTGTCTTAACCTTGGCGGATGTATGCAAAGAGAATGACCTCATGATGATGAACTATGCATCCAGGAGCATACTTGAGTATGGTGATTCACATGGTGCAATGGTAACTGAAATATCTTCTTTTTGAAACCTTATTACTATAACAAGTTATATCTTCATGGTTTCGACTTTACGTTGTCTTTTGTACATATATGTGTGCTAGGTAGAGGAGCTCTTGAGCGAATATGACAATGTCTGCAACCTCATAGTTCACACGCCGATCTCCTCGGATCTAAGCAATCCACGCAACTTCATGGC
Organism: Linum usitatissimum; assembly: GCA_030674075.2. Taxonomy (NCBI): domain Eukaryota; kingdom Viridiplantae; phylum Streptophyta; class Magnoliopsida; order Malpighiales; family Linaceae; genus Linum; species Linum usitatissimum. Next base: position 4,027,564 of record JAUJYP020000285.1, on the reverse strand, counting down.
CAAGATTTCGAGGTACGACAAGGTGGCGAACATCCCAAACAGCATGACAGTGCTCGACGAGCTTCTACCCATCTCGACCGAGATGGCGAAGAGGAACCTAAGAGGGGTATGGAACTTCACAAATCCTGGAGTTGTGACCCACAACGAGCTTCTAGAGATGTACCGTAAGTACATCGATCCAGACTTCAAGTGGACCAATTTCACAGCAGAAGAACAAACCAAGATCTCGGCGGTCGGAAGTAACAACAATGCTCTGGATTGTTCCGAGCTCAAGAGTGAGTTTCCTGAGATTCTGTCCATCAAAGAGTCTCTCGTTAAGTATGTATTCGAACCCAACAAGAAGACCTATTAGGTAAATTAGTAAGTGGTGGAATTTGTTTGTCTGTCTCATATGGGATTTCCAATTTCAAGTTATTTTACATTTTTTAAATCCATTTTCATTTTCTGAGTGGTGATATCCATCCAGCATTCATGTTAAAACTTGTTGTAACGTTGATTTTAATGTCTTTGCAATTTTCTATGTTCATAATTTATAAAGGAACGGTCCTGATCTGTTGAAACTCAGTGTTGGTACAAATTCTGCTGGTGTTGGTTCAAATTCAAACGACATTTAGGCGTTGTTTTCCGTATTTTCTGGTTCAATTCCGGCAGGAACTACCAATTTCATCAGAGTTCGGATTCAAGCTGGAATTGATAATTCCAACTCAGATCATAACTAAATTGGTGAAGCCGAAATTAGTTGGAAATGGACTACAATTCCGACAGAATTAGTTGGAATTGGACTCCAATTCCTCGGCCGTTTTTACTCGGTAAACATATCCGGTGAAACTGGACGAGCGGCGGGAATTGGGTCCGATTCCGCTCTAATTCCTGCTCGGAGTTCAGAGTTCAAAACCTCTGCCCCAACAAACACTTCCAACGACATTCAAATTAGTGCAACCAGCAATAACAGAATCTTTATAAAATTGCATCTATTCCCCTTCTTTGTCTCAAACCATGCAGTCTTAGCTTGTATCAATCATCCAAAGGACTATACATGAAAAAAACTTAAAATCAACTCCTATAGGAATGCTATTGCTAAACAGAGGCCAGATCCTTCAAGTTTTCTTAAGCTTCACCAGGACTACAGCTTGCGAAACAACGAATTAGACGTCGCCACTGGTACAGGAGTCGTAAATAGACATTACGCCTGCAAAAGTACAGGCCAGAATCCACATATCATTCTCCCCCCAAAGCAGAAACGTAGCAGCAAACTGGGAAAGAGCAAAATTTAGTCCTAGGCAGATTGATAAGAAGTTACCATGAACGCTTGGAACTGCAAATCGTCACATAAAGGAACGAGGAGAAAGAAAGTCGGTGACTTTAGCAGCCATGTTTTTCTGCTTCATTCCTGATCCAGTCCTGACAGCACATCAAAGCTTGCACTGTAGCCGGTTGTTGCAGAGCCCAGTCCTGATCCACCACTCGTCCTCCATTTCCGAAAGCATGTTCCGGGGCCACTTTTGACATTGGAGCTCCCAATATGTTCCGAGCCATTATGGCTAGAATGGGATACTTAGGAGAGTGGACGCGCCACCAGTTAAGTATGTCGAAAACAGCAGTTCTAGGAAAGAGGTCATCTTCCAAGTACTTGTCCAAATCGGACTTGGACCCTTGACTCTGGGAAGTGTCGCAGAGGAACTTGTCAAATCCGGTGAGCCTATCCCGTGATCCGGAACTGCTCCCAACTTGGCAAGCCAGACCTTGGTCCAGAGAATCTAATGGAGAGCCGATCGAGTGTTCGGTGTAAAGAGTCTTGATGTAGTCAAACAGTTGATCAATGTACTCTGCAGACCTGCTAGGGAACAGTTCCCGGTAATAGTATTCCATCAGCTTCATCTTGAATCGAGGATCTAACATGGCTGCAACTGCCAGAGGCAGGTTACACATGCCCCAGTATTCATCAAACTTGCTCTTCATCGTAACCGCCACGTTAGAGATAACCTCGTCGGGATTCTTCATCCACTTAGTCAACTGCAAGCGAATATTACATACTTCGGAGAAGAATATATTCGCCGTTGGAAATTTGCTCGTCGTGAAAACAACAATCACATCAAAGAATAGCTTCAAGTAGCTGGATATAGTAGCAACTCTCTCCCACTCCAAATCAGAGGGGCAGAAAGAGTAAGCAGGGTCTTGATCCTGCAGAAGAGAAAAAGCCCTCTTGTGTTCCGATGTAGCTTCGAGCATAAAATACGTTGTGTCCCAACGTGAAGGGCTATCAAGCGATATGAGCCTTTCGGAGACAATCCCAGCTTGTAAGGCCAAATCGTTGAACTTGTCTTGAATTAGTCGTGAACTCCTTATATACCGGATGCTTTCTCTGATCTTATTCGTAATCTCAAGGAGCGCATCCAGTGCATCGTGTGCCATTAGATTGACAAGATTCACAGCACACCGTATTTCAAAGAGATTACCATTACAGTATAAGAACCTGTTCTGTAACAGCTGATTCTTGATCCTACCCATCACATTATCAGCAATTGAGTACCTATCAACCGTCGTGGAAAACAACTTTCTATCAATATCCCATTCCTTTACACAGTTCATGATGTCCTCAGATTGCATGTCTTCAGTACGAGAAGGATCAATCATTATGAAATTCAATATCTTCTTCTTCCATTGCCAAGATTCATCAACATAGTGCCCTGTCAAACACAGATACTCACCGATATCCGGAGCAGTCCACAAATCGGCACTAATACTAATCTTTCCAGGTAATTTATCAAGCACTTCATAAACCTTCTGCCTCTCTTTAGCATAAATCTCCTTACAGTCCGCCTCGAGCTTATCAAACGTCACGAGCTCAAAAAGCGGCTGTAGATTCTTGACAAACACCCTAAACCCAGTATGCTCAACCATACCCAATGGATAGCCATGCAACATAATCATACGGGCAAGATCAAACTCACTCCTCTTTTGATTCAAACAACCTTTCGCCGCCACGGTCACCAATTCATCCTTCATCTGCCCCTGGTCGAACCTGTAGTTCACAATGCTGAGCGGTTCGACCATCTTCTGATCCTGATCCATAGCCACATTGGCAAGTGCAAGGCTCTTCTTTTCCTTCGGGGTCATATACTGACTAATCCCATGGTTGATCCTCCTTTGACACCTTATCAGATGGTTCCTCAAATGAGAAGTCCCGCTGGTGCTCGACCCGCTGAGTTTCTTCTTACAATGCCTGCAAATGGCGACAAACGTATCCCCCTTCTTCACCCTGTCGAAGTCGTTCCAGACCACGGATTTCAATCTGCTCGACTTCACTACCACAGCATCAGGTAACTCCATTGCAGAATAACTGTACATCAAACACGAAATTTTCAGCTTATAAACAAAAAATCAGACCGTCAGAATCTAATCTATCACAACGAGATCCCCATTTCTGACACTCGCCAACAAATAACTCGAGACAACCCAATGAGGCGACGAACCCATTACCTCATGTAAGAACCGATTTCAGTCCCGCCAAAACGAAATTCGGGAATTCGGAGTCGAGAAATTTGTTGAAGGTTGAGGAGGGATCAAAGGTCCATGCAATGCAAGGCCACGACGAGAGCGGAAAAAGGTAACGGGGACAGAATTCGAAGAAACAGAGGAAACCCGCCTGATCCAATCGGGTCAAACCGAATGGGTGTCGGATCGGAAAGCTAGCACCGCTCCAGGTTTTGGCGGATAAACTTGGATTTTGGTTTCGGAGCCGCATACAGGGAAGAGAGTCCGATTAGCAGAGTAGAGGTGACAAACGAAGAAGAAGAATGGAATTAGGGTTTTAGGTTGCCATGGCGATATGGAGAAGCTTGAGGAGAAGTTGGTGGATCAAAACCGAAGCTGCGTTGGCGGATAACTGGGTTTGGGTTGTGGAACTTTTGGGGGAGGGTTTTCGGATATGGAGTTTAGGGTTGGAATTGTGGATTTCAATTTTTTCAAAATAATGAAAAAAAATAAAGTTTTATCATTTTATTTTGAAATAAATTTCTTTTAATATATATTTCCTTCAGATTTACCGGAGTAATTAATAATCATCTCCTGCTGATATGGCTCCCCGCTCCTTCCATCCATTCCTTTTCCGGCCCATTTATGTCCAGGCCCACAAGGCAATAAATAAATAAAAATCCCAAATCCGATGAACCGCCGTCTCCCACAGTTCCCCGATTCTTCAGAAGTCGCCGGAGACGGAATATGAACTGCGAGATGATTGATTGAATGAGAAGGAGCACTACTAACACTGCTCATTTGGTAAGCTGCCCAATTCCTAAAACCTCCGGCTACTGCTCACTTTTGAAACGCTTTCACCATTTTCCCTTATGAACTCGGAAAGTACAGCCTTATCCATTGTCCCTTCATCACCACCCATCCATGGGGGCCTCTAAGGGAGAGAACCCCAGTTAAGATAGTTAATTTTTTCTCTGGTATGTTGGGCACCAAGTTATTCACCGCTGCAATATACACTGCGGTAGGAGCATTTAGCTCTGGAAGTAGAAATAGCAGGAGTTTTAGCTGCCAAGCAAAGGCTGTAAGGAAATCTAGAAATGTCAGCCCCAGAAAACGTGCTCCTCCTCTTCCTCCTACAGTTTCTTCAACATCCGAAGAAGAAGAAGAAAATGGAATCCAATGGGCTGATGAGCAGAAACAAGTGCTGGCTCAAATCCGTCGCGGCTCTTCTGTATTCATTACAGGCTCAGCTGGCTCTGGCAAGACTCTTCTGCTTAAACGCATTATCAATGTCCTCGAAGAAATTCACGGCTCGAAGAAGGTGTTTGTCACGGCCTCTACGGGAGTTGCTGCCTGTGCGATTCGAGGTCTGACGATTCATTCTTTCTCCGGGATAGGATTGGGGAAAGGCGAGAGGGAGATGTTACTTGATAGAGTGTTGCTGAACAAGTCTGCAAGTAAGAGGTGGAAGAAAGCGAAGGCATTGGTTATAGATGAAGTAGGAATGGTTGATGCCGATATGTTTGAGAATCTGGAGTTCATAGCGAGACAGGTGAAAAGTTCCAAGAAAGTATGGGGTGGGATACAGCTGATTGTCAGTGGAGACTTCTTCCAGCTGCCTCCGATTGTTAGCCAGTATGTGAAGAAAGAGTTTGCATTTGAAGCTGATTGCTGGAATTCTAGCTTCGATTTTCAGCTCGAACTGAAAAAGATTTTCCGCCAGTCTGATATTAAGCTTATCAAGTTGTTGCAAGGAATGAGGAAAGGAGAAAGCGATCAGGACGATCTCGAGGTGTTAAAGCAACAATGTTGCGTAGCAAACGAGCCTGATTCTTCTGTGTTACGGCTTTATCCTCGGATCGAAGACGTGAAGAGGGTGAACAACGAGCGGATGTCGAGTTTAGGGGAGGAAATTTACACTTATAAGGCTACGGACGGTGGATTGGAGGGTTTTAAGAGGCAATTGAATCAAGGGATAGCACCGCAGGAGCTAGAGATCTGTCGAGGTGCGAGGGTGATGCTTATCAAGAACTTGGATGCTGAGAGTCAGTTATGTAACGGTGCGATGGGTACAGTTGTTGGTTTCGGTGCCAATGGTGATGTTTACTACCCGTTGGTGAGATTTGACTCGGGAGTGCATATGGTTATGGTTCCGGAACTGTGGGAGATTGTGGAAGGAGGGGAGACAGTTGCGTGGAGGAAGCAAGTGCCGTTGATTCTGGCGTGGGCTTTGAGCATACACAAGTGTCAAGGGATGACGCTTGATAGTCTACACACGGATTTATCGCGAGCTTTCGGGTATGGGATGGTGTACGTGGCGCTTTCGAGAGTTAGGAGCTTGGAGGGGTTGTCGCTGTCTGGTTTTAGTCCTTCGAAGATCAGAGCGCACCCGAAGGTTGTTGCGTTCTATGAACGTTTATCGAGCAACGAGCTGGTAAATGTCGGAGAACAGGGTAAGAGCGCGAAAAAACCCGGGGGTGTAGAGCAATAGCAAAGCATGGGTTAATCATTTCATTGAGCCTTTTTTCAGTTGGGATTGCATTGCATGGGTTACTTTTAAAAGCTTGGTTTAACATCAATATAGTGTATTAGTAAACAGCCCACGTATTCAATATGTATTAGTGCATAAGCAGCTGCGACATTCATAACAAGTTATCGGTTCCTGTAACTGGTTACACAACTAAACTTGCGAAGCAATGCCGTACGATCCAACTGATCTTCAAGAAAAAATTATCAACAGTAACGATGTGAATTTCGCAACGGATTTTCTCGAGGACCGTGTCTCACAATACTCTTCCTAAACTCTACAAAAATAACACATTAAACATGAAGCTGTGAATGGTACGGTTCAATGTACCTATCTCCCAACCCTCTTTACGGCATTGCTTCGTAAGCGAGATTATATAAAACATGGAATAGAAGCTTGCTGGTCGGGATAGAATTTCAGTTCATATCACTGCTCAAGCTGGGATTCGACGAAGGAGGAGCCGTGTTCACAAGCCTTGCTCGTCCAGACATTTGATCCACCTCCACTTTCAGACCGAGTCCTTCGAGCTCGGGCATCTGAACAGTCCCTTGAATCTTCAATCCAGCAACTACGTCCTGGTTCTCAGCATTCCCTTCCAACAAGTTCCTCACAGTCCATATCCCCCACTCCCTTAAAAAGGGGTTATCATCATCCGTAACACATTGCTGCAACAAAAGTAGAATCCCGTTATCCCGCCTAATCTTGTCCTGCACCGACTTCCTTTTAAACGTGCAGTTACCAATCACTCCGACAATGTCCCTACGGAAGCCAACGTAGGGACAGGGCTTGCTGGAGTAAGACGTACCCGCTTCATCACTTTCTGCTCTTCCCATGGCTTTCTTAATGGTCGTGGGAGGTTCGAGGTCTCTAAGAATGGTGAAAAGCATGTCCAGCAGCCCATTGCACAAAAGCACGGAGACAACATCTTGTAAATCATCCTCAAAGCCTATGGCACATATGTGTTTCAAAACGGTGACCGAGTATCCAAGAACATCGACCGAAGTAGACCCCGTTGGGAGACTGGATTTCTCTCGTGAAACTTGTTCATCGTGGAGAACAATAGTAGAGTCCTTGAATATTCGGAGAACACAAAGTGCAAACTCGCTCGAGACTGTAACTTCCTTCATCGTCTCGCTCAAGATGTCCGACACAATCCGCAAAAGATAAGCTTGCTCGGTCGAGAAATTAATGCCACTCTCCAGAGCAACAGCCTTGCCCTTACTATCGTCGAGGTTATGCAATCTTGGAAATAATGAATGGAAGAGATTTTCATCCAGGCATATCCTGCACACAATTAGCTTAAACCAGTCTTCCTGAAAACCAACTGCGTACAACAAATCAAGAAGAGGAACACGAATCATTCACCGATTTCACAGACAAATGCGCATATTTTAACTCTTAATCAAACACTTACCTGAAGAAGCAGTCCTCAAGATTTCTGCCAGAACAGGGAATCCTTCCTCTCCATGGAGTTGTCCAAAAAGGCCATCAGTTCCATCACAACAAGCGTAAAGGATCATACACAAAGGGTCACAAATCTCCCTTCTCCGAACTCTTCCGATGGCGATAAGCATATCAGGGAAGAATTCAGCCCAAATAGCTAGCTGATGGATTCCTGCCAGAGAGACGTTTGCCAAAACTTGCAATCCGGTTCGAATGACAACACAATCAGGATCATCGTGCAGCATCCGCGCAGAGATCAGAACCGTGGAAATAATGGCCGCGCCATTAAACTGAAGGAAAGAGTTCTGATTGGAAGCTTCGCCGGCGCACAAGTTTCTCAAGAGTCTAAGAGATGGAAGGAGATATTCACGATCAGGGATGGATTCGACGAACCGGAGAACGTCGGGGAGAACATTCATAGAAGCTAGGGCAGAGCGGCCTTCATCCGACCGTGCGGCAGATACAAGAACCTCCAAGGCTTCTTTAGGATCACTGGAATTAGCAGCTGCCAACAACGGCAGTAGAAGTTGATGATGTGATGAGGATTCCGCCATTGTTTCGCTGCACATCTGTTCGATCAGACAAGAAAATTTGAACCTCGCTCAGTTCTAGGGTTCTTCGAGATTTTAAACTTAACACACTGAAGTATTTTAAATCAAAACGTGAATTACAGGAGAGCTTAAAAGGACCGGAAAACAGAATGAGCAGCAGCAGCAGCAGCAGCGAAAGGCTGATTTCGAACTGAAGTTTAAACTACGAGGAATCTAACTAGTGAAAGAACCGATATAATTCGAATTGAGTTCTACACCTGCATGAGTTAGAATTCTGACAAAAAGAAAAGATGTTAACCTCAGCTCGATTGTGATGCGTCGACTGTTTCAAGGGATGGAGCTGACTGAAGCTTGTTGGAGTAGTAAGACAGCGGCTGGAACGTTTGAAGCGAGGAGGAGGGAGAGGGAAGGCAGAATGGAGGATTTTGAGAGAACGAACGGCGGTGGCCGACCTTGTCTATGGCGGATTGGAGACGATGGAGCGTGAACGGAATACGGAGGAAGGTGTCGCCAAATATATATATAGAGGCCAACAGCCAAGAGTAATACGCCGCCGTTTAGAAACGATGTCAACATCTTTTTTATTTGAAAAAATTAAAAACAGCATGTCAAGAATGGGATTCGAACCCATGCCCTTTCGGACCAGTACCTGAAACTGGCGCCTTAGACCAACTCGGCCATCTTGACTTGATGGTTTCTACATGAGATTAAAGTTATTAGAATAGTGCTTGATTGTGTCCTCAACAGGTCCCGAACATTTTGTATTCGAATCTGGTTAACATATAAATATAACCGTCCTTTTTTTTAGTAAAGATAGTGATTTCATAAATCAATCGAGAACACTGACACGAATATAGAAACATTTGAGCACATTAAATCGCTCAACCAATCTTCGCTTAAGGTCCCATCTTTCGCCTGCTTCGTTAAGAAATCAGCAGCTGCAACATATTATCGATCGCAGTGATGCACATGAATCTCATAAACCCTGAGGCGTTCTGAATCTCATAAATCACTTTGAAATTCTCATTCAGTGAAGGGGGCTGGATCGACGGGCATGCCTGGCTCCACATCTCACCGGCAAAACCACACTTGAAGAAAAGATGCTCACTCATCTCTTCCTGAGCTCCACATCGCACACACAAGGAGTTTGGGGAACATCTCCTCCTTGTCAAATTGACCTTCGTAGACAGCTTATCCTCACACGCTTTCCACAAGAAAAATTTAATCTTTAGAAGTAAAGTTGCCACAGCGATTTCCACTCTTGATCATGGACATTCCCCCGTCTCCAATCATACCTTGCTGCCCATGCTTCAACAAACGATAACAAGATTTCACTGTGAACTCCCCCCTACGGTCGAAGTGCCAAATCCAACTATCATCAAGAGAGCAAGGTCCCAACGGAATCTTGATAATCTCTTTGACCGTATGCTCCGGGAAAATCTGTCGCAGCTTCGCTACGTCCCACCCTAACTGCGGTCGACGAATACAATCGCTAATCTTGCAATTCAAAATTGGAGGAGGTTGACAATGGAAATCATCAGACCCTGGGAACCAGGCCTCATCTATCCAGGTACTCTCGCCATTTCTAAGCCCTTAATCAAAGCATCCCTACCAGCCATGATGCTCGACCAAATCCACGAAGGCCTATAGTGTTGGCCGGCTTCCCCATTCGGCTGGCATGCCGAGATACTTCCCAAAGCTGTTTTCATGATTGATTTGGAGAACCACCGCGACAGCCACCTTGACATCATCCGGAGTGTTCTTAGAGAAAAACATCAAGTACTTCTCCTCATTAATCTTCTGTCCCGAGAAAGCAGCATAAACTGCCAGGACCCTCTTGATATGCATTACTTCATGTATACTAGCCTGGCCAAAGACGACTGTGTCATCGGCAAACAACACATGAGTTAGAACTGGACAATGGACTGTGAGCTTGATCCCTTCAAAAGACCTTGATTGACCTCTCTGTGGAAGAGGAAGGACAATGCATTTAAAACGATAATGAACAAGAACGAGGATAAAGGGTCACCTTGTCGGATGCCTCTCGACGGAGTGAAGTAATCGGTAGCATCACCATTAACCATGATATCAAACTTAACCGTAGTGACAATAGCCCGGATCCAACTAATCCCAGTCAGAGAAAAACCAATTTGATCCAGTCTGACAAAAAGAAAATCCCAAAACACTTATCAAAATCCTTCATCATGTCAACCTTGAGGAGGAAGTCAAAACGTTTTTCCCTTTTTTCGATGCTTCAACTTGTGGATAGTTTCATGGACAACAATCACACTATCTTGGATGGACCGATTCCCAGTGAAGGCAGCCTGAAGCTCAGAGATCAAACTCAGCATAAAGGGTTTCAGCCGAGTAGCCAGCACTATAGAGATCTGAAATTTGCCACACTAATTGGTCCGAACTGCGAGATCTTTTCCGGCTGAATGGTTTTCGGAATCAGCACAATATGAGTTCGATTCCACTCATCAGGAAAAGTGGAAGAGACGAAGAATTCATTAATCTATTTACACAACTCATCCTTCGCTAGATCCCAATGCTTCTGAAAAAAAACATCCCGGGTACCTATCAGGGCCTGGTGATCTCATAGGTCCTTAGCTGGAAAGACGTTGTCTTAATCTCTTGTTCACTCACATGACGACGACACAAAACTTGATTCATCTCATCAAAGATCATGGCTGGAAACCCTTGCATAATCGAGTAGTCGACAGCAGAAAAGTTCTCTATAAAGAGAGAGTGGAAGAAATATGTAATGTGACTCCTCAACTCAGTTGGTTCCTCAATCCACAAACCATCATGATCTTTAAGCTTTAGAATTTGATTTTTCCGTCTTCTCAGAATGGTAGACTTATGGAAAAAAAACTAGTGTTGTTGTCCCCCAATTGGAGCCAATTGACACAAGCTTGGTGTGCCCAAAGTTCTTCTTGAACCTTCCAACTCCTCACCAGCTCCCCCTAACCTCCATTTGTTTATGTAGCACTCTTTCATCAGTTGGTAACACAGCCAACCGTTCAAGTTCATTAGTGAGCTCCTCAATTTTGACCCTGTGCACACCAACTGTTGCCTTCTTCCACGTGGTTAACTTAGCAGAGCACATCTTAAGGCTTTCATTAGTCGACCTCACCTTGACCCATTCATTATTAACCACCTCTAGATAGCCATTAAAATGCTGCCAGCCTTGCTCATAGAAAAATCTTCTTCTTTGTTGTCGAGAACCATTTTGTTCAAGAAAAAGAATCACAGGAGAGTGATCCGAGCGGACACGGGGGGTGTTAAAAACACAAGTTCGAGGGTAGTGGTCCAGCCACCCTCCATTGAACTTAGCTCTATCAAGTCTTGCCTTAATGACATCACCCCTCGTGTTATTGTTACTCCAAGTAAACGTATTGCCAAAGCTACCTAAATCGACAATTCCCGCATTGAAAATGAAGTCATTAAAGGGTTGGAGATCCCGCGTTGTAGGAGGGTTACCCCCTTCTTTCTCTTCCCGACAAGCAATCGAATTGAAGTCTCCAATCACGCACCATGGGCCATCATGATCCCGATCCAACGCCAAAATATGATCCCACTCCCTCCCTCTCACTCCAATTGGGGGCTATTGTCAGAGGGAAACGTGGGGTGTAAGGCAGGCTGTAACTGACCATCTACTGAACCTCACCAAAGTTCGAGGGTGACCGTTGGGATATTCGCCGCCAACCTCCCCAGCTGGCCTCTTCTTGCCGGTCTTCCTGCTTTTCCGTCTTCCCTCCGTCTCCTAGCCGTCACCACCCTCACATGGCTACCATATTTGGTCGGGTGTTTCTCAAAAAATTCAGGATTTTTCCTTCTCACTTCACAGTAGGAGATCGTATGTCCCATGAGCCCACAGCAGTAGCAGAAATCTGGAATATTTTCAAAGATGAACTCTATCTTATCGGTCCCTCTATCATTTGGGCTTCTGAAACCAGTTGGGAGAGGTCTATCAATGTAGATCTCCATTTTAGCTGCAATACAACTCTGCCATTCATCTTGTTCCATCTCAGATTCTTCATATTGTACCAATTGTTTAAACTGCTTCCCAATAAGATTGATGTTATCCCACCCCCGCATATCTGGTGGTAAACCCACAATTCAGACCCAAGCTTCAGTAGTATCAATAAGAAGGTTCTCTGGTTGCTTTAGTCCCTCCCAAGGCTTGAGGATGAGATGAGACTGTAACAGCATCCAAGGACTCTCGTCCTCAATCCTTACCTTATCTTCCATTTCAAAGAAAGAAAATAGAAACATGTTCTTGTTGGGATTATTTCCATCCAGCGGCCTCACTCTCATGTCTCCCTTTAAATTCCAGAGTCGTTGGGCGTTGTTCGGATGGTCCCAACGGCCACAGCCCGATCACTGATAAAGCGACCCACCAGAGACTTCTTTGTCATCCTCACCGATTCTTCCGGTTCCCCGACGAAGCTCCACAATCGGTTCCTCACAGCTCAAGACAGCGGTTTGGGCAATAAGATCCTCCACATTGCTTTGTTGCTGTACCTCCGTTTGACCAGCACTCATTTTTTCAGTCGGACTTATCATGTACCAGAAGAAGAGAAGAGAAGAGAAGAGAAATAAAAAGGAAGGAGTGATGGGGGGCGGAGAAGATTAAGAAAAAGATCAGGTTGGTTGCTGGGATAGTTGTGCTTGCAATCAATATTGAGTCCCCATTAAACTCTTGCGAATGAAGGATTAGACCCATCAGATGGCATTCAATGCATCGAAAGAAGCTGCTCCATTTCGGAGAGACTAATATAAAAATATGTATCATATATATATAACAGTCTGATTGAGAACCAAAGGCATTCCCTGTAGAAATGTAAACACATGTAATATAAGATTCTCTAACTTTGCCGTACGGGCAACAGAGAAGCTTTGTTAACCTTACTGCTCCCTACTGTACTATAATCTCTCTTCCTGCACCATTCTTCCACGACTCCGCCGCTCAATTACAGGTGTTATTTACACTCAAATAATACACAGTACAGTACAGAGTACAGCTTTCCAGGGCTACCAGGTTGCAACTCAGTCTTCTCTCTCACTCTTCGGGGATGATTACCTGGATTATAGGTGCGGAATCCGCTGTTCCAAAAGGTCAGACAAGACGCACCGCATTTTTTCAACAGAGACGGGTTTCTGTACAATGCCATCCATGCCAACTCTCCGGCATTGATCCTTGGTCAATTTCTCGGCATTAGATGTGAGGGCCACCATTAAAGGCCTATGCTTTGTGAACATTTCGTGCATACGAAGTGCAACTTCGTAGCCATCATGCATAGACACGTCTATGAATACCATGCGGTGGTCCTGAGAGATTGAGCGCAAGCACTCGTCACGGGAGCTTACAGTTGTCACCTCACATCCCAGGTGTACAAGAAGTCCTTTTGTTGTCATCCTGCTAACCATGCACCGACAATATTCAGTTACATATTGTAGTGATTGTTATAGTTGGAGTAAAGGAAGAACCGAACAGAAGAAGCACAATGGATTTCTTGAGAGCCGGGACGTATGAAATCCAGCAAATCATGCAAAAAAATAGCTGATTAGAAAAGTTTTTTGATTCAGTCTTTTATATCTCTCAAACTATATAGAAATCTTATTAGCAGGCTCTATTAGCTTGTTAGAATACTTACCCGTTATCATCCATCACTATGACTTTGAGTCCAGGAAAGGCAGTCTGTGCATGGTATAATGATGATGTTTTAGTTGCAGCAGAAAGCTTAGACTCATTAGAGCGTTCTGCTATCCCAAGTCTGACCATAAAGATTGCAGTGCATCCCTTACCCAAACCATCGCTTTCAAGCCAAATATGCCCATCCATAAGGTTCACGAACCTGGTGGAAAGCACAAGAAAAGGTAAGCACCTCTATGTAACTTCAAAATCAAGGCACGGAATGGAGTCTAGTGAAGGGAGCACAAGGAATGAAAGAAAGATGTATAATTAAATTCTGACCGATCTAAAGCTCAAGAAAACCTATATAGGACTGAAAAGAAACAGTATACCTTTTACAAATCGCAAGGCCAAGTCCACTGCCACCAGAGTTTTTGTTTGCCAAAGACTCAGCTTCTGCAAATTTAGTAAACAACTTGGGAACATCTTGCGGGTTTATTCCAGACCCGGTATCTTTTACCTACAGTAAAGACAAACATCAACTTAACAAAACCAGCACAGAATATTAAATAGGCTAATATTCATGATATTTAATTAGTTTAGAAGTAGCCAACCTGTACACGCAAATAGAAGTGATTATCACTTGGTACTGGAAAGAAATCGGGAGCTCTAGGATCCCTTAAAGATTCTGCCTTTGCGACAAAAGCAGTTATCGAGATGCTACCTTCTTTCGAGAACTTGACCCCATTTCCAACAACATTAAGTAAAGTTTGCATAAGCCGTTTTTCATCACCAATGGCATATTCAGGCAGATCTTGAGCCAAGTGCAAGGAAACCAGCAATTTCTTGACAGATGCAATAGGCCTAATCAAGTTCATAACCTGTGGCAGAAACCATGAATTTTATTGTTTAGCCGACATGCAGCAATCATTCTTTCTAAAGAACCTAAGTGTACCTAGGTTAAGCGAATGTGAGCAATTGAGAGAAGAATCAGGTAATCCCACCTCTTTGAAAACAGCATGAAGATTAAAACTTCCAAGGTCAAGCTGGAGGCTTCCATCTTCAAGCCTTGATAGATCTAGCACATCATTTATTAGTGTAGCCAAGAGATTACTACTCTTCAAAATAGTCTCAATCATCAGCCGCTGCTCTGGGGTCAGCTCAGTTTCCTGTAACAAGGACGAAAGTGCTATTATTGCATGCATAGGAGTTCTCATCTCATGGTTCATCACCGCCAAGAAATCATTGCGAGCACGAATGGCAGTTTCCGCTTCTCTACGAGCAAGATCAAGGGCAACGTTCTGCTCCATAAGTAGATTCCTTGCCCTCATCGACTCCTCTAAGATTGCAGCATGTGACAAAGCAACAGCCACCTAGTTGGAACGACACAAAAAATGTTAAGCACACAGAGAAATCCCTCAATATCAGAAACACGATTATCATAATCTTCACTCGGTACGGACATCAGGACTAAATAATGTGAGAAGAGGAAGCAAACAAAGTATTACCTGATCAGCAACTACTTCAACAAGTTCTAACTCATAGGCATGCCACTGCCTTGCACTATCCGAGGGCAGCATTAAAACCATCAAAGCATAGCGTTTAGTCGAAAGCTCGGGCCAGTCATTAATCTGGAAGTTAGAAAGATGCAGGAGTGGAACCCGGACAGCAACAACCTCTCCGGGGTACTTCCCAGCAATAGGCCTTAGTCTAGCAACTGGGGAGTTAGGGGATATTTTCATAGCCCGGTTACCAGTAAATACTTGATTAATTACAGGTAAATGGATCGGTACAGTATATCCAACAGTATTCTGCTGGCGTAGAGTATATGCAAGCTGGAGCTCCAAACCAGTACGAGTTGGCATCCACAGCGCACACTCTTCCAACGACAAAGTCCGTCCCAGTTCGACCAGAGTAGTCTTCAGTATAGTGTGCCTGTCAAGAGTACTTCTAATTTCATGAGTCAACATCCTAACATGCCTCCCCGTCTCTTCCTGAGTACGGATAAGGCCCATTTCTCGATCCAACTCCGCAGCCTTGTTCTTGAGGAAAAGTTCCCTAGTCTTGACGCTCAAAAGATCGGGGATAATGTGGACGAGCATAAGGGCAGTGGCGCACGAAACGACCGCAGTCAAAATCTTGGCAGTGGTCATCACCATGGCAACAGTTCTGGAGTGGATGGTGAAAGTCCATAAGTTAATAAGGTGAGTAGCTCCACAGAGAACTATAAAAGCACCAAACTGCACGAGAACCCATCTGTAAGGAAAGACGGCAGATTTCTTCACGAAGTAGATTAGCTCCAAAGGGATGGAGAAATACGCTAGAGCAATGAAGAAATCTGAAATGTATTGGTACTTGGACAGCAGCTCATCAGGGGGCAACTGCGGCTCAATACAATTGCAAGACTCCATATCGATACTCAAAATTGGAACCGAGTAAGCCACATATCTGCAAATACAAAAATCACGATCATGCAGAAATGAGAAATTTTCAAGGTTGTGGTCAATTGTTTGCGGTGAAATGAAAAATCACAGCACTCAAAAACCATATAGGGAAGGAAAATCAGTTGAAGTAATTCCCGGAGAGGAAAACGAAGAAGGAGATTGGAGAAGGCAGCGACTATAGAAGATTGGACAGAATTGCAACCGGATTCAATGAGGATCAATCAAAATTACCCCTGATGTGAGGGAGATGGTGAAGCAGAGGCGAGGACTGGAAAACCCTAATGAGCAAGCAAAGGAGAGAAGCTGAGGAAGACAAATAAGAAGTCACCACCGCCAAGTAGTCTTCGGCGTCAGCTCGGCGGTTACAGGAATTTGGAAACACCAGAGGCCTTGGTCATTTTTTTAGCCGTTTCGTGGTGCGATGGCGGCTGACTAATACGCAGTATAAACATTTACATAACGTTTTACAGCAGAGGTCTCTCTTTTTTTCCATTACAGAACAAAAAACGACGGCGTATGATTCCTCAATAACTTTTTTTAGTTAAAAATAGATTCGGCGAAACTGGTTTAAAAGAGAGAAATGAAATAAATATAATATAAGTGTTCATTAATATGTAGGGTGTGACTGGATTTGAATTCGAAATTTTCAAATCTCCAACAACACAACATAACCACTACACTACTCTACGAAAATTTTAGATCCTCAATAGTCACTAGACGAACATCTAAAATTAGGCATCCCATACATTTAAATTTCATACAGAAAGGCCTAGTATAGTTTTAAAAGATGCATTCCAAACATTCTAAAACTTAACAAAGTAATGTTTGAATTTATTCATAAACAGAATTTCGAAATCAAGTTATACGATTCAGTTTGAACATAGTGAATATAACATAGTTGTTTATGTTTTGGCTAGACAATCTAAGTTATATCAATCTCCTACCGAAACGCCTTCATTGTTTCTTTCAAATTACTTTAACGATGTTTGTTCGAGCTTGCGTAATTAATAAGTAGAGTTTTGTACATACCTTCTTTTCCCTAAAGATAATTTTGACAAATTAATACGGAACATTATTTCATGTTAACTTTCATTGGGTTTTGGTTTCATGACAGATGACAATAAAGTGGCAACAACACAAAGCCCTTGTGACCAAGTTCAATGTTTTGGTTTCATGGAATATCTGACTATTTTAATTACACAAAATCTCTAATGAATATCATTAAATGTCCTCGTGTAGATCCAAACCAACCACAATCACACATCAACCGACCTTCCCCCCACCCCCATGCTCATATCTTCCTACCCACACAGTAATAATGAAACAACCAAAAGTGCAGAATGCGACTACCCGAGCTGATATATATACCTAGTAGTCAGTTGTTTACCGTTAGTTGCTCATCTGTACGGGTTCCACTGTGTGATGCTTGGATCAAAATATTCGCAGCGCGTTAGCTGTTCGGTAGGTAGAAACATCAATCAGCACGCCTCCAAATCCGAGTCCTGAATCATATTGTCGACGAAACAAGAATCTGTTCCTTCTCGTTCAACGGCAGTGGAAATCCCATTTATGGCAATGTCATCAGATTGGGAAGGCTGTTGATGATGAACCATCTCGCCATCAGTATGGCAAAGCTGCTCACTTTTGTCAGATGAATGACTAGGCGATTGTACTGTGGAATCCTCAAGAATGCCATCACATTGCATTCGATCATCATCTTTTTGCTTCCCGTCCTGGTTCTTCTTC
The DNA here is from genome assembly GCA_030674075.2 of Linum usitatissimum. NCBI lineage: Eukaryota > Viridiplantae > Streptophyta > Magnoliopsida > Malpighiales > Linaceae > Linum > Linum usitatissimum. The sequence goes on along the minus strand of JAUJYP020000285.1, from coordinate 4,009,741 downwards.
ATTTTCTCCCTCCCCCTTTTCCTCATATTCAGCTCGAGTTTGGTGTTCGAACAGTCTTCAATGTTGTTCTGAATAGAACATGATTGATCATCCTGTTCTGCATTGGCTTTCCGAAATACACGTTCCTTTCCCCTTTTCTTACTGGATTCCACCGGCATATTAGTTGACGTTATGATTTCACCGCTAGCATTGTCTCCCAAGCAATCATGAGCAATTTCCCGAATTCGCCATATTGACTCGTTCTGTAGAGGATCCAATCCCTCTGTTGGGAACATGTCTGCAATATGTGCAATGTCTCTTAACCCAGCACTCTGGAAAAAGGGGTAAGTAGTTTAGCATTCACCCATATGAACACAACTGTTCGAAGATTAAAAGGATACATACCAGCCGCTTATTTTTCGTTCTGAAATTTACTCTTCTCTGAAACTGAGGCAAGGGGTCCGGTCTCCCCACGAATTTACGAGTAATCCTTGAATACCACCGCATATATTCACTTCCATCTATGCCAGAATGGCCTAGTACAACGGAGAACTCACGGGATGACCATTCATTAAGCTCAGAACCCATTTTGCCACACAAGTCCACCCCGCTGTCTACACCACGACTCTTTCTTTCCCACTGCTGGACGTCTTGAGGGATCCCTTGGACCATGTCAAATTGCCGTAGGCAACGATCTGGTAGGTGTCTTTCTGCCTTGTCAAAGCATATCAACATCGTCCTTGATCTCCCGAGAATCAGTGTACTCCTTATGCTCTCTGGTATTAATGCGTTGTCCATAGTTTTGTAAGGAAGCCACTCCACCTAAATGGCAATGTGAGTCAACTGTATACTATACTCACAACAGGAGCACTTTGTAGATTAAAAGGAATCTAAACTGATGAATGAAACTCACTTCACTTGAGTCCAAAGAGTCCAGTGCTTTGCGGTAGAAACCCAGATCACGTTTAACCATCGCAGCACTTTGCTTGCCTTTCCACCTGAGTACGAAAGGAAAACAATCAAGGGCAGGCTCTTGATAAAATTTTGGCTGGCCGATATTAAGGTGAAAGTAACTCCAGCACTGCAAAGGAACAAGAAATTGTCACTGGAAGATCAGTTTCTTACAGATGCACGCATACATATGAGCTTCTTTACGTTTACGCCCATACACTATTAAACCCTCATGAAAATTACAATATCCTAAACTAATAATGACTTTCCAGGAGAATGCACAGGACCCCTAATTATAATCTATTATGACGATTCAAGAGACAAATTAGCTAACTTGTTTTAAGTCTTATGGAACAATTCAGCTAACCTGCGGTTTAGTCTTTGTGTGTCGGTCTAGACTCCACCAAATCCATGCGAGAAAGATATGTCCTACCATTGTCATTACTTCACTTTATAAATGGGGAAAATCAAAACTATTTGTTTCCATAGACCACTTAGAAAAGTCTCACGAAAACTTAAGAAAACTGGACGAAAATGAACCAAACAGAAATTCAGCTCACCTGTAGTAATGTTAGCCCACCACTAATGGTACTCTGAGACCTCTGAGAAGCTTTTCCTAGTGCTCTATAGAGAAAGGCGAGTGCTGCTGCACCCCATGCGTACTTCCCAGCTTTCTCAAAATCTTCAAACAAAGGAATGTACATAATTGGAACCTTGTTGCCTGTAGTAGTAGAAAATATTGTACTCCCCACAAGGTACAAAAGGTAAGCTCGTGTGTGTTGTACGATTTCTTCAAAAGGTGCATCGTCAGGACAATGAGAAAAGTACTCTTTGAGCCAACTCAATTTCACCATTCCGCCACTCATGTACCCAGCTTCAGGCGTTCTACCAAGAAACCGTTCACAAACAGGTTTGCACGAGGTATAAGTTACACCTAACACAGGTTCCCCGTCAATTGGCAATCCTAGCAATAAAGCCACATCTTCGAGCGTTACAGTCATTTCTCCAACTGTGAAGTGAAAGGTATTTGTTTCTTTTCTCCATCTCTCAACTAGTGCAGAAATAAGTGGGTTGTCCAGACTGATAGCAGGAAGCAGCCTTAAATATCCAAATCCAGCCTTATCCACCAATGCAATCTGTTTATTCGTAAGCCTCCATTCACCCAACTTGGAAGTGTGCTCATGGCATCTAAGCACCCCACGGTCCTATTACATGTTTGAAAGAGATTCAAATCAGTACCTTGAAGTGGGATAAAGCAGAGGAAATAGGTAACAAAATGAACTGTACCTGCCCATCCCAAACTGCTGATGATACATGATTCACTTGATCATACAGCACCGAAGTATCTATTGGACCTGGACTACTAGCGTCCCCATCCATTTGTTCAAAATACCCTTTGATCGGTACAGGATCGATCTCACCGTTGTCCATGCGTTCTAGCTACTAACTGAGATTCAAGAAACAAGAGCATTGGTCTGATACTACATGGGGAATTGACCAATGCATGAGCCCCAATCAAAGAAGCGCTTTAGATTCGTTGAACCATATAGTTCAGTTGGGTTATTTGTGCCTGCAAAAGCATTGTAGAGAATTTAAATAAAGATTACTGACGCATTACCACCAGTAACTACGTATACACTCTACAAGAAAAGTTACTAGCATGCAAAAAGGGAAAAGTATTTGAAAGTTGACTTATCCAAATTCAGAATACGTTTAAAATCACATTGAACTCAATGAGTTAAAATCGTACGTGTTTTCTATGCAGCTCATGAATGACATTTGGAAATTGTAGAATTAGAGCTCATGAATGCATTGGCGAAGTCGATGTGAACAATCTTTCCAAATTTCATATTACAGAACACATAAACCAATAGGCCATTTCTGGAAGCAATTACAAAAAAAAAGGAAGGAAGAGACGAAGGGAGAGTGAACCAAAGAAGAATACTGTGCGCGAGAGACGGAAATGCCTGATGCTGGACAGTAGGGAGCGCCGGAGGGGGGTGGCCGGCGGGAATGCAGAGTCTTCTGTTAATTGGCAGAGCTGAGGTTATTCCTGCGGAGATGGATGCTCGGCAGACTTCCGATGGACTCGGCTGGGGAGCCACGGTATCGACGAGTATTGCCCAACGGTATCACAGAAACAAACTCGAGTCAGTACGATTGGATTCTTCCTAGGAGAGAAATCGGATGTTCATTTGGTTTTAGTGCAATCCAGAGATGAGTTCCAAACCTAGCTTCTGAAAAGCAAAGAATAAAACAAATAAAATAAACATTACATATTTACACCCCTCCACTATCCAAAATTTACAAAATAACCCTCTAATTCTTTTTTTCCCTAAATCTCATTTTATTATATCAAATAGTTACGTCAAAATTTAAAATTGACGTTCCGATTGGACCAAACTCTTATGACTATATTTGTTTTTTGTAAATAAGATTTGAATCCTCATCTCTTAACGACAAAAAATGGATGATTACTAGAAGAATCCCATTGGATTCCAGAAGGAATTAATATTACTTCCACTAATGTGTTAAGTATATATCTTTTTAAAATTCTGAAGCAATGCTTTTGACATCTGGAATTAAGTATCAGCGTACCAAGCATCAGATCCTTTCTTCAAAAGTAAAGCATAAATATTCCAAAAGAATCCAGTAAACCCATTTAGCCAGTCACCTGCAAATTCCCTGCAACCTTTTTATATGGGCGAAACATACAACCCTTTGTCTATCGTTCTTCATCTGCATAGAAGAATCCGACTCTAGCTATGATACCAGGAACAGTGTTTCGAGACGCCGGTATCGGAGCCATAACCGGAGAGCTACTCTCAGCAGTTATGACAGCTCTAGAGAAAGCAGCTGAGTTCAGAACAGTCCTGCAAAGCCTCCAGTCCACTCTACAAACCATAATCCCGACCGTCCAGGAAATCCAAGGGCTGAACGAGAAGCTGGCGCGAAAGAAGGACGAATTAGAGCCACTGATCAAAGACATTGAAGGAGGCGTGCAGCTCGTCAAGAAATGCTCGACAATCCGATGGTACACGTACTGGAAGAGGCCGAGGTACAGAGACAAACTCGTGAGCCTCGACGAATCGCTTACCAAGTTCTGCGCCCTTATTCTGCAGCTGCAGCAGTCGAGGGATATCAAAGAGACGTTGATCGGAGTGAATCAGGTCTGTCGGCAACCGAACAAGAAAAATCAGGATAAAACCCTTTTGCAAGAGTCTTTTCTTTAATGTCGTGGTATTCGAGACCTCATAGTTTTTACAAACTATTTACCTTTTTTTAACAGATTTTGGGTAGAAAACCGAGAAATGTAAAGGGCTACTTTGTTCCTGAGGCTATTCCGAATCCTGTTGGATTCGGAGTTCCCCTCGGGGAACTGAAGATGGAGCTTTTTAAGGAGGGGACTTCCTTGCTTGTTTTGTCTGCCCCTCCTGGTTGTGGGAAAACCACTCTGGCTAAGCTTTTATGCAATGACAAAGATGTTAAAGGTATTGACTTCACCATACTTGTGATCATATTCCTGACAACTTTTGTTTCAGGTTCTGTTATTTTTATTTGTTACAATTTGTCATATGAAGCATTGTATTCTACTAATTCGAGTTGTTGGGACTTGGGAGAAGGTCCAGATTGATTTTTATATCAAAATTAACAAGGCCGCTCAAATGAAAGCTCTTAAAAGAACCAGTTAATAACCGGTTATATTCGGGTGGTTAATTAAAATTTGATTTAAATAATGGGTTAACTGATTAACCGACCGACATGTTGATTATCGGTTAATTACCCCGCCAATTATAACTGACCGAAGTAGGTAAAACTTTGGCCGGTTAAGGTCAGTTTCAGTTAAAATATGTATAATATGAAGAGAGCCGGTTAAAAATTTATTAAAAATCTCAAAAATCCTAGTTTATCAAACCGTTAACCGAATTGCCTGCCCTAGTTTGCACCATTTTAGTAAGTCTTGTGCATAGATTGGGGACTATCAAGATTCAAAACGGAAAGTCGCAAACATCTATGTCATTAGAAGCTTTGATACCTTGTCATAAACCATTACATATTTTAATAACTTGAGTTGTTTGAAAAAAGTTTAAATTGATTTTTACACCATTCATTAATACGATCGGAGCCTGATGAGTTTGACTTGTATCAGAGAGGTTCAAAGACAACATATTATTCATCCCTATGTCAAAGAAAGAAACAATGGAAGGCATTGTCCAGCAAGTATACCAACTCAAGGATCAAGGCGACCCAACGTTTCGAAGCGAAGAAGATGCGCGCAACCAACTCGAACAACTCCTGCGTAACATCGGGCCGAATCCCATACTGTTAGTTCTGGATGATGTCTGGCCAGAATCGGTTTCCCTGCTCGAAAAGCTGAAGTTCAACATTCCCGGTTACAAGATATTGGCAACTTCGAGATTGACATATCGCAATTACACAACTTACAAGCTCCATCCTCTGAACAAGAAGGATTCCAGGAAACTTTTCAACAATTCAGCATTCCCCTCCGGCCAACAACCCTCAGACATTCCGGAGGATGTTATTAGTCCGGTAGGGTTCGCCCATTTCTGTTTGAAAGTTGTCCAACTTCCTGAGTTCATATGTGAACCTTTTGAAATGCAGATAGTCAAAGAATGCAAAGGGTACCCGCTCGCCCTTACGATTGTTGGCAAATCACTGTGTGGACTGTCTGTTGAAGAGTGGAGAACAAGAGCACTGGAGCTAACAAAAGCTGGCCCCGTTTCGCAACGAGATGAACTGAGCGAACTGTACAGTTGTCTTCAGAAAAGTTTAGATGCATTGGACAAGACGCCGACTATCAAGGAATGCTTCATGGACTTGGCTTTGTTTTCTAAAGATGATTTGGTTCCTGCAGCTGCCCTCATCGACATGTGGTCCGAGCTGTATAAGTTCGATGAAGACGGAGTGCAGGCTGTAGCAAATCTCCATCAACTCTCTACAAGGAACCTAGCTGATCTTGTTGTCACAAGGTAATGTGTAACTTGTTAAGATGAACTGGCGACTTTCTGGCAAAAATTTCTAACTAGTTATAATCGCCTGTAACTAATTACTCGAGTTAATAACTAGTTATTGAGTTGTGCAAATTCGATGAACCTAGCTAGCCGATCTTCTTGTCACGAGGTATAAATATAAACAACCATTCGCTAATAACGACAATCTTATTAAGATGAGCCGGTATCCTAACTACACAAACCGATTGTTCGAGTCGTGATCTTTTTGCCAGGACCGACGCAGAAGGATACAATCATCACTATGTAACGCAGCACGATCTTCTCCGGGAGCTAATCATCTATCAAAGCAACTTGGAGGCCTTTCAACAACGAGAGAGACTGATAATGGAGATATTCAGAAATGAAGTTCCTGACTGGTGGACAGATAAAATGCAGCCTCTTGCTGTTCATTGTATCATCCTATCTATTTCCGCAGGTGCTTTTTCCATCCATCTTTCTACCTTCTCTTTCAATTCACTGCGTCTAGAAAAGCAGTTCAGCAAATCCTACGACTTTTACGATTTAAATTTACGAATCACGATTTTGACTACCTTGGTCGTTGCAGATGAAAAGTTCTCAGGAAGCTGGTGCAAAATCCAAGCACCAGAACTGAAGGCACTGGTTCTGAATTTCCGGACGAAAAGCTATCCATTGCCAGACTTCTTAACAGGATCGAACGGGATGAAGGTTCTGATGCTGATGAACTACGGCATCTCTCCAGCCGAACTAACAAACTTTCGAGTCCTCGGTTCACTCCCCAACCTGAAGAAAATCCGACTCGACCGAGTTTCGATTCCAGCATTTCTGTTCACATCTCTACAGTTCAATTCGTTGGAGAAGATCACTCTGGTCCTCTGCCATCTTGGCCAAGCTTTCGCTCCCTCGACCCTGCTGATTTCTGTAGCCCTTCCAAACGTAAAAGAGATCAACATCGACTACTGCAAAGATCTGGTCGAGTTACCCCTCGGTATATGTAAGCTTACAAAGCTGAAGAAGCTCAGGATCACAAACTGCCATAACTTGGTCGCAATTCGCCCCGAGATATGGAGGCTGAAGAATCTGGAAGAGTTGACTCTGAGTTCTTGCATTGGATTGGCAGAGCTTCCGGAAACGATTGGTAGCCTCGAAAACCTGAGGACCCTTGATATCTCGGAATGTGCGGATGTCAGGACGCTCCCTGAAGAGATTGGAGAGCTGAGGAACCTGAGGAAGATTCAGATGATGGGATGTTCGAGGAACTGTCACCTGCCAGATTCGATCCAGAACCTTGATTGTCTGGAGGAAGTCGGATGCGATGAAGAGACTGCTGTGTTGTGGGAACCGTTTGGTCATGTTCTTAAGAATTTGAAGATCAAGGTTCATAAGGAGGATATCAACTTGAACTGGCTCCATGGTGGCCAGTTCTGATCAAACCAAAATGGAGATAATCGATCCGGAATCGGGGGGAAATGCAGAATACAGTGTAATAATCTATGTATAGTTTATCAAAGAAGAAACTTTAAATAATCTCATGCTTGTATCATCTGCCAATTGTTTGATTTAAGGTACCAATAAAGGAATCTTATGTTACTATTGATAATTTTTGGTGTATGATCCTAGATTCTGGCTTGTTCATAAGCACACCACTCCAATTCACAGCACCATCTTTCATTGACTACATGAATGACCTTTTCTGGGTATGGAACCTAGCTAACCCTGATATTGTCCTCGATTCCATCGGCTGGCCGGTCTCTAAACATTGACTCCTCTTAGTATAAATCATTGAATCATGTTGATTGCAAAACCAAAAGTTAAAGTAAGGTAGACAGTTTGCTCAATTCGGCCCAATCGAATAGAAGTTCGAGGATCGAAAGATTGTATTGAAGATGGCTGGTACCGTAGTTAGCCCTTCTTACTGTAGTTCTACAGCAGTGGACATGGAGATATCAAACAAGGATTACCGGCTCATCACTGTTACTGATCATCAGGTTCATGGCAGATCGATCCAGTTTAAGGTGAAATCCGTCGCTCTCTCTTTACATCACCGGAAGCTAATCCAAGATCCCGCCGGCAATGTCATCCTCACCGTCCGCCTAATGGTACTTAACCTCCATTTTTTTATAATCCATCTCTTTGCACAAATGATTTAAATGTCATGTACAGGAGAATTACAAGTGGCAGGCGTTCAGAGGAGAAAGCACAGAGGCGAATGACTTAATATTCTCTTCAAAAACGGAGTTTCCCGTGAAAGATAAGAAGACGAGAGCACTCCCAGTTATGGAGGTTTTTCTGGGAAACTTCACAAAAGATAAGGTGGATTGTGATTTCAAGGTCCAGGGGAACTTGTCAAAGACTAGTTTTGTTGTTCAGGCAGCTGGAAGTGGAGATTCAGCAGGCACCATAGTGGCACAGCAGATAGATATGATTGATGGTGAAGGTAAACAGAAATCGGTGGTGAGGGTGTATCCGAACATCGATCAAGCATTCATGGTGGCCCTCATTGTTATCATGGATACCACAAATCGTGCAGCTGGGTCGGATGATGCCCTCGCCGCCAGTGGCATGCTCATGACTGCAATCCAATCATCTTAACCATACTTGAAAAAATTATGTAAATTTGCGCCTGTGAAAAAGTCTTATGAATAATGCAATTACTACTCTGCTTATTGACTGCACTTCGAAATCTCTAATAGTTAAACGTGCTAATGAAAAAAGGGCCTTTCTCCTTCACTCGTCTGAAATACAGCCATCTAATTCAGAGTTCATATTTTATAGGAAGACAGATAACTTACAATTTACAAATGCTAGCCGGCAACCTTATCGGCTACCAATGGCGGAACAAAACTGCACCCTTGAAGGGTCTGCTCAAAGATGTGTCCAATTTTCAGCAATTTCTCCTGCAAAAACATAGAACGAAACACCGGAAGAGGGCCTTTTTTTTCATTCCTGTCTCCAACATCTCCTAACACACAATGGGCAACTAACCAGCAAATCGACTCAAGCTAGACCAAGCAATTCACAAGGCTTAAACGGTTCACCAACTCCGGGTAAAATGACTGGATTTTGAAATAGTGATTGATGCCAATTTGAATAATAAATCAAAAAACTTGGAAAGAATTGAGTATCAAGTCAAGTACCTCGTGAAATGCTGCTCCGATCATTTGGAGACCGACCGGAAGCCCTGAAGGCCCTCCTTCCACAAATCCACAAGGAACAACCAGTGCTGGAAGACCAGCCAGGTTAACATTTACCTGGACCAAGGATCAAACTTCCAAATAAGTCCTAAGAACAACCAACTTCAGTTTTATTGATACGGAAGTGTTACTGCATTGGAAGTAGTAAGATTTTGTAGATCAGGAGAATATTAGTGTATGCTCACAGTCATTATGTCTCCAGCATACATCGATAATGGGTCGTTTTTCTTCTCACCTGCAAGAATCGGATCATTTCTGCTTATGGTGGATCATCCAAGAGAAACATTAAACATTAAAGGACATGCTTTAAGAATTATAAGGTACAACCATCTTATAAAGCTACTGACAAGTGTTACTCCAAGAGAAACATACCCATCTTATAAGCTACTGATGGAGCAGCGGGAGAAATTAGGATGTCATTGTTTTCTAAAGCTGCGTCGAAGCTTTCTCGAATCAATGTCCTTACCTGCAGCACTGACAAATGCTATAAATTTCTTTCTGATGCCTATTAATACTCTTATAGCAATTGCAAGTTCTATATTGAATGACACGAAATTCAACATAATTGCTGGAAACGATTTCTGCTTATAGGTCAACTAATGAAAAAGCCAAATTCATGTAAACATTCTTTGATTTCAGATATCATCCACATTCATGTGCATACTCAAACCATATATATATGGTGCAATACCTGTTGAGCACGCTTGTAGTAAGCATCATAATAACCAGCTGAGAGGGCATATGTTCCCATCAAAATTCTCATTTTGACCTGAAACGTGGAAACACATCAAGCTCCCATCTAGGAAATGTGAGATTTTATACGTAATACATGACCAAAACTCTAAACCATCTCAAAGTAAAAGACCTTCACATTCCGTAGATCATTTTCAGATTACAAATTCTTGATACATAAACATGAAGTTTTAGTCTATTAGCAACAGAGATGCTACACACCTCAGGACCAAAGCCATTTGCTCTCGAATCCCCATAAAGACCATTCAACTCATCAGCAACAACTTGCTTTCCATACCTGTATATTAAGATAAAGATGATTGCTACTCATAACTAAAAGTGGCCAAGCTCAAAATAAACTTTTTGTAAATTTTCAAGAATATTTGGAAGACTATAATATATCAAACTTAGTAAGAACGCACCAAGAGAGACTATCAATTAAAAGGAAGAATTTGTTGGTAGAAGACATTACAGTATTAGTGATCAAATACTATGAAATTAAATGAATAAATTAATAAAAAGAAACTCAATTACCAATTTTCCCTAATTTAAAAAACAGCATTGGACAAGAAACAGATCAACTGGGAGCAATATCAAAATGGGGAAATATAAGGATGGGGAAACATAAAAAGCTCTTCCAAGTTCAGGAAAGCAGTAGTGGCAATTTTACAACCACTGAATTAGAGTAGCTTTCACAGGAGAAGCAAATGTCAAGAAGAAATCACCTGACACCATCATAACGTGACAAGTTTGAAGATGATTCAGATGAGGCAAGGATATAGTAGGCAGGTAAACCAAGGGAGAAAGAAGGCAATGAGACCTGAAGAAAGAATCATAAAGAAGAGTTCAGTGCAAAAAAATATTAATGATTGCATTTTAATTTACGTGTACGTGGAATCTAAGAAAATAGAATTGCTAAAAACAGACCTCAGAGACGATGCACCCCAACTCTTCCATATGCAGAGCAGCATTGTTTATCGCTGACTTTACTCCACTGTCCACACCATCATCAAGGGTTTCACGTATAAGACCCACTTTCAGTCCACTTAATGGTTTAGACTCCGACAGATTTATGGAAGCAAAAAGAGATTCAAAGTCTGGGACTTTCTGAAATGAAAAATTCGAAAAAAAGTTAAAAAGTTAAAACAACCGATGGAAACTGAAAGCCAGAAACTTCAAAGGTGTGGTAGTAAGAGTAGTTACTTGCTTACTGCTAGTAGCATCGAACTTGTCATGACCAGCGATTGCACTCAGAAGAATACCAGCATCAGCCACTGATGTTCCAAAGCACCCAATTACATCCAGTGAGGATGCATATGCCATAAGCCCGAATCTAGAGACTCGTCCATATGTTGGCTTCAATCCAACAACACCGCAAAATGATGCAGGCTGTCTTACACTTCCACCGGTATCACTTCCCAACGAAACTACGCATTGCCTAGCAGATACAGCTGCCGCTGATCCTCCTGATGATCCACCGGGCACACGAGACACATCCCATGGGTTTGCAGTCACCTAGTTGACAAAGTCCACATACAGTCGTGTTACTTTCTCCAGAAGTTTGACCAACAATGAGCCAAAGCTAATAAATGATACGTAAGCCAAAACTAAACTGCTTTTGATAGCTCAAATCCTTAAGGCACAAACTAGAAATTCAACTAAGAAATGACAAGAGTAGGACTCTAATAACTAATACCAATTCTCCAATTCACCAACTGAGTGTAAATATATGAAATGACTGATTGGCTAAATTGAATTTCCTGGCAAACCTGAAATCCAGAACCTTCAGTGGTACTCCCCATACCGAACTCGTCCAAATTAGTCTTCCCCGCCACAATGCCACCACTCTCCTTCAATCTCTTCACCGCCGTGGCATCGAACGGCGGCCGGTAATTCTCCAGAATGCGGGAGCCGCCGGTGGACGGCATATCCGCAGTACATATATTATCCTTAACGCCGACCATGATTCCGGCGAGGGGTCCCAGTTCTTCCTCTTCGCCCCTATCGATCCTAGCATCGATCTCCTGCGCAACTTTCAGCACGGAATCGGAGACATGGATGAAGGAATTAAGCTGCGGCTCGGTGAGGCGGAGGCGGGTCAAGTAAGACTCGGCGAGCTGGGTGGCGGTGACGGCTCGGGAGAGAAGCGAGTGACGTATTGAGAGGATTTGGGAGGCCGGAGCTCCTTCTGGGGATTGGGTCGATGTGAGCGGCGGAGGGGAGCCGGAGAGAGAAGAGGCAGCGGCGACGGCGGCGAAAGCTCGGGGCTTGACGGAGGAGGTGAAGTGGAGTTGGAAGCGGGAGAGTGAACGTGGGGGATACAGAGTGGATAGCATTTTTCTCCAGTACGGAAATCCGATTTCCAGAGTGACTGATGAGCCTGAGGGTTTAACTAAGGTCGGCTCGAGCCAACACTTTTTTTTTTGTCACGTTAGAACATTTTAATCCACCATTTGTTTTAATTATTAAGATCTGATAGTCTTAATTTATTAAATATTTTAGTTTTTTTTAATTTTTTTCTCTTTTTATGACCTAATTTTTTTTTCTTTTTATGACCTAATTTTTTTCATTTAAATTCAACTTCCATTTTTATTTATCAAATCATTTAATTCGATTAATAATTTAACATTTACTTTACTGCTTCCTATTTTATATGTTGTTGGGTTTTTTTATGTTGACTATTAATTTCGTTTCAGCATTCCCAACGATAAAAAGAATTATTATATCAGTACTCAAGCATAAATAGAGATATAAAATATATTATAATAATAAAATAATTCAGTACTAAATCACATTCACAGGTATAAAATTAGATAAAAAAATTTATAAATCAATGGTAGAACATATTCATAAGTACTAATTAATATGTAACTAGTTATGATTTTGAGACAAAAATCAATACCTACGACAACAAAATTAGTACCAACAACCTCTCGATGGTCCTAATATAAAATAAAATAAAATCACATGTGTACATTCTTCTTTTTCTTCCCTTCTTTCAAATCGACTTTTTCTTCTCCCAAATCAACTTCTTCCTCCCTTCTTGCAAATCGACTTCTTTTTCTTCTTCCAGACTAGGATTCACACATTTTTTTTACTTTAAAATTTCTTCATTAAAGTATAATTCAATATTGTAACACTAAAATCGATATCTACAAAATCGAACGCAATAGTCAGTATCCATTATCACGAGAAAGTTCATGAACTCAAAAGCTAGTACAGGTACAGACAAAACTCTATACCTGTAAATATGAAAACGTACTGACCAATAAACAAAACTTCACATAACATCAAACGCGGGATCCACAGGCGGCATCTTCCCCTTCTCCTTTCTAGATTTTTTTCTCTTTGTACGGCGGCGGCGGTCTCTATCTTCATACTACTGAGTTTGTACATCGACAAGGTTGTCATCGGAGTCCCCATCTAATTCCGACAACTCGGCCATTGATTTCGACAAAGTGCAGCGTCCAAATGATCAACGGCGGATTCCAATCTGCGTTTTTTCAGAGGAAGGAGGTTTTTAGAATTGAGAAACAATTTAAAATGAAAATCTTAATGGGATACGCTGGTTTTATTCTATGGGCAAATTACTCCTTTTCTTCTCAACTATTGAATTTCAGTACCTAGATCTATAGCTGATTTGGGTGTTGTAACTTATAACCCTGTTGTCACAACAGAGTGTCTGTAAAATTTTAGTCCATCGAGTTTATTCAAGCCTCACTCGTTAACTTTCATTGACAAGTAATATTCGAGCTCAACTCAAACTTCGCTTATCAAAATCGAAAAACAATCTACTTTAAATTTAATTTAAGCTTGTACGCGAAAAAAACAACGAAAGTTAAAAAGTAAATTATCTTATGATTTCTAAATTTCTAAATTTCTCAATCGGAAAGTTCAAAAGTAAATAATATATCACTTATATTTTTATTAACAGATACAAAATTGTATAATAAAAATAAAAATATTTATGTACAAGTTTCTAAATATCTTCGCTGGTTTGATGAGTATAATATAGTAAAAACGACGTATATTAACACAAGCAAGGAAATCCTTATTGGTTGATTTTTTTTTTGTTAATGGCTAAAACTTAAATGATATATATGAGCGACAAAAAGGGCAAAAAATGAATGAAATATAACTTACTAATATTCAATGCTAATGGGAGATACCGTTAATACATTAATATAATTATTGTGTAACAATTATAAATAAAATATAAATGATCAATTTTAAAAATAATTAGGCTATGTGCCGCTAAAGCTAACACATAAGCTTTACATCAGTAAAAAACACACATAAGCTTTAGTAAATTAAAAATATTAAACAATTAAATTTTGTAGAGATACATCGTAATATCTATAGAGAGAAATAATTATAAATAAGGCTAATATTATATTTGCTTAAATGAAATTAGAAGCAAATAGTTATATTTGTTGAACAGCTTCAGTTCGAGATCATCCTCCGACAATTTCTTCAGTAATCTGCCGAGCTATCATTGTTCCCTCAATCGGCTGGCTCTTGTAATAGTTCCTTCCAGGGGTGGCTGATCTGGCCACCTGGGTACCCCTACTTGCCCCACACATTAAAATTAATCTGGATGGTATAGTGGTAGACCCAACTGGTGGCGCAGTATGTGGGTCTGATTGTCCGTAACGCTTATGGTACTGTTCTGTAGGGAGTGGGGCGGACTTACCCAGGGCTCCTTGATCCTTATGTCCTTGAGCGTCAGGCTGTCCGCGACGTGTGGATTGGTGTTTTCGACATGGAGTTTGACAAGTCGACATTGAAAGAAAAGTCGAAGTTGTTATCTCACGACTTTCTCATAGGAGCACTCATTGTATTTCTGGTAGGGTAGTGGTTGCAAACATCCTTTCATTTCTCACAGCTTGCCCTCACATTCAGGTCCTGGTGGTGTTGTTAATGTTGCTACCTATAAAGTGATCCGTCATGCTCTTTCATATTTCGGATTATGTGGAGACATTAACTTCTATTTATTTCTTGTTATCTATTCCTCCTCTTCACCAGCTACCTTTAAAAAATTAGAGGCAAATAGTATTTTATATGAATGCAAATAACATATTAGCCATCTTAATTACTTTTCAGTGACTAATATGCTAATTCTCTCTACATATGTGTAGCTATAACCATATTTTCTTGTAGATGTATCATGTGAGAGGCATTTTCCATACAGTCTATCCACAATGCATATAATCCCATCGCAGAATCCACAATCGATAAATCCAAACCTTTATCAACTGGACGACATGACACGATTGTCGGTGTCAGCATCTTCGATTCTGAAGATTTTACTCTTGATCAAGTTTGGTTCATTTGAAATCGAATCGAGCCGAATCACAAATAAATCTTTTATCGAAATAAATCATGAGCTACTTACAAGCGGCTTGATTCATTAATAGCCCTACGTTTAAGCAGGTTAGCCCAATTTCATGCCGGTATAAAAAGTTCCCCTTGGTCATCTAATTTTTTATCTGTTGGTATTCTAGTCAGTGAACTTTATTTTCGGGTGACCAAGTTACTTATTTTCATAACTTATGAAATGAGAGTCAAATAGAACAAAGTTGTAAGAATTTTACAAGCACATTGAAATCAAATCATGCAATGAATGTAAGAGTCGAGTGCATGGCATGGTACAAACATCCCTTATGACTTGAAAAACTACAAATCTCACAGCTTCCATGGAAGCTAAACCCAAATTTACAAATTCATAGTTTCTCACTTTCCGGGGACAAAGTTAGTAGCAAAAGCCCAAGCATTGTTGTTAACAGGATCGGCGATATGGTCTGCCAAATTCTCCAACGGTCCCTTTCCAGTAACGATAGCCTGAACAAAGAATCCAAACATCGAGAACATAGCCAACCTCCCGTTCTTGATCTCTTTCACTTTCAACTCAGCGAATGCCTCCGGATCGTCAGCAAGACCCAATGGGTCAAAGCTGCCACCCGGGTAAAGCGGGTCAACGACCTCCCCAAGTGGCCCACCAGCAACACGGTACCCTTCAACGGCGCCCATGAGGATGACCTGGCATGCCCATATGGCCAATATGCTTTGAGCGTGGACCAAGCTAGGGTTACCCAAGTAGTCAAGCCCACCCTCGTTGAAGATTTGCGCTCCGGCCTTGAACCACACTGCCTCTCCAAACTTAACTCCGTTTCGAGCCAGCAGCTCCGGGAAGACGCAGCCAAGGGCTCCGAGCATGGCCCACCTACAGTGATCACAATGCTTGTTAAGATTTCACGAGGATTAATCAAAATATATGTGAAACGTTGTAGAATTTAGTAAAAACATAAACTTATTTTTCGGGACACACCTGCAATGAATCACTTCTAGCTCCCTGTTCTTGGCGAACGTCTCTGGGTCGGCGGAGAGGCCGGCGGTGTCCCAGCCGTAATCGCCGGGGAACTCACCGGTCAAGTAGGAAGGGGCCTCGCCGGAGAACGGGCCCAAGTACTTGACTCTCTCTGGGCCGTACCATGGGCTCCCGGATGAGACCTGCTTGGCCTTGGCGGCAGTTTTCCTCATCATGTAACGGCTACTCCCCAAGAGTTGGTCGGCGGAGTTGGGGGACACTCTGGAGCCGGCGGCCTTTCCGGCGAAGGTTGAGGAGGAGAGAGCCATGGTTGAGGCCGCCATTTTCAATGGGGAAAAAGCTCTGCAAATGGGTTGATGATGATTTGGTTTACTTGGTTGTGTGAGTGAGGTGAGATTGAGTTAACCGGAATGGGTATTTATAGAAGGATCGGGAAACCAACCGGCGCCGAGTTTCATATCTGAAAATCTAGGAGAGGTATCTATATCTTATCTAAGAGTATCCGTCTTCTCTTATTTCATTGAAGCTACGGATTTTTGCTATTTTTGTGCTCTGTCGTATCCATATTTTAAAGCCATATGACAATTTGTCCATTTCCATGCATTATTATATTTTTTTAATTGATGTTTAATTTCATTTTTTAACCAAAACTTGTCTGCTGCGGAGTTGATCAAACATATCGATTTGAATGTTTTGTTATTATCTGTACATGTTGAAATGCATGGTAAAAGATTTTGGTTCTTATAGAATTTTGTATCGTCGAAGTGATCAAAATAAAATTCATGTAACAACGGCTCAACATCCATAAAGTAAACCAATTTGAAAATTTTCAACATTACCAATTAAAATTAATTATTAATGACTATTATTTTCAAGGGTTATCCTAATGAAATTTATTTTTTTAGTCATTTCCAACATGCATGTCAAATATTAATCAATTCGAAAATTTGACTATTTTCACAAAATTTTCATAATATAACACAGAAAATGACCAATTTTGACATTAAATTGAAATTTTTGAAATTTGTTAATATTTGATATGCATGTTGGGAATGACTGAAATTTAGGTTTCACCATGTTAAGCTATTCAAATAATAGTCAACTGAAATTAAAAAACTATTTTTTAAAAGTTTTAATTGCTGTTAGTGGGGATGCATGTTTTTTTCACTACAAAAATTGTTTGAATTTTTACCGATTTCCCACTACATGCATGCAGAAAATAAGGCGTAAATCAATTAAAAAATATTCAACACTAAAATAAACCAAGCGAAAGAGGTCTACGTATTGACAGATAAAACATGTGAAAAAAACGTGCAAACAAAATAATCAAATATCTTATCAACGTACTCTCTCAGTTTCACCCCAATTAAACGATGAACTCCACACGTTGTTGGAACCGTGAAATTAATTTGAACTTGATGAAAAAAAATGGTTTGAGACACTTGTTGAAAAAGAGGAACGGGTATATACCTGAAGATCACTAACCTAAATGTGAATGATGAGATAATAAGATTAATTAGATGTTGTAAATGAGAACTAACTCAAGACTTGATGCTTGTTGTAGAGTTCGAGTATACCTTTGAATCCCATATTAAAAAGTGGAAACTTTTTCAAACAAATATTCAAACAAGATTTTAAGCACATACAACGGATTCGAAAACTCATCAAACTCGAATCAAATACTTACCTATCGTACTTAATTTGATAACGTATTTAGTTCTATCGAACGGCCCAAAATTATTTTTTAACTTGCGAAATAATCCGTTGCTCAACCACTAGATCTGCTGTAATCACAATTCTGCCGCCTCCCTCTCTTTCCCCCCAATTTGAAATTCTCCGTCTTCTCTCTCTTCTCCCTCTCTCATAAATCCCTAATCATTTCTTTACCTTTCCCCAAAAATGTCTTCTTTCTTTCCCTTGACCTAACATTTCACAGTCTCCTCCCTGTCTCCCTTCTTCTTTCCTCCATCAATCCACTACCCGCCCATCCTTCTTCCACAAACCCCCCCCAAATGGGGACTTGTTTCAGCAAGAAAAGCGCCTCCTTTTCTTCTCCAGCTCCGGCGACGAAAGATTCAGCTCCAGGAGAAACAACGGCGAGGAACGAGGGAGATTCGAGCTCAAAGAAGAAGGAGATATTCGTCATTAAGCACACCAACAGCTACAGAGAGAGACATCATCAGCCGGAAGTTTCGGATTCCGGTAAAGACGGCGTTACTGTTATTACGAGGGTGAGGACTTCTAGCCGCACCAAGGAAGAGGTGGACGCCATTCTTATCCAGTGTGGCAGGCTGAGCCGGAGCAGCTCTTTTGGTACTCCAGGTAAGAAGTCGGCGGCGGCGAGGAGGAGGCGCAGTGGGTCGAAGAGTAGTTTCGATTTCGATGAGCAGCGTTGCTGGGGAGAAGAAGACGATGGGGATTTAGGCGGCGATGAAGCGTCGGCGGTGGAGGGAGGGAGTAGAAGGCAGCAGCACCACCGCCACCACAGCCAATCGAGCCGGAATTCGTCTCCGGCTGGGGGGAGGAGGAGGAGGACGCCGAGTAGGGAAAGAGATCAGCAGCGGTCCGGAAGCAGAGAGAGAGATACTGGAACTGGACGGCGAGTTAGTATATCTCCTGGGAGGAGATCGGCGGTTAATTTGACCGCCGGGGATTGTAGTAATGCTACTAATTCGACGAATAGACCGCCTGGGAAAATGGTATCTGTTCCACCTACAGTTTCTTCCATCAAAGCTTGTGTTGAATCAGCAGCCCCACAGGCTGGAATTAGACGGATTTCTGTTCAGAGGAATGTCGGGGCAGGTTCGCCGAGGTCACAGTCGCCTTCCGGAGTGAAGAACGACTGTATTCATCAGCCATCGCCGAGAAGGAGCTCATCGAGGAAAGTGGAGCATTCGCCTTACAGGAGGAATCCGTTGGCCGATATCAACTCGAATTCGGGGCCGTATCCCCAGTCGAATAGGGAAAAATTCGACAAGAACAATGTTGGAAATGATTGGCAAATGACTGGAAAGGAATCGATCCAGGTATATATATTTGGCACACCTTTTTTCGTGATGAAATCCGTCGCACTTGGGGGCCAAGTAGACATGGGTGATAAGTTTTTCTCAGTTACAAAGCGACACTCTCAATTCCATCGGATTTGGGGGGTTTAATGCGCATAATTCAACCTTGTTTGGAAAAGTACGGAATTTTCTCTAGTGGATTTGCTTTGAATTCGAATTCCAATGAATGTTGGGATTGGAATTGGAGGTTAAGAATTGGAAAATGTGGCATGTGGTTTTGTTACGTGTGATTTCTGTGTTCTTGTGCCTCAGGGTTTATTCTGTTTCCTCTGTTTTTTTATCTCATAGATACTCTGTTTCCTCTGTTTTCTTCAGAAGCCAAATCCCTTCCAGCAAACGGCATCTACGTCTGCAACTGAAGAAATTATCAATCCACCGGAACAACAATCACACCCCAGAAGCCGATCGGCAAGGAGATATCGAGACCTGGACATGAATCCAGAATCTTTATTGATTCCACAACCGACCACGTACACATCAATGCTGCTGCAAGACATCAACAACTTCCACCACAAGAGCAATCATACCAACAACAACAACAACAACAGCAGCAGGAACAAAAATGACACCAAGAGCAACATAGTACCGTCGTCATTCAAACTACCAGATTGTGTGAAGAAGGCGTGCTCGATATTGGAAGCAGTTGCCGATCTCAATTCCACCCCAAGCTCCGACTTGTCATACGAAGAGAAGCAACATTGGAGGGTTCCAATGGCGAGAAAAGAAGACCCATTTCCAGTGGAATCTGAGGTGGTGGAAATGGATGATACAAGCTTGCACTCGTATGTCACTGAAAGTAGGGGAAGCGGCGGGCTGTTGTCTTGTAGTGGAGTAGAAGAGTCTTCAGGGAGCAACAGCTTCATTGTGCAAGAAAAAGGGCGAAATTCGCATAATTCAGCGGATTCGGAGAAGAGTTCGAGGTCGAACGTGGTTCCGGTGGGATTGGGGATTGGAATTGGAGGAACAATGGAAGGGTTTAATGGTGAGCAGAGGAATGGAATTGGGAGAGGTAGGATGGTTGGTGATGGCAATAGGATTCGTCAGCATCTCCTGACAACTACTTGCGTTGCTGCTTCTTCTTCAACGTAGTTAGGATCAAAATGTGGTTTGTTTCTTCATGTTGCAGCATTTTTCTGGTTCGTTCTTCATCTGGGTACTTAGTTGGTTAAGTTAGTTCATTGGTCTGTTGCAATCTCTCGCAACTTTGCCGTTTTCACTGTTTTCTTTTTTTACAGCAACCATTCTGGTCATTTGTACTAAATAATGAAATGTACATCAACTTCCTTCAGATGTATAGTAGAAATATAACAAATGTACTTTTTTTACTTCTTTCTCGTAACTCCTGGTGCCTCCTTACTCATACTCCTGGTAAAAAAACAAATTGGGCTTTCGTTTTATAGGCCCAATTTGACAGATTACATAGCTCATAGGGTGAAACAAATCTGACTTATTGGGTTACTTTTTAGACAGTCTAACTCGATTAAAATTTTCTTCGAACCTATATTTTTTCTCAAATGTGTATTTTTCAAATACATGCTATTAAAGATGTTTTTTTAAAATTTTTGAGTTTTTGTAAACAATGAATAGATATTTTCATTATTGCCCCCAACGTCCTTTATATATATAACGACTACAACAGTCGAGGTGGAGAATAAAAGTGAGAATTGAAACTTCTAATAATGTCTACGTAAATGTTCTTCGGCAAAAAAACAAACAAGAAAAAGTGAAGTGCACGTCTCTGTATCGTGATCGGGTTGATTAATAATGCTGCACTTGATGATTAATTAGCCATTTAACCTAAAGAAACGTACGTATTAGGTAAAACTTGGTATTCAAATGTACATGTGATGTAATTATAAGATTAATGTACATAATTAATTAAAATATCCCATGTTAATTAAGAACCTTCCCTAAAGCCAAAAGTCAAACATGGACGCCTTAATCAAAAGAAAACCCAAAGCGACCGAATCGACCCGGCTCCCCCCACGCGCCTTTGACAATCAATTCAAATTCGTCAGCAATAACCGCGAACTCACCCACTCACGCCATCTCTACGTATAAATCGTAACACTCCCTTGCACACACAGAAAACTTAATATCTCTTCTTCTCAACAAACACACAACATTTCTCCGATGGCCGACCAGCACAAGAAGATTCACCCACTGAACACCAACAATCAAAACGACGACGTAGAAGCGGCCGCCGCGTCCTCCTCCTCCTCATCAGACGCTCCCCACCATGCTCCAACAGCACCTTTAGTGCCCCGTGGATCATCCAAATCCGACCACGGCGACCCGACCCGGAAAGCTCCGAGTCAAGTACCACCGTACCCTCCACCAACATACCACGGGGCGAAGCGGCCGAAAAGACGCCGTTCCACCTGTTGCCGATGCTTCTGTTGGATATTCTCAATCCTGCTCTTCCTAGTCATAGCGGTGGGGGCCACAGTGGGGATCCTCTTCCTAATCTTCCGCCCCAAGCTACCTGACGTGTCAATCGACCGGCTGCAAATCGCGCGGTTCAGCCTGACGCAAACCACCCCTGCCACGCTGTCCGCCACGTTTGATGTCACCATCACGGCTAAGAACCCGAACAAGAGGATCGGGATATACTACGAAGGAGGGAGCAGGATCGGAGTTTCGTTCGCGGGTACGCAGCTCTGCCAGGGGGCTCTGCCGAAGTTCTACCAGGGCCACCGGAACACGACGGTGCTGAACGTCCCGCTGACTGGAGAAAGCGCGGACGCGGCGGCGCTGTTTGGGGAGATGCAGAGTGAGCAGCAGAGGAATGGGTTCGTGCCGTTGGATTTGAGGGTTAGGCAGCCTGTGAGGATTAAGCTCGGGAAGCTGAAGCTGCCTAAGATTAAGTTTGTGGTGAGGTGTCGGCTTAACGTGGATAGCTTGACCGCGAATAATAATATCCAGATTAGGAACAGAAGTTGTAAGTTCAGGCTGAGGCTCTGAATTTTGTAACTTGTATACGCCATACGGTATTTTTTCCCCATTTTTTTAAACATACGTATTTATGATTTCTTGCGTATATATATTTATACTATTGTACTTTTATTTTGACCATGGCTCTTTTTTCGGGCTTCTAGATGGTTTTTGGTTACTTGTACAATAATACATACATCGAGATTTACTTGGTTTTACATTAGCTACGGATGCATTTCAATAGTCCAACAGCTTCAAGTGAACGATTGATTACCAATGAAGTAACAGCTAACAAGCCTTCCCCATAGCAACATAGCATAGAGCTGAATAACAATGATGCTTTTTCCGTTTCATTACAGAATGCTGGGTCTGGTCTGCATCAGTTTCTCTGTACAATAGATGAGGAAAGATGTCTACTTTTCGCAAAATTCTGAGATGTTCAGTTGTTTCCTTCATCTGCGGGTACGAGCAAAAAGACCATG
Organism: Linum usitatissimum; assembly: GCA_030674075.2. Taxonomy (NCBI): domain Eukaryota; kingdom Viridiplantae; phylum Streptophyta; class Magnoliopsida; order Malpighiales; family Linaceae; genus Linum; species Linum usitatissimum. Next base: position 3,987,085 of record JAUJYP020000285.1, on the reverse strand, counting down.
AATGGAACCAGCCACGCCCTTCTTTTTCCCCTGCACGACCACAAAACTTTGTTCATACGAGCACCAATGGATTCTGAAATCGAGAAATCAAAAGTTTTTCGTCTCACCCTTTGGTTGTTGAACATGTCCTCTGCAGCGGCTTCCATTTGCTTCCGCTTCTTCTCTTCTTTCATCGACTCTCTGATCTCCGTACTATCAAAGCTGGCCTCTCTGTTAACATCCAAACACAATGCACATTCATCAAGAGGTTAGACCAAAGACACGAGCCATAGGAAAAAGGAAGTCTTTTACCTGTAAGGGTCTTTTGAGAACTGAACTAGATTGCTGAAGCTATTCCCAGACTGCATGCATTTCTGTAAGAAACCAGTTACACGTCAACTTTCAGATTCAAGGAAAAATGGACGAAACTGAACAATTCAAGAAGTGTTGTTACCTTTCTGAAGCATTTGAAATTCGGAACTCCATTGTCAATAGTGGATCTCGCATTAGCTGACGAATTTGAGGCTCTAACTATCAGCTGTTGGCTGTAAATGATATCAATTCCAGCATCCTCATATTCAACCTTCCTTATTTTCGCTGTCATGCCCGTCCCGTCGACATGTACAGAGCGCACAGTACACGTCTCGTCCTCTATTTTTTCGGCAGGGTTGAAGGGAAGAGCTACTACCTCGTCTATCTTTTCACATTTCGGAGCAACTTCGCTGATAGTACTACTAGCTTTGGCAGGAACTGATGTTACTGTGTCGACTTCTCCTTCTGTTTCGGAATCAGCTACTATTGTCTCATCCGTCGTGGACGACAATGATACGTGCACTGGAAGATTCAAAAGCCACGTTAGCTTGTATACCGTTACAAACTTCGCTAGAGAGATGAGTATATTATACTAACCAGTTGGTCGTACTAAAATAGACGTATCGAGATGTCCGGAAAGAATAGCACACAGCAGATCAGTCTCGTCCACTCTAGAAAACGAACTAAGTTCGGTGACATGGTCCAGTTTGTTGGCTGATCCTTTAGTAGTAACACAAATGACCTTATTCTTTTCTTCGTAATAAGTGTCCTACGAGGACAACATAATTAGCCAATACAAGTTGGAATTGAATCCTAGGTAGTTAAGGATCGAGAAAACTAACATGGCTGCTAGAACAATATTCTTCAACAGAAACAGCCTTTGCGCCAGCTACTTCTGAAAGACTAGGTAGTCTATCACCAAACTTATACTGTCGAAGGATTAAGAAATATAAAGTCAGAAGAGTAATGAAACATTCCCACTATTGGAAAAGCTCATGACTCAATCTCACCATCTGTTTCGAGTCCAGTATCGTAGTGTATCCTTCCAAACATTTTGAACGGGTTATAGAGTCTACTAACTGGACCGAGGCTCCTTCCACTGTCAATGTTGGCACATTACTGGTCGTACAAGGTTACAAAAAGAGGATTTTCAGTTAACCTATCTCTTGCAAGCATATTGACAGTAAAAACTAACAAGTAAACAATACTTACGAGCTCCAACTAGGAATTTCCGAGCCAATGCTCTTTTCTGCAACCAACTAAAAACATATCGAAAAGATTAATTAAAATCTGCAGCACATGGTAGGAACTCCACACACACATACACTCCTAAGTAATTAGTACATGATGCAATGTGTCATTACCTCTACCCAGCTCGTGAGAATAATTGGTTTTTTTACCACAATAGCATTGATCAGAGCACCATTCACAGGCGTGAGTTGATCAACTAGCACATGTGTGCACTCATCACTGAAGTCAGTTGTGCTATGTGCACCTATGGTAAGCGAATGGAAAAAAATGCAGTTAACAAGTTTTTGTGATGCCTTAGTCGGGAAATCAAGTAGAACTTGGGTAATCTAGTCTATGATGAAATACCAAGTCTTTGCCATAGTACAGTCTTTAACCCTAAACCATAACTTTCATGACATGGCCTAAAAGTCGTCAAATAGTGAAGTTCTGTAAAGGGAATGGTACTAACCAATTGATAACACTTTGTCTCGAATTGCACGGGGCTGAGAACAATGAGTGTAGAAGACGAAGGGTACAAAGGAAAACCTGCCAAATTTAAGTGCAAGAGAATCATGAATTTCCAAGCATCAACAAGCTAGAGAGCATCGAAGTAACGCAGAACACAGGCACGATACTAATACGTAAGGAGATCAGAAAGAAGTTTGTTTTTCCCTGAATTCTCAGAAGAACAAGGAATTACCTGTATACAGCATTGCTGGTTCCAAAGGAAATAACATCCCCGTCTTTTAAAAACGTTTCTTTGTTGGATAACTCGTGAACCTTCTCACTAAACTCACGGTTCTTGTTGACGAATGTTCCGTACTTTGAACTGTCTTTGATCCTAACATGAGCTGATGATATGTTGGATTCGCCAGGAAGTCGACTCAGGGAAACCATTTCATCGATAACTATTTCTGCATGGACTCGTGAAACTCCTTTGTCTTTGGTAATTATGATATCACAACCTAGAAAAATGAAACTACTTTCATTTTAGAGATAGAATACTGGTGATACAACTTTATCTACCTTATGAAAGCCAGGAACTAGAATGGAAATCAGAATGACGTTATCCAACATTCACCCTATCTTAAGTTTCTCAATCCAACGCACAACCTAGTTGAAGCTACTAACCTCATGAAAACTGACGAATTAGGACGATAAAGTTAGTGAAACCAGAAAGCAAGACCAGATAAAAAGAATTAGTAAGCAATCCAATTATAACTTCAAAAGGGCACCTTTGCGACCAACTCTGTAGGTTCCTTTTCTAAAGATGAAGTAATTTGCTTCGCCTGCAATACCAACCTCAGTATCATCAGAAAAAAGAAATCAAATTCATCGCCACCCTCCCACAAAATACCCAACAAGAAAACCGTAGGGCTCATTTTCAGAACACTCGGGTATTCATGGAATGGTAGCACTAAGCAGAAGAATATAGCAAAGCTCGAGAGAAAACTAAGGCCACGAAGAGGATGAAGACGAATGTAAATGGGTTAGTTACCGGAGTGAGGATCCACAGGGGACAGACTCCAGACCATTGTTGCTTCAGAAACAGATACCGGAGGCCACGGCAGCCTGTTGGGCTCGTGAAAAGCGTGAGAGAGAATTTGACAGTCAGTTCGGCGATTGTGAAAGAACCGCCGGAAAGGTTACTGGTTAGTGTGGTCGAGTTCGAGGCGGAGCGTGTCAGTCTTCAACCGGGTTCAGCCACATGTAGAGTGTAGACAGTAGAGCATTTCTAACCCGGGTTAACCCAAATCTGATTTTCATTCAACCCAAATCTGATATTGGATCAGTAGTCCGAACAGAAACCAAGCTGGGCCTTCGAGTTCGGATATTCGGCCCGCGTATATTCAAATATCTGCCCTGCCCTTTTCTCATTTCCCGCAAAGAAAAAACACCTGGTCCTCCTCCTCCCAACAGCGCGCCTCAATTCTTTATCACCACCACTCTCCTCCATCATCCCTCGCCAAATCCAAAATCCTCTTCCCTCACAGCACAGAGATGGATACCGAAATGGCCGCTAGCCGGAGGATGAAGGTCGTCGCCGGCCACTTCTCTCCCGCCGCCGACGAACTCTGTCCACCTCCACATACCGCCGCCTCCGCCTGCCTCCTCCTGATGGTAACCGCTCATCATTCGTCTACGAATTAGTTTCCTCCTTTAGAAATTTAAAATTTCTCAGTTTAGCCTCTTTGTTTCCCGTCGTCAGAACTGCAGCAGCAATGTATTGAACACAGTTATGCCGCCGCGGTGGAGGTGCGATAATCGGACCTACTTCGCACGCCAGAGTTCATCTTCCCAGTCTTTCTTCATGCGGCAGCAGCAGGCTCCTTCTCCACGGCAAGGCTGTGGAGTGATAAAGCAAGAAAGGCCTCTCCGATCCGCGAACGGAACCGCGCCCAGTGCGCCGTTATTTTCGCGACCTAGAACCGCCTCAGATCCGAACTTCTGCAGGCAGGCAGCGGGAGCGCCTTCAACTAGAAACTTCATTCATAGCTCCCGGATGTACGAACTCCCAGAACACTCAAGGCCATGCTCTTCGTCACCGGTTTCCAGCCTCCTCCTCCCTGAATTCGCCAAGCCGGCAACCGTGGATGGACGCAGGAGCACCAGAGCGAAACAGTCTCCGGCCAGTGCTGAATCCAAGTGTTCTTCGCGATCTAGTGGTTTGTGCAGTTATACAATCAATCTCTTTGCTGTTTCGTGAATTTCTGGTTACGAATCAATAAACAATTGAGAACTACAAATTTGACGGATGCAGGAAATGGATGGTCACCGAAGATGGACGTGAGTGAATCTGCTGGATATTTCCTCGTGACAGTTGAAATCCCCGGCGGAGACATTCGTGACATGCGAGTGGAGGTCGATGACCACAAGTAAATTTCTCCACAAAGTTGAATTTTGTTCAATCAATTCAACCGTGACAAAGCAACTTAGGAATTAGGATGATTCTTTGTGCAAAACAGTTTGAAAATAATGGGGAAGAAGTGCTTACCAGCCATGACACAGCCAACATACCACAGGAGAGAGATCTTGCAAGGTCCATACCAGATTCTGTGGCCACTTCCTTCTTGTTCCAACAAGGACTCCGTCTCAGCTGAGTTCGTGTAAGTGTGTGACCAAATGATCTCCATCACTGGATGATGAAGGTTTATGATTGGTTTCTTACTTTCTGTAATCTGGTTGGTTTCTGCAGGAATGGACTTCTGCATATTACTGTGCCGAAGCTTTAAGAGCTTTGAATCTAGAATTCATAAACGGTCTACTCTTACGTTAGTATAGTCCATACTGTTACTCATACACATAGAAGAAGGAATTTATCATAGCACCTTCTGATGTAAACTCTTTGGTATGTATAGCAAGATCAGTACTTTTGTGACAGTGTTGAAACAGCCAAGTTCTACATTATAATGGTGAGATTCCGGAAAGCTTCATCCTTGAAGAATGGAAGCATAAAGGAGGTGGTTCCAGGTATCAGGAACACCAGCCAAACACCAATGGCTACAATCCGTGACCCGGTGGCTACCATGGCCGTACACCGAAGGATGGCCGTCTTTCCTCAGACGGGACAACGATGTCACATTTAGCAGATGGACCGGCTTCGACATTTGTCGGAGAATGTTGTCGAGGATCACTGCTGCAGGGTGAGGAGCAGCCGGATAGTTGGATAGTTGTTGGTGTCATATTCCGACGGCTGCGTTTGTCCCCTGCAGTTGCTGGGAGCTGCCTCTCCCCATTCGCTTCCACTAAGTTACATGGACATTCAAATTGCAGATTCAGGTAGAATCAAACAAGCACTTAAAATAACAAAGAAATGCTTTTTGAATTTATTACTTACTTCACGTGATCTGGAGAAACGCCTTGGAAAAAGACTGTGGTAGTGGCAGGATCGACATTGGTGTCAACCCAATCGGCCCAAGTTCGTAGTGCCTTCTCATAAGCCTCCAGTCGGTCCATGTCTTGGTATGCTCTGTTCCCCTCTTCAATGATCTTCCATCTGTGTGTCTCCGAAAAGATTAAACATTATTAGCCTATTGACCAGGATTGCTCACAAACCGAATTGAGTTAAACTTCATAGCGTTTTTTTTATAAGAGCGATGCTATATATATATAAGAGACAAAATGCCTCCAAACAAACCAAACAAAATCTGTACACAACAGCAATAAAAATAAAATAAAATGGAAAACTTCAAACAAACAAAAAACAGCAACGGATCACCAAAATCTGTGATAGAAAGTAAAGGAAAAAACTGCAGTAGCACCAAATAACAATTATAGTATACCACAAGCAGAAAAATGGGCAAAGACAACACACCTGTAAAGGCAATTTAAACTCTAGCCATTATTGAAAACAATAGAATGCCAATTTGAAATCACCGTGCTTGAACATATGCCCCAAACATGAAGCCAACTACCAACCATACTACAAATCTTGTATAAAACTTGGATTGGCGATCTAAACTCCTCTCTAAAGAAATGATGGTTCCGTTCCGTCCAAATACACCAAAACGTAGCATGTAAAAGCACCTTCATGACACCCTTAAAATTAGATACATACAGTTCATACATTTCCACGCTAGTAAAAAACCGACCACATCATCACGGAACGATCCTATTAAGGAAAGTACTGAACTGAGATGATTTCAAATAGTGCCATAAAATTCACAACCAAGGAAGAGGTGGTCAACTGACTCACAATGTCGGTTGCACATCACACACCTTTCGACCATATGAAATCCTCTACGTTGAAGATTGTCAATAGTGGCAATCTTTCCATGGAAAACCATCCAAATGAAATTTTGAATCTTTGACGGAACAATATTACTCCATACCACGTCATGCGGGAAGAGGTTGGAACCAGGAAATCTCTCCACCGAGAGGGCTGCTCTGTAAGATCTCACCGAGAAAACACCTGCCCGCTCCAAGGGCCACACAATGCTCACTGGGCCAACCGTGACAGTGTCTTCGGGAATGGAATCGAGATGTTGGATGAGTTGATTCCATTCGTCCAAAGCACCACCCCTCACTACAACCTGCAAAGGAATGCTCCAAACTCGACCATCATGTACCTCGAACATATTCGACACTAGAGTATCTAAAAATTGGGATGCAGCCGCAATCCTTGGATAGAGACTCGACAACCTCACACCCGGAACCCAAAAATCAAACCAAAATGCACACAAACCCTCCCCCACCCAATAATCACGAGGAGAGAAGGAGAAAATGCGTCTCCTTGACGCAATCCCCTAAAACTCTGAAAATAGTCTGACGCTTCTCCATTAACCAAGATAGAGAAGTGAGCTGAAGTCACACACACCCTTAACCAGCCAATCCATTTAGTATTAAAATCCATGTTCTGTAGCACTCTAAACAGACACTCCCAGTTGACATGATCATAAGTCTTTTCAATATCTAATTTGAACACTAACACCGGACGCCCCCTTTCATTCTTGAGTCAATGAGATCGTTAGCGATTAAGGAGGCATCTAAGATCTGCTTGTCAGGAATGAAAGCACACTATTGCTGCGAGATCACGTGTGGAATCCATCCCTTAAATCGGCTCATCAACACTTTAGATAACATCTTGTAGAAACAACCCACTAAACAGATAGGGCGCAGATCCTTAAACTCCTCAACTGCATCCTTTTTCAGGATAAGGACCACGAAGGAAATGTTAGCCGTGTGTGAGAGAGAAGCACAATCAAAATATTATTTGAAAGCAGTGCACACGTCAGCTTTCACCATGCTCCCATATCTCTTGAAAAAGTCTATGGAGAAACCGTCTGGGCCGGATGCTTTGCCCCGGGCACAATTGTGAATTGACAAAGCAATCTCATCCTCTGTAAAAGCCCCACACAGAACACTATTCGCCTCTTGAGGAACCCTACGAAACTCAATTACCTCCGGAAACACCTTAGTAGAGTGTGGTTCCGAGTACAAAGATTTGTAAAAAGCGATAGCAGTGGAAGCCACCTCTATTTGTCCCCTCACCCGAAGTTCATTGTGTTCAAACTTGGCTCGCTACTTGTTGGGTGAGCTCGAACTAAAATATTCTAACTTGTGTTGAGCTCGATCCTTTTGTGCTCAAGCTTATCTCCTTGCTTTTTCGGTGAGCTCGAGGTAGAAAATTTTAGATGATGAGCTCGAGCCTATTTGGGTCTGGTTCATTAACTACCTCTAAGGATCCGACGAGTCAAACTCGAGCACAACTCAAACTTTGTCCATTAAAACCTTCTAATGAATACAAATTGAATTGGATATAAAGCTTGTAAATTAAAAAATATCAACCAACCAAGCTAAAAAACAAACTATCCTAAAATTTGCTAAATTTATACTTCTCTCAATTAAAATAGTTAAACCTACTTATCTGAACAATATACCAATTGTATTTGCATTAGCACAAATATTACAAATTACATATGATTTATTGTATATGATATTTGAGGCAAAACACATGTTGCCTTATTGAGTATACTAACGGATTATATACTCAAGCTAGTATTTAATTTAGCTCTTAAGGTCGAGAGCCTATCAAGTCAAGTATAACCTGATTCAAACTTGACTCGTTCATAACCGAATCACGAACAAATTTATTTTCAAGCAAAACGCCAAACCGCTCAAAAGCGGCCTAGCTCAAAATAGCCAATCAAAACTTGAAAAATCAGTGAGAAAGAAATGGATAAGTAAATTACGGTTGTTTTCTTCCGGTATGGAGCCACCAATGCCAGGTGTTGAAGATCAGGTAGTCCATTCCTAGCCAGCGTTTCGAGTGTTCCGCGACGGAGTCGAGCTTCATAACCACACCGTCTCCGTTGTCCGCCATGTCTACTAAGAATGCATTGCGAGAGAAGAGTATCTGTGCATCGTATGCCTGTACGTGAAGCATATTAGCACCGGCATGTACCAAAACACAGGGTTAAACGAGCAATTTCAAAGAAATGGAGTTACCGGGAAAGTGAAGGTGGATAGTTCAGCTCTCCTTGTCAAGGTGTAACCGTTGGTGGCTGGTGGGGAAGATACGTAGAGCATGCATGTGAGGGATTGCCACTGGTTTAAGCTCAACGAATCTCCCACGAACATCATCTTCTTCCCTCGGAGCCTTGACAGGAAATCCTCACCATTAAAGCTGCAAAATCATTTCCTTATTAGCCAGGCCAGAGCATGATCATGGTCGGGCACGGTAGGCCGCCCTTAAGTAGTTCTGAAGGGTTCTAGAAATATTATGGGCCGAAAAAACTTACCCCACTCAGTTCGATCCAACTCAATCAATAATTTAAATAGACCAAAACCCAACAATTCATTCGATCTAATCGTCTATAAAACCTACAAATTAAATAAACTACCAGGGAATAATCCAATTAATTTGTAGCCAAATAAATTTGCAATTCATTGTACAATCCGACTAACTCATATCGTAATCCGATTAACCTGTATTTAATTTTTTTTAGGATGAAGCTTCATAGCAAGACAACCAAGATAGTGCACAAGTCTAAGCTAGAAGACAGATGGCAAAAGTGTCCATTTGTGAAGTTGTAATTATGACTGATATCGAAACTGGAACCTCTAATTTATAATTATACTAGTATTATTCGTGTATGTATAAAATGTATACTCTACATGAAAAAAGGTTATAAATGAGAAGTAAGATGAATCGATCTCACCACTTAATGATTAAATAAACCACATATCGTATCGAATTCTACAAAATTGACATATATAGTATACGTGCGATGGGTCTATTATTAAATCGATGTCATGTAAGATTTTTTTGTTGCCAGATAGACCAAAACTCTCATTCAATACAAAATAAACAAAAAGTAAATAAACATTACATTGATGATTATTTCGTGGAGTATATTAAATTCGACCCCAGAAACTCCAAATCACCAAATACATACTCTATCACTAAAACATCCCCACTTGGACTATACGACGTAAGATTCCAACACCGACCAAAAGGCAAAAATAAAAACCGCCGTAGTAGCAACGAAGAAAGACAGGCTAACATATCAATGAAATCGAGACACCCAGAGCACATGAAATTTGATCAAAACAAAATTTCAAAACTGGTAGTACGTGTGACAACCGCATTTCATCGGTAAAAGAAAACGGCACCGTTAAACAAGTATATATACATTACCTCGGAAGTTCGCAACCGCTGGGTTCCCATCTGTAATGCAGATACTCCCTGTCCGGCCGGCCGTTCCTCACGCAGTCAAACTCCTTCTCGACGAACGGGCACTCTGTCGCCTCGTAGAACGGCATCGGTGGAAGTGACGACGACAATTCCCCGGCCGTGGTGACGACCCATTTGCCTGCATACAAATCACACTGCTGGTCGCTGTTGAAAATGCTCCCTTGTGCTGGCGGGGAGATCAGGAGGAAGACTGCAGTCGTCGCTAGTAGTAAGGATAGTGTGAGAACAACGGCGGCCATTGGGAAAACAGGGGAGGGAAGGGAGGATAGTGCGGGGGAGGGATTACATTGGTTTGGTGAAGTGTGCAATGTGTGTGATTATTGGGTGCGCGTATGTAGAAATGGCGAGCGTTTTAGTTACCAATAATAATAATAATAATAATAATACTCTCAGCATTAAAATTTTAGTCACCTACAACAATTTTGAATAATTTTTTTAAGTTTGGGAAACCAGTTTTGAGGTGTAAATTTATATAATATAATAATATGAGAATTCGGGCTCATTTTCTTTATTTAATTTTAATAGTTCACATTCTACGGAGTATAGATGAAATGTACATGATAATCATAAATGCACTTTGATATTTAATGTTTCGTTTCATAGTCATATTTCTATTTCAACAAATAGATGTGTTCGTTACAAATAAAAGATATCTACATTAAAAAAATAAAATACAAAATATACCAATTGAGCATATGGTTCATAAAAAAAAATTAATACACATATTATAACTATATATTGTTCTTTCTTTCTTTTTTCGTTTATAAGTTTTATTATCCTTGACTTAAGTGGCAGAATAATAGCAGCTGCAAGTAAGATAAAGGCAACAACACAAATCTTCGTAAGAACATGATAAATAATAATTCAACATTTTGATAAACATGATAAATACTGTAATCCAGCTATAATTAACTTAGAAACAATATATTTTTCATAAATTCTAACAGCTTATACACATACATTGTCTTTCATTTTGTTTCACATGCCCAACTCTATGGGTTCGATATTTTATATCATACACATACCAGACAAGTATCATTATATCATTCGTTCACCTAATAAGTGTAAAAAAACTTATGTTTGCAGGAAGAGTTATTCGAGCTACAACTTGCTCGTCCATTGGTCTAGCTAAAAGTTAGTTACAAGTTAGAAATGTGATGCAATTGGTGTTTAGTTATTACTCAGTAAGCAAATAAATGTTGGCAGGCAAGTAGGGGTGAAAAAAAATTCATCCATTATAAGCTATTAGTAAGTTGATAATATAGCTATGATTCACCGATGAAGATGATAGATCCCGTTATCATCTTCACCAAACTCTGGAAACAGAATACCTACTCAACACTTCTCCTTGCCAATTAATGCAGCCCGCATCATCCCAGAAGACATGCACAATAAGCTTATCTCTTGCTTTAAGAGGCAGGACGGCAAGTCCAGATGGACTTTGGACCTGAGCCGATGTCTTTTAATCCAAGCTATCCACAAACTATCTGCTTCAATCAGTATGTTCCAGATGTGTCTAAAAACACAGGCAAAATTCCACAAGAGTAGATCGTGTATACCCAAACCTCCTTCTCGCTTAGGTAAGGCTACAAACGTTCAAGCAACTCGAGCTTTTTTCCTTTCTCCATCAGAAACCTTCCACAAAAAATCACTGCAGATTCTCTCCACAGCTTTAATAACAGTTTTTGGAAGCAGAAGAACAACCATCCAGTATTGACTCATAGTGCTTAATACTGAAGTAACAAGCTGAAGGCGACCAGCATAGCTAAGGGTGTTTACTCTTCAACAGGTGACTTTAGCTGTAATCTTGGTTATTAGGATATCACAGTCTCGTGTAGATAGCTTCCCGGAGATTAGAGGAATACTAAAAGACCTCTGTTTTCTCAAGGCCATAGTTGCCAACAGATGTTAACAAACTTACAAACCTATGGTTCCTTAGTTGCACCAACTGTTTGGGCCTCATCTTACATGCCAAGTGGGCTGGGTGAACTGATTCGTCATGAGGTATTGACAACGATACGATGGGTTCATATTAAAGTTCAGAAAAATTGAAAGATGTCCATTTCAAATTTCAATAGTCTCATTCCGTATATATAATTTATCGCGTGAACTTGTACAAACTTCAACTCTTATAACGGTTCGTGGGATACGTAAGTGGCTTGGTGGGTAATTTCTGCTTCTAACAAGCATCCAGGTGAAAAAAGGAAGATTGGTGTTCTGGAAGAAGCTATAATTGGTGTATAAAGAAAAGGGTAAGCAGTAAAGGAACTTTGGAGAAAGTGAGTAGCGATTTTGGCACTGTGAAGTGTGAATGGATGAGATGGTGAAGGATGAAAGCAAACATTAAATGGGAACCAAAGGCAATTGCGTAGAGATGGTCCTTTTTTACCGTTTATAGAGGTGATCCAGTTTGATATGGCCGTTCGGTTTCGATTTTTCTGTGAATTTCGTAACCGAATTCAAGTGTACAATTGGAATGCAATCAAGATATTTTGAAGTCAAAATCGTACTATTCAGTTAAGTTTAATAGAAGAGAATGTAACTAGCTTGCTTATATATTTGTAAGACAATCGAAGTTTCTGTTGTCACCAATTGCCGAGGAGACACCTCTTTATTTCCTTATTATATCAATTTGGATGATATATGCTTTGAGAGTGATCATTAATATATATGAGTAATTTTTTGCTTAAAAAAATATTTAATGCACGGAGATAAAAAAAAAACAAAAAGAAGGCCAAAAACAGATTTCAAATCTTTTTTTAATTCAAGTTGTCAATAAAATCCCAATTTCATTATGAACTTGGGGATCAAATTGAAATCGAAATCAAAATCGGTCATAATTTTGACAGAATTTGAATTCGTTCGAATTCAAAATTAAAACCGAATAACCGATTTCGACCGAATTGCGATGCCTATATCCAGTAGTTGTGCCAAAATTCAACTAATAATTTTGTACTTTATAATTTCTTGCAAATAAAACTGAAACCCATTCAATTATTCAATCCCAGTACTGGTTTGCTTAGGTATACTGTAATGTTTGAATTCAATGGAGAGATTGTTGTATGATTTTGAACAGTGATCGACACTGGACTGCATCTGTAATCAAATATAGTACACAATACCTGATGACTCTCTTCGTTGTTTGAGTTTGAGATGGAATGTTGCAGCTCCCTTTAATTTATTAATCGAATCAACACAAATTTGGCTCGTTCAATAATCTTTGACGAGTCAATATCGAATTCTAGCTTGCTAACTATCCTTGAAAAGCTTAACTCGTATTTTCCATTAAAATATAAGATAGTTGTTAATTTATTCATTTAACATTAAATATTTAAAGCTAAATCGTATATATTTTATGTTATCCTAAGAGACAAATTGAATAATGATAGCATCAAACATGAATGGTTTGTCTTCAGAAAAGGAGGTCTTCTGTGGTTTCTGCAGCTACAACCATGACGATATTTAAACTGAATTTTCGTATAAAATAATATCATAAGAATCGATTAGTATGCTATATTTTAAATATCATGATCTTCGAGATATCATAATATTAGATGTTATTAATTTTGTGATTGAAAAATGTTGAAATTTTTGTTTGGTATGTTGTGATTAAAATTACTAATATATCCCCACTTATTAATTATTTTCTCACAAAGAATTCTCTCTTTTGCTGCATCTTCTCCTCTCCATTCCCGCGTTCATCTTCTCCACTCCACCAAAAAGATTTTCTGAAGTTGTTAAAGGTATAACAGGACTTGGGAGGACTAAAATCTCAATCTCATCTCTGCTGCTTCTAGTTTTGACAGGAAGTTCGCAATTTGTTTGAGTTCCTCCACAAATCTCAGAGGACATTTTTCCGTCGGAGGTGGTCCTTATGTTCTTCTACCAAGGGATTGATCAATTGGAGAAGGAGGAAGAGCTGAAAGGAGGTGGATGATGAAGGCGGCCGCTGCCCGCCGGAATAATAGAGAGGCTGGGAAATTAGAGAAAAGAGAATTTGGAGAAACTAATTTATGTTCTCTGCAATGGCCCAAATCTGATTGAGCAAATCCCAACTCTATTTTATGGGTTTGGAGAAATTAATTTATATTCTCTATAATGGCCTAGATTTGATTGAGTGATGAACGGATTTTATTCGTTATTAAAATAAATTAATTAATGAATTAACAATCTTTTTAGGGGCTCTTTAAATATTTTATTCAAAGTTGTAATTAGTATTAGTCGATGTAACAAGTAGTGTGATTTAAGTGTTACGAGAATCAATCAAACAGTCAAAAAGAAAAATGAAATTGTTTAAAAGTAAACGGGTTGCAAGACTGCACAATATAAGTTTAGACAATCAAATATAAAATTGTTTAGACTTCGAATCCCCTTAGACAATTCAAATTCACAAATGACAGATAAATTCCACGATTTAAACGAAACATGATAGATGCATTATACTGTCGCAATTCTTCTTTCATCAAATCACACCTTTTTGGGTCTGTTAATTTGCTACCTATCTAGTATTCTAGTCCGCTCTTTCGAAACAAAGATCTAAAAACCGCTAGACGATTTAACGATTTAGAATTGCTCACACAACAGACTAATTCATTTGCTCCCGGATGAGGGTTAACGTTTGACCTAGTTAGTTAATTTCGGCGTTCTAGATATGCAAGCTCTCGTGAGTCTAAAACAAATCTACTAGTGATTTAATTCAAGTTGACCAGACAAGAACAAATCGAAAACGAAATAAAATATGGAATGAAATCCATCCAACTCGCATAAATCGTCAAACGTATCAAATCATTCGTTCATAGGAATTAACCTAGAGTTCATCTAATCTAAGCAAGAGAAGTTTAGCCGCTCATAATCTCGATAGACAAATCAGAAGAGGAAGAGGAAGACATTGATTCTAGGTTTAACAAAAAATTATGAAAAACCTAATTTCGTCGATCTTTCGGAAGAACTTGATTCGTCGTCTTGATTACTTCGCGATTCTGAGCTCCTTGAAGTTGCCTTTAGTTGCTCTCAGATCTCTCTCTAAATCTCTCAATTTTGCCCAGGAAGTCTGTCTTCGAATAAGGGGAATTCGGGTATTTATATCGTCTATTCCCAATTGGAAAAGAAAAATTGCTGAGAAAATCCGTCTGGAGGACACGGGCGTGTTCATAGAACACGTCGTGTTCCCCTTGAATTTCAGCAACCATCTGCTCCGAGCAACTTAAATCATCTGTCTTAGTTCTCGCTTGTCCCCAAACATTATATATCGCCTGAATTTCATGATTTATTCATTTTTATGTATTTAGCTTCACTTTGCACATCATACAGTTCCGAATAGTGTCCCGACGTCGTTGTGTGCCTGAAATCGATCAAAAACCCTACGAAACAACATCAAATGGACCCCGAACGGGTCCGAGATACTAAATCGAAATAGAAGTTAGAAATGCACGAAACACTCTAAACTTCTACTAAAAAATATACAAATATGTATGAAATGTCGATTAAATAAAGGCAATAAACACGACAAATTAAATGTGATGATTGAGTAAACCCCAAATCTATGTTTTATTCTCTGTAATGTGTAACAATAGCGGTTTGCAATGGTGTGGAAGAAAGGAGGAAAGAGACAGTTTCCTGTTTGTCAATAATGAGAGGGGAGTGAGTTACATTTTCACCTTTGATTTCACCACAAAAGGAGTGGTAAATTCTTCGAGCATAATGATATTGAGAGGTCTTTTTTGAAGGATATTGAATATCATGTTTTTTACGATATTAATATCTTTAAAATCATGATATTCGAAAGTCAAAATACGATGATATCAACATATTTTCGAGTTTTTAGAGAGAGTTAGAGTTTCAGAGAGACGATTGAAGCGAGAGAATTAACCACGATTGGCGAAGGACGAATCATCAAGTCAAAGATTGGGATTTCCACAAAGAACATGTCATCTTCTCCGGTTTTTCTTCTCCTCTTGTGATTTATTTTCCGAAACTATGAGCGGTTAAACTCTTTGTGTTGTTTGGATTAGATGAAACTTTACTCTAGCTTTTGTATGGATGTTGGGTTTTTAACCCTTTGATTATGCTATTGATGTTATTCAGGATAATGATGTGTTTTTGCTAAAACCTAATTTCGATTCTTTCTTGTCTGATCATCTTGATTGAATCGTTGTCATTGATTTGTGGGTTCGAAAGGAACGTAGATTAATAGGACGCTTAGTAAGAACTCTAGGTTACTCGTTAGCTCGAGAGAGGAGCGTTTAATCTAAACTTTTTTCATCGTTTATCGTCGTGGCATTTCATCAAACACCTTTAGTGCGTTCTGCTTGAGTGTAGATTAGCTCGAGAGAGGAGTCTACCGTCGAGCAAGATAGATCCTTAGAGGTGCGAGAGTGATCTAAGGTTATCAGAGGAAATTGTCAAGCCATTATAACCTAAGAAATAGCATTAGAAAAATCCTAAAAAAATAAACGATTCCATTAAAATAATCTAGTTGGTATTTGATTGGCGGAATAAACTCCGCTCATCAGATGCCTTGACAATCTAAACATTGAGCATGGCTTTACCGGTATTAGTTCATCCATCTTACAATTATATTTGCTATTGAACAATAACAAGAAAATGATGCTCAAGTTTGAGCGCTTGCATATATTTTTTTGACATTTATATATGTATTTATATATAAATTGTTTAGGTTCGTTTTTAAAATTTTCACATTTTAACCATTTTGTTTTTTACGGTAGGCTGAGTTATTTGTGATTAAAGTAGAAACACAAAAGTAAAAAATGAGTGGGAAGTTGGAACATTTCAGAATATACTTGGTGGATCTCTGCTCTACATTTAGCAGAAAATAATATTATGGAATATGTTTCATTTACTTTTTGCACTAAATAAGTAAATATGTATGTTTCATTTACTTTTGCAGGTCTGAAACAAACGTGATTTTTTTGTTATAATGATTCCATATCAGGAGAAAAAAAAAAGCTGAAGAGAAATGTTGATTTCAAATAATTATCACTTCACTTTTGGGTGAAGTGGAGACATGGTGGAAATGCTTCAGCCTTCAAGACAATTGACTGGACTTGGCTGCTTGTTTTTTACACATTAAAAGTACATAATGGTTTTCTGCTTTTCCGGGTTCTGATGAGTCCTCTAGATTCGTCAAAAGAACCAGATTCTACAAGCTCATTATGCCCGATCTAACAGGAATCGACTTTCTTAGGTAGACCTTAACATACGTTCGAAACTCTTAACTTTAGGATCGGGCTCGACTATCACCGTTCAAGGGGTTTAAATCTGTTTACGACAACATCGCAAGAAGGTTCCTTCATTTATGACAGGGAAAGTGATCACCATTCACCTTATCCCAAATTGTTTAAAGTACGGACATCTGGTCTGCACCAAAAATATTTTAGACCCATTACTTGTACAATGACATTTATCAAATATTTATCTATCTTCCTATCTTATCCTTACTCAACCGCTACATCTATGCAAGGCTCTATGCATGCCTAGCTAGGAAACACCTTGTAGCCTTCAAGGTGACCTAATAAAAGATGTTGAATAAACCGGTTCTTCATATTGAGTCATTGGTAATACAATGTAATTATATTATTTTATATACTTGATCCAAACACTTAGCTAGATTTTCTGAGTCAATGCAAGGTACATTACGAAGAAAAATCATAGAATATCAACAATTCTAAGTTGAATGGACTTATGGCAGACCGGGTAAACAGAGGAACGTTGGAAATGTTTGAGACTTTTCTCTCTAGACAGTGAAGAGAAAACATAGTTGGATTGGAAATTCTCGTACGAGACTCAATAAGCATTTTGATCATTCAACATTAAAATGAGTATGCAGCGATCGAAGTGAAGTAACGCAATTGATAATGTCTACGTATCCGATCGAATCACTCGACTTTCAATTGACCATCAAATTTTATTGAATTTGGTATATTTTTCCAATGGAAATGAAGAAGATGAAACGAAGTTGCAAGGAAAATCGATGTAGAAAAATGGAAACCCCTCCTACATTTTCTTTCAACAAAACATCAATGGGACTAATTTGGATCTCCATGATCAAATATTTTAATTTTTTCTCAGTCTACAAGTCTACAAAAGTGTTGAACGAGGCTATTTCACACAATTAAATTCATATATAGTTTCTCAAATGGAATACGATAGATCTAAATATTATTACACCGATAAAATTGAGGTCAGAAAATGATATATATTCATGATAAAAAAATGAATGAAAACATTAATATAAATCGAATTTAATCTAATAAGAAAGTAGACATTGTCCCACTATACGAGGATTTCACAGTTAAAATTAATTTTTTATTAGGCTAACCTCGTATGATCAACCCACACAAAATTAATTTTCTGTTTTCTCAATACTCGTAATCAATCTTAATTGAAATTCAGTCTCATACTATGGTGGTCTAATGGAGGCCCTGTGTAAATAAAAATTAGAAAGTATACATAAAATGTTCATTTTGTAAGAAATGTTGGATTTAAATTTGAAATTTCTAGACCGCCAGTACACAATTCAATTTTACCATTATAGAGTAATTCCATTTGGACATTATCATATCTGTTTGATAACAGATGAAAAGTAGATGTTCAATTAGGTGAATTTTTAAAAAATATTATAAAGAGTTTACCTATAAAAATATAAGGATATTTTTTGTAGACACGATTTAATTCGAAAATAAGCTATGAAGACAATACAAAACTAAATTAACTTGGAATTGCCATTTGGAGCTCTGCATAGTGTTGTATTACCGACTATTTGGACAGTCGACCACATAGTTTGGGGATTCCAACAGCTACCAGGGTGGTTTAGTGGTAGTGCAGCCTCGCAGCAGTCGACTCAACCCACACATACTTAGCCCACCCATACGCCACTGCCAGCACCGGACTTCGACTTTAATGACTTCATCACCCACCAATCTAAGAAACACATATATAGGTTCGTCCAGCAGGATGAAGGAGCCATCAGGAGGCAAAGAGTTGCGTAGGACGACGTTATGCAGAGCCCCTAATAACCATTTTACGTTATTTTAGTTTCATATTATCATCCCGTATTACTTTTATTCTAAATTAAACCAATTTTACTCGTATCCTCGGAGACAGAAACAAACTGTAGCAGGATAATTTGAAAGTGGTCGGTGATGCAATTTTGCAATATATAAATTTGATTAGATTTGATATATGAGGGGAGCATCGTCAGTACCGGTTTTACTCGGCTGCAGAGACTTACGAGTAGTTTTCGAAGCAGGTTCACGTCATTTAACTCAGACAACCAGTCCAAATATTTGTTCTTTAAATATTTGTTTGGTTATAATCAGTGTGGTGGCCTGCGGTAATTTAGCATTACGTGGGTGTAATTAAAAACAAAACAAACAAACAAAGTGCATCTATGATGATATATTACTGTTACTATTAGGTTAAAGTTGGAGAGTCAAAGCAGCCCCTTTGAAAGTAAAATGTGAAAATGGGAGGATGGGAAACGAAACATCAAAAGGTTGTTGATGTCAATATGTTCCATTTTCTCTTACAAAAGATTAAATCAGATGGGGCCATTGCGGGGACAAACCACGGAACCAAGGTTGTTAAGAAACCATAGTGGCCTGCTGTATGTTTGGTTGTTTAATTTAGTTATACACTTGCAGCTACCTCTTTGCAACTTCCCTCTCAACTACCTTCCCACTTTCCACACCCACTTCTCTATTTAAACCCGATCCCTCCTTCCCGTAACTCTCTCTGTATCTCTCTTTCTCTCTTACTCTCACAACATCAAAAATTCAAACATGGACCAGCTTCCCAAGTGTGGTGCAAACTTCGTGGCACTGACCCCGACCACCTTCCTCAAAAGGGCGGCTCAAGTCTACTCTGACCGCACCTCCATCATCTACGACCGCACTCGCTTCACCTGGCTGCAAACCTACACCCGCTGCTGCCGTCTCGCCTCTTCTCTCCGATCCCTCAACATCTCCCACGACGACGTCGTTTCTGTCCTGGCTCCCAACGTTCCGGCCATGTACGAGATGCACTTCGCTGTCCCCATGGCCGGAGCTGTCCTCAACCCGATCAACACCAGGCTCGACGCCAACACTGTGGCCACCATCCTCTCCCACTCTACTGCCAAGTTGTTTTTCGTCGATTGCGAGTTCGTCCCCTTGGCGAAGAAGGCCTTGAACCTACTGATGAAGAATAGTTCTTCATCGGGAGTACAACTTCCTTTGGTGGTTGTTATTGATGATATCGACTCCCCGACTGGTGTCCGTTTGGGAGAGCTGGAGTACGAGCAGCTGGTTCTGAACGGGGACCTTCACTTCGTCCCCCAAGAGATTCGGGACGAATGGGATCCCATCACTTTGAATTATACATCTGGGACCACATCGGCTCCGAAGGGAGTTGTGTACAGTCACAGGGGTGCTTATCTGAGCACGCTCAGCTTGATACTGGGTTGGGAGATGGGAAGCGAGCCTGTTTACTTATGGTCGCTCCCTATGTTTCACTGTAACGGGTGGACGTTCACGTGGGGGGTCGCAGCTCGGGGAGGCACCAACGTGTGCCTCCGTAACACAACTGCTTTAGACATTTATCGTAGTATCGCGGTCCACAAGGTTACTCACATGTGTTGTGCGCCTATCGTGTTCAACATCATCCTCGATGCCAAGCCACATGAGATTCGCCAGCTGACTTCCCCTATCAACGTCCTCATGGGAGGGGCCCCACCTCCGGCTTCTTTGTTGGAAAAAGTCGAGCCGATGGGGTTCAACGTGACTCATGCCTACGGGCTGACCGAGGCCACCGGGCCCGCTTTGGTTTGCGAGTGGCAGGCCCAGTGGGACAGCCTCCCTAGTAACGAACGCGGGAGGCTCAAGGCCAGACAAGGAGTGAGCATTTTGGGACTGGCTGACGTGGACGTCAAAGATTTGAACACCATGAGGAGCGTACCACGTGACGGCAAAGTGATGGGGGAGATCGTCCTACGTGGAAGCAGCATCATGAAAGGCTATTTCAAAGACGAGAAGGCCACGTCGGAAGCCTTCAAGAACGGGAAGTGGTTCGCCACCGGTGACGTCGGTGTGGTCCACCCGGATGGCTACGTGGAGATCAAGGACAGGTCGAAGGACGTCATCATCTCTGGCGGCGAGAACATAAGCAGCGTGGAGGTGGAGTCGGTGCTCTACCGCCACCCGAAGATCGCGGAGGCGGCGGTGGTGGCGATGCCTCATCCGATTTGGGGGGAGAGCCCCTGCGCCTTCGTGGCGGTGAAGAATAATGATAACACCGCCACTGCCACGGCGGAGGAGGAGACAGAGATACTGAGCTTCTGCCGGAGTAACATGGCGCATTTCATGGTGCCGAAGAAGGTGGTGTTCATGCCGGAGCTGCCGAAGACGGGCACTGGAAAGATTCAGAAGGCACAGTTGAGGGAAGCGGCGAAGAAGGTGGTCGATGCGGCGGTGGAGGAAGAGAAGAAGCGGAAGATTAACAAGAATAATAATGGTGCGGCTGGGAGGAAGAACGGCGGCGGTCAAGGAGGAGTCAACGGTAAAGCGAGTTTGCCGGGGTATGGGTCTCGGCCTCATGAGCATATACAGGCGTTGTCTCGTCTTTGATTAATTATATTTTGGTTAATTAATTAATTGTAAGTCAACGCGGGAGAAAAGAGAGAGGCTATGAGTAACAGACGGTACCGTATTTGAGTATTAGTCAAATGAATTGAATGTATAGGGTTGGAAATATCCAGTAATCAACTACGAAATTGCAATTGAACTTCTGATGTATTTTTTAATGCGGTAGAGCGTCCACTAATATATAATATTAATTCAATATTATTTCGTGTTTGTAAATTGTTTCTTAAAATAATTATGAAGGCAGCAGCTGAAGAAAGAGAGACGAAAAGAAAGAGGTACTGAAGAAAGGGATATCGACCAAAGTCACATTCTATGGCTTGAATGTTCGGAAAGCTTGGAATTTCTGTGTTGAATTATACATGTTCGACCTGTCAGTGTCCTAATCACATGTTTTTGCAACAAGGAGTGTCTGGAATGGAACTCTCGAAATCGCCACTGTCCTCAAGTGTGTGACCAACTTACTCCACCCATGTTGTGACTAAGACTATTCTCTATAGAGTAATCACCATCTGATCACGATCTACAGTGAAGCATCTTTTTCACATGATTTCCGGAAACGGAAATTTATGGTATCAGCATTTCAGACATCCATGGAAATTCCTTTGATTCAAAGGTTGCCACGTTCCTGTGTTCATCCGCACCACGAGATTGAGGGCCTCTGTTCAATCAATGAAAAGAAGAGCAACGTGGACTTGCAGTGTGGGCTGTACTTACATGAAGCCCGTAGACGTTGCGTGGTATCCGTCGGCCCACGTTTGGATACAGCAAAAGCCATCCCTGTTATCCAGTCCATTAAAGGCCCAACCTTGTAAGGTTGATATTTTTCTTTTATATATTATAATAATAATTTTTATAAACTAGATATCTGCCAGAATCTGATTTATTATTTTCTCCATGCAAAAATATAGTGTTTCGATAATGGGGTTGGAAGTTGAGGAAACTTCACTAGTTTTCTATACTCTGCACACAGAAAATTCAAAGTGACGTAGTTTCGAGAAGGAGGTAGCTGTGAGTCGCCAAAACCGGTGCGGGAGAGAGGAGGATGGAAGTCGCAAGTTTTGGATTTGTTATACTTAATTAGATTGGTGATCCAATTAATTGATAGTTGGAATTGTATAATTGAGTGAAATTATTGTATTCTTTTGTGTGATTAAAAATTATTACATTTTAATAGTTTCAAATTATTAAAAAAGAATTAATTATTAATATTTATATTATTTATTAACAATTAAAAAATTTTAAAAAATAATTTTTCACAAAGTATAAAAAAGAAGTACAGTAAGAAGATAAGTGTGTAAAGGAAATAGTTAAAACGAGTAAAGTATTTTAGAGACAGAAAACTATTAAGGATGTACACTTATAAATGGCGTAAGTGTATACAAAATTTCGCAACTTCCTGTAGACAAATTATCGTCTAATATACCGCGATTTTTTTTATCTCTATATAGTTTTGGAGCTCCTGAACGGCCGTAATGTTTGGATTTGGTGTTTTCTACCGGTGTTTGACAGGTGGACAACAAGGACAATGTTGAAATGGTTCTCTCCCAATTAGCTCACCTGAGCACGTGCTGTATGTCATCATTTCGGAGGTCCTTCCCTCAATGATTATTTGTGCTCGGCTCCAGTAAATGTAGGTTGTTCAGCGGTTTGATAATTGGACTGTCCACTTAATAACATGTGAAACGCTATTTAATATATTTTAAGTTGTGTTGAGATTAATTTCACAACTCTCTAAAAACTGTGTATAAAAAAAATTACGTATAAAATAGTTTTTCTTTCATGTCATCTAAAACAGTTGGAAGTTCACATTGTTTTCATATAATTTTATAATTTGCGATGAACTGGAATAACTAATCAGTTTACCTATCAAATTTAAAATGTGTTGATTTAAATGTTAATGGAAACATATAATTTAGAAGAGAAAAGGATAAAACAACAAATGAAAATCAAAAGAGACCTTTCCTTCAAGATCACACTCTCGTGGCTCTCAAAAAGCTTATTTATTCTTATATATGTCTTTGCGTAACTAATAATATTTCTCTCCTTTTTCCTTAATTTCATAAAAAAAAACATTATTTATTTTTAATTGGCAGGTAGTCATATTCGGTGGGAATATTCCACGCGCCGTGCGTCCCACCTCCACCGTTCGCGTTGCCGTACGTCTCTCTCTCGCTCTCCTATACGACGTCGTTGCACTAATCTCCCCCCAATCTATTTCTGAAACCATTTCATCTTCAATCCCGCATTCTTCTCTGCACACATATAAAAAGAAATTTGTCATCCTTTCATTTCATTTGCCCAGAAATTAATCACACTCTCCTCTTCCTCCTCTCCCTGTAACTGTCTGTTTTCTTTCCCCTTCCTCTTCTAACTTCCGTAGATTGGATCTAGTTATACTCCGGAAATGGCCGCTGCTGCCACTGAGAAGCTCTCCGCCTTGAAACCTGCAGTAGCAGCTCTCGATCAGATCAGGTACTGTCTGCTTTGTTACCGCTTCGGATCCGCAAATTTATCGATAATGGTGTAACCTTCTGCTTGTCGAGCGCTGCTTAGATCTGTGCTTCTTGCATCTCACTTGTATTTTGTTCCGTTTTTGTTCTGATGGTGATGATGATGCAGCGAGAGTGAGAAGAATGGATTCATCAACCTCGTTTCGCGCTATGTCAGGTTAGATTTTTAGCTTGTATGCATTGGATTTTAATTTCTCGATGTTTAAAATTTGCTTCAAGTATCAGAGGTCGAAAATTTCGGATCACGCGATGCGGTGTTCTCATCTAGCTAGTTCGATTGGTGCTGCATGGAGCTGTCGTGCTGCTGGAATTTTTTAGCACGACGGTTTAAATTCAGTTATATCGCGTTTATTTTATACTTTTCCTAGCTTCTAACTGACGCATTCTTGAGGATTTGAAACAGTGGCGAAGCAGAGCATGTGGAGTGGAGTAAGATTCAGACCCCGACTGATGAGATAGTGGTTCCTTATGACACCTTGGCTCCTCTCTCTGATGGTAATCGTCTAAAAGTTTAAGATGAGATTGATTCGTTCCTTGATATTTCTGTTACAGGAGATTGAATCAGTGTAATCTGGCTTTGTTGTAGATCCAGCGGAAACCAAAAGTCTTCTCGATAAACTAGTTGTGCTGAAGCTGAATGGTGGTTTGGGAACAACGATGGGTTGTACTGGACCTAAGTATGAATTCTTTCCTTTAAAAAATACCTTGATTGTGTTGCTTTGCTAGGAAGACGGACTGATGTAATCTGTGATTCTCTGTCCTGCAGATCTGTGATTGAAGTCCGTAATGGACTGACGTTCCTTGACCTCATTGTCATGCAGATTGAGGTTGCTTGCTTGTCTCTTCGGTTGTATTTTGATTTTCTTTTTGATCGGTAGCTTTCCATTTTGGCTAAAAGATGCAATTATTGCATTGGTGTAGAATCTCAATAACAAATACGGATGCAAGGTTCCTCTGCTTTTGATGAACTCATTCAACACCCACGATGATACAGCAAAGGTGCCTGATCACTCTATTGTTGTTTTCGGCACTCTTTATTTCATTCCATCAATGCATTTGGTGGGCTGTGCTGTGATCTCTGAGTCTAATTAATGCCAGTCTGATCTGACCAATTTCTCCTAACCCAGATTGTGGAGAAGTACACAAGTTCAAATGTAGAGATTCATACATTTAATCAGGTTTGCAGTAACACTGTGTGAATTCTGTCTTTGTTCTTCATTTCGTGTCCTGTAATTGTAAGTGTATCCCGCTAAAAATCCTTCCTCTCTTTCGTTGGTTTGACAGAGTCAGTACCCACGTTTGGTTACTGATGATTTCCTGCCACTACCAAGCAAGGGGCATGCAGGCAAGGATGGATGGTATGTTTGTCGCATTATTTATTGATTTTATTTTTTTGTATTCAAGAACCTAATTGTGTATTGTTTACGTCAAATCTGTTGGTCATCTTGAGATAAGATTTATCGACACAAGTTCACCCCAGTGATGAGTTTTGCAGTATTAGTGACGCATGATTAAATCAGTTTATTGTTTTGGTTTGAGGGGATCCATCTGATTGCGAAATGATTTTGGGCCATTTCTCGATGCTGTTGGTTTGTCCGAAGAGCTTACTTCCTTTTGACTGCGATGAGATATTCTGTACATATATTTTCTTGAAGGTTGAAGTGAAAACTTCAAATCACAGGGGATATACATATTAGTTACACTTTTGAGAATGATTGGAATACACGACGGTTTTAAAATTCTTCTGTTTTGTTTGGAGCTGTACAACACTTTCCGTTTTAGTATAAATTTTTGTGTCATAGGAAGTGTTTGAGTTGATAGTCTCCTTGGATTTTGAAGGTATCCTCCTGGACATGGCGATGTTTTCCCATCCTTGAAGAATAGCGGCAAGCTTGATGCGTTATTGTCTCAGGTTGGTTTTTATAGTGCAATTGTGTCCTAATCTAACGAATTTGTATTACTATTTTAGAGTTCTTATGTGATCTAGTTTTAACAGGGGAAAGAGTACGTGTTTGTCGCCAACTCAGACAACCTTGGAGCTGTCGTGGATTTGAGTATCCTGAGTGCAATTTTCAAAGTTGCTTAGTTTGAGTTCTTCCTTTCATTACTTATTATTGCGCTGACATAGTCTAGATGCAACTCCCTTGAGTTGAAAGTCTCTTTGTGTAGTCTTCCTTGACCTCGTCCTTCAGAGATTCTAAGCCACTTGATAAAAAACAAGAATGAGTACTGCATGGAGGTAGGCTTTATCAGCTAACTGCATTTTATTTGCTTGACAATATTGTTCAATTTGAATTCTTACATATTTATTTGATGTGGCAGGTAACACCCAAAACATTAGCAGATGTGAAGGGTGGTACCCTCATTTCTTATGATGGGAAAGTTCAGGTATAAACATCATTCTTATAAAAAATATCTCTTGTTTGTGAACCCATTGGAAAGTTACCGGCTTATTAATTTAGATGCCTGATTTCAAAGTACGTAGCTGTGTGTGTATGATGTTCTGTTGACACGTTGAGTATGTTTTCTGACATATCTTTTATAATATGGCTTGATAGTGTTAGAATGTGATGCTAAGAGTTTCTAATTGTATGATGCAGCTTCTGGAAATAGCACAGGTCCCTGATGAGCATGTAAGTCCTGCACCTCTGTAATTATGCCTATACCTTTTAATTTTTTATACGTGCTCTTTTAATGTCTGTGATGGACGGCACTCTGGTTTTCCAATAAAGTTGAACGAATATCATCTGATTCAACTTAAACCTCAGCGTTCTGACAACCTCCTTTTTTTTTCTTTCAATTCAGTGCCAGTTTCTACATTTGTCTGGGGATATCTAATATTAGGATTTGATTGCCCTGAGAATGTTGTTACTTTTTGATCATTATGCTTCTGTATTACCTTGTTTGACTTCTGTTGCTTAAAACAGGTTGGTGAGTTCAAGTCCATTGAGAAGTTCAAAATTTTCAACACAAACAACTTGTAAGATGGTCTAACACGGTTTCCCTTGATTTTTTTTTCAATTAAGGTTACTAAATTTTATGCCTTGTTATAGGTGGGTTAACTTGAATGCGATCAAGAGGCTTGTGGAAGCTGATGCTCTAAAAATGGAGATCATTCCCAACCCCAAGGTACGTTTTCAGTCAAAATCTTATATATGCTACTAGAAAAATAGGTGATGGTTGCTGACATGTTCTTCTTCAGGAAGTTGAAGGTATCAAGGTTCTTCAGCTAGAAACAGCTGCTGGTGCAGCAATTAAGGTGCTTATTCTAGGATTATTGTAAATGTCGTTCAAGGGATTAGATAGCCTTCTTTTGTTGATTTTTTCTTTCTTGTGACCCAGTTTTTCCACAAGGCAATTGGCATCAATGTGCCTCGCTCACGTTTCCTTCCTGTCAAGGCAACTTCAGATTTGCTTCTTGTCCAGGTTGGTCTCTCAGCAAATCCCCATGATTCTTCGTAGAAATACAGCTGAGCTTTTCTAACGTGTATTTTTTCATGCTTTTATATAGTCCGACCTGTACACCGTGGTGGATGGGTATGTCGTTCGCAACGAGGCCAGAAAGAATCCTCAGAATCCCTCCATTGAACTTGGCCCCGAGTTCAAGAAGGTTAGTATTTACACTCGTAGCCGGCCACAGCTCATAAGATGAGGTACTCCGTACTGGTCAATACCGATAGACTAAATTTGACTTCCCTTCCTTCCCAGGTTGGCGACTTCTTGAGCCGATTCAAGTCCATCCCCAGCATCATTGAGCTTGATAGTCTTAAGGTTGTGGGTGATGTATGGTTTGGCCTTGGGATTACACTCAAGGTAAAACAGCTGATAGTATACGATAGCCAAGTGAAATTGTGTCCAGTCCGAATCCTTTTGTCTTCCTTCCCCTTAATTTTATTTTTCATTGGTACGTCTGCTAAAGTACAACTTTTGATATGTAGGGGAAGGTGACCATTAAAGCTGCGGAGAAGCTGGAAATCCCCGATGGTTCTAACATTGAGAACAAGGTATGAACCCACTACGCTTTCTGAGCTTCAGCATTACAAGTGCATTATTCTCTTCCATTTTTAATTTGCTTTGTAGGACATCAATGGCAAAGGAGATCTGTAGGCGACTAAAGGCCACACCAATTTCTGCTCTGCTTCGAGGCACACCACAGAGGAGTCCTGCTTTGTTGTAGTTCTGTTGTTGCAAATAGTTTAAACAAAGAGTTCTGTATTTTTGGTGGGTTATATGGATTGATTTTGACTGTTGAAGGAACTTCGAGACTTGCAAGTCCCTGAGCAATTGCCATATGTGGTTGGCTGATTGGCTCCCCTAAAAGTAAATAAATGTCAGGTATTTCTGGTAATTGACAAGTTAGTATTTTCCCTTATCCTGCTTTTCTCCCCTTAACCAAAGTGCCAGAACACCTAACTTGAAGTTTGAACCTTACGTATACAGAATGCTCTTCTCTCCACCCCCACCACGCATAAATTAGGCTTTTTCAGCACTAATGTACGCATAGGGACCAGCCTTTCATTTTAACTACCTTACCAAAGATAGATGGTATAGGTGTAGTTCGATTCATGTTGTTGTGCCGTTAGTTCGATACACCGAGAAGAGGTTGGCATCCATCAACATTCTATCGTTATTTACCAGATTCAATGATTAATGAATCTAGTGTCACCGGAAATTTGGAGATAAAGACTTGTCTTACGATGGAAGGTAGTTTGTTAGTTTTATTATTATTTTTATCTCCAGCTAAACACATTTTTGGAAGAAAAATAAATAAAAACTTCCAAAATAAGAACATTAAGGCACCCTGATTTCGGATTCTTTAGCAGGAACAATATGTAAATTTGGTAACAAAAATCATAGAACGCTGGATCGTGATTTTCGGGTGAATCTGAACACCTTGATTTTTGGGGTCTCTAAATTTATTTTATTCCAGTCAGTAAACTGGACTAAGTAATTTGATTGAAGCATAAAATTACATTAATAAATAAATAAACAATCAAACAACGACCCGCCCCCCTTTTATTACAAGCTCCAATTTTTCTGCTTCTTTCTCATTTTACTCGCTGAACACCAATCCAGTCAAGCTATGGGGCACAAGAGAGTGAAGATGGAGCTTATCAAGAACGAAAGAAACCGAAGCAACACTTACAAGAAAAGAAAGGCCAACTTGCTCAAGAAGATGGAAGAGTTCTCCATCCTCTGCGGCGTCGAAGCCTGTCTTATCGTGTTCCAACCGCCCAACCTGACTGAGGACGGAGCAGATCAGCTACAGACGTGGCCGCCCGATCGTGATTCCGTAGCCGCGACGATCCAACGGTACAGGACGTCTGAAGGCCCCAAGAGATGCTACCATCTCTCGGATTACTTCTCGGAGAAGAAGAAAAGGGTCGGCGTCGAACTGTCCAAGATCAACAAGCTGATTTATAGCCGCAAATTCCCCACCTGGGACGCTCGCATCGACCGGTTCTCGGCTGATCAGCTCAAGACCCTGCTCGGGCAGCTGGATTCGGAGATCGAAACCGCGGATCAGAAGCTTGAGAGTTTCAATCAAATTCTTGATCATGATCAGTTTCTGGTTCCTGTCAGGAATTTTGAGCAATTCGGGTTAGCATCAGATTATTATGGTAATGGTTTCCAGCAGGTTTACTGCAATGACCAGAGCTTGCAATTCGGTCATGATCAGAGTTCTTTCATGGCGATGTTGAATCCGAATTACTTCAGCAGCCTCTACTGGGATCAGGTTAACAATTTCGGTTATTATGATGATCCGTCACTTAATAACCTGGATAATATTGGTACCGAATTGATTCTGAGTCCTGAAAATTTGAGCACCATCAATTTCGAGCCTTTTGGGCATCATCATCTGGCGAACCAACCTGACAGCCAAATGGTCGCGGCCAAGGTCGAGAACGAAACGAGGAGATTCGGAGTGTACGGTGGCGGCGAGCAGAGTATGGTGACGT
This sequence comes from Linum usitatissimum, assembly GCA_030674075.2. Classification (NCBI taxonomy): domain Eukaryota; kingdom Viridiplantae; phylum Streptophyta; class Magnoliopsida; order Malpighiales; family Linaceae; genus Linum; species Linum usitatissimum. Next base: position 3,957,258 of record JAUJYP020000285.1, on the reverse strand, counting down.
CATCATATGATTCTTCTTCTATGGAGTTTGGCGAGTGCGGGATGATGAGTTACATAAATTCAGGTTAAACAGTTCAGCCGCAGCCGGAAATGCAATTCCAGATGTCGGGAAGTTCTTATTTGCAGAGGCAGTTTCCCCAGGAATTGGACGGCGGCGGTCATCAAGGGCTCTCAGGATTTGAGAAGCTTCTATTTTGTCAGGATGAAGGCAATGTGAAGAATGAATAATCATGCTGGACTTTCTGATGCAATAGTTGTAGATTGCTTTCTCCTTAATTATTATTACCACTTAGTTTGTTGGTCAGTTTATTAGTTAATATCGTTTTTGGACAACTTGTATTTTTAAGTTATTTATAATAAATCATACTACTTAAGATTTTAGTCGATAAATCACATTTTTAATTAGTGGGGTTGGAAAATTACGTCCCGATTTGATCGGGTTTCGAGTGGTCCGAAATACAGAACTAAGTTGACCCAGATCAAGATCCGATTTGTAAAATTTCAAACCGAATAATTAATTTGTAGGGTATATAGAAGTTGTAAGAAATATGGTTAAATCAAAGATAAGAAATCAATAGATCATCAATTGGTAAATAATCTTCCCAGTGATGCATTACTATCACTTAATTTCAGTGGTATTGTCAGAAATAATTACTTGTTCATCTGTGAGCCTGTAGCTTTATATTGGGCAGTTGCAAAGATAACCGGGATTCGGGTTAAGCTCGGAGTCTAGATATGCGGTAAGGAAATTCATTTTTTCGCCAACAAAAAAATCCAACAGGAGGCAATTTTGTCATATTAATAAAAACACTAAAGTAAGGGTAAATATTTGATAACCTAAATTTAAAATTCAAAATCTAAAATCTAAATATGAAAATTAATACTCTAGACCATAAATTGAAAAATTCAAAATCTAAAATCGAAACTCAAAATTTAAAATCCAAAATTGAAAACTCTATATTATAGACCCTAAACCTCCAAATCCAAAACCCAAAATCAAAGAAACTCAAAATCTAAAATTCAAAATTTGAAAACCCCATACTCTAGACTCTTAAACTTTAAAATCAAAAACCAAAAGTCTAATACAAAACCTAAAACCCAAACACAAATTGAAATAAATTTAAAATATGATTAAAATTGAAATAAATATTTCGACTATCAGATCTAAAAGAAAAAATAGACGGTTCAGATTTCTCCTTACCGTCAACAAGAAAGGATTTTTTTGCTTGCTTTTAATCCGAAGTCGTAAGCCCAGGTCCGGTGAAATCAAATTTCGGGTTACACCGTCACTATTGTCGGGTCTTGCTTGAGTTTTCCATATCAACGATCGGGTAGGTGGCCCGAACTCCGGTTTGACCAAGTTGGGTTAAGCCGATTTCCACCCCCCTCAATGTTAACATATCATACGAGCTAGTTTGATCTAATGGCAAGCAAAACTCCGATCGATGTCACATCACACCATTCTAAGCAGGAGGAGAACTACAAATTCCGTTTGTATTTCTCCACTAAATCAAGCAATGCAGAGAAGGAAGGATGAAGAAATTGTCTTTGCTTTCTCCCCAATTCCAACCACGTAACGCAAAGAAAAGAATCATTCAAATCTTTCTTTGTCGAATCTCTTCCGGCTCCAGAAAACATCTTCCTCCAAATCCTTCCATGCCGTAACCAACATTGCCCCCTTCACAAATCTGACACCATGTGGACTACTCCTCCTAACATATCAAATCCCAAACCCACCTTATTTGGCTAACTTATGCCTCTCTATAAATTCTCTCTAATCATTTCTTCATCTTCATAATTCATAACCCCCCAGAACCTAACAATGGCGAGCTTGAAGAGGTCGGACTCAATAGCTGACAACATGCCGGAGGCCCTGAGGCAGAGCAGGTACCACATGAAGAAGTGCTTTGCCAAGTACGTTTCGAAAGGCAGGCGGATCATGAAGCTTCAGCAGCTCCTCGACGAGATGGACAATGTCATCGAGGATATCCCCGAACGCAGGCGCCTCTTTGAGGGCCTACTCGGCGACATCTGGCACTCCACTCAGGTAATTAAATCAAACCATTATGTTTTAGTTGTCCGTAGCTTGGTGTATAAATTCGTTAGTTGTTTAGGCTGATTCACGTTCTTGTCTCTTCTTGTTACAGGAAGCTGTTGTGAACCCACCTTATGTCGCGTTTGCTATCAGGCCAAGTCCCGGATTCTGGGAGTACGTGAAGGTCAGCTCTCAGGACCTGTCAGTTGAAGGAGTCACTTCGACCGAATACCTCAAGTACAAGGAGTTGATCTACGACCAGAATTGGTAACGAAATTCTTTTTCTTGTGATTTTTAGTATCTCATTTTCCGAAATCTGAATTGGTAACCATGGTTGAATTACAGGTCGGAGGATGAGCAGGCGCTGGAGCTGGATTTCGGAGCTTTTGAACCTTCTGTTCCACACTTGACACTTTCGTCTTCCATTGGGAGTGGGATGAATTTCGTGTCCAAGTTCATCACTTCCAATCTCAGTGGGAAGCCTGAGAATGCTCAGCCTCTGGTGGATTACTTGCTTTCCCTCAATCATCACGGACAAGTAAGCAACACACAAATTGGAAGTCAGTCTATAACTTTTAGCAACAAAATTGCAGCTTCAGTTCTGAGCTTATATATTTGGTGGGTGGTGGTGTGCAGAATCTGATGATAAATGAGGCTCTGAGTACAGCTTCAAAGCTCCAGATGGCACTCATTGTTGCAGAGGTTCACCTGTCAGGAATCCCCGAGGATACTCCTTACGACAAATTCGAGCTCAGGTATATATAAATCGTGGAACATCATATAGTAGAAATTGCGATAACTCGAGACAGTTATAACAAGTTACGAGAAATAAATATTGCCTTGATTTGCGCGCACAATAGACTATCAACTGGTTTCCTTCATGATAAAAATATTCACAATCTCCAACTGATGCAGCTTGAAGGAGTGGGGGATGGAGAGAGGATGGGGAGACACAGCGAAGACAGTGAAGGAAACGATGAGATACCTCTCTGAAGTGATGCAAGCACCGGACCCGATCAACATGGAGAGATTCTTCAGCAGGACTCCGACGGTGTTCAACGTTGTTGTCTTCTCCCCTCACGGTTACTTCGGACAGGCCGATGTCCTCGGCCTGCCCGACACCGGAGGCCAGGTAGTGTACATCCTGGACCAAGTCAAAGCGCTCGAGGAAGAGCTCCTCATCCGCATTTCCCAACAAGGACTCCTCCATTTCAAGCCCCAAATCCTTGTTGTGACAAGGCTTATCCCCGATGCCAAGGGAACCAAATGCAACCAGGAATTGGAGAGCATCAATGGAACCAAGTACTCCAGCATTCTTCGTGTCCCTTTTCGCCTTGATGATGGCACCGTGCTGAAACAATGGGTCTCTCGATTCGATGTCTACCCTTACCTTGAGAGGTTCACTCAGGAAGTTACGACGAAAGTTGTGGATCTGATGGAAGGGAAGCCGGACCTCATCGTTGGTAACTATACTGATGGGAACTTGTGTGCGACGTTAATGGCTAATAAACTTGGTGTAACACAGGTGAAATTTATCAAAAGTTCAAATCTTTAAACTCAATTAGTAAGAATTAAGTGTAAACCTTATGTGAACTAATCAAAGTTCAAATCTTTAAACTCAATTACTTGTGATTTTGAACTTACAGGCAACGATTGCGCATGCATTGGAGAAAACCAAATACGAGGATTCGGACATCAAGTGGAAGGAATTGGAACCCAAATACCATTTCTCCTGCCAGTTCACTGCCGATATGATGGCTATGAACTCTGCTGATTTCATCATTGCCAGCACTTACCAAGAGATTGCTGGAAGGTTTGTTTGTTTGTTACATTCTGGTTAAATTAAATCTGCTAGTAATATATTAACTTTTCAGATTACTTGTCAATGAAGAAACAATGTTATACTTGCTTCACAATTTGCAGCAAAGAGAGACCAGGTCAGTACGAATCCCACGGAGCGTTCACAATGCCTGGTCTGGCTCGAGTTGTGTCCGGTATCAACATTTTCGACCCGAAGTTCAACATCGCTTGGCCTGGAGCTGACCAATCCTTCTACTTCCCTTACACTGATAAACAGAGACGTTTCACCGAGTTCCATCCCGCCATTGAAGAACTTCTCTTCAGCAACAAGGACTCTCGAGACCACATGTTAGTAGCGATTAACCAACCTAATTATTTTATGTTAACCGTTGACCATAACCGAATCTAATATTATTCGTTTGTGTGATTATGAACTGAATTTAACAATGAGGTTGTGTTTTTCAATTTTAGTGGGTTCTTAGCAGACAAGAAGAAACCGATGATCTTCACAATGGCAAGGCTGGACACAGTGAAGAACATCACAGGGCTAACAGAATGGTACGGCAAAAGCAAGAGGCTAAGGAGCTTGGTCAACTTAGTCATAGTAGGAGGCTTCTTCGACCCGAACGAGTCAAAGGACAGAGAGGAAATGTCCGAGATTAAAAAGATGCACCTCTTGATCGACAAGTACAACCTCAAAGGTCAGATCAGATGGATAAGAGCACAGACAGATCGGAGGAGAAACGGAGAGCTGTACCGGTACATTGCAGATTCGAAAGGTGCATTCGTACAGCCCGCCCTTTACGAGGCGTTCGGGCTCACGGTGATTGAGGCCATGAACTGTGGACTGCCTAACTTTGTGACCAACCAAGGTGGCCCTGCTGAGATTGTTGTGGATGGTGTTTCCGGGTTTCATATTGATCCGAATAATGGGGATGAGGCGAGTAAGAAGATGGTTGAGTTTTTCGATAAGTGCAAGGCGGATTCTGGTTACTGGCACAAGGTTTCTGCTGCTGGATTGGCTCGTATCGAGGAATGGTAAGTGATATCGTGTTAATGATTTCGTATACACTATAAGAAACTGCCGGTTTACCAGCCGAACGTTCATAGGGGTTCCGTAAACCTCTACTAACCGACGCGGGATTTTTTAAAAACAGAGATTGAAATTGCTGCGCAGTTTTTCTTGCAGTCATATGTGATGAACCATGTGGAATGTCGCTCTTCAGTTTCATTTTTCCCAAATTGCTTGGTGATCGATGAAGTATTATGCATTGTGCTAGTTCCGATCTAACGATGTAATGTTATGGACCGATGTTATGGCAGTTACACATGGAGGATATATGCAAACAAGATGCTGAACATGGGAAGCATGTATACGTTCTGGAGAATGCTGCATAAGGATCAGAAGCTGGCGAAACAGAGATACATTCAGCTGTTGTATAATCTACAGTTCAAGAATCTGGTAAAAGCATACATGAATTGAACACGATATTTTCTTCGTCGAATTTGCATGTTGAGGATGTGAAGACTAATCTTTATACGTTTGTTTTTTTGTCACGTTACAGGTGAAGAATGTGAAGATGCCAAAGGAAGAAGCAGAACAAAAGAAGCCAGTTCCTAGAGCAGCTTCCCCTACTCAGACGTAATAAAGAATTTCGATTTTTTTTTTTGTATCGGTGAACCCTAAGCTAACAATGTCAGATGACTAAACAATTAGTTTGTTAATTTTTCGATTTATATGGAATTGTTACTAACGAGTGAACCGATCTCTTTTTTATATAGGACGGGACAGGGTCAATCTCGTTTTAAGAGGTGAGGTTTTGAGTGGTATACGTAGCGCTAATATAGCAAGTGAAAATTGCTAAAACAACTCTTTTCTCACTTGTTTATGTGCTTAAATTTCATCTCGGTCCAGGTTGTTCGGAGCTTGATGGTTCGATCAATGGTGCACGCCACAACAACGAAACTGAAAACAAGTTATAACGGTCCAACTGATGCGACGATATACACATTTGCTATTGGAAATATTATACGGATATGCTTCATAATAATGTTGAAATCATTTGCTTAATTCTTGAGTTTTAGTTTTCCAATTCGATTGTAGTAAAGTGTAAGGCATACTATCAATATAATCTTCCACTGTTCCAAGTTCCCAAAACACCTCCACAAGTTTTAACCAAGACAAAAAAGGACAGACGACAATATAAAGCTACATAAATCAATCGGAAACTAGGCCCTACGTCGAAACTATTGCAATTAATGTCACAATTCATTGGATAAAACTCATCTCTAAAAGTTAGGTTATGAGAACAGACTGCCCAAACGATTTATAAGCTCATATGTGACACTGAATTAGGCTCAGTAACATACACTACTTACTTCGAGATTCGGCTAGTTCCTGAAATTCTATGCTCGTAGGAGGGTGATGCCGAGGGAAATAGTGCAACCCATTAGCCCAAAGAGGGACAAGAACCCGTATTTACTACATGTGAAATAGTTAAAAAAAATGGTTAAAGTTAGATAAAGTAAACAAAGTATAAGAGCCAGAATAGTAAGAAAGTAAGAGTATGGGGCTCTAAACAGCTATTTTGACGAACCCTATGGGGAGGCGATTCTTGGGATCTCCGGTGGAGTAGCCGGTGAAATAGAAGTAACGAGTCACGACGAAGAACGCTCCGAGAGCGGCGGCGACGCAGGGATGCCTCAATCCTCCCAACGCGATCAGCATGAAGAACATCGGCATCAATTCCAGCGAATTCTGGTGCCCTCTCTGCCCAATATTCCCCAAACAATCGAAACAAAAATGTCAGGACACCTTTAAATCTCACAGATGGAATTAAAAACTGGAGAACTGCGAGGTGGACCTGTACGCAGTTGAAGAGCTTAGCGTGTTTGTTCTCTGATTCAATTGCGTAGAGAGTGGGATAAGGGACGTTGTATTTCATACGAGCCCTGACGACCTTGCGTGCCATGTAAAAACTCAGCAAGCGACAGGCCACTACCACTAGAGCCACGTAGCCGTACTCCTTGGGCAGCAATTCTGTAACTCCGGCGCCGGCGGCCATCGTTGATTTTACTTTCTGTGTCTTTCTTATGATTTATCCGTTGAGGAATTGAAGAAGGAGCTGTGAGACCTGCAGTTACAGTTTACAGAGTAGCAGGGTGTTTTATATTTTCAAGAAAATATTGCCATGCCGATCAGTGCCATGTGCCGACAACCGCAGCTTGCCATTTTTTTTTTGGAGAGGGCGGCTGCGCGTATTATGCGAATATTACATTGAATTTTGTTCATAAGAGCAGTTTGGTAAGTTGAGTAAATATCTGGCTTTTTTTTAACTCAACTTTCTTCTATAATTTATAATTTTTACATATGAGTTCGGAATTAATTTTTCAAAAATAATTAAAATTGGTACTGTTTTATAAAAATTTAACGATCTTTTTTTATTTAGTCAAACAGGTGAGTTGACTTGGTAGATATAAGGGAAGCAGTTGTTAGTTGTTAAATGTAGTTATTAGCGATTTAGAAATAGGTATTAGCAATTTTGAAGTAGACGTGATTATTATTAACTTTGAGGTAGACATAGTTATTAACAACTAAAACGTAATATAAATATAGAGAGGAACATAGTTATTGAGAAACTCCACATAATTATTAGCAACTTAGATGTATATATTAACAATTTTGAGATAAATATTAATAATTTTAACGTATATATAATTGATGAAAACATAAAATAGATTCTAGAGGCGTAGTTATTAGCCATCACTGGATAAGATATTAGGGGGCAAAAAACTACTGCAAACTGCTTTAGTGGCTGGTTCGTTAGAAGTTATCGAACTTCTATGCACGTAGAAGGGTGATGTCAAGTGAAATAGTGCAACCCATTAACCCAAAGATAGACAAGAATCCGTATTTCTTGCATTTGAAATCGTTAAAAAAAATATTTAAATTAGATAAATAGAAAAGTATGAGGTCCGAAAAAGAAACAAGCCAAAAACAGTACCAATTGGTTAGAAATAAAAACTATGAGGCTCTAAACAGTAGTGTTTTAAAATTATGGTAGCTGAGTGTCAAACTATTATAACTCATGGGTAGAATTCATTCAAAAATTAATTTGTGTGGAAATGGTGCACAAAAAATTATGAATTCACTCACTAATTTTATATTTAACGATGTGGTATGCAATTGGACATGTAACATACCATCACGCTTGTGAACTGACATACACAATGGCCTACTATGATTAGCCTACTCTGTTCGTAGGTTGCTTCTTCTCTAGGAAGCCCCCTCCATATTCACATATTAGACGCAAACCAAATTATGATACTAACAATTATAACCTTTTGAATAAAACTCACTCGCTAATCTCGCAATATTGTACGCACTTGGATACAAAACACAAATGAGATGTGGTCCATGGAGAAGATGCCACTAACTTTGAAAAAAATCGAAGAAGAAAGCACTCTTGTCACATCAAAATTTCCATTGAATTATCATAGGCTGCAAAATTGAAGACAACTATGATTTACTTGAGAAAAAAAAAAAGGAAAAGCAACATTTTGTTCTGTCTATTTGGGCTTTAGTCGGCCCACCTAGTTAATTACTAAATTCAACCGCAGAAAATTGGGAAAGAAAAAAACAATAGCTGGACGGAACAAACCCGATGGTGAGGCGGTTCTTGGGATCACCGGTGGAATAGCCGGTGAAATAGAAGTAGCGAGTGACGATCGCCATGCCGATCGCCGGCGATCAGTTGACAACCAGGCCGGCTTGCCACTCTTTATTATTTGGTAATATTGAAGTCCGGCCTCTGTTGGCCGGCATACCTTAATTTGGACTGTGATAATAACTGTAATATAGTTTATATCTATTCGAACTAAGACCTATCAAATAGAATAAAATTTAAGTTGTCAGGTTAGAAATTAAAATCAGTTAATCGGTTTAACTGACGGACCATGTGTACCGATTAAATAGCCGATTATTAACCGACCGACTGGTCGATTAATCCAAAAACCGACTTTGACCGATTTGACTCCACCTGCTTTAACCGGTTTAACCTCATCCCTCATTTACGGCGGTCGCACCGTCTTCCTTGAAGAAGATAAGACCTGGATGGAGAAGGTCCTCGCGGATATCCCTTCCTTGAAGGCCTACCACATCAGCTACAACACTAAGGTCCACCAAGTTGGCGGTCTTATGGAGGCCGGAATCGCAGACGAAGATTGCAAGGCGGTTTCCGATCCAAGAGAATCCAAGTGTCGATTGGGCCTCAAAGGGTTTCCAGCGGAGATCTACGAGATGGATTGGGATCTGATCATGGTGGACGCTCCTGCCAGGTACCACGACAAGGCTCTCGAGAGGATGCCGGCGATAGAGCAGGAAGGGAGGTTGCCGGTGGCGGAATTAGAGTTGGCTTGAGAAGTTCCGGTTCACCCAACTTTGGTTCGGATCATTAATTTTAGGTAGAATTATAAATTTTACAAGTTCTAACTCAATGCATATATCCATCTTGATTCCATCATTAGAGGTTGCGACAAAAATGGGTTGGGTTGAATATTGACCTAATTGCAGAGAAGAGTGAAGTGAAAATGATTTGGATTTTGAAGGGAAATGACATAGGGTTGACGACTTCATTGGGTTGTGGGTTAATTTTATATTTTATCGGTTAGCAAGTTAACCGATGATTTTAATTGTTTAACCGTTTATCCGACTTCAATGAATATTTTCAACCGTTACTCGACCACTCTATATCTCGGTTAAAATAATGTCTAACCGACTCAAAACCAATTAACCGACACCGAAATTCCAGCCTAGTGGATATTGAAGGATTCAGAATGCAATGTGGATAAATATCCATATGATCCTCCATTATTTCAAGTTTCCCGAACACACCCGCAGAAATATCCAGAAACACAGAAAGGACTCACAAAACAAAGAGGCTACATAAACTCATCAGAAACAAGGCTACAAGGCTACTACATAAATACTTCAGTCACTGGCTAGTTCTGAGTCTTCTGAAATTCTATGCCCGTAGGAGGAGGGTGATGCCAAGGGAAATTGTGCAACCCATTAGCCCCAAGATGAACAAGAACCCGTATTTACTGCACGCGAAATCGTTACAAAAGAGGGTTCAAATTAGATAAAACAAGAAAATATAAGAGTCTATTAGAAAATAAGGAAGACTCTAAATAACTTACAAACTAAACTAGAGAGGTTGATGAACAGAGCCCTTTGACGTTTGATTCGGAAAAATGGTTTGAGACTCAACTTGATTTTGAATTAGTCAAAATTGAATTCATATATGCGACTTAATAAGCTTGTGAGATAACTTGGTTACAAGCTCAAATAACTTGTGAAGTCAGTTGAGTTCTAGCTCGAATATGTGACTCACAGCAAGTAACTTGAGTTCCGGCTGACAACATGAGAGTGTCCAAATACTAGCTTAATTATATTGCTCGTTACGAAGCTCAATGGTGTGACTTGTGATCCTAAATCCTATGTGAATGTGATTGTTTGATGACAAGAGTCGATTAGATTTGATAAATCAGTGGTATAAATTTGAAATAAGAATAGACATTAGCCTTAATATTTGAATTTTAAAATGTGACTTGTAATTCTTAAAAAACAGAAATATAAAAAGAAATGAGAAAAAATGGTTGGACAGAACGAACCCGATGGTGAGGCGGTTTTTGGGATCGCCGGTGGAGTAGCCGGTGAAATAGAAGTAGCGAGTTACGGTGAACAAAGCGCCGAAAGCGGCGGCGACGCAGGGATGCCTCAGTCCTCCAATCGCCAACAGAGTAAAGAACATTGGCATGAACTCCAGCGAGTTCTGGTGCCCTCTCTGCCCAATTTTTCCCAAACAATCAAAACAAAAATTGTCAGGAAACCTTAAAGTTAAATCTGATCGATCCAATCAAAATCTGAAAACCTGCGAGGCGGACCTGAACGCAGTTGAAGAGTTTAGCATCTTTGTTCTCAGATTCAATGGCGTAGAGAGTGGGATACGGGACTTTGTACTTCTTGCGAGCCTGCCCGACCTGGATCATCATGAATATATTCAGAAAGCAGTACGCCACTAGCACCAGAGCCACGTAGCCGTACTCCTTGGGTAGCAAATCCGCAACTCCGACGGCCGCCATCGTTAATTTCTCTGCTTCTGTCTTTTCTTAGGGTTTTATCGGTTGAGAAATGAAGTGGAAGGAAGTGTGAGATCTGTAATTACAAGAACCACTAGGTCATTTTATATATTTGAGAAAGTTTAGAATGCCTATGCCGATCTATGACAAGGGCAGTGACGAATGGGGTGGCTTTACATTCAAGCCGAGGCCAGCTTGGCATTGTTTATTACTTATTTGGAGGGGTAAGATTGTAAATTTATTAAATTTGATTTGGTCAAATGCTGTGGTCGATGATACAGATAACAGAAACCCAGCTCATTAGCATTGAAATCACCTTGGGGTTATTTGATATGATGTGTGTGTCTTACAAAGACAAATGTTAATTTGCATCAGAATTCATTATCATATAGGGAAGCCGTAGCTGGGATTGGCCCAAGCACGGTGGTCACTTGTGAACAAAGATGAGAAATTGCTAGTGGTTACTAGGTTGCGGAACGTGAATCTGTGCTTTCATTTCGAGGTGGAGCAACATATGAATGGCATGTTCTTGAGATTCTTTACGAAAATGAGGCTTAGGTATCATATATGTTTGTTGTTATAGTCTTCATGTATGGCGTAGTTTTATGACATGGTATGTATTACTTATGGTTGAAACAATTACTTGTGACATGTTACGGTTGCTGTATCTCTAGACTGAGGAGTTGATATTCCGAAAGTAATGGAGTTTTTGGTGATAGAGATGATCATATCTGGAAAAATGCTTCAACGGCACCATAGTGAATGTATTTCAGCTTTGTGTGCATATACAATGTGTGATTTGTACAGTATAGAATAAAAAGAACAAAGGGTAAATATATAATTGACAAATCCTACTTAATATTTCATACCAAACAAAATTTTTGCCAAAGTCTCATTCAATAAAATGATATTTGAAATATCATATACTAAATGAGACCCTTGTAGGTTTAGAGAGAATTTCACGAATAATCAAATCACTTCAGAGATTTCTTCTAACCAAAATAACAATTTATTTTCTTTAAAGTATACAGCTAAATTAGAGAAAAGCTCAAGTAAATAATATTGAATTTTGTCTTGAATATTGATTCAATGACTAAGCACCAACTTCACAAGTAAATAATACTGGAAAGCCTCATTAGCCTTTGAGAAACAAAAATAATTAACAAGCCAGAACATGGTAGCATTGCAGCAAAATGATCCATCAACAGACAACAAAGGCAAAGAGAGAAGTACTCAAGGTTTACAAGTACAAACATTGCCAAGTTTGCAAAATGCTTTTGAAGAGCTTACCTATTACCAAACCTCCAACTACTAAACATCAATCCAACACATTCATTCAAAATTTCAAAACTACAAACTGCATTGATCTTCAGAAAGCTCAATAAACACTTAGGCGACGACGGATGGCTTGGAAGCAGTAGACAACCTGGACCTCTTCTTGGCCAAGCTCTCACTGCGGCGCTCCCTCTGTTCTTTCAATCTCGACGCAAGCAGCTTCTGGTATTCGGCAGCCTCAGAGTTCGCCTTCTCGACCCTCCTCTTCTTCTCTGCAAGCCTTGCTCTCTTCCTTTGCAAAGTCACCGGAGTTACCAACCTCTGAATCTTAGGAGCCTTGCTCACTTCCTTTCCTGCACCGCCAAGGAACTAATTTAATACTCTGGCTGCAAATTAATAAACTTTTTGTGCAAAGCATCGCTTGATCAAAGTTTGGTTACCGTTCTTGGCAGTGAAGGTTCTTCTGTAGGTGTTCACGTACTTCCTGACATCATCCTCTTTGGAGAGATTGAAGAGCTTGCGGATCTTGGAAGCCCTCTTGGGTCCTCTCATTCTTGGCTTCTCTGTGTCGGTCAGTCCGGGGAGATCACTCTCACCTTTCTTCACGATGACCAAGTTGAGAACAGACAGGTCCTGGCTGACGATGCAACCCCGGACAGACTTCCTTCTTCGCTCACCATTGCGCCTTCCATATCCACGGAAGCACGGGGTTCCTATTGCACAACTCATTCTTAGCAGATTCAAAAACAAACATCTCCTTCAGACGAATATGAAAAATCACATTACCTCGAGTAAGCAAAAGGCGGACACGACCAGGGTTCAGGACTCCCTGCTTCATGGGGAAGCCCTGCTTGTCACATCCTCCCATGATCTTGAACACATATCCCTTAAATTCCTGTTTTAAGTAAACAAGTAGGAAGAATTAACAATGTGCATTTGGAATATAAATACAATAGCATAGAAAAGCAGAGCAAAAATCATGGCAAGTACCTCTCCAAGAGCATCACCACTGACTTCCTGGGATATCCTCTTGTCAAAAAAGGCACGCCTGCATATATCAGAGACGAGTAATCAACAACCATGTACTGGATACAACCGTACAAGTACAAGAAGAGGCCAAACTAGAGTTTCACCAATTGTCTACTGCATTACTTTGTACTAACACAAACCTTCGGAGAGGTAATCAAACAGTGCTAAAGTAAACAATAACATCACAAGCTACTATCTTGATGAGGGCTGCAAGGGCTTATCCATTAATGTGTAGTAGACTAGTAGTTGGAGGAGGAGGAGAAACATTCATAGCTAATTGAGCTAAAGGGTGGAAGACAGGCACTGCAGATATACTATCCAACTATGAAAACAAAGAACTGACGCAACAAAATCGTCATCAGTAAAGCAAAACTAGTACCGGATCATATTATCACAAGTCTAATTACTTTCACACCCCGAAGATAAATATTCAAATAACCACGATTCAACTAACAATGACTGCTTCAAGAGAAAATATTGGTTTGCCTTCAATCGAAGGACAGGAACCTAATTCAGCTACGCACTCAAGTACAGGAATGAAGCTAAATAGCTCTGAGGACATTCTCGAATCGGATTCTCATTGAATAACAATTAGCCTTTAGGCCTTTACCACATTCCTAAGAACGAGAACACAAAGGATTACACAAATCTTAACATTTTCACACAACAGAACAACGCTACCACCACATCACTTGCTAAAGAACAAATAGAGTAAGGAAGCAGAGTTTCTTACAGCTTCTGGTCGTCATCGATCTCCAGCTTCTTCTGGCACCCCGTTGTGGGGTTGGCGATGTTGAACTGCAATCAAATCAGAGGAAACGAAGATGAGAAGGTGAGATTGGAGAGTTGATAAATGAAGACTGAGGATTGCAAAGCTTGAAGGTAAATTTCCCGAAATGCAAACCTTCATGGCGTCTGGCGAGGGAGAACAGAGAACCGATGCAGCAAGAAGACTCAACGGCGCACGAAACTCAGCAAATACTTCTCTTGGTGATATATCGCTTCTTTGCGTAGGGTTTTCATTGACAAAAATTATTGGGCTTGGATATTTGATTTGCGCCTTTTGGCATGGGCCGTTTCGGTAAGTAGAGCTGGGCTTATCAGAATATCGGTTCTTTTTAGAAGGATTTGGGCTGTAGCATAATCATGCTTTTCAGAACCAGACTCAAGGTCGAACCGATGTGTCCCGGTTTAGAATTTGATGATTAAATTGGGGTCAAAATTTTTATTCTTGTTGTTATTTGAGAAGATAAATAGATACACAATCATGATCAACCTACTAAATGAAAATTATCGGTAACACTTTGGGGAGATATTTAAGAGCCAGATGTGTCACTTGATGGGCGGCTCCATTATCAGACTTCGAACAATCTGAAAACGGATGTCAGACAAGGGTGCAAAGAGCTGTCTAATCTCCTAGATGATAGACCCGTCAAATGAACGGTTGTAATGATTGGCTCTGATGTGAGTTGTTAATAATAATAATAATAATAATAATAAAATAGAGGTTAATAATGTTAACATAAGTCAACAAGTCATATTGTCAATAAAAAATTAGTACAAAGTGTATAATTTTTGTAATGAAAAAAGATGGCTCCTAGCATCAGAGTTCCCCAACTTCCATGATAATTAACAACCTACAATTAGGTATAATTAGTATAAAATTATAAATCAAAACAACTTAAAATAAAATAAAAACCCCAAAATAAATCCCATATATCAATCAAGTAGCAAGTACTACACGGTTCACCAACATTGTGCACAGCGCAAAAGATATCGTTAACAATATCCCAAACTTCTTCAGCACCACTCCGACCCACTTCGACCCCTTCCGATCACCACCGCCGCCGTGGATGCTAATGACCGGCGATTTCAGACAACTACTACTCCCATCAAACTTTCCCGCCACGTTCTCTTCCTTGAGACTCAAGCAATGCATTAAGATAGCTACGATGATCAAACTCACAAGGTTGATCACTCCAGTACCATAACTATTGATCACAGTGTTCGGACGTTGTTGTTTCTTCTGGACGGTGAAGAATTGACGGAGATGGACGGCGGAGGCAGATGGGTTGAGCTGGATCTTAACGGTCTGGGATGGCACTAACTGGTGGAAGAAAGTGTCGGCAGCCTGGCGCGTGGAAATGAAAAGCCCCTGGTTGACTCTGACTTCCTCATGAACCACCTCGAAGCTCGGGGAGCTTGCCACGACGTCGGCCTGGGCGTTGGCGGAGGGCTCGTCTTCGACGATGAATTCAAGGGAGTTGTAAACGTCGTCGCTGTCGTTGATGAACCCTAGGCCGTCGTTATGATCTAGTTGGTTATCTGATGGGGGAATAAAAAGACTAATTAATCAATATTTAATTTCAACTGGTCTTCAAACAATGTCGGTGATTGCTTGTTACGTACGGTACCTCCAGCTTCAACTTGATCACTGTGGCTGTTCATAGACGTGAAGCTTGAGATGCTGGCTATTGGAACGATTCTGTGCTCATTCATAAAGTTCTGCCATCATGAAGAAAACAATTTGTTTAGTGACTAAAAATTATAAATTTAATCTTTTGTGACTTGGAATAATCTTAAATTGATTCAAAACTGGACATTTTTTTGTTTAATATTTCAACATTATTTCATATATCAATTTGGGAAAATTATACTTTTGCCCCCTCTACTATAAAAACATGCACTCTAGTCACGTTACTATAGTTAAGTTTAAAAACGAGCCTTTTACTAGTTTGACTGTTATCTTTACGCTATCCAATAATTTTACCATTAAACGGAGTTTGATCCATCGGAAAAGACTGACCTGGTGCAGTTCGTCATTAGACATGCCGAGCCACCTCAAGTTCTCCACCATCCGATCCGACCCCATGAACTGATCATCTACGATGTCGTCCCCGATCTCCACAGACCTGGAATTGTCTAACCATGAAGACGACATGTCGTTTGAGCTGATAGACATATCCGCCGCCCTATTATTCCCAGCTGCTGAGGTCGATGACGTGAAAGTGAAGTCGTTATTATCAGCCACCGCGGAGAAGTCGTTAACACCGCCACCGAACCCAGCTGCTTGGAAACTGTTGTACCGATCGTTGGTATTGTTGTTTATGAGTTCCCGAGATGCATGGGCTACCGAAAGGATCTCCTGCAGAAGATCCGAGCCCTGATTGTTATGATGGTGACTGCTCGAGCTGTCGTTCATCATCATCGTCGACATCATTCGTTTGTTGGGGTAGTCTTCGACTTCCAGTGGCGGCAGAGTGAATCTGTGCTGCAGCCTCGCGCATTCCAACGCTATATCAACCTGCATTGGTACGAGTTAATTAAACCTCGTGTCAGTGGCAGATTCGAAATGATTTAACTCGGATTATATGAAAATTTGAAATGCACTGAGATTTCGGATACAAAAATAATATTTAATCAACCTCTAAACATGAAAATAAACTACATATTGTTGGAATTTTATGTTTATATAGGCGAACTAAATAATAGTATGGAGAAACTCTTTTAAATTCGCTTTAAAATAAAGGATTTATATGATGGGTCGATGTTAATTATTAATATTGAATCTAATCTCAATGAGAACCTAAATTTTAAAGATGGAAAAATTAATAATTGGTCAAAAAGGTCATCAATTTTATGATCTCTAAAATTTCATTTTTTATAATAATTTTAAGGGTAAATTGTGAGAATTAGAGTATTATAGTTGTTAATTTATAACTAAACTATAACAGAAATTTGTATGAATAATGATTTTAAAAAGTTGGAAAATAAAAAGAGAGGTTCTAGTCTCATTTTATTCATCAATAAATTATAATTTATCATTACTTTAAAGATTAAAATGAAAGCTTTGAGGAGTACGTTACGTACCTTGGAAGGAGGGTAATTAGGAATGGAAGACGATCCATAACACGAGGAAGGAAAATGAGTAGGTGTGAAGCTGAATGGATCCATGGACGACGATGATGTGGCGCCAATCGTCCACGTAGTGCCACGATTGTCAACGACGTTGTCATTGACTCGACTAAAACCAGTATTTCCTTGGGAGCAAGTGTCCACGTAAGCACCGCCGTTGCCGAAACTAGCCACGTAGCTCGCGCTGCCACCGTCAGAATATATAGTACTGCTGGAAGAACGCTCATTATTGTGCTGGCTCGCCACCTGGAGCTGACTCGGATGATGATTGTTCATGGTAGACGAGTAGCCCTCCACGTGGACCTTCGGCGGAGTTGGCGCCGCCGTCTTCTTGAACACCCGACATAATGCATATGCATCCTGAATATAAACAAAAAAAATCGCACGTTTCATTAATTCAGATAACTAAACAAGGGCAATTTGGAAATTAATGCATTAATGAATGGTTGAAAGGTAATTATATAAAATTACCTGTAAGCCAGAAGCTGGGGAGTCGCATTCTCGATCGTCGAGGCGATACTCGTGCATGACCCAATCGGAACGAGCACCGTGAGGTGCACGTCCGCGGTAGTAGACTAGGGTTTTCTTCATCCCAACGGAACGCATCTGGGAGTTCACTTTGCGGTCCTTCCCCGTAGCCTTCCAGTACCCGGTTTTTGTGGCTCGGTTAGTTCTGGATCCGTTTGGGTACTTTCGGTCTCGTGGGCTGAAGAAGTACCACTCCATATCTTTGCTAGGGAGCAGGGATTTTCCTGTGAGGGGAATCGGATCCAAAATCTTATTAATTAGTTTGCTTTTTTTTAGGATCGTAAATCATACATATCGTACAGATCATATATAGATGTTAGATTAAATTAAAAGAACAGAAATTAGTCATCATTTCAATATGAAAAAGATTGAAACTTTGTAAAGACGGTGGCAATTAGCTTTAAATTCGACCAAATAAAAAAGTTGTCAAGACTATGATCAAAATTCGGATTTCCTTCTTTATAATATGATATCTTCTTTATAAAAAAATCACATTCCTTATAAAAAAAAATTACTAAAATTAATAGCAGCAGGCCATGAATTCTTGCACCCTGTGTGAATATGGACTGTATGTTAGACACTTTGTGAAATGTGATGATGACATATTCTTTGTGTAGGGTTACATATATATATGTTGATTCCTTGCTTATTTAATGCATCGTTGTCATGGGATCAAATCCACCGAAAAGCAGAACTGGGTTGATGAGAGAGCATCAAATGATCATATACCAATCAAGAAGCTTTCCTAAAAGAAGGATGGTTGATCATAGATTGACGAAAATGAAGAGTTGTATATAACAGAGAGAAATAAATACCAGGCAAATCCCAGGGCTCGCACTTGTAAAGGTCGACTTCAGGGATGATCTCGAGCTCTATCTTCTGGCCGTTGATCTTGCTCTTCAGGTAGTAAGCAACCAGCTCCTCGTCGGTTGGGTGGAATCGAAAGCCAGGTGGCAACGAAACAGGAGCCATTTTCTCTCTCTCTCTATATATATATATATATAACTTGGAAGCAGCTGGATCAGCTCTCTCTTGCTAGCTGCACCCGGAATTGATTACGTTACGATGAGACCTAAGAAGAAGAAGAAGAAGAAGATATAAAGAGAGGATGATTTTAAAAACTGGTAAAGCTGTTGGGGTTGGGAACCGAATAGATTCGATCACAAAAAACCAGGACTGTATATTAGTTATAAGAACTGCATGCATGCATGTGATGGGGAAGAGAGTGGAGAGAGAGAGAGAGAGATCAAGAGAAATGAAGGTGTGGGTTGGTGGTGGGGGGGATAAGAAGGGAGAAGAAGAAGCGAACAAAAAGAGAAGAAGTAAAGTGCGGGGAAGATGTTGGGGGCGAGGGACAGGACAAGCAGGGGAAAAGCAAAAGTATCTTCTTCTGTCCATGTGGGGGCCACCTTCTTTTTGTATCTTCCCTTTTTTGTTTTTGTTTTGTCTCCCTGCTTTCTTCATCGTCGATCCATTCTCCATTTCAAATTTTAATCATATTTATTTTTATAATGGATACTTAAACATTAATTAATTAATTAACATTTTTTTTTGAGTGAATTTATCGACTTTGTATTTTTATGGATTTTCCTGTACGCATTTGTTCTCTTCAACATATGTATGTGGCGGATCGAGTTGCCCATTCAGTAATCGTCAACCTCCTTCATACTTTCTGAGTTGTATATTTTGAGATTAATCTCATAATTTAGGTCGATCTCTAATTTTTATTATCTTAATTTCTCCTTTGAAAACCTACCTATAACTAATAAAAAAATAGACTGACAGAGACATGAACTAATGGAGCTAAAGTAGGTAGATAGGTTTCATAAAGACTAGTTAATTAAAGAAGATTATCAACTACGTACACTAATCTCTAATCTAAGTATAAACCGAGGATGCTTCTACGAAACCCTTTCTTGGATTCCGAGCCTATCAAAACATACGTCCACATGCCAACATTTTATAAATTGCTTTCCACCTTTCCACGTTACATCAATGGGCCCTCTCACTTTATTTTTTCGTTCAACGGAAGCTTCTCCTCGGCCCATCACAAGGCCCACCCAATCTCTCTCTCTCTCTGCGGCGGCTGGCTGCAAAATATCTTTCTTTTCATGATATACACGTCTCTTTCCATTAACTACAAGAGTCGGTTAATTTGGTTATTAATCATTGGTTAATGGTTGAGATAGGTTAATCGAATTAATCGATCAAGCGGAGCTCACGGTTAATCGAATTAACTGATCGAGCGGAGCTCACGGTTAATATGACCGACTAATAACCGACCAGTTGGTTAAATGACCTAATTTAACCGACCGACGCATCGGTTAACCGAATAAATCATAGGTTAACCGACTGCTTTGAGCAGAAAAACTGACGGCATACATACACGAAGTCGTTTCTTTAGTGGGGTGCTTTTCATTTTCTTTATTATCGGTTAACGTCGGTTACCTCGAGTTAACTGACGATTTTAACTGATTAACCATTTAACCGACTTCAATAGTGACTCTTAACCGTTCCCTGACCGCCCTCGACCTCGATTAAAGCGTTCCTCTAAAAGAACCAATTAACTGAAACCGATTTTCCAGCCTTACTTTCCACACACTCTCAGTAGTGTTCATATTTACGTATAATTATTATAATATTATAATTTAGAATACGTCACGTTGGAGAACCGTGTGACCAGAATCCTGACATTTGATGATCTGATGAGGAGATACTTTGTGTTTTCTTGAGGGGCCTGCTTCCCTTATATTATTCCCCAACGTAACTGTGAAGAACCCTAACCTTAAGAAAGGATGTGAGGATGGTTAGAGCATTATTAATTAATTAACATGTGTTTATTTATTTATTAAACCGTGTACTAATTATCTATTTCGGTTTATATTAGTAGCTGGGTGCAGTCACGGTCGCGCAGATAACAAGGGCTTGATTTATAAAGTGTTTTGACCACTTGGTAAATTGAAATGGTCCGTCTTCAGAAAGTGTGCCAATGCTGACATCGATTTACAATATATACAAGGCATTAAAAAAACACTAGTTAGAATATAATAGGATGTGATTAATTAGGTTCAAATGTGAAGCTTAAGCCGTTCAAAATTTGTGTAAAAGTAGGTCTTGGAATTCGTATAATTACCATTAAAGTAAAGATTTTTTTTTTATTGATTAATAGCTTATCCAGATAAAATCATTATAAAAAAGATAGACATTTTGTTTCCTTCTCAGTGTAATATATTGTTATGGGGTGGATCTCATCGACCCGGTTACAGTTTTGAGAGCCCTTTTTGAGAAATCTAAACCGTTGGATTTGGTGATGATGTCATATTTTGATCTAGTGGTCACAATTTTCAAAGACATTTCTGTAAAAGTGCCAAAATGATGAGAATTGAAAATGGGCGGAAAAACAAAGTTTGATAAATAGATATTTATTTCTTTATTTTCAAATATATTCTCTCTTTCCTTTTTATTTTCTCTTAATTCTAATTTAATCAATATAACTAATTACACAATACTTAAAATATAACTGTTTAAATTTTCCAAATCTAACAAGACTAATCCTGATTTTTTTGTAACATTTTGAGAAAAATTAAAATCAATACTTTGATATTACAAGTCTTTTACAATATATTTTTACAACTGTTATGGAATAATTATCCACCCGTCAATGGTACTCTTTATAAGACAATTATGTCTACGTTATGTCAACCTTACGACCTTGTTAAGTCATCTTTATCCACTTCATTTGTAATTATGTCAATAACTAATATATCACTATTATTACGTACATGTTATGTCACCGAGTCTGTTATAAAACTGTTATATAAGCGATACGTCCTTGTAATGAGTTCGTTATATCTCTGTTACAACACCATTTAATCACTGTTAGGCGATAGAAAGAGAAGAGAAAGGAAAGAGAATGGAAAATTTTAGGATCTTTTAAATATATATAAGATAAGTTTGAATTTGAAATTTAAATTCGTAAAAACGTAATAAAATAAAATAATTAATGAAACAATTTCCATCCACTATCCCTGGCGGCATGAGATCCGCCGGATAAAAGTCAACGCCGCGCTGGTCTTATAGCCAGTCGGATGGTCCTCTCTGGATATTCCTATTGACTTGGCTATGAGAACCATTTCGGGATCTCATTTACCATCCCAAAGCTAATCAAGAATTCCATTTGAACAACTTTAAACGCCAAGTCTCTCTGGAAAATGACAGCAAGCATTATGCCTGCGTATCAATCAGAGGACCAACAGTAGTTATACCAGATAATGGGTCCATAGCTGCCAAGTAGTGAACAAGAAGTGCAAATCAATGAACAGTTAAAAGTGACGACAATTTGCATCTCATTTTTTGACCCAAATCCTGCGGCCAACAATGAGTAAAGTTTGTTGGCGCGGGGTTTCTTTTTCCCTTTTCCTCTCTTTTTTTCAATTCTCCAGCTATCTTTTAACGTACCCCAAAGTTTTCCAGTTTTGACCGCACAGGGGAAAATAATTAATGGAGAACAAATGCAAACAACCTAAGAGACATGCACTGAGGGCGTATATATGGGTTAGTTTATGAGACAAGCTTGTGCTTCATATATGCTTTTGACAGAACAAATATATCTAACTGTTCTCCAATTGGGGGGGCAAGTGAGGATTCAGGTGCACGTCAAAGCTGCCTATCAGTTGCTAGCTATCTAGGGTTTCCTCCACCCAAGGTCTACGTGCATGCTTTTTTGCTTGCCTCCCTGGGAAAGATTCCATTGCAAATTCCTTGTCCCAGACAACAAGAGTACGTATCAGACACATACAAATAGTTAACAAACAAAACGTGTCTCTGTAATTTGTTTGCATACCAAATAAATCTTCTTTTGCGTTACCAACCCTGGGCTGGACATCCATTTTGCTACTCTTGGGTTCATGAATCTGGATAGACCCCAGCTCGCGTTCTTACTACTCTGACTCTGTTGGGCTTTCCACCGGCGCGAATTTTTGATATTGAGGAAACCAGAACCAGTAATAAACCAGAACAATCATCCCTCGTCTATGAGATTGCAATCCATCCCAAACCAGAACAATAAACATCTAGAGCTCCATCAACTCAAACAATATCGATTTCATCGTCACCATTCACCAACACCTCCGATCTACGACTGTGGCCGGCTTATATGCAAAGTGCATCGAAATACAGAACCACACTCCACTTCTGCCATTGCCAATTTGCCATGATGACCTTCCACACAATCTAACTCACCCAAGTAAACACTAAGCTTAAACCAGACATACATAGACTTCAACTAGTCTGTCTTGACATGTCAAAGTAAAATAGTTTGAATCTTTCTCTTTCGAGTACAGATGCAACCATATACTTGAGGCTGCTACAAGGGAACAAACAAAGCAACGATGCACCTCCTCTCGAAATACGAAACCACACTCCACTTCTACCGTAGCCAATTTTCCATGATGACCTTCCAGACAATCAAACTCACTCAAGTAAACACTAACCTAAAACCATACAGGAACTCCAAGTCTCCAACTAGTCCGTCTTGACAAGTCAAAGCGAAAGAGCTAATCCTTCTCGTTTTTGAGTAAAGATGCAACTTTATACTTGAGGTTGCTACAATTGAACAAAGCAACGACGCCTCCTGTCTGCACCTACAAGCTTTATCTTCATCACACATTCACATCTCTGCAACCCCTCTTCCCTTCTCTTAGTTTATGGTGTATGTTCACTTCTAGTCTACACGCTTCCTATCTTTAGTTCTATTGATGTTAATCACCAGTTCGTTGTCAGTTCTCAATTCTATCGCATCTTAAAAGCAGATGAATCTCCCATTCCCAAGTTACTGCTACCGATTTAAACAGCATGTAGCAAGATTCAAGTTCATTCAACCCACATGCAAAAACATTGATTCATTCATCAACATACCCTAATATAGGTTTGTGGCTGTTCTTGACATCGCCTTCTCCTATTCCTGAAGTCACTAGCAGACCTCTCATATGAACTACCATGCACCTCAGCCAAGGAGTAGTCAATCAGAGACTTGGTCATTATGTTAATGTTCCTACAATCTCAAACTTCTATCAAGCAATCAAAATGCTTGAATGCAGCTTAACCTAAAGACGAAACTAGTTGATTAGCAAATCAGATTTCAAAACAGTTGGAGAAAATGCAACGGAATAGAGAACCAAATCAAAGAAAGCACCTATAGCATTCATAACAATTGAAGTAAATGTCACAGGTAGATTGCGTTTGTCAGCAGCAGCAACAACAGAGAGAATTGCTGATAGAACATTCATCAGAGGACACAGCTTAACAAAATATAAACCAGGATCAATCCAGATTAAGTTACGATTAACACAAATTACTAATTCCTCCTGTGATGTATAACGAGACAACAGAAAACGCTGTTCATACCACAGATTTAGCAGGCGCAGCAAACTTCTCAGCTTCCGGAATTGCGACA
This sequence comes from Linum usitatissimum, assembly GCA_030674075.2. Lineage (NCBI taxonomy): Eukaryota > Viridiplantae > Streptophyta > Magnoliopsida > Malpighiales > Linaceae > Linum > Linum usitatissimum. The sequence continues at coordinate 3,933,083 of JAUJYP020000285.1, read as the reverse complement.
TAGCCACTCTTCTTGGGCGAGGCATCCTCTTTCTCGTCCTCGTCGTAGTCCGATTCGTAGTAGTAGCCACCAGATCGAGCGGCAAAGAGAGACCAGACGAGGTACATGCTGGCTGCAGTGAGAGCTCCACATCCAACGCCAAAGAGCAAAGCCACAACCACGCTGAGAATGTCCTTAGTACGGTCTCGGAGCGAGCTGATGTCGTGGGACGACATACCGAAGGGAAGAAGACGAGCGACGCCTTGCTGCTGCTCCTCCCGACGATGGTGGACGAATCCCGACCCTGCATCAGCGTCCCGGTGGAATTCGAGGCCGGGGAAAACCGCGCGATCGACGATCATATCGGATGAGGAATCCGAGGAGCTCCGGTGACCGATTTCCGTGAAGATCGCCACGAATCCAGCGGACCGACGGCCTAAACTAGGGTTAGGGAAGCGGAAGGAGTGAAGAGGCCTAACTGACACGGTGTATGAGGAAATGTAGAGAGTCTTGCAGGGCCTACCGGCGGAGACGGAGACGGAAAGGAAACCGATCAGGACGGCGAGAAGGAGGAGGACGGAGACCGGAAGCTGCCTCGAAGTCGACGCCATTGAGGGAAGGAATTTTGACAGAAGAATTTCTCTCTTGCTCTGAACGGACGACACGAAGAAATGAATTTTTATGTTCGTTTCTTCAGGGATTTGCGGAGGTTAGTTCACCCGATTTTGCGCTCAGTGGGGAGTAACGGGATGTCGAACTGCGCCGTTAGATGAATGGTTTTCTAATCTTGGCCGTTGATTTTCGTTGACCCCACTTTGATTGCAAGTCAAAATCCAGCCGTTACTATCCTTTACGTCCTTCCGACGTTGAAAGTTTAGGTTAAGTTATAAGTTAGTACTCAATTCTACGAGGTTTAGCAATCGCATACTTAGATTTTTAATATCTAAAATTTTTTGAGATTTTATTCTTGACTTAAATATGTCAGAACTCAGGTGGATACTAATTATTTAAAACTTTATCTACTAACTTAAATATTTGATGTATCACTAGAATTTTGTTGTCTTTACAAATAAGGATGACAATAAGGATACGAGATTAGGTTTAGGGTGGTAATAATCCATAGTACCCTTTTGATAAACCTAGTACTCATGAAACCCGTTTGGTAGTACTAATTCTTTGGCTGAAGGCTTTGAAAGTGAGGTAAGTGGATCAACGAGGAGAATGGGTTATGTAATATGACTGAGGAAGAAGAAAAAAGCCTGAACAATGAGTAAAAGTTTTGAATTAGGATATTGAACAAATTGACGTGTAAGTGGATGATAATTAGAGTCTAAGCAGTATGGAGTTTTCTTTATAACGTATATCCATTTTCCATCTCCGAACTGGTTTGTGAATACTTGTTTTAGCCATTGGGACAAGACACGAGTATAAAGTCTAGATTCAGAATGGTATGAGTATCCATACGTGATCAATGTTACGATTGACAATTGTCACAGTCACAACAATAACCTTTATTACGAATATTATTCATGTAAATAATATATTTGTCGTTGATCACAATTTAACTATAAAATAATTTTAACGAAAAATTATGTCGCCCTCGCCAACAACCTCAATTCCACTAATGGAGATTTTGTTCTTGCTTATCTTTGTCCCTCTTTCTTTGCTTCCTTCGTTCTTTCCTCCGTATCTAATAAGGATCCACCAAACTCTGAGAACTAGTGACATTGCAGAGGCATGGGTGAACAAGAAACACCATAGAACAAAGCAACAATATAACTATGGAAACATTGCCTCAGTAGGATAGTGGGATGACTTCCATTGCTCACTGTTTTTGTTCTGTTGAGATTGTGAAGGTTAATTTCATAATTTGTTGAATGAACTTGTGAAATCTTGACCTTCCCATAGACCTATCGTTTTCCTCACTCATTCATGAAAGAGAGATAAGAGTACTTGCTAATCATCCAATGTCCACCCAACACGTGTCAGCCTGTCAGGCAATTACAGCAACAGCAGCCAAATTAGATTAGAAGCATTTCCCGGGGTATAAAACCATGGGATCTCTGTGGCTACCACTTGAGCCCCATTGGCATCTGCCCTCTCGATTCCAAGCATCTCCCTTCTGATACCTTCTGTCCTAATCCAACGGCCCACCTTTCTCCTCCGCCTCCTCCATTAAATTATAAATCACTGCCCCCTCTCATCTCCTCATACCTCCTCGTAGCCTTCGCCCTCTACCAAACACACTCATTTCAGTCGCCATTTCCCTTCTTCAATCATGAATTCTGTAGATCACTCGGCTCTAGACCCGCTGGTGTTCGATTACATCAGCTGCGGCATCTCCGACATCGTCAACAACCTCTGGACCTGGGTCGCCCTTCTCACCGCCGCCGTCAGCTTCTGGACCACCATCAGAGCCAACGCCGGCACAGCTGTAGATGACGACGGTCCCTCGACGTCGTATTCTCGCTCTTCGCTCCGACGTCTCAAAATCCAGGTCCCGAAATCTGGTTTTGTCCTTCGCCGGGATATCATTTCGACTTCAACTCCACCGCTGGTGGAGTTGTTTCCGGTGGTGGATACTCCTAAGACGCCTGCTTCGAGTCCGATTGTCTGCGACGACGACGGCGTGACGACCAAGGGGAAGTTCGTGACGTATTATCGGGAAATTGAGGGGGATGAGGAGGTGGAGGAAGAGAGATGTGAAGACGGCAAGGAAAACGACGTCGTCAGTGGGAATGTGTGGGAAGCGGAGTTGAGGCTGAAAATGAGAGAGGAAATGGGATGGTATCGGTACCAGGATTTGACGGCGATTAACGGGAATGTTGTTAGGTTGTGGGACGGCGTTAGGAACGGAGACGGAGAGTGCAGCTACAGAAACCCCATCTGTAGTAGTTTAGCAATTTGGTAGTAGTTTATTTTCTGGTTTTAACTCAAAAGCTGCTTGGCCTGAAATTGTACATAAAATCTTATTAGAGTGGAGTCAGTTCATTGCAGTTAGCAATTGCCCATGCCACACTCTAAGTCGAAAGAGTTCGTTTCGACGGTTCGACCCTGTTTGAACTTCTCGCTAATTTGATTCTACATTCGGGTTGGTTCCATTTCACATCTCGAAAACTAGTTTCACATGGATCAAATGTCTGTCATTGTGGTTGTATTCATTTATTCTCGGAGCTAGCTAATGTCAGTGCGACGAGATACTCAACGAGGGCAACCGAAGAAGAGCGAAGCCTTGCTGCAAAGAAATACCTTCTCCCAATATTATAGTTAGCCTTCACGAGAATTCAAGTTCAAGAATATATAATGGTTGGTCAAGTAGGTTGTAGTCGAGTGGTTATAGCACCGGATTATTCAAAACCTAAAATGCTCATTTGATGTATCACGGGAGCTAAAGTCGCTAGAATTAATTAAGCAGCACATTAGTGATGCCCGTGGAAAAGCTCTTTTGTCCAAAATTGAATACACAATGGTTGGAAAGAAACACATAACACATAACTAAATGAGAAACTACACGTTAAAAGAGAGTTTACAAACAACAAGACTAGATTTTTCTGCAAATTCTTCCCAACAAGAAGGGAGCAAAAAATCCTAACCTTACATCAATCTACAAAGATGATGCCGTTCTCTTTTATGGTGTCGATGACGATACCAAGCTTACCTTCGATTCTCTCGTTCTTTCTCGGCTCGTACGAAAGTGCATATACATCTGCTTCTTTTGATCTTTCTGCTATAAGCTGACCGATAAGTCTACAGGCATTATTATCTGTGAGGGAGGGTAGGCTGTTCCTAAGATCCCTGGCGTTTGTGGTAGCAACAGATATAACTTTGCTAGTCCCACGGTGCATCACTTTTGCGTGGACGAATCTCTTTGAAAAGAAGACGTTCAGCAAGAAAGGCCTCATGTACATGTCCGTTCTCTGTTTCCATGACTTTCTGCTGCTGTTTGGTTGCTTATTGAGCTCGCCGCGAGATCTCCTTGTCCAGGCAGATGGAACGAAAAGACTGGATGAATTCTGCAGAGATATGAATGAGATTTAGAAGGTCCCTCTTTCCGACATAGAAGGCTTTTTGTCAAATGAAATTACGAGACAAAAGCTGTTAACAATCAATCTAATTAGCCACTGCAATGATAACATGTGATATTTGCTGATCATGGTTGTCAAGTTACTAGATTCTCGATTGACATTAGAAACTCAGGGCGCCCGAATCAAACCATACCCGCTGCACTTTAGCAAGAATTTGGAAGCAAAATGACAGTTGAGAAATTACTCGCTCAAGGAAAACACTACTACATAGTCCTGCTGAAAGCGTTTGTCTTTTACTTTTCTTGGATGAAAAGCTTAATCAAGTTGGAGTGTGCAACTAAGACAAGTGAAGTGTGCAACTAAGACAAGTGAAGTGCGCAACTAATACAAACCAGCTCGTACAATCTACACTTCAGTAGTACTGATTCCACATAAGGTTCCAACTTCCAAGATACTCTCAGGCTAACTTAGTTGGTGTGCCTCTTCGAAGACGCACGAAGAGGATGATTATAGACAGACAATCCATCGGAGGATTTAAGGTATATCTTAAGGCTTGGTTTGCCAGGTGGTAAGTTAATGAAATTTTGAACATTTTCTCGGCCATACAAGAAAGGTAGATCCCGACGAAGTGATTTTGAGGAGTAAACTTTCAAGTTACCATCTAAATTTTATCAAATTTTTCACCGGCCAAACCAAGCCTAAGAGCCACGGACCGAAGAATAGTTGAGGACTCTACCATAACTCCCATCTAAGGTAAATCAACCAAATGGAAATCTAGAATTACACTCAAGAGGCAGCAGCAAGTTAAATTAGCATCAAGCACCCTGGATGAGTTTACCAATGATCATCAAATCATGGCCATTCAGCATCCTAATCTTCTAGTCGTTAGCAATTTAGTAGTTGAACCTAAAAAACAGAAGAACAAGTTTTCCCAGATAGCAACAACAAAGAAAGTCAATTACTTGAGCAACCTGAAATTGTTTAGTTACAGGATTGGCCATAAACTGCCCCCAACTGTGTTTAGTAGTCAGAAAAATTTTAACTTCGAATCCGCGGAAGGCGAAGATAAGATACTTCAATTTTATAAAGCTGAAAAGATAAATGAGACTTAATGGTTGACAGAAGGGAAGAAATTGGATACCTTGTTTGTCGATAGAGGGGAGCAATTGGAGAGTGAGTTGTAGTTGTTGAGGGAGACGATAAGACTGGGAAAATGAGAAACCAAGGAGAGGGAAATGGGTGTGAGCATACGAGCGGAGGTATGCAGGGCTGAAGAGTCGGCAGATATCACAGACGGCGGCCGGGCCGGAGAGGCAGAGATTACTACACACGACATCCAGCCTTATGTGGAGAAGATAAAGACGTCCGATGCCGGAGTAAGGTTTTGCGGTGGTTTCGCGAGCCCAACTTCATGCGCCTCATCCGTTTCACTTTTGTACAAAACAATCACTTATCTTTTTAAAAAGAACAATGCGTCTCAAATGTTTCAAAACCTAACAAATTAGTCTTAATCTTGCCTCCCGAGACCGACTTACTTTTCTAGCGACAGACGTCTTGTCAGCATGTTTATTACTTGCGGTACCACACCATAACTAAAAAAACTGTACAATACCTGTGAATACCAATTATGAATAGCATATAATAAATATGAGTATCAATAATCGGTACAATATAAAATACTATACATTAATAACCAAATATCATAAAGCAGATAAACTAGTGCTAAAAATACTAGGAAAGAAAAACAATAATGATCCCTTGATAGGTCAATGACCACCTCGACATTTAAACCCTATTGCTCTTGGCTCCCGATGATCAGTTAAAGCCTCAAAGGGTGTGACCCATACAAGTACAGGGCATCGCCGAAGATCAAATCTCAAAATAAAGTACTTAAGTTTTAGATGGTGGATCATGCTCTGCCGAATCGTCGAGAAAGACCACATTCCCCTAATATACGAACGATACAATCATGTGAGAAGTACTATGATGCCATTATAGTATCGAGAGGGGCAAGTCACCGAGACTCTGGAATGTCTAGAATTCGAACCAGTACAGTGGCTGAAATGAGCCTAGCTAGGGTCACCATGAGTGTTCAAATGCAAATTGTTACATCATCTATTCTCTTCTTCTTTGTGGTCCTCTCTTCCTCTGTATTATTTGCAACAATGAAAAACGTAAACTACTTCTGGGAATGGCGATGGTGACCCCTGAAGAGATCAGCTTCTAGTTCTCGATGAGGATATCCTTTAATACTATTGCAGTCATCATCTGATATTGCATAAAATAGTTGGCAACTTCGTCTCCTTCCTTTAATTTTACAGCAACCCCACTCCCATTATTATTATAATTTTAAAAATTGGTTTAATGATTGGACCTGCAACACAAGACTGTGGATATGTTCGACAGCACGACCATTCCATTATACACTTCACGATTATAAAATGTAGTATTTTTTTCAAACAACACTGTATTATTTGTCCTCTCTATTTTCCTCTATGCACTAAAAACTTAAATCTAAATTCATATAAAATCTCGTAGTTAATTTCATTTTATTTGGCTAATTCTTATTTTTTAAGCTTTATCGATTTGGAAAGCTCAAATTTGGATATCAATTCTGATTCTCTTAATTATATCAACACTTATTTAGATATATGATTTGAAGTAAAATAGGTATTAATTAAAAAAATGAACAATTATTATAATTATAATTCACCCAACAATTATTATTATTATTATATTATTATTATTATTAGGAATAAATGAAATAATCTGTTTCTGACTTTTTCGCGCATCCACTAAAGAATCCCCACCTACCGTTTCACTCCGGGTCTACAAATTCAAAGCCGGCCCGCCCCCTCTATTCTCTGTTCCTCTCTCGCTCCGCTCACTCACACTCCCAGTGTTCTTCCGATCGATCCAATCTCATCTCAAGAGCGAGCTAACAGAGAACTCCCCGCATCCAGCTACAGCCATGGCTTTCGAGAAGATCAAGGTCGCTAACCCCATCGTCGAGATGGACGGTGAGACACGTTTCTTCTATTTTGTCCGTTTTCACCTCCGATCATTTCCGCGCTTTCTAGTTGTTCCCTCTGTTGGATCTCTTCTTTCGCCGGATGATCTGTTTCACTTTCCTTCCGTTCGTTTCGAAGCCCCGTCCCCATGTCGCACACGTAGTTTTTGTTTGTTTGAAAGTATATACGATTGTTGTTCGGTTTCGTTGATTGTGTTAGTAGGATCGCGTATGTTAGATTTCAGATCGGGCTGGGATTAGTATCGGGTCGAATCTGATCTTACTGCTTTGATGTGATATATTGGCTTCTGGCGTCTTCATCTTGTGGTTTAGAGTGGAGTTCGGGCGACAAACGTCGTCGCTATTTCATAATGGTTCATTCGGTGCGATTTATTGTTTGTTCAGATTTGATGGGGTTGGTGAATCAACGACATCATTTTTGTGGGGACTCTATGTAAAGTTCTCTTTTCCTGTTGATTTATTTTGCTATTGTCCTTTTGCTACGTGGATTCGAACTCTGCACTTCTATCTAAATAAATGAACTAGTTAGGAATACTAGAAAATCTGCACTAGCCTAGGTGTTTCTTTCTGTTCTTGATATGGTCTTGACAAATCCTTTATGCAGTCAAATTGCTTAGAGTGGTTATTACGTTTTGTAAATTTGACTGCATGCTACCATGTGTTTACTCTCTGCTATCGTCTGGTTCGTTTGCTACTTATCGAAGCAGTCATTTACCTGTTCTACCTTGTGCTGTGCAGGAGATGAAATGACCCGAGTTATATGGCAGTCAATTAAGGATAAGGTATGACATCGGGTGAACTGATCAATGTGAAAATGCAATTTTGGTCTTTTCAAAATGATCATTGCGTTAATTACTAGCTCTAAACCGCTTGATTTTGATTCTTATACAGCTTATCCTCCCATTTGTGGAGTTGGACATCAAGTACTTTGACCTTGGCCTTCCTCATCGTGATGCTACCGATGATAAAGTTACAGTTGAAAGTGCAGAAGCTACTCTGAAGTATGTATCATACATAGTTTGACGGAATATTTTGTTGTTTAATACCAACATTTTGTATGCATGGATACGTTTTGTAATTGTTCATTTGTTCCTTTTCTTTTCTCAGTTCATTTTAACAAAAAATATCATTTTAAGTAGTTTCTTTTATCAGAAAATTACTAGCTCAAGGAAGATTTATATCAGTACTTTAATTGCTCCTAGTAGTAAGATAATGCCACTGAAGTATTTTTCCCATTCTATTTTCTGTCCCTCATCAGGTATAATGTAGCAATCAAGTGTGCCACAATCACTCCAGGTATCTATCCATTTTTTCTGGAAGGAGAAGGGTGTATCTTCTCTTAGCTCCAAGTATTTACTTTTGTGTACTCAAAGTTCTGTAGCTTTTGAATAAGGAGTTGGACTTCATATATGCTGTTGTGATTTACAGATGAAGCTCGAGTCAAGGAGTTCAGCTTGAAGCAAATGTGGATTAGTCCAAATGGGACAATCAGGAATATTTTGAATGGTAAATGATCTTTTACTTTGTGTAATGATTGTCATGGCGTCTTTGCATTGGTCTTAACAATTGGCACTGGATTTTTTCTTTTAGGTACTGTGTTTAGAGAACCAATTCTGTGTAAAAATGTCCCTCGTCTTGTTCCAGGTATTTTCCCTTGGTTTTTCTTTTTAAGATTTTTTTTATAGTCCATCGTTGCGCCTAATATTTCATCAGTGGTCGGCTAACTTTTTTTTTAATCCTAAAAGGTTGGACAAAGCCTATTTGCATTGGCAGACATGCTTTTGGCGATCAATATAAGGCAAAAGACACTGTCATTAAAGGGAAGGGCAAAATCAAATTGCTATTTGGTATGCTCTTGTCAACTTTCTTCTCTCTATCTCTGATGACTGCTTATTCCCGGAGCTGTTGCTCTTAGTATAATTTTCTGTTACTTCCTGATCAATCAATAATGTGGTCCTGAATTAGGTCTTTGTAAAACTGTTAAATTGGCAGCCTTTGATCTTAACACGGAGTGAAACTCACATTTTAAATTTCCCTGAGGGTTTCTTTTGTCACACGGATGAATTTTGAAATGAATTCTTGATACTGCTGCAGTTCCAGAAGGAGATGGAGAGGCACAAGAAATTGAGGTTTACAACTTTACAGGCGCTGGTGGGGTAGCACAGGCCATGTACAACACTGATGAGGTATATTTCTTGACGGTTTCTTCTATGATTTCCTTTTATGAAAGATATGGTTTGGTCTATGACTTTGCTGAGCTGAATCAATAATTCACTCACTTGTTATTTAATGCAGTCCATCCGCTCATTTGCTGATGCTTCTATGAACGTTGCTTTTGAGAAAAAGTGGCCACTTTATCTTAGCACAAAAAATACTATCCTCAAGAAGTACGATGGAAGGTATGATCCCTAATCAAAACTCCTCGCCAGCTGATACTCAATGGCTCTTGTCATATGTATTGTCTGTCCTTACCTTTGTTTGTTGGTTACACTAACTCTTTGTTAACCATGAAGATTCAAGGATATCTTCCAAGAAGTTTATGAAGCTAGCTGGAAGTCCAAGTTTGAGGAGGCTGGAATATGGTGAGTGCCAGTGCATGTGTGACTTACGTTCTTTATGTTGGTTCCTTAAATAAATTCACTAACTCAAGTTGTTTTTTTTAAAGGTATGAGCACCGACTCATTGATGATATGGTGGCCTATGCTCTCAAGAGTGAAGGAGGATACGTATGGGCTTGCAAGAATTATGATGGAGATGTTCAGAGTGATTTCTTAGCTCAAGGCATGTAAACTTTGCCCACAGACTTCTTGAATACATTAATTTGAAATATGCATAAGAAGTTCAACTCGAACCTGAATCCTGAATTCAATATTTGATTGATGACTAATGTAGTTTCACAATTTAGTTGCTCTTTTCCGCAATGCTTAGATTATGTGCTTTCTGGAAAAGAAAATTCCATCGCTGATTATTGTATGTTTATACAGGTTTTGGATCTCTTGGATTGATGACATCTGTACTGGTATGTCCTGATGGAAAGACCATCGAAGCTGAGGCAGCCCACGGAACTGTCACTCGCCATTACAGAGTTCATCAGAAAGGTGGGGAAACCAGCACCAACAGTATCGCTTCAATCTTTGCTTGGACTAGAGGACTTGCACACAGGTAATCCTTTCCACAGTGTTGGATTTCATTAGTCAACCCCTGAAAGAAATAATCCAAGCCAGTAGATTTCTTGCATGGCTCGATAAAAAGCTTAAAAATCCTGTATAATAAGTTGTGGTGCTGGCCTTGTAGGGCAAAGCTGGACGACAATGCTAGACTCCTGGAATTTACAGAGAAACTCGAAGCTGCCTGCATCGGAACTGTTGAGTCTGGAAAGATGACAAAGGATCTTGCGCTGATCAGTCATGGATCCAAGTGAGTATACCAACAATCGGCTCATCTCATTGGTCGCTTGTTATTATAATGCTGAAAAGCTGTTAATGACTTGCTCTGTTTGCAATGTTATGTTAGCTTGACTAGGGAGCATTACCTCAACACCGAGGAGTTCATCGATGCCGTTGCTGCTGAGCTGAAGGCAGCACTCTCTGCTTGATTTGACTGTATGTAATTCCTCCCCTCCGCTAACTTCATTTAACATTCTGGGTTTATCGCCCCTTCTCCTTTTTCAGTATTGATGTACAACGTCCTTCTCTTCTGCTCAATATTCCTTTGTCTTTAATGTGCAGGCTAAGATGTTGAAGAGTGGGCAATGGTGCGAAAGCTCTTTTGTTGTTTTAATTTCACGAAGGCAGGGCTGGGTTGGTTGAGTGGTCTCTCACTCGATGAATAAAAGGGGGGCGGATGGGTGTTAAGAGATGGGATTTAGTTCTAGTTACTTGAACTCTGGTCTGGATTCTCGATTTTAATCTGTTTTACTTCTTTCTTCCTTGCTCCTCTCTTTTGAACGGAATATTAACAGAATCACTCTTCTTTGCTCTATACTTCCACTTTGTCTTGTGCTTTTGGTGCATTAGTTTAGAGCTGTGAGTATCAACGGTTCGGCTTCTATATATTGGAGTTGTTTGGTAATTTTGTTATAATAAAGGGGTAAATGGATAATTTAACAGCACAGCTTCCGAGTGATATTTTTTGGTAAATTATAGGGAGGCAAAGTACTATTTGCCCAAAAAGAGATTAGACGATGGAGAAGTAGTTTAGCGGTTTCTGCCTTGTGGCCTTTGTCGGGGCAGACTTGGCATGCGCTTGAGCTAAAAGGCATTCGATGTCTGGTCCCGATAGGGAAGTTTTTGGCAAGCGCACAAGGAGTAATGAAAAGGTCAGTTTCAGCTGATGGCCGGCATGGCCAACTTATCCTAGCATGTAGTGGAACTACTCATTATTGCTCATCGAGGGGATCCTATCTTATTGCTCTGCTCAGAGCCTTTGTGGAGTTCCACTATAACAGTCATGATATCTTTGTTATGGATGATAAAAGTTGTTACCACAGAGTTTTAACAAACCATACTGTTACTGTTTTAGACCAAGCAAATGATCATATGATAGTGCGACGGCCGGCAGCGGAGGAGATTGCATATCTATGGTCAATGAGGTCGGCTGTCCACCTCTGACAGAACATGATGCATTGGCCCTCGACATTGGGGTACATGAATGTTATCATCATTGAGATGGACTCCCGATTGTTGAGGTTGATTAATGAGTCCGAACTGGGCTATCAGGGAGAACTAGAAAGGCACATACTTTGACCAGGCATTATTGTTTGTTTGTGGAGGATGGTTTGCTGTATATTTACATGAACACGTTGAGCATCAAAACGTACCGGTTGCAACTTGCAATGGATAATGATAGTTAATTTTGTTGTTTGTAATAAACAACAGGGGAAGGTGGGAAGGTAGAATCAGTCATCAGAGAGAGTGCATGAGAATGATGTGAAATGGAATCAAACGAACCGAAGAGGGTGTGTGCAATAAGAAGAAGCCAAAAGAGGCAGAGAGTTCACGGGCTTACATACTGATGTATTTCCACTCACACATTCCCACTTCCCTATCACGTTTGACTCACTAGCTCTCTCGACTCTCTACTTTTCCTTCCCCTGTTCCTCTGCATCCATCTCCAACTTCTTTGTCTCCTTCTCCAAAAGTCCACACTCTAAACAAACATACCAAGTCGACTATGAAATGCTATTCTTCTTCATCTGCTTTTCCCTGCCGTTACCGACAAGCCTTAATATTGCTAGCTGCGGTGGTGGTCTTGGTGGTTTGTGTTCCAACAGGAAAAGCAGGGGAAATTAGTAGCGTGTCCAAGGTTGAAGATGCGGATAACTTCCATATATACTACGGACAGACATTCAAAGTTATTAAGAACGCCATCGATGGGAGAAGCTACCTTCTCATCCAAAACAACTCAAAGATGGCTGCTAGGACTAAGTACTGCACCCAGCGCATCAGATCTTTCCTCGTCCCTTTCTCCAACTTCTCCGCTGATACTTACTTTTTCCCTGGTTCGTTCCTCTCTTCCCCTACCCCCCATACTCTTTATCTTCACCTCCGTGGATGTAAGGAATGTAATATATCCCATAGCAGAGTCAGTGTGCTCCAAGATAATTAAGTAGATAATATTCTTCTTTTTTTTGGGTTTTGTTTTGCAGTTTCCTATTTCGAGGTAAGCTTATTCCTACTTCTTAGCTCTTACATGTCATCATCTGTAAAATAATCGAACAAAAAGTAAAGATATGTTTGCTTAATGATTGAATGTAGTTGCTAGGATTACTAGGAAACCTGAAGGGAATGACAACAAACGCAGTGGCTTCTGTATGCACACTGAAACTATACGAAAAAGGCCAAATCGCCGTAGTTAACTACAAGGATCGACCCCAGGATTCGACGCAATTCGCAGCAAATTTCGTTACCAACACAGATGCTCAACCACAACAAACCTGTAACTATGCCGATTTCCTGCCCTTCAACGAGGACCATCCCTTGCAGCGAGCAGAGTGGATCAAGTTCATTGCTGTTTTTGCAAACCTCGAGGCAAGGGCCAACCAAGTCTACGACAGTGTGAGTCAGGACCGGCCGGGTTAATTAAAATGTTTCTGGTTAACTGATTTTGTTGATTAAACTGTCTGGTTATTCTGCAGATTAAGGAAAATTATATGTGCTTAGCTGGAGCTGCAGCCAAGCAAACCAGACCGTTTAAGCCGGTTGTTGCCTGGTTGGGTTTTTACAACGTTAGTATGCATGACCGGTTCACAACCATTTTAACCAAGTTTCAGTGAAGTAATTAACATTAATTGGAGTTTAATTACAATTTCTTTTGTATTTTGTGCACCAGAACATTTGGTCGTTTACTCAGGACAAGTCCAAATTGAAGGTAAAATTAGTATACTGTATTTTTTTATTGAACATCAATAGTATTATTCATAAAAGAAATTAATAGCTTAGTAAAATGCATGAGATGTCATTTGCCTATGTGATTTAGTGAACTAATTGTTTATCTTATTTTTGAGCATTTGATACTGTTGAAATTTATTTTTATTTTTTATTTTGTATCGATAGATACATTTATTGCTAACTTAATTGATATGTTAAACTGTTTATCTAATAAGACGATGATGTCAAACAAACTGGATAAAAAACCATCATGTAATAGTTCTAAGAAAGGAATGTGATGATTTCCAATTCCATTATGTGTTCCATGCCATCGTACTACTAAGCAAATAATCTGACATGTCAATCGACTCGAAAATAAATAAAAAATTTCCTTAATTATTTAGTTAGCAAGATCGATCAAAAAGTCTTAACAATGCTAACAAAAGTACCACAAATGATTCGCCGGGTGCCAAACATAAGTGATATCCAGTATATTTTACTCGTTTTTTAACCAAACATTTTACTCTTCTTTACCATGCCACAAATTTCAAGTATAGTTAACAAGTTTGGAATTTGTACAGTATGTGGAAGATGCAGGTGGGGAGAACATGGACATCTCAATAAACAAAGTAACATACAACATCTCCAACCCTGATGATCTGGAGGCACTCCATGCTATTCTCTGTGTAAGCTCAATATTCCCGTCAACTTAAATTCATAAAAACACAACATAAATGTTATTAACATGTCTAGATTAATGAATAATACAAAAACCAATACGATCAGACGGTGGACGTGGTAATCGACGAAACAGCAACTTCGGATCCGGCAGCGTATACAGTGTCAAGCTTCCTACAGAACGTCGGCGTCGAAGATCACTCTTGCTTCGCCTTCCTAACCAACCAGACCTTGTGGCGATACGACAAGAGACAGTACAATTCCACCCTTGGTAACTTATTTATAACCTCTGTTAAACAATTAACCGTTAAGATTATTGATTAGTGAACTGCAAATTAACCAATTTAACTACCTGTTTGAAATGATGAAAAAGACTGGTACGATGGAGCAGTGTCGCAGCCTCAACTGGTTTTAGCAGATCTTATTGAAGCATTTTTCCCTACTGCTGCAAACTCCTCCACCACTTTCTTAAGGAACATTGCTAAGGTTTCCGCTCTATCTCTGTGAATTTCTCAGGTTTTGTTTAATGATTACTCTGCTTATTTTTTGTTTCTGTGTCGTTGCATGAACAGGGTGAAGGTGTTGTAAGCTTAGATGGTAGCATGTGTGACACGGAGGATTTCTCTTCTCCGACCGAGCCGACCGTCGTTCCTTGTCCGAAACCGTAGCCTAACCGGTTGTACGTTCGGGTCGGTTGATTTCGTGGATTTGTTAGATATTCATGAGAGTATGGGGTTTGTTGCTCTGTAGTTGTAGAACATATATAGACCATTCTTTTTAACTGTTTTGGCACCGTACTGAACTTTTTCTCCTTGTTGTAAAACAGGGAATTACTTTGAGATTATGGATTTGGATGGAGAACAAATGTGACTTGACATTCTTATTCATATTCCAAACAAAAAAAAATTAAGACAGAGTCATCACCAGTAATCAAACCCTCCAAGAGAATGGGGATTGAGTATGGTGAAAGTGACTTGTTACATCTCACACACACAAAAACCACTAATCATCAGTAACACATGATGGAAACACTAGAACCTAGCTAGTTACATCTTTTTCTTCCTGAAGGATTCGTAAATAAATCCTTCAGAGGGGGTTTAGCTGGTAGTTCCTCGATCTTCAATGAGCAGGGTTCCATGTCTGATGCTGCTGACTAGCTGGGTTCTGAAAACTGTACATCTCATTCTCAGAGATGCAACTCATGTACTTGTTGCTGTTCACCACCTTGATTCTTGGCTCTCTTGGCGTTGTCAGTGGCCTGTTTGATCTGCACAATTACACACAGGAGTTAACACATTAAGCGTGCCATTAATTAATTAATTAGGAAATGCTAATCATGCTTAAAAATTCATTCATGTTCAGATGACTGCAGCATACCTTTGTGGGGAGAAAGGTTTGTCGAAGTAAGGCATCAATTGAGCTCTGGGAACCATTTTCTTCCTTAGCGACTTCACTTCTTCTTCATCAATCAACTGCACCACCATCCCAAAAAAGTTAACAGACAAATCTCTTTAGTTTTACAGCTTAGTTTACTAAACTGGGATTAGGTGAGCTGTTCATATAAAATCATGCTACTCATTATGGACCTTTTGGAGCCTCTTTAGTTGTCTTTTTTCGTACTCTATAAAGTAGATTTTGGTTGCTACCTGAAGAAAGAAAATAAAAAAAAGTTAGCAAATTCGAAGATTAAGCATTGTTCTTTCCAAATTAGGACGGTCGGAATCGGATTTAGCTAGAATTAGAACCCCGATTCCGACGCAATTGAGTCCAACTCCAATTCCATTTCCGAAGCCATAGTCCTAAAAGTATGAGTAGAAATCTGTAGTGACTTGTGAATTTGAGAGTAATGGCTCTCACGTAATAGTTGAACATGGCACGTCTCATGGCTCGTTCTTCAGAATGGAGTTTGAACTCCTGGTTGGGCTTCTTCGTGTTTGTGTTGTTCTCTTTGGTGGAAGAAGCTCTTGGGCTCGTTTTTGGGCTTGTCTTTGCTTTCTCCACGGCCCGCTCTTTCCCTTCTTCTTTCCTCTATAAAAGCCCAATATATAACGTTAAGCAGAACAGAAATGATTCGTATGGAGCTTTTAAGCTGGGCCCTGGCCTTTTTTTATACAGGCCTGACAACTGGACTCCTCAATTATAAAAAACGGATATTTTGTTTTTGAAAAAATATGGACTTATTACTAAAAGTCGAAATATACAAGATCAATTTTAGTTACGAATGTGGCTAAGAGTATGTTAGTTACTGCATCGGAAGTACCGTAAATCAAACATGAACACGAACACGAAACTTGATAATTTCCATAACATGAATGCATAGGCTACTTACCATTCCTCTTGTTGGAGAGCTCATTGTAACTGAGGATTGGGTGATAGTCTTCACCTTGAGGGTGGACTTGGTGTGAACTTTGTCCATGCTTCCCATTTGGTTTTTGCACTCTTAAGAACCCTTACTTGAGCTTGAGAGCCCCCTTAACTTAAGAACTCTTAATAATAATATATTAAAACTTGGAGAGAAGATGAGATGTGGGTTTTGTGTGAAATTATGAATAGAACAAGAGTGAGAGGAGAGACTTTATAATGGTCGGGGGAGTATCAAAGTAGGGAGATTGGTAGCTTCATTCATTCATGGCTCATTACATACAAACAACTGTTCAAATTTGTGGCTTTGTTGACACCAAACTTTCTGATCAAACCTCACTCTCATCTACACACTTTGTCACTTAACTACTTCCCTTATGTTCCTTCATTTCTCCTCTTTGCTAATTCAGCATCAGGGGGGATAATATAAGAACAGAATTTCTCATATATACATATCATTTTTATTAGTATCCCATGCATATACACTACTTTCACAATCCTGCCAAATTTGTCTACTCTTTTTATTCGCTATCGTGTTTTGTCAACCCAACAATTTGAGTTCTGGTAACATAATTATTCATAAAATATACACATATATATCTATGTTGTGATCAATGACAGATACACGGGTTTCTCTGATCCCCCAGGTCACGACTCAGTCCACTTCAAGGTTTAGAACTTCGATACTATGTAATTTTCTATCTGTTTGGAGTTTAATCGGTCTATTTTCATATATACGCCCGATGCTTTTTCAGATTCTATATATAATCTGGCCTTGAACCATTTTAGACCCCCCCCCCCCCCAGCTGGTTGTGTTTCTTCCGTGGTTAACTTAAAGACTTCCTTGAAGCCATGAGGTGATTCTTGAACAAAGATATATGGATTCCAGGATCAAGATTCGGTGCAAGAAAATTGGATTCTTGAACGAAGAAGCTACGAAGACATATATATGCTTCAAACGGAAAAAAAAATAGACAAGTGAGTGACATTTTTATACCGTATAGGACGTATACATGTGTCCTTGAACTGTTCAAGCGTATGAACAATTACATCTTAAAAACTCGTATTATTAACATGCACACCCCGTTGAGAGTTGAAACCCCATACTACCAACTACAAATGTTTACAAACATGCAAAGCTCAGCCTCAGAATTTTGTGTGGCTAGGAACAGAGTACTGGGTTAGCACCGTGTAGAACACTAGAACTTTAGAAACTAAACCAGGCCACAGAAAATTTCAACTGAGAGCAGAATTAACATTCAAACTTTTTCCAGAAATGTCGTCTCAGCTACTTAGCTGGAATTAGCTAGTTAGTAATCGTACACGAAACTTGGCTAATGTACTATTAGAACTGGCAAAATATACATGGACCCAAAGGCAGTTGGTTGTCATTTTCCTGTAAGCTAAAAGTGACTAACAAGCCAACGCAAGCACTTGAGTGGGTTAGTTAAGCATCCCACTGTCCAACTCTTTTCTTCTTCAAGCCGTTATCCAACCACAGCAAGGAGTCTAATTTGACCCGGTAGAGGTTTGGTGATTCAAATTCCTTTGTATCCAATCGGTCGAATTTACGAGTGGTGGTGCCAGTTGTGAGGTACAAACTAAAAAGAAAAACAGTTGTACTTTGTATTGCTAGTAGTACTTCCTGTCTAGTTGGATGAGATATTCGAATCGTTATAGAGGTTGTAATTTCTTTTATCAATTTTCCTCATAAAATCATTTGGGTCATTTGTCTTGATCGAATTGCCATTATCTTTTTTGCCCGTCGATGCCTAAGAAGACTCACTTCATTAACCCTATGGTTTAAGGATTTTCCATATTCAAATTCAATTTTTGATATATCTGATAACTTGAAAAATGTTCATTCTTGATCCCACCCGACTCAAACCCGTCGTCACTCCTATTTGAATCTGACAATCCATCCCTCGCGATTATCGCGAGTTACGAACCTATAAGCTCCAGTCAAATGCTTTCAACCCAAGTTTTCAATTAGATAAAATTAAGTGTGACACTAAACAAGGGTGAGAGGGATAGAGAAATCTGGGTTTGCTGCTGCAGTATCAATTTCAAGCTTTTCCCTTTCGTATTAACAATTTGGATGCTTGTTTGTGAGTAATTATGTGTGTGGTTAGATGGTGTTTACACATCCATTCTGTTCGAGAAATGATGGCCGTATATTCAATGGGTCTTTTGAGATTTACTTGTTCTTTTTTGCTCAGGAGAAAATTACAGGCCACCAATTCCTGACGATGCTCTGGTTAACGTTACCACGACGCAATTTCCGAGTTGCTATTTGCTTCAGTTCCGTGTGTCATCGTCAGGAAAAATTGTCTCGTTTCCGAGTTGAAAATCATTCCGTACGTGTGGTCGAAGTTGGTGAATCTATGAACTGATGTCAAAATCTGGATGATATACTCCACATCGCATGGTGACATATGGTAATATTACCAGTGTATGCATCCTTCCCCGAGGATGCGTGCAGTGTGATTACAGACCGGTGGAATCAAGACTGCTACTCGTGACCGGCATCGATGCCAGCAGAGGAGACCCCTTCTTGAAAGTCTGGAAGAGCACTACGGGAAGAAATCTGCAGGAAAATATAGTGACAAAGGGCAAGAGCCTGACCATGCCAAACAACCTAAGCCACTCGCAGATCCTGATTCTAAGCCTAAGAAGAAAAGCAATGCCTTAGGAAGATGATGAAAAAGCTATTTGCATCGACAGATATGACAAAGCTTTGCTAACGGGATACCGAAAAACAGAGTTCTCTTGGTGATAGGCACAATTGGTCAGGCTGTTCTTTTACTATTAACCGGAAAATGAAAAGACTGATTGTGCAAAGAAGAAAACCCAGAACAGCATAACTATGTGTAAAGCTAAACGTCCTCACGGCTGGAACCGCAACCAATAGACTGATGCTGCAATAACAGGGGCGAAAACCTCATCCAATTGACTGATGCTACTACACTAACAGCACTCAACTCATCTGGTTACTAAAGCTGCCTGAACAGAGGTTTACATTCGAGTTCACAGTCTAACATGTATCAAGATTTCGGAGAGCTTGACAATCTTAATTAGCAGAACTGTTTGTATTGTTGTTGGCCTGATTTTTCATGTTGTAAACTAAACCCTCACTCAATCCTAGTCGGTTTTTACTGTGCAATCGAAGATCACACCAGATAACCGGCTACGAGTTAAAATCACAATCGACCATGCAGTGAAAACACAAACCCAACTGAGTTTAACAAAGGAACCAAAGAGCAGCGCTTCTATGAACATAAAGGTGTTGGATAAAACATCAAAATGTCTGAAAGAGAACCCTAATACTTCAAGTCGATTTTCTAAGCCATAAAAACAAAGGATGCAACTTTTGTTAAGGACCAATTCACCAAATCATAAAATTCTATTCTTATATAAGATATGATATCTCCTTCCTGCACACAGCTATCCTTCTTTGTTGACACCTACACTTGCGCAACCAAGCAATAAACCAAATCCACGATATGAAAACTTAGCTAAAATCCGATTACCTTTCTTCAGGAATTGAAACAAACCAAGAACGCATAATTTCAACAGTGATTGTGCAGAAAACTAGGTTTATTTAAATGATTCCAGTCTACAAACCGTTGATTAAACAAGTGAAAGCTCTAAATAAACTAGTCACAAACTCCCACCATACATGAACAAACAAAATATTAAGGGGATTCGAGTACACACACATGGCAACGGATCTAGAACTCGAGCTTGAGCTCTTCCTTCTCAGCGGCGGAGAGGTAATGGAGAAGGTAAGGAGTGACACGGATGATGGCGACCCAGGCAGTGAACATCGCGGCGTGGTATTTCAGCTCCTTATATGCTGCAGCCTTGTCCGGCTTCTTCATGAACATCCCCGGAAACATGATCGCCGACGAGTGAGCAGCACAACTTCTTTTCTCTGGACTTTTCGCTAAAACCCTAAAACCAACGGAGCAAGAGACGAAAATTAGTGGGCTTTTGGGTTTCGGCCGAAACTGTTTCATTTTTATAGCAGATGCCACCGCGGCACAGCCCTTTCCACGTAGACGGTCTATTCGACGCCAGTAACGAATTATTATGAAACACGTGTCTAGATTGCCATGTCATAGGATAATGAAATGTGAAATTTAAAAATATGGCTCCAACAATTTCTCCTCCAACTTTTTCTCCCCGATCAACGCCTTGAATTGAGTTTCTTGATCTTTGCTCGCGCAAATTCTCAATCCCTAGCTGCAAAATCTCCTCCACCAAGCAACGGAAAGGGAACTAAAATCTTCAGGATTCATCTCTCTTTTCCGTTTTATAACGCCGCGGTAATCGTAACAATGGTGCTCTTCGTGATCTGAAAGGAATCCAAGCAGGCGCCAAGCTTCAATTCTGTACCATCATGCTTGGCGGGTTACAGCTGGGAATGCTGCTTGCTTGCATTGTGCTGGTTGTGCCTATGGTAATGGCGGGATGGCATTTGAGCCGTCACAAGATGCTCTTCTTCAGCGGCGCCGTTTTCATCATCTCTCTCGCGGTATGCCTCCACTTGACTCCTTATTTCCCTTCCGTCAACGATTTTGTTACCTCGGTCCAATCAGTCGTTATATTCGATAATCGTGAAGACTCTTGCATTAACTTGGTGAATGAAGTTGCCTGGAATGTCAAGCAACGCGGCGGTCATGTAGGTGGAGGCGAGGCATCGCCGGTTGTTTATGATAAGAATTGGGATTGGTCCAAGACTTGGAAAGTTATGGCGTGTGAGTTTCAGAAATTAGGCAAGGGTGATATTTCTGACTTGCTCAACGGGACGTGGATTGTGGTGGCAGGAGATTCACAGTCACGGTTAGTGGTTCAGACATTGTTGGGTTTGGTGTTGGAATCTGAACGAATGGAATCGATCAAAGGGGAGCTGTTTAAGAGGCATAGTGATTATGGAATTGTTGTTGAAGAAATGGGAATGAAATTGGATTTTGTGTGGGCACCTTATGCTGATAACTTGACCAATATGATGACTGGGTTTAAGCAGAACGGAAGTTACCCTGATGTCTTGGTAATGGGAGCTGGGCTGTGGCATATGCTTCATGTCACGAACGCATCGGATTATGGTGTTTCTTTGAAGTCACTGATGGGTACAGTCTCAGTTAGGTCGCCCCATTTGTTTTGGCTTGGCATGCCGATGTTGGTAAATGGGATGCTAAACACGGAAGAGAAGAGGGAGAGGATGAGCGATGAAATGTGGCATGCTTATGATAAAGTGCTTCGTGACAGTAGGATCCTGCGTGGATATGGTGGACCGTTTGTGTTGCTTGATATTCAATCCTTGAGTTGGAATTGTGGTCCTCGTTGTACAGTTGACGGACTGCATTATGATGGAGCTGTTTATGAAGCAGTTGTACAGATTATGTTGAATGCATTGCTTATAGAATGTCATCCCAAGTTTGGAGCTGAATAGTATCAGTTTGTACAGGGCTCAGTCACAGATATCGAACGGCTTGGATTTCATCAATGGAAGAGGCTGTTATATCATGGTGCAGTAGTCAGTTGTTTTTTTACCCGTTTTTCCCTTTGTGAGTCTACGAAGCCTTTTATGGGGTGTATTCCTGGCATTCATGTTCTCATTCTTGAAATGGATTGTCCTCTTTTGTATTTAACTTCATTACATTTCATTGATATTGAATAGTTCCAACATTTGTAACATATTTGCTATACATGTGAAGGATTTCAATGAACAGCCAGTACATTCTGCTTAACAGTACTGAAAAGCCAACAATATGATATGTCGTGTCTCTTAGGACTGCTGTTGGATACGTCCCATCCAAATTCAATGTTTAATTCAAGGTTCTTTTTTCTAACATATCCTGTCAACATAAATGGCGGGGTTCATAAAGGAAAGAGCATATGCAAAAGCAGTGCGTTTGATAATTTATTTTGCAGCGTGGCTTGCTGGACGATGACGAGTCAAGATCATCTCGAGATACGACCGTTCAGAATTCAGAAAGATACCTCTTGATGTGTCTATGAATCGATAAGCCTGCTCCCTGAACAGCATGCTTTTAAGGACTATTACGCTTTAAGAGGCCACTGTTTGCAAAAATATTGCTGAGTTTTCCATCAGCTGATAATTGAGGATGGATGTAGCCTCGCAGAAGCTCTTCTGTACATGGAGCTTTATGAGTTGCTTCTTCATGACAGCACATAGTTATATTTGTAACTTAGTGTTTACAAAACTTCTCTGCCTTATAGTATCGTTTCTTTATTTTTCTGCTGCTCTTTTGTCAGAGTATGCCTCTTGATTCCTTCCCAGGAAATCATCAAGTTCGCTGTTGCTTGATTATTCATTGTAGTAACCCACTTAACTGATTCCTGCTTGATGATCTGTAATAGCAAGAAGCTGACTGGTAGAGTAACATCATGGATTTCCAGCTTTGAGGCATTACTCAAACTTCTAGACCACAAGGAAAATGCAATGAATCGTATATACTAAAGCGTTACAGATCCCTGCTGCTCGCAAATAAGCAAAGCCAAATCTGATATATATGTACTTTTTTCCGCATCTATATCATTGGTTTTTCACAGCAGCCAGGGCTGAAGAAGCAGGAAGCAGCATTATCAGATGAAAACAACTGTAAGTTATGTCTCTATTCTGGATATGCATGAATGTTCTTCTCTTCCGTTGTACATGTTGTTCTGGAAATGATTTGTTGGTCTAAGAGAACCGAAATTCGACCTTGCTTTGGTTCTTCCTTTTTATTGCAGCTGGCAGCCTTCTTCAGGGTTCCATTGCCCGCTCTTGAATAAACATGCCAGTTACAAACACAATACAACGAGATCGGGGATCCCTGGAAATCTTTCTTTGGGAATATAACTGGATATTACTATATTAGAAGCTGCAGAAAAGGTGGGTTCGTGGATCAAAGCTAGAGACTTCACCCACTCTCGCATTGTAAGTCTGAACTATGTTAAACTGGATTGATGTATAACA
This sequence comes from Linum usitatissimum, assembly GCA_030674075.2. Lineage (NCBI taxonomy): Eukaryota > Viridiplantae > Streptophyta > Magnoliopsida > Malpighiales > Linaceae > Linum > Linum usitatissimum. Next base: position 3,909,656 of record JAUJYP020000285.1, on the reverse strand, counting down.
AGTCAACTTGGTATAGAATTTTAATTTGAAGTTACAATATGGACAAAAAAGGTGCATCTAGCTTTCAATGCTGGAAGGGAAAGCACACTGCTAAGTCTTTATTTGGGGAAATAACCAAAATCTGCGGCGCAAACACTTGGGATTTGGGAAATGGCAAATCCCAGGCAAATCCCAAGGGCTGTCTCTCTCACTTTCTGCAAGCTGATTAACTAATATTTTTGCAATTTGAGCAGGGTAGACTCCGGTTTAATGAACTGAGGCGTGAGACTCGGATCTACAAGCGGTAAGCGCCTCGATTTCCACCGTCATTAATGCTCCATCAATATGAGGTAACCAAGTTTTACGTTTTGTCAACTTAAATCATCATATGACTAATTAGTTTATTAATCAAATTTCTGCTTTAGATTTCTGTGAAATCTGGACAAAAGTGGTGTGTTGACTATGCTGCATATTGCACATTCAGCTTTGACGGTGACACGTACAATATCTAACTTATTATCTTCTTCTTCATGTATTATGAGAATGCACATTCCTCATTTAATGTGTCTACAAGAGTCTGTGCATACACCATATTATATAGAGCTACGAGTTACATCTACTAATCTACAACTTCACGTTATATTATAACTAGTTTGGTGTCGAAGTTTCAAGCTTTTCCCAAGCTATGATCTTTTTTATATACACTCTTTTTGGTGGGTTCGTAATTGAAAATTGAACTAATTGACATCATCATCATCATCATCAAGGGCTCCTCCCCGCCCCCCCCCCCCCCCCCCCCCACTTCACATAATTATATTTCCATCTTCTTCGTCCTAATCAAACTCTCAAAATCGACACAGAACAAAAAAATGGATTCTCCCCATAAACAGAAACCTCTATCAACAAACCTCTTCTTCCTCTTCCTCCTCCTCTCCACAAATCTCGTCACCCTCTTCCTCTCTTCCACCTTCTTCACCTCCTCCTCTTGCTCCCTCTCCTCCACCGCCCGTTCCCTCATCCCTTCCACCATCTACTCCTCCCCCGCCGCAGCCAAAGCTGCAGAAGAATCATCTTCTTCATCACAGTCAACCGGCAGCGGTACTGATGATGACGTCGACCTTCCAGCTGAATTCATTGCCTTCACGTCCGGCCAAGTGCTGCCGTTCGGTTTCAACACCAACTTTGACTCCGACAAGATCTACCCTCCGGTGGGGAGCTCATGCACCCGCTTCCCTGACGAGCTCCGGCAGTTCATGTCCTACAAAGTCAACGGATCATGCCCTGACGATGAGCTGCTAGCTCAGAAGCTTCTTCTCAAAGGCTGCGAGCCGCTTCCTCGACGGAGGTGTCGTCCGGCGAGCCAGAATGATTATGTAGAGCCTTACCCTCTTCCGGAGTCGCAGTGGAAGACCCCGCCGGATTCCACCGTTGTCTGGACTGCCTACACTTGCAAATCCTTCCAGTGTCTCATTGACAGGCAATTCCTTATAGCTTGGCAAACTAATTAACTACATATGTTTGATCTTGTTATTTTGGTTTCTTTTATTATCTTTTTGATAGACTTGGTGGTCTCGATTTACACTTAACACTCTCTATTTGACTTGACTTGGACATTAAGCTTGACAACTTCAGTTCAGGTATCGATATTGGAAGTCAAACACTTGGGTCCATGAGTAGATCTAACTATAGAATATATACTTTCAGAAAAGATCCAACTGTAGAAAATATTATAATCAGTTAGTTAGTATGTCAACATTGAAGAAATTAGAGTGGACTCAGAATTGAAATATGTATTGAATTAGAGTCATCCCGGACTTCTCATGTATCTGCCACTGATCCGACCCACTAAATCTATGTCGATGGCCATATTGAAAACATTGTAACCACTAAAATCCTATCTGCAGGTTCTGGAAGCAGAAGGGATTCGACGACTGCAAGGACTGCTTCGACCTAAACGGCAGAGAAAAACACCGATGGGCACCCCGCCCGATCATCGAAGGCAGTCTCGACTTCACCATCGACGAAGTCCTCGCCACCAGAGCCCCCGGAACTGTCCGAATCGGGATAGACCTCGGAGGAGGAGTCGCCACGTTCGCAGTCCGAATGAAAGAACGTGACGTGACGATCATAACCACGTCGATGAACCTCAACGGCCCCTTCAACAACTTCATCGCGGCTCGAGGTGTGATGCCGATGTACATCAGCATCTCGCAGAGGCTTCCGTTCTTCGACAACACGCTGGACATCGTGCACTCGATGCACGTCCTGAGTAACTGGATCCCGACCACGCTGCTGCATTTCTTGATGTTTGATGTTTACAGGGTGCTGAGGCCGGGTGGCGTGTTCTGGTTGGATCATTTCTTCTGTGTCGGGGATGAGCTGAGGGATGTTTACGGGCCGTTGATTGAGAGTATTGGGTTTAAGAGGGTGAAGTGGGTTGTTGGGAAGAAGGTTGATCGTGGTGAAGAGCTTAGGGAGATGTACTTGTCTGCTTTGCTTGAGAAGCCTTTGAACAACTCTTGGTGATTTGTACTGTTATTTGTTATACCTTTTCGGTAGAAAAAAAAATTTCATCTATCTCGATTTATTTTTTAAAACTCTCCACAACCTCGTACTCATACAGATAATTCTATTAATTCTTCAAAGCATGTGGTTTAATCTATAGTCTCTCTTGGACCATTGTTAGTTGCTATGGGGAAACCTTGTTAGTTGTTAATTCATTGTTAGTAAATCTTTCACTGGACTTGCAGCTGTTGCACTATTGAACCGTAGCTAATATAAAACCAATTAAATATGTAAGCATGTATGTATAAGTAACCAAAAACCATCTAGAAGCCTAAGAAAAAGAGCTATATATGGTGAAATTCAAAGTACAAAAGTATATAGATTTATGAAATGAGCCTAGTCGACAATTATATGATGCTTCTTGAGTTTGACGGATAAAAAGATCAATTTAAACTATGGGTAAATGTGTTATTTTTCTTTCTTTTATTATAAACAATAAATTTTTAGGTTTAGAATCTAGAGTATTAGGTTTTCAGTTTTGGATTTTGGCCTTCAAATTCCTTCGATCATGGCCACCGAGTCTTATCACTTTGACGATTGTGGGCGAGAATGATGCATTTGACATCAAAGAAGTCAGCCGTTGGGCGACAACTCACATGGTTAAGGACTGGATCCGTGAGCATCTGAAGATTCCGACTTACATGCAGGTTCTGAAATTTCGCCCGGCGTACATCTACACAGGGGCCGAACTTGAGTTTTCTTCTTCTTCCGTATCGTCATCCGAGTCATAGATAGACAAGTTGAACATGTACCATGATTTACTTGTAAGCTCCATCTCTTTAAACGTATCAACGCCACTGACCTCAAGTTCAGCTCCCGTGTAGTCCTCCGTCCGGCGAAATTTCGGGACCTGCATGTAAGTCTAAATCTTCAGATGTTCACGGACCCACTCAATCATATGAGATGTCGTCCAACGGCTGAACTCCAGCGGACGGGCTCATCGCGGAACAATTTCATGTAATGGTATGCGTTGGGCCTTTCTGTGGATCAGCCAGCCAACCCTGCCTGAAAGCCCAATGATGCAAGTATGTATGTAATTTAGCCCACTGGACTTTCTTAATGACTGTTGTCGGTGAAAACAATGCGGCCATACCTTATAGTCTTTGAGTATCTTAAGACCATCTCCAAAGTAAAGGGTTAAAAGTCCTACAAATTCATTTATAACACTTAAATGCTCTTTAATAAAAGTTTTATAAATACATAATTTTCAATTTTGAGAATTTTTTATTCTATATTTAGCTAGTTAGAGTTTCAAAGTCTCAAATTTAGCTAATTGATCCAACAGTCTGTATTCGTAAAGAGGGTTTCTGGGATTTGTGATTCATTTTCGTTTCTCTTTTCGTTTTTATTTTTGTCATAACTTTTTATTTTAATTCTGATTTGGATATTTTTATATCAAAATTCCTATGGTTTAAAGAAAAATATGACAAGATCAATTTTGATGGTATTTTTGTATTTTTGCAATGTATGATGTCATCTTAAATGAGAACAAATTTATATGTAAATTCTAAAAAAATAACATCTAAATGTTCATTTCAATTAATTAATGGTATCTACATAAAAATAATGATCAAAATTTTAAAATCAAATAACAAAATCAACAATAGATTAAAACAAACACGATTAAAATAAAAGTGTCAATCCTAAATATAATCCTAAATATAAAACTGCACTATTGGAGCATAACACCTCCTTGAAGTCTTAAAATTCCAAATACAAAAACCTCAAAACCCTTCATTATAAGCATAATATATAAGAAAAATATAATAAAGTGTACACATATGTATTATAGTCTTTTCCATATATATATATATATATTAAATTAAAAATATTATTTTCTTTGTTAGACCGTTTTCATTTGAAGCATATTGTGTATCAACTAGTTCTCAAATAGTTATTTTTCGAAACTAACGGGTTCTCAAATAGCAAGAAGGCAAATCTCTGTAGTAAACGGGTATTGAATGATATAATAATCGTTTCTCAACTATTCGAGTTATTACAATGCAACGGTTTTTAACATAATATTAGAATCGTATATGACTGAGAGGTCTCCTTTTCGAATCCCTTTAGTCCCCAATCCGTGCACATGATTTATCGAAACTGTGCAAATCTCAACTCTTATGAGAGCTTTCTTTTGAGGAGGCGTGTTAATAAATAATATAAATATCAATTAAAATCCTTTCATAATAACTCAAATTATTAAGAAGCAACACATAAATCATTTGGAACATATGTCTACTTTTTGGACGATTCAACAAAATGAATCACTAAAAGTTATGTCATATCCGTATACCATATATCAGTTTATATGTGGAATAAAATGGATAGAAGATATATAGATTACCTCTTTTAAATAAAATATTATATTATAATCATTTAACTCTCGTTAGGGATGATTCAAATATTGTTTTATTTTTATATCCGATAATAGTATTTTTTTGTTTTAAAAATAACTTGTTAGGATCAATTTTTATTATTGATTGTAATGACGAATCAATGATCTCTTTATCATATGTGCTCGTATCAAGCAAAGATTAAACAAAATCCAACCAGATGCATGCATCCTTATATATGATGATCCAGCACAAGCAAGGTAACCAATCATAACAATAAAGCAGCGGCAGATCCAGAATGATTTAATGCACTGTGTCAAATTGTGTAAAAATTCAAATACATTAGGTCGTACATAGAAAAAATGCCAACAAATCAAAAAATGTATAGGAAATTACATAACATTAAACTTAAAATTTTGAAAATATACTAAGCCGTGTGGCCTGAGGAGGCACCTGAATCCGCCACTGCAATAAAAAATTCTTTTTTAGTTGAAGTGTTATGTGACATTTTTTGACATATAAGGAGATAAGCATAGTAGGTACATAGGACGAGTAATAAAGGTAAATTCAAACACCAATAATGTGGATGTTGGGTCCTTGGTTGGTTTGAACGAGCTATTTTGATTTATTATCTTTCTCAAGTTTTTTTTCGAAACATGCGTTATCAAATTTTATTAATGTTGTATCGAGATACATTATGTTTGAACAACATTAATAATTTAAGTTGGAGGTGTATTCCTTACAAACAGGGATGCATGGAAATATGTTTGTCGATCAAATAACCATGTTTTTTTCTCTCCTGACAAAATGAAATAATAAACCATCCCATTCCCTGAATAAACCTCTGCACATACGGATGATCTCCCCGAATTCAATACCGTCTTCATCGAGTCCGGCTAAAGCATACTTGCTCCGAATCTCCTTCAAACACTACATTGTCGAGGCCTAGTGAGATAACCCAACAAATGGCTTCTAAAAGACTTGCAATTTCTCCCACCTTTGCAGGCCACACCCCGAGCTGGCACGAATTACCATGCCCATTCCCATGGAGAAAAAGTCACTGAAAATTATGCAGTCCAGATTGCATTTGACCGAGCCAACTTGAGGAGGATGCCACTTAGGGCAATAATGTGGTATCCTGGACGGCTTGGAGGGCTTCGATCCGGCTCCTTGCCGATCTTTTTTAGTAACCCATTTGACATTAAAAAAAATAAAAAAAAATTTAGATGGTTGTATTTGTAAGTAATCAACTTTCGAGTTATTTCAAATATTTTTTAGTTTTTTATTTTTAAAAATGCACAATATATTTTTATTGACAAATGGAGGATATTTTAGATGTAGTTTTTATTTTTGAACTTACACAATATATTTTCATAATTAATTTAATTGGCAGATGATGGGAATACTTTATTTAGATGACGTATTTAAATGGGTTTTAAGTTGTACATAGTATGGGTTCCATCCATACAAATAAATTTTTTTTAGGACGCATGGGTCATTCAACTGGTCAAACTACTTTACAAAAAAAGATTGACATTTGTTGACCAAAAAATAATTGATTACGAGTATGGATCCAGGATACCATATCTCAAGTGTGTATTATTGCAATCAAATTATTTTATTTATATATATATATAAAAATCTTTAGGCATTTTAAAAATGTAAGTGCTACATATTTCAATCTCTTGAGCAATGAAATTCTGGAAGGTGTGGACAATTTGATTGGTTGTTGATGGCCATGTCCTTCCTGGACCAGTCACAACCCGTGAATTTATAAGCCGAGTTAGTATCAGCGGGACGATCTCAACTAATGGTGGAACCATGCACGAAGGTTAAATTCACTTTCTCACATGAACATTGTGTTATACGTATTATCACATTCACCCCCAAGAGAAGAGCACCTTGCAATACACTTGAGTCTCGTTCGGTATAGAGAATAGAGAAAATTAAGAAGGTTTTATGAAAACTCAGAGTAACAAAAAAAAATTTATTTGTTTAGTTTTAATTGACTAGTGTTTTATGAAAATATTTTTTCGGCGGCCCGCATTTCCTCTGAAATGTGCATTTTGTCAAATACATGGTGTGGAAGATTTTTTCTTCAAAATTCTGAGTTTTCGTAAACAATGGATAGATATTGTCATTATTACCCCCAACTTCCTTTACGACTATAACGACTATAACAACCGATGTGGGGAATAAAAGTGGGATATTGTTTGATTGGCCAAGGTATGTAATATATTATTACAATTATGTAATTCATATTTGGAAAAACTATATAATTAGCCATGACATATTACAATATATGGTTGTAGATATGTAAAAATATTAGTTCTTCTTCCCTGGCAAATACAAGTAGTGGTGAGTATCGAATTTGTTCTCATTTATAGTTAGTAAAATATGGGACGAGTATGGTACAATATTAATACGTTCAGAGTTTTATATATTGTTTCAACATAGCAATATGTTTAAATTTCGGCAACAATTAGAAAATATTAAAAATTTAAAATGAAACGGCTCTACAATAGTACGAAACGGAAGTTCTAAACGCATATAGTATGTATATGTATATTATACGAGTATTAAACGAATTTTTGCTAACTAAAAGATGATGAGTTTTGAAATTGAATTTCAAATAAGAGCATCATGATCATTGCACAATAAACATTATTGACATATCCTGTTAATTACAATATAACATTATTGGTATTTAGCTTCTAAAAAATGCAAGCTTAAATAATATCTAGGACGTCATATTCTACCAAAAATATTTCAAATCTAATTAACACAACCCATTCAAATCGTCACATAAATAAATAACTAAATAGCTAATTGCTCAAACATTGATTTGACTAAATTAGTTAGAAGTTAGAAGAGGAGTAGAGACAGAATAACTCGACAACCTTAACCATCAGCTTATTAAACAGTTTGTGATGATATTCTCAATTGACCAGAATCAGACAGAATCTATCTACATGAGACTTCAAGCGTGCATTAATCACATTTAATTAGCAACAAAAACCTTGTCATTATGTCAAATAATCAAAGCTGAAACACACCCAAAACAACATTAATTAATTATTCCTTACAAAATTACACAATCAATTTAAAACACATAATTTTGTTTAATAATCCGTACAATCTGACAGAGACCACTAAAGAGTATGGTTTAGGCACATGCCTTGTGTCATATCATTCCTCAAACCACAAATCAACGGTTCGGCTCCTCCCTGTACGGACCCCATCAACGGTCCAGATCTCACACTTTCCCTTCGTAGACTCTGGTCCATCTTTGATCGTCCCTCTCTCCTCCAAGCAGATAAAATAAAATAAAATAAATCTTCTTCTTCGTCTCTGTCTCTGTCTCTCTCTCTCTTCTGCAACTGTGTCCAGGTCTCTGTGCCACCGAGCTCATTTCTCAATCGAGAAAGTGATAGCTCTGCTCCAAGCCAACTAGTAGAGGGGAAAAGGGGGAAAAGTTTTAATCTTTTTTCTCCCTTTCATTTGCACTATTGTTTTCACCGCTTCTTTCTACCCTTTGGCTGCTTCTGACTTGTCTCATGGCGGCATCGGAAGCCGTGTAGCTGCTGTTGCTGCTGCTGTTATCATTACTTACTTTCCCCCCACGCTGATTGCTCTGCCCGCGATACTGTTACGTCTGCGTTACTCTGCAATGGTCAAAGTTTGCGGCTGACTAGCAGGACGAGGAAGAGGAAGTGGAAGAGGAGGAGAAGGAGATCGCGCTAACGTTTCGTGCTTGGTTTGATTCCAACTTTTCTTCTCCATTTCCCTTTCTCAGGGAAGCTAGGGTTTTGGAATTGGGAATTTGAGGAAGAGGTAATGGGAATGTTAGCTGCGAAATTTCTTCAAATTTGGAAACAGTTATTTCTGGTCAAATTATATAATTAAAAGATAGAGGGTGGGGGGAAGGAGAAAAAAGAAGCCGGGAAAGTGGAAGAGATGAAGCTTTCGACGTCAGGATTGAGTCAGCAAGGTCAAGAAGGTATCTTTACTTTAATTCTTTTCTGATTTTTTAATGTTAGGGTTTAATAATTTAATTTTATTCTTCACTGATCCTTGTTTTCCTCTCCTGAGGGTTTCTTTGTTGTGGGTTATTGCCATTCATGGTGGGTTTTTAAGGTTTTCAAATGTGATGATTACAGACTTTTGAAGTGAACCAAAAACAAATATCACCAGCTGTGTCATTTTCCTTCTGTTGTGTGGAAAATCCACTACTGCTACTACTGCTGGGTGTTCTTCATTCCATTGTGGACATAATGATGCCAGGAGAGAACAAGTGTTTGAATTCAGAGCTGTGGCATGCCTGCGCTGGACCACTTGTGTCGCTACCCACAGTGGGCAGTCGTGTCGTCTACTTTCCTCAGGGTCACAGTGAGCAGGTCTGTGCTTACTTTCTACTATATCCCCTTTTTCACTTCCATTCTTTTTCGTTCCGAGGAAACATACTGTGGCCTATCTTGTATTGCAGGTGGTTGCCACTACCAACAAGGAAATTGATGGGCAAATTCCGAATTATCCAAGCTTGCCTCCTCAATTGATATGCCAGCTACACAATTTGACCATGCATGTGAGCTCTAGTTCTGCTCATTTTCTCATCTCTTATAAGTTTTAGCAATTAGAAGCGAACTAGGATGTTGTATTTGGTTGATTTACCTTTATACTGTCGAAGTGTGTTATCGTCAATTCCTGTTAAGTATCTGACAAAAGCTTGAAATGATGTTCAGGCAGATGTGGAAACAGATGAAGTGTATGCCCAGATGACATTGCAGCCTTTGACTGAGGTAAATTTTGCATCTTCGTTTCTCATCGACATGAGTCCTTCAATATGGGACTTAAAGAAGCTTCCTTTGTTATGTTGGTAGTTTCTTTTGTGGGCTTGCTGTGTCTCATTAATAGTTTTTTTAATGCACAGGAGGAACAGAAGGATACTTTCCTTCCCATGGAGTTGGGAATGCCTAGCAAGCAGCCCACAAATTATTTCTGCAAGACGTTGACAGCTAGTGATACTAGTACACATGGCGGATTCTCTGTCCCTCGACGTGCTGCGGAGAAAGTCTTTCCACCATTGGTAGCATCTTTGTTACTCTCTGACACGTGAATGTTTTAATTTGAGACGGATGTTCTGTCTTGCTGAAAATTCTTGTGGCGATGATTTTGCTGTGCAGGATTTCTCGCAACAGCCACCAGCTCAGGAACTTATTGCAAGGGATCTCCATGACGTAGAATGGAAATTCAGGCATATTTTTCGAGGTTGGTATTTCTGTGTCTACGAATAATATTCTAACAATACGTATGTAGCAAATTAACAGAGTGGAGACATAGTTTGGAGAATTATATTGTATGAATAGCTGTAAACCAACTAAGCATTTTGGAGATTTATCAAACAATTTTCTCTGAGATGAAACCTCTCCCTTTTATACTGATTTAACAAGTTGCCAAACTTGTATAGACTTCTTTTCCGGAAAGGACAACTCATATTTTCTTAATTTCTGGCCTAGCTGTCTATAGGTTAGAGAACTGAGACTAGTATAGAATTATACAGTTTCTTAAAAGAGTTATCCTGGTAAGTTCGTAATGTTGCTTGTGAGACATGATATTATTTTTCATATAGAAATTGTCAAATGGTTTATTAATTATCTATTTATCTCTAGTGAAAGGTTACATTACTTTCTGCCCTTCTTTCAGGACAGCCAAAACGTCATCTACTTACAACAGGCTGGAGCGTTTTTGTCAGTGCAAAAAGACTAGTCGCAGGGGACTCAGTTCTGTTTATCTGGTAATCTTTTGTAGGTCAATAGATTCTTGGTGGATCTTCTCATCGGGATCTGTCTATTTGGCCATTTCATTGAATCATAATTTTGTCCTATACCTAACTCTTTCATTTTGCCGCCAGGAATGAGAAAAATCAGCTTCTTCTTGGTATACGCCGGGCTATTCGACCACAAACTGTAATGCCTTCATCGGTGCTATCTAGTGACAGCATGCATATTGGACTACTTGCTGCTGCTGCTCATGCTGCTGCAACTAATAGCTGTTTTACAGTGTTTTTCAACCCAAGGTGTGTTGAAACCACATTTTCTTTCCTTTACCGTTCAATTTCATTACTGTCTAATATTTGGACTTGATGCAGGGCTAGTCCATGTGAGTTTGTAATATCCCTTTCCAAATATGTGAAAGCTGTCTATCACACACGCATTTCGGTTGGGATGCGCTTTCGGATGCTTTTTGAGACTGAAGAATCAAGCGTCCGCAGGTACTGTGGAAGTTGGCTATGCATTTTATTAGTGCAAGGACCGTAGAGTTTCATTTGGTTGATAAAGACTGAAAATTGATATCACGAAGTCCAGTTATATGTGTAAGTGCCATGTAGTTGGTTGTTCTTCAGTCATATATGGGATGCCATGTACTGTCATTCTTTCAGTTTTTTGTGGAGATGCATGTGGTCCTCATATTTACCTAAAACTCAGTCCTTATTTGGTTGGGAAGGATTTGGTGGAAGGTATATACCTTGAGGAAATTTCCTGTTACTCTCTTAAGCTCATGAGTTCTGAATAGCGATTATATCGGGGGTCAGCCTTCACCAAGTTATTTGTTTGTTCCAATTCTTCTCATTTGAAGAGCTTTGTTGCTAGGCACATGGGTACCATAACGGGCATAAGCGATCTGGACCCTGTTCGTTGGCCTAATTCTCATTGGAGATCTGTCAAGGTAAATTGGACATAATGCATCTCATTCTAGGTTTTGTATCCTGTTTTTCATGTGATTATCCTGACCGTTTTTCCATTTGGATGTAATTAATTGGCTTTGTTGATTGCTTCATATGATAGAAACAAGGCATTTGGGCTTATAGGGCCAGGACTTGGTCACACATACCTCTTTAGTCATTTTTCTCATTCTGTTTTGTCTATTGGGATTCGGGAGTAAATTCCCTTAAGGGTATCTGAGATGGTATACTTGAGAAAAGCTGATAACTGATACCATAACATGATCCACTATGTGATGGGATTTTCTAGAACTTGGTCATTGGATGTACCCTTGTCCGAGTTTGATCTAGAAGATGTGAGGTTTGGTTCTGAAGCAATTAATAGCATATGCAATTATTGAACCTGTAATTATGATCCAGAATACATTATATGCTCCCTGAAATTATTCGTGCATAGTAGTTGACAGTATGCAATGTGCTCTTTATAATTGTCCATTTCTTTAAGGGACTTGAATATTAACATTTGCCGACTTGCTTATTTATGTCATTCTTCAGTTCTCTTGGTTAACTTCATGTCTGTACATGCAGGTTGGGTGGGATGAGTCAACTGCTGGAGAACGACAGCCTCGGGTATCATTATGGGAAATAGAGCCTCTGACAACTTTCCCTATGTACCCATCACTGTTCCCCTTCAGATTGAAACGTCCTTGGCATCCAGGCTCCTCAGCTTTTCCTGGTAATTATGTACTTCTAAGTCTATTTGATTGTACCTCGCAAGTAGCACTGGCTTACCGAGGAAGGAAATTTTCTGAGCTCTTAATTGATTATTATTAATGGTAGTTGCCATTTCTTGATAAAATTGTTCAGCTATATCATGAACTTACTCATTAGGACTTTTCATCAAATGTATCAAGGACGTAAATTTGTCTTGTAGATACCCTGAGATACTTCCTTCCAAGTGTAAATTCCATAACAATCAGTCAGCTATTGGAGTAAATTTCCGGTATAAGGATAGCAAATGAGAGAATTTATTTTTCTCATCCCGCAACTTCGCTGGTGGTCAAATTGAACCCAGAACTGTAAAAAACTTGTCTTGAAAGCACTTGATTATGTTTTTTCCTTGCTGTACTGCATGGAAATACTCGACTTCTCTTATTCAAGGTTTTTTACCGCAGATCCTAGAGACGAAAATGCTAATAGCCTAACGTGGATGAGGGGTGGTCCCGGAGATGGTCTTCCTTCTATGAATTTTCAAGCCATCAATATGTTGCCATGGATGCAGCAGCAGAGAGTGGATCCATCTTTGCTTAGGAATGATCAAAGCCAGTGGTACCAGGCGATGCTAGCAGCGAGTTTGCAGAGTGCAGGAAATGGAGATCCCATGAGGCAACAATTTATGCAGTTTCAGCATCCTTTGCATTATCAACAGCAGCCAACCACCAACTACCCGATATTGCAGCAAGCAATTCAGCAGTCTGTCCCTCATAATATTCTTAGCTCACATAATCAAGTTTCCATCGATAGCTTGCCTCAACAAATCCTTCAACAGCAGCAAGAGCCGAACTATAATGACTCGATTCCGAGACAGAATGATCAGCTTCAAGGAGGGCCGTCAAGCGTGCATTCTCCAAACTTCTCAAAAACCAACTTTATCGATTCGAGCACCAAATTCATAGGTGGGTCTACAGGCACTGTTCAGATGTTGGGGTCTCTGTGTACCGAAGGCGGTGGCAACCTTTTGGACCTGACAAGAGCTGTTCCGTCTTCAACGGCTGAACATCTAAACCAAGAAACCTGGGTTCCGAAATATTCGCATGGCAAAGTCAATGCCTTTACCACTCCGATGACACACCAACACCAATTTCACGACAAAGATCATGCACCAGTACCAAAACCAGGAAACTGTAGCACGGAAGCTCTGAATCCAAATACCTTTGGGATGACCATTGATTCATCTGGACTCCTCCTACCCACCACTGTACCGAGAGTTGCTACTACTTCAAGCGATCCTGATGTGTCGTCAATGCCTTTAAGTGAGACTGGGTTTCAGAATTCTCTCTACAGTTCTTCCGAGTTCTTACCCGGTACAGGAGGGCAAGTAGAGGCGCTAAACGCAGGTCCAATATTTGTGAAGGTTTGAAATCTCGGGGTGGCGTTCTTCTCTTATCGACAGTTGAGTTTTACTAGTAAGTATCTTTCTTGCTTCTTATCGATAATGTTCTGCTACAGGTTTACAAATCTGGATCGGTTGGGCGGTCCCTGGATATCTCCCGGTTCAGCAGCTATCATCAGCTGCGGGAGGAACTAGCACAGATGTTCGGGATCGAGGGGAAGTTGGAAAACCCTCATAGATCAGGCTGGCAGCTTGTATTCGTCGACAAGGAGGACGATGTTCTTCTCCTTGGAGATGGTCCTTGGGAGTAAGTAAATAAAACTTCTGCAAAATCTGTTTCCAGAAATTTTTTAATGTGAAAATTATTCATGCTGCAGCGCGTTTGTTAACAACGTGTGGTATATCAAGATACTTTCTCCGGAGGATGTAGTGAAGATGGGGCATCAAGGGGTCGAATCATTCAGCCCGAATACACGCCAAAGGACGATCAGCAGCGGGGAACCGGACTTCGGCTCGGGTTCACTTAGATACTGATAAATTCCAGAAAAGCTTTGGATTGAAAGCTCTTAATAGTCTATCCTTATGTTTACGTAAACAAATAACACATTGACTGCTCCCAGCTGAAGTTTATTATTAGTTGATTCCACTAAATTGTACGTACATGTCATAGTTATGAGTTATGACTCCCCAACTAACTGATAATATCCTCTCGTGTTTAGTGTTCAAATTATCATTAATCAGAAACCAGTTAGGATTGTACTTGCCAGTAATGTATCTCTGATTCTAGTTATCAAGGCTTTGAACACAGTACCGGCTGGTCTAACCGGGCGAACCAGTCCACTGGCCAATCTTACATTTTTGGTTTCTTACTGTCTAAATCTGTAGGCTGCTGTTTTTCTGATTACACTATGAATACTTGTGTTGTTTGGAACGAAAACCATAATTGTTGGCAAAAAATACAGCCATCATCTAATTCATTAGTGAAACACTAGTAATTTAAACTGAACTAAATCTTGTTTGTTATCAAACCCATACTTGTTCCTATGAGATAGTTTCGTCAATCTCGCTTCAAGGCCTTTGTGATGAACGCTCTTGTAATTACAATGGCAATGTAAGCCAACACAGTTACAGCGATTCCCGCTAGCAAAATGAGCCTGTCGAAATTAGCATCCTGTACTTCGTATACCCTCAGACCGGTTACGTCCCAGTAGCTCTCCGTCCAAACCGGGTCCGCCTTAGCCATGGGATCCGATGAATTTGGAGGCATGACAGTCCATATCCCAGAATCGTATTTCAACCTGGTTGAATATGTCGGTACGTACCTGCAGCAAGCACAAACAAACCCGGGAATTCTCGTATGTATTATCTGAACAAGAACTGCTGGCAGCCAGATTGCAGGAGGATTCACATGCATCTTTACCTGGTTGTGGAAGTAACGCAAACACCTTCTGTTTCTGCTTTCACGCACACTTCATCTTTCTTGCTGCAGTCTTGCGAGCAGTTAGATTTACTGCTTTCCTTGAGCATTGATGTTTTGTCAGCCAGGAAGTTCCAAACGAACCGGGAAACATCGTTGATGGATCCAATATCGGGAGTCGCAGAAGGCTTCCCTTGGAATACGCCAACATAATGAACAGGGCATGTTGTGGTCGTGGAAATGTAGTTCGTCACCAGATCACAAGACAGACCGGGATCGCACTTCAACAGACAACTCAACATCTCTTCCACCAGGGAGGCATTAACATTGATGGAGTTTAGAACAGAGTTCTTTATATTTTTGTTCTCGTTTGCGAGGATGTAAAGGGTCCGAGCAACAAGAGATGCAGCTGCCACAATCGATGATGAGTTTATGTTTGCTGCATTCAATGCATAGAGAAGATATGCATTAGTGTTACCAGAGCATCTTGGATCCTGTTACTTGTTTCAATAATCTGAGAGCACTCGACCCACTAGTTCATAAAGATGACAGTGAACATGAATCAACTTACAGTTATCATCAAGATGACTATGGTAAAAATTGTTGCTGAAAGCAGCATCAAAGTCTTCCAACACAAAACCAGAGGTTGATGAGTTCTGCAGGGGCAGAGAAGATATGGTTCATTGCAAGGGAAATGAAAAGGAATTGGATAACTGGGAGCGAGTTATTTACTCTATAAAGATGAAAGAGTAAATAATGATCAACACCGCATATAATGACATACACATGAAATACACAAGTTCACTGTATGTAACCTTTTTCAGAAATGACATCAGGGATGATGGTGGTATTCCAGGGTTTGATGTGCTTGCCAATGAAACTGAAATATTCTGCGACTCTAGAGAAATTTGAGCATGTTTTAAAGCACTCGAAGTTGGGTTTGCAGCAGATGGAACCTGCATTATAAAATGGGAAACTATGAAACCTATTACCACAGAGAAGTTTGTAAGAAAACAAAGGATTCATACCCCAGTGGTGTGCGCAAAGAAGCTTTTGGTCCCTTGATTGAAGGCCTTCCCAACTGATCCAATTTCAATTACCTTTACAAAACACATAGACCATTTTCAAAAGGCACTACACAGAAGCAAGCTCTCAAGTCTCAATGAATCACTAGGTTATGAGTTTACGGTTTTTCAGTCTATGAATGATAGTTAGGCTTTGTGCAAGAGAATACCGTCTCAATCAGTTGGTTGTCAAGGCCAGTAATAGCATCTGAGTGCAAATCAAGTTCAAGCAAGAATCGTCTACTACCAAGGTACCCCCATGCTTCTCCAGTAAAAACTGCAAAAACAAGCTGCAAGAAAAGTCTAAAATGATAAATAATAATTTGGAATTCGTGTAATGATTAGAACATACCTTAAGATATGAGTGTAAACTGGAGCCAACTTATGAACTCAATTTAATGATGATTAACCAAAAAATATTGGTGGGATCAAATAAAGATTTACAAGTCATACTGTAGTCTGTTGAGATGTCAAGCTGACAGTGACATACCTGTTTCTCAAGATCTCCTAAACCATCCACTTGAGAAAGTGAATCAACTGCTGCAAGCAATGCAATCAACCCCTAGAAGAGGATGAAGATGAGAACAGCATGGAATTTGTAGGAACAACTTTTATAGGCAACTCAAAGGACTTTGACTAACCGAGATCGGGGATTCTGCACCTAAGCTTTTGTCATGGAAGAACGAAGCAGCATCCATAGATGTTACTGTTAATATAGCTGGCTTCGCTTTGTTGGAGGATGATATATTGATTGGAGGAAGCGATGACCAAACACTGCCCTTCATAAGGGAGATGCATAATTAAAGTTTGACTTAGCTCACTCTTAAATTATTTAACAGGTTTAGCGTGTTCTCAGCAACAACATCCAATTCATTCAGGTGCCTGACACTGAATAGCTGGGATGAAAAGAAAAACTGCAGATACCAAAAACAGTACACTGTAAATGGAATCCAGTTTGATGCTTGGTTTAACACCAACTAAATAAGAACACACATTTAGAGAAAACAACATTCTACGTGCTATTAGATGGGAACAAACTCTTACCTAGGATCTTTCAACTCTGAAAGCAATCTTGTATTCATAATGATTTTTGTAGGTGATATCTATTGACCAAGTACGGACTGGATCTCAGGACCTGGGACCTTGCCCAAGCCCGCCCAGCCCTATCTACCACCTCAAATAACTTCTGCAGATTTGTTCCATATGAGCATTATACTACTGGTATATGATTCAGCATTAAAATGCTGGAAGCATTAATGTGTGAGACCGCTAGTGATTTTGCTCGAAAGTTTCATAACTAAAAGACTGCTATTAGATGTGGATCAATCATTTAATTTCTATCAATGAGTAGTCATAAGTTAATTACTACTTCATGAGAAAGAATCAGTCAGTTAATAAAAACCACCCGTATAAGGTAGGAACCAGCATTAGTAAGGAACAAGCATTAGTAAGGAACAAGCATTAGCAAGGATAAGATACAAGTCCCCTCCTTTGGAATGTAAGAAATAAAGATAACCATATATATCATATCTAACCTGTATCCTCCCAATGGAAGGCAAGTCCCCTCCTGTAAACAAGATTCTGAGTCATGCGTGCCGTATTTTGTTGTCTGGCAAGATGAATTTTTTAGTACATAGTGTCAGTACATATTCTTTTGGAAACTTATTCAGATAGAATATAAAAATAATTTTTCAAGATATGCTGAAGCAATGAAACCAAGTACCTGCATCACCAAATCAAATTCAGCCATGTTTGAAGTATAACCTTTGCTATTCTTCTCATTCTTCAAAGAAATCTGCATGAAAATGCAAGAGTACTAGTTAAAAAAATTGAATCAATTGTCACCAGACAGAAGGGAAAAACTGTATCCCATCTCAAACCACTTTTAAAAGGATCGGATGTAACTGAAATAATTCCTGCTCTAAATAATTAGATCTCATGTTCTATTAGTTCTGCTAACTATCAGTTCGAAAAAAGAAAAAAAATCATCGTAAACCCACAATAAACAGTAAGAAATGGGCTTCTGAAATACAGCACCAGGAAGAACAAAACTACACCCCAAACATATGGACTATGATGGAAACCACAGCAGGAGGCATCATACCCAAAAGAGAATCCACTCATTATAATGAAGAAATTCATCTGTTATTTTGCTAGAGAACTATTGGTGTTACCTCTTTCATGATCTGTGTGCTATTCTCAGTCAGTAAGAAGATTGGAAAATCATAATTTTTCCACATTATACCAGATCCCTGTAAAGAGACATGACGATATAATCCCAAGTCAACAAGGTCTGATAATAATACACAAGAACTTACAGCAAACGACAAGTAATGATTTCCAAGAATACTCAAAGTCCGGATTCAAAGTTCTGTATCCTTTTGAGTCTAAAGCTAAATACAGTATATGAGCATTAGTTCAAGTACTTCTAGAGTTAGCTGTATCAGATCATTAAAATGTGAAAGAGAGCACACTCATGTCAATTCCAGACTTTAAGATCTGTACCGATGTACCCCAAAAATCACCCCAGATATGAAGAAAATGCTCTTGCAAAACAATCTCGACTTCATGATACCTACCCATTAGATGAACTATTTGACGACAATAAAATATCTTAGGCGTGTCCAAGATATATGGTAACCTCGCAGGTTAGAGGCTTAAATTAAGGCAGTAGATTGAGGACTTTGGTAATTAACTATTCTAGCTGCAACGTAAAAGAAAAATCAGGATACTCGTTACTCGTTATGCATACCATAGGATTCCACTTGTAATCGGTCTTCTGATAAGGGGAAAATTCAGCTTGTGGGAACTTGTAATCAGGAGAGAATCCTACATGCAAAAGAAATCCATGGTGTTAGACTAACCACGATACCAAAGAACCTTATGTCCTATCAAGAGCACTTATCAGAAAATGCCATCACCTCTCAGTTTGCTGCGAGTATCAGTTCCGGATTCAACTAAAATACCACCAATGTTCTTTGAAAGCGCCGAGTCTTTCGATATTCTGTAGAATATACAAATCTTTAATAGTGTGATCGCAAAGGGAAATAAACTGGGATGAATAGCTGAAGATACTACAGCATTCTTGGATGGATTTCATGAATGTTAACACATGGAACTAACTAACTTATTGCTCATGATAGCCACACCCGACCCCTAACACAAACTAAAGGAGAAAAACAACATGAACAACCGCACAAACTAGGGTTCCTACCTATCAAAGAGTTCACCAATTCCATCGAGCGACACCAGAACAGCCGAAGGAAGAGCCAAATCAAGACCAGATTGATATCTCACAACGGGAGCTACAACCTTGTCTCTCCCGGGATCTGCCAGCACGGGAGTGGAAACACAATTGTCAAGAAATGAAGCATCGCGGCAAGGTGGCTACTAGGGGTACCAGTGAAAGCGAACTGGAAAGCAAAAAAGTGTTAAGTGGGACTTTATCTTACTAGCACAGCCTATTTCCCCAGAAAGATTGAGCAGTCGAACGCAGGGTAAGCCATCGACGACCTTGTACATCGAATTATGCAGATCAGGAACGGACTCCATTGATTTTGCTTGTCCGGAGATTCCGCGGATGCATCTCGAGAGAAATAGAAACACTGCTAATGAGAAGTAGAAGTTCATCGGAGCAGAAAGAGCAGAGCATAAGCGTCGGAAAGAAAAAATGCGATTGATGAAAGGAGCTGAGAAATTGGGGTTCTCCGGTAAGCTCAGCTGAGCAGCATCAGCCATTTCTGTCGTTTTCTCCTTCTTATTCTTTTCGTGCAAAACGACTGCATTCCGAATGTCCCCCCCCAGTACTTAACTGCAAACAAGTCTAATTGGCAGGGACTGAATTGCATTCCTGACCTAATTACGATGACATCATCCGTCCACAAGTTTTTCAGGAATTTATTTTAAGATGATTTTTTTTGGTTTGCCATATGAAATCGTGAACGGATTCATTTGAAATACTAAATTGGAAATTTTATGGAATTGGAGTTAGATATATAAATTTTGAAAAATTAGGGTAGATTTTCGAAATAAATTCTACAAAAATTCTACTAATTATTTTTCATAAAGAAACTAGTCGTTCATAACTATTTACTTTTTCGATTTTTAATTTTACAAGTAACTAATTATGAATTTACTAGTCATTCTTAGCTAGTAATAATGTCCATTCGTTTGTGTAATATGATTAAATTCAAGCAGAATATTATCCACTGCGCTATTATAATTGAAAAGTAATTACAGGTGACTTATTATAAAAACTAGTAATTACAAGTTAATGATTTTACTTTACACTAGATTGAGAGTTAAAGCTTTGTTTATGAGGTAGAATATCCAATAAAAATTTATCTTATTGTTTTGTTTGGACAATAAATTAAATTTTTTACATGGATTTATGTTTATAAAAAATAAAATGGAAGTTAAGTTGTTTATTTCTTCACCTCTCAAACAATACTTTTTATCAGTTATATAATTAAATGTCCTAAATTCAAAACCAACAAACTTTTCATATGAAGTATGCTTAGCATAGGGTGTTTATCAATAATTCCAACCCTAAATAAGAGAGTTAGCCCATTTGGCCTATGTAAACCAACCGATTATGCCATAGCTTAGTATAATTCTTATCACCATGCTTAACAGTTCCAACAATCACATGTAATTCAGGGATGCCAGCAACGTAGTACAAACCACCACTTTGACACTCCTAATCCCAACATGATCATTTCTAATCACATATTTAATACCATTTTGAGTATTAATTTGACAATTCATTTCATCAAACATTGACTCAGACAGCAAATTCCTATACAGACTAGGCACCCATTTCACATTCTGAATGATTCTCATCACCCCATCATGCATTCTCATCAGAACAAATCCAATTACCTCCCCCCCCATCAAATTTATCAAGAGAAGAAAATAAATGAACATCAGGGGTATCATGAATGTTACAACTAGAGTCTAAGATCCAATTATCACAAACATTACCACTACTAGCAATAAGAAGCTCGCAGGGGTATTCATCACAAGACTCAAACAGATTAGTGGAATCAGGATTATCCTTAGCCTTATTATTTTCATCACGGATCCTTTTATGACTGTCTTTAGCATAATGACCCTCTTTATCACTATAAAAACATTTGACTTTAGGTTTATCACCATTGTTTTTACCATTTTCATTCTTATTCGTAGACTTCTTAGACTTCCATTTCCCTTTTCCTTTAGCCATAAGAGCCTCAGACTTATTCTCAAGTTTAGATTCACCATTTTTACCCTTACTCTTAGACTTAAAAACTCTAAGAACCTCATCTCTCTATATTATAGCCTGAGAGATTTGAGTAACGGTGATATCATCACGCCCATATTGAATAACATCTTTTAGAGAATCGAACTGGCTAGGCAAAGAGTTCAACAAAATTATAGCTTGATGAGTTTGTTTAATGTTATCACCATAGGTTTAAGTCTTGAATCATTTTCAGAAAAGAGTCTAAGTTTTCACCAACCATCATGTTCAAATCCATTTTAAAGGTAAAGAGCCTACTTAGCAAGGATATCAGACTAGGGAGGGACGTAGACAAAAATCGAGTATCCAAGGTATTCCAGAGTTCTAAGGGATTAGTAATGCTCACCACCTGACGAGTGACATCGCCTGCTAATCGAATCATGATTTTAGAGTGAGCTATTTCCCTTACCTTCTTTTTCCTCAAATCACTGGTTTCTGCTGACCAATATGTAGACACAACAGCGTAGCACTTCTCTTTGATGAGAATTGCTTTCATCTTCACTTTTCAGATGGAATAATCTGATGTTCCATCGAAAGGTTTCAATCTTTTGTCGCCAGCCATCATATGATCCCTCACAAACAAAGATAGTAAAATGAGGTTAGAGATCAACGAATAGATACATAAAACACGAAAGATTCATAACAGAAAGCCCAAAAACGGGAAACTAACAAAGATTAGCGGGAAACCGAAGCAGTAATCCTAGATCGATCCAAGACAAGTCAGAGTAACAAATCGGAGATAGCAAGGTAAGAATCAACACAAGAAATAGTCAAACGATCAAACCCTAATACCATGCAAGGAAAACGAGCAACCAGTGCTCTGATACCAATTTGATATTTGTATCGAAGCGGAACTACTCCTAAAGATCAACACAATCGGATATAGAGAGCAGAAAAGCAACGACACCAGATCTGTTAATGCTGTTTAGAGAGTAAACTTTCCTATTCACCGGAACCTCAGAGAGGGAATGCTCAGCCCAAAGATACACTACTAGCAAAAGCGTTGTGATCGATTACAACAAAGATAGATCTCAACCTAAACCCTAAGAATAAAAAAACAAGAAGCCAACAAAAAATCAAACGACAAACAGAAGAGAATCGGAGGGTTTCAGCCCCCCTTCCAGGCTGAGAACGTCCGCAGACGTTCCAGGAATCGTGAACTGGTCACCGGAGCTTTAAGGCAACATCCGATCACCGTTGAACGCTCCGTCTTCTCGAGGCGCCGGTTGATTTGTCAATTTAATTGTGTTTCGATTTTGATTTTTAAATTTTAAGGTTTAGGGTCTAGAATATTGTGTTTTCAATTTGAATTTTAGATTTTGAGTTTGGGTTTGAGTTTATTATTCAAATATTATTTTTGTGTTAGTCCATTTGTACTCGCATGTCATTTTGTTATTATATGAATTACAACCCAAAAAAAACAATAAATATGGTTAAAAAAAAGTTGAAGGCGCAAACAAATTTCTTTTCTCCTAACAAAACAAAAACCCGCAAACATATATACCAGAAAGAATTGAAGCAGGGGGTAACCGCCATAATTAACAAGACTAGAAGATGTAAAATGGGAACAAACAATTTGACAGTAAATAAACACAGTGATATGAAAATGGCTTCTAGTTCGGTCCAAGTTTATAAAGATTTTTAATGATAATTAAATTGATAGAAATGAGAGAGAAAAAAAATGAGAGCACACAAGTCCATTAGCAAAAGAAATATCTTCTGAAGCAAGCAAGCTTGACATTAATTTAGTTATATTTTGGCTTACCTAGCTTGCAAACTCCAAATGAAATTAAGATAGGCACACGCACTCCTCCCTGATCATCATCAGCTTGATATTTATTCATGTAGATAGTAGTAGTAGTAATCAGCTTGATATTTATGATCAGGGTCTTGATAAAGTAGCAATTACAGGCTGCTTTCTTCGACTTGATAGTCGACATGGGTGGCTTCACCTTCATAAAGTCCGTCGACCTTCTTGACGGCGGCAGTGGTACCATCATGACGCATCTCGCGCTCAGTGTAGGTGAAGGGAAGCTGGATCATGGCCCTAGACACAGTCATGTGGACAAGAGACTGGGTTCTAGGCGGCACCTGTAGTGTGAAGCTCGTCGACATCTCGCTCTCCTCCACTTTCGTCTCCCCTGCCACATGCTCTCCCTGATATCCTGCTTCCACCTCCAGGCTCACTGTTGTCTCCGCTCGGATGAACTTGAGCACTGGAAGCCGAGCAGATACAGTGGAAGTCACACCATATGATACCCCTACCTGCAGCCAGGAAATTGTTGAGGGCAGTCCAATGCAAACTTATGTATGGTCCTCTATTAATTAATTAATTCAAACCTACCTACCTGCCACGAGTGTGTCGTCTCCCAATAGTTGCTCTGGTACTCCGAGTACCTGAACGCCAGGTGTGCCTCTTGAGTGGATACCTTAGACCCGTTGATAACGTTCTTGGTCAAAACGGCCACCGGAGTGCGCTCTATTATCTTCATGTCATCGTATAGGAACTGGATGTTGGACAGCTGTCTGGACCGTACCGTGTCCTCGATTGGGAACTCAGCTAGAGCTACGATGCCAACATCTCCGGGCGAGACAATGATGCGTTGTCGGTATCCCTCCTCACCATAAAATGGTGGAAGAGGTGGGCCACGTTTCTAAAGGCAGCAGTAGTAGAGCCAATAAAACTGAGTGCAACGGGCTCAAGTGCCGCCGTACGCCAATCATTTCTGTTATTGGAAGCTTCAATGAAGCCGCTAGTTCCCCTGACGAGATAGGTATCGGGGAGAGCCATGGGGACGAGGACCACAGAGCGGAGTCGAGTAGGGACCACTGGAAATTGTGCTTCCCGATCCCGTCGGTCATTACCGATGAACAGAGCCTGATGCACGCCCTGACCAGCTGTATTAGTCGCCCGAACTACCTGCAGGTATCGGTTGTTGTCGGCTTTAAAGCAGACTCGAGTGGGCAGAGTTGGCAGCACATCCAGATCGAACTGGTCAAACCTTGCGGAAATCAGAGCCATTGGGTTCGGTCTTGGTATACCGTCATCGACACGCAACCAAATTCCATGTCCGGTTGTTGTACTGGATCTCCATAGCATTGTTGGAGATCCTGAACAAAGAGCAGGACCACTTGGAGATGTCCTTCTTGGGTTCATCCGCAATGGCCTCTATACCGTGGTTGTTTGGATCTTCGGAGGCCTTCATAGGTACTTTTGGTTGTAACTACTCTTTAGGTGCATCATCCCTCCTCCTATGCCTGCAGCCTCCGCTTCGAATTTCGCATGCGGGTTCCATATCCCCTCGTCGACTGACCTGCTCGTCAACGTACCTTATAATCCACTCCCGAAATACAAACCCATTAGGTAGTAAAGAGACAGGTCACAGAGGATTAGTTTAACAAAATTTTGTACCGAAAAATATGGACCCGCGGTTGTGACCAGTTGATACATGTGGTGTCGCAAGTATCTGCATGGTAAACGAAGACGGTTGGCCGAAATAGTCAGTACAATAATCATTCCGGGTAAGAAACGTCAGGAATCAGGGCGAAGAAGACGACATGTTTATTTTATTTTATTTTTGTGTGTGTTGAATAAAGGATTTGCAAAGGGCACTCTATTTATAACCAGTTACTGTGTAGTAGCCTGCTGGTGTATGTATGCTAATGTCCATGGATGAGTTAGATCACATTTAAGATTGGGTGGCGGCGGTGGATACGGGATAGTATGAATAAATGAATTAAATGTGGAGTTGAGGTGTTTTGGTAGTGTCTATGTCGGTCCAAGTTAGGGCTCTCTGCCACCAAACCCCCCCCCCCCCCCCCAATTCATTCATAGTATCGACTTCGACTTCTAGTCGAGTTTTCTCTAACTAATTAGACAAGCAATTCTTCCAGACACAAGCTACCTTTTCGCAAATGTTTTATTATATTGACCGTGAACGTACCCCTAGTACGTTTGTCAATCTCCTGTCTCGAATCAATTCAAACCTGATTTCGTGTTTGTATAGTTGCATAAGTTACGAGATTCAATATTATGACAAGGAACCCAGGACTAATCAGGGTTTGGTACCCTTGTGGAGTGAAATTTCAGCTTCAACGCCCCTGATTTCGTCGTTAAGCTCTTCCAAAGTGGCTGCTGATTTCGATTTATCACCGGACAGGCGCTTCAAGCAGGACAGGTACTTCGCCTTTACTTCAGGGAAGTCGGAAATCGATTTCTCAGCTTCGAACTGCAAAAGGGTATTAAAAGGCCCAACCTCGAGTCAGTCATATGTTACTGTTTCTACCTTGTGAATGTTGTTGGCAGCATAATTCATACCTCTTTGTAAACAGAAATGCACCGAGAAAGTGCAGCCTCGGCAGCAGGTGAATACTTCTTCTGCTGAATTAGGAGAGAGCGACATTAGGGGATCATACTTGATTCCAACAAGACCCACATAATACCATCTTGTCAGGAAAAGATGAAATTGCTTCTTTTTTCTGCTACTAACCTCTTTTTCATGCAACTCTTGCTGTTTGATCTCTAAAAGACCAAGAAAGTCGAGTGATTGCAGCTGCAGAAAACAACACAGCTTATAATTGTGCTTAAACTCTAACAACATAACTGCAGCACCTTAGAACCACAAAAGCTAAGGAACTCATGGATGAAAGGGATCTAATTTGTGCATGTACGAGGCTAAACAAGAATAAGAAAGAAATGCCATGCAGCCATGATGATCTATCTTCTTTGTTTTTCCCTATTCTTTCGGAGGCAGCGGAAGAGAATGAAACTAACCAGTGTTATCAAGGCCACGCGTCCTTCCCGTCTACTTCCTTCAGTTGATCCATGTTTTTGTCTACTTCCAGTTGGCTTTCTGATTTTGTCCAAGACTTTTTGTGATATCCTATCATCCATCAAACCGTAAGAAAATTTTGAAGAACATGCAGAATTAATATGAACTTTAATGTACTGATTCATATACAATACATCAAAGTCTTTTTATAAGCGTACAATACATCAAAGTTGAAAGCAACCTTATCGTCAACAATCACTTCTACTACCGATTCGACCCGTGAACCAGCTATCAAGTCAGTATAGTACAATCACAATATGATCATGGTTTAAGGTCGATTAAATTACAATGATTCAAAATTATTAGCTTATACCATTAGCCTCACGATTCGATCTTCGCTCCTGTAACAGATTTTTATATCAGTAAATTAGGACAAACCTCGATACCTAATGGATTTCTTCAAGAGATCGTTTGCCTTTTCTAATTGATGGACTGCTTCGGAACGATTGACGCTTCTTCGTGAATCCAAATTTTCCAGCACTGCCCTCGCTAGTTGAGCCATGGTGGCGGCATTCTGCATATAAGAAAAGAAGAAGCTTCAGTCTGCTTACGAGCAGACCACTTTGGCGGCAACTAGACATCATATGTATTGTATAGAAGATAATAAACGACAACGCTTTAGACAAACACGTGTCAAAATTCAAATAGCGGTTTTTTAGTTGACCAATATGAACATTTAAAATGGATTACACTTCGGCCGGAGATATCAGTAACACGGCGGCGGGAATTTTAAAAAATACTAACGGTTATTAACTGCCTGTTTCCCGCCACTATGTCCTCTGCTTCTTATAAGAGGATAGATAAATAGACAGAACATCCCAAGTTTTCACCGTTGGAACACCAGTAGTTTCCGACATCTCTAGATTTCTCAAGCACCAGAACTGAACCAGTCTCTGGTGCTCGAGAAATCCTGGGCGAAAACTACTTACCCCCAATCGCGGCGGCGGTTTTATTAATTTGGAATGAAGATGGATTCCAATCAAATAGTACCGACCCAAGGCGAAAACCCACACGAACTTGACACCGATGCAATCGAGAGGTTTCTCAAGAGTCCTGATCGCATATATCCCACTGTAAATAACTCGGGACTTGAGATCGAACTTGCTTCGGACCCTACACAAACAAGCGTAGTTGATGTTCCTGACCCTGACGATCCCATGACATGGAATATTGATTTCTGCTTAGAGTTTGCAGACCAAATAATACCATGTCAGGGAACAACCACCATGGGCGTGGGTCAGTCTGGATCAGTTTCCGATTCCGGCGACCAGTGTAAGGAAAATGCTCCGGCGGGATTGGGTTCATCGTCAGATTATGAAACACAGAGGCAGTACTATTACTACTATGAAGATACGTCAATTCCTGAAGGGGAAATGGAAACAGGACAAGTTCCTACAGTCAGCGTCAATGCCAATATGTTGAATGCAGCGCTTCCACGGCCTTTCAACTGCAGTTCCTGTCAAGTTTTGAGAGAAATCGTCCACTCAGATGGTGGTATCTGCTTCTTCTCCTCCTTCGTCCTTCCTCTATCTAATCGGTTACGTTCTTCAGTAATTTGAAAAATGTTATAACTGTGTGAATAATTTTTATTTCTTCCCGGTGGTGGTTGGCAGGGAGGATAACCACCAAACTTGAGATCCATGGGAGTGTGGGCATGATTTTCCATGCTGTTCTAGAGAGCCACCAATATTTCACAGATCGCCCACTGGAGTCTTACTTCCAAACTTTCGAGTCAGTACTCCCCTTCCCCGCCTTTTTCAGTTAGCATATACCAATTGTTTCTAAGAGTCTAACGTTGCATATGCCTCAATGTCCGCAGTTTTACCAGCAAAAGCTTGGAGGAAGTAAAGCATTTGACCAAGGAATATTGTATTGGGAGAGAAAGAGATGGGTTCTTCATGGAACAAGATAACTACTCGAAATTCTATGAAGCTTTGTGCGTTGGATATGACTGGAATGACATTCTGGAAGTCCATTCTCCCACTGGCTCTGGTTTTCTTCTTCATTCGTCCTAGTTTCTCTCACGTATCATATACAGATAAAAAAACAGTTGACACTATGACGATGGCTGTTTAATCTCTTTGGGGATTGTATTTTGTAGCAGAAGAACAGCAGCCACAGCAGCAGCCACTGCAGGAAGAAACCGAGGGAGAGAAACAAGACAGGAGCCATCTTTCCATACAGGTTTTCCATGTGATTCTTGAAAGCTTTAATATTGCTTTTCCTATTGATTTTTAAGAGTCCGTTGGAACTTAATTAGCATTGGATGTGTAAATTAGTTACATTGTTTAGTTGACTTCATCAAACGTTGGTTGATGACAGAGGGAGAGAGCAGCAAAGTTGAAGGTGAAGGATTTAGCGGAGTATTTCGATTATCCTATCCAAAAGGCGTCGGTGATGCTGAATTTGTGTTCCACTGTTCTCAAGAGGAAATGCCGTCAAGAGGGAGTTCGACGTTGGCCTCATAGGAAGGTTAGCCCCTCTAATTCCCACCCGATTTGGGCCCCATTTTTCGTTTGCCTCTATTGCACATTTATTGGCAGTAAATTTGTATAATAGGTGAAAAGTCTGAAGAAGCAAATGGAGAAGGTGAGAAAATTCATGCACTCAAATAATCACAGCGTGGAGGAATATGCACGACTGCAAGGATCACTTGAAAATCTCCAGCAGCAGTTGGATGTCATTGTCACTAGGGGATATTGACTTTCAACTGGATCGATCATTGGGCGCTGTTATATCATATAATTGGCGATCTAACATCACTTACGCTATGTATTAAGATTTCGTGAAGTTCAATTATTGAATAAAGTTTAGCAAGGTACTAGATTGTTGATATTGTTTTTGTAAATGTAGTCTATTCAACTGATCAAAAAATCTTATGCCTTGGCCCTAGAGATGACACGTTAAACTATCAGAGTAGTATTTCGAAGTTTATTGTTTCGAAGTTATATTTTCAATTGATTATCTAGATGCTAACACTACAACGTAATCAAAACCAAATATGAAGCATACGTGGATCATATAGAATGTAATACACGACGATTAATTAAAACGGGCATCGAACCTGAATATGGTCCTCGGAAAGTAAGCTTTTCTGACCATCGAGGCACCTATAACGATGTAGAAAAGGATTTCAGGTTATTGAAAGTCCTACCCACCCTGCAGTGATCAGGTCAGTACATCATTGGCTTACATTTCAAGAAGTTCTTGTGCATCACTGAAGTTCCCAGCGGACAGTAGGGTCTGGACTAGCCCTTGAGCTGTCATCAAAGTGTCCATAGATTTCCATCCCTGTTGCATGAGATCGACATCAAATTTGACGGAATAAGCAAGCGGCAGGCTCTTTCTGAGCCTTTTATCTCTTGAAAATGGAAATAAACCCCTAGATGCACCGGGTGAGATGAAAAGATATAAGGAAATGGGAGTAACACCTGTGACAATTCCATATATGCAGAACCTTTCTCTGTACATTTTCAGCTTCCACAAGACGGTTGGACTTCAAATATATCTACGAAATATAGCAAGAAAAGAATCAAATTATAACATTATATATTAAAAAGTGATAGTGATGGCGGACAGATTGAGAAGTATCATTCTAAATCATACAGGACATAAAATAAGGTGACAACCTGAGCTAGATAACGCAATCTCCTTATACATATAGCCGATTCCCCTTGTCCACTGTCCTATATTCAAGTACATTCAAATGTTAAAGGCTGTGCTTGGAGAACCAAGTGTAAGCAAGTAAGTACTATACAGCAGCCCACCTCTGCTATCCTAGTGGAATCCTGGATGAGAACTTCAGCATCCACTTGTTTACCCATAAGAAACCTCACCTGAATTGAGGCCACAGAGCAGTCCCAAAGTTCAAAGAGAAAAAACAAGGTAGGATTTGAGAGGAGACGTATATAAAAGTGGAAGCTGATGATTTCGAAAGCATATGAGACAAAAAACACAAAACATATAAAAATCGATATATACAAGCAACAATGACACCTTCAGGAACTTAAGTGTGATATATTTATGCTCACATTCAAAACTTGAGGACATCTTTTGTAGATATGGATGGTTAATTTAACCTTACCGATTTTTAACTGCATTTGAGGTACAAAACATGATGAGTGAATGCATTATGGAATTAACACAGGAAAAATACCACACCAATTAGCAACACAATGTAGCACAACAACTATAACATAGAAGGTTATACCGTCCCAAGATGATACATTGTGTCTGCATAGTCTGGATTATTAAATCCAAGAACACGACCCTTGATCTGTCATATGCAACATGCAATCAGAATGAAAAGAGCTACAATTCCTTCATGTAAACAGAAACAAATAATTTGCTACAAGAAATGAAATACAGTTCAAAGCAGTTAAAGTCGATCCAAAAAAGAGGTCCAACAGTGCATGGCATCTGAGAAAACTGACCTTCAGAGAACGCTGTCCAAGGAAAGAGGAGGAGAAAACACATCAGCATGAAGTTATCAGTAGATCAGCTACATGAATAAACTCTTCCATCAGAAACTACACATAGCAAAAACGAACAAGGAACTTGTTATCATAGGTAGACTCATCAAAGATACATTCTACCAATCTAACTCATTCACACGCTGCATATTTGGAAATAGTTTAGTAACACAAACAACTTATGATACCAATTAATTGGTATAATGGTACTTTTAATTTGAATTCCAAGCACTTATGATGTTTTCAACATAGCTAAACTCTTCCGCATTGCCCATGTTCAATAAACCTAGACTACTGAAGATTCGAATGAATCCATCTAAATCCACAAGTAAAGCTACTGTAGATATCAATAAAAGATCCACATTAATCAATTCACTGTTTCATATAACTGAAATAAATGATTGGGAAAGTTCCCGCAAATGGCCATTACCTCGTAGCATTTACAGGCTTGTTCCAGTTTCCGCTGCACAAGATAGAATTGCCCCAAGTTGTGAAGAGCCGCACTACACTATTATTAATATATGCAGTACCCCTGAGTACTAATGGCAAAGTTACTAAACATGGAAGGAAATCAGTGTTCAGTTATTACAAAGCAAGACCACAAACTTGCAATGATATAACAAAATGATACATGCAGCTGAGGTAGCAATGCAAATGGAGTTGGAGTAATAGTAAAACAATATATTCTTTCCCTAATGAAAAACAAGAGTTATAGTAACACACGAGTCAAAGAATCATCATCGATGCAACCATGCAACAAGTTTCTATCAGGAGATTATATTAAACAAAGTCACATCATGATGATAGTCTAACTTTTAGTCTTTTACGCCAAGATATATGACACACTAGGAGTCCCAAATACCTACCGTACGTCTTCAGGACCAAATGTTTCCAGTACATTTATGGCCCTCAAATACAAAGGTTCTGCTTTATTGAACTCCTTCTTAACCTATAGAGTTCCGCCTGTAAAGGAAAGAAATTGCAATTATAATGACAATGACCTTGTATACACCGACACAAATTATTTCCGCGGAAAACTTTTTTAAGTAGATTTTTACAGGTTAATAGCAGTCATAAATTTCTTCTCCTTCAAATGAAAGAGAAGCCCCAGATGTTTCAACATGGTGAAATGGGGCACAAAGAAGCTTGGGACAGCACAAGACAAGAGGCCTGTGTTATTCAGCTATTTTCTCTTATACTAAAACTGACATTAGGGACCGACAACTACACCTGAAATAACCTATTATCGGGTAGTCAGGTTAGTTTTAAGTAGGTACGGACCAAATTATTGCATGCGTATGGAACATGGGGATCTTTCTCTCCAAAACCTTCTTTGGCTTCATTCAATGCAGAAATGAAGAGCTTTTCTGCATAGTCCAATTTCCCCTGTGAAGAAAACAAGCAACAAGCTTTCCATCATCCCTAATCATAGCTTCTGATAGAATGAATGGAGGCAAAACAAGAAAACAAGAGCAGAAGGAGCAACAGAAAAGATGCCTGCCTGAAGGAAAAAATCTCGTCCACTGTCTGTAAAAACTCTCCACTTAGAAGTATGTATATTTGAAACTATGGAACCACCGTCAGTTTTCTGCAAACCAATTTCGCCAGTCTCTTCCAACTCGGTTTTAGGATTGCTCTCTACAGAGGCATCCGCTAGTACAGAGTTTCCATCAGTCCCGATGAAAAATGCTGCAAGCATGTTGAAATCGTCAGCTGAAAAGTACAGCACTCCACAGTTTCATTTCTAAGTAGCACATGTAAATAAATCTCAACCTGCTTGTCCAGCAGCAATAATCCATGGAAGAGAACGATTGTCATTCCTCCTCCAAGTTGAACCGCCAAATCCAAATTCATTGGCTCTGTTACTCCTTCCTGTAAGAGAAACTAGCATTTAATTGCTTGGAAGTTGTTTTAACAGGATTGGAAGCTTATGCCATAGCTAGGTAAGAAACAATAAAAAAAAAGCTGATGATGAAATTTAGAAGCCCGTGAGAGAGAGATCAAGAATCGAAGTCCAATTTCCAGTCATACATTAACGCCAAAGCTAGATATGAAGAGTGATTCTGGGATTGTCAATCTAATTCGACAAAATTTGTTCGAGAACTACGGAGTAATGACGGATTCCCGCAATAACAAAATTCAATTGGCCAAATTGTGATCAAGCCGATTAGCTCACCCGTTTGCTGAAAACAGGTTCTCACGTACCAGACTGTGAAGTGGAGGAAACAAGGAGTGGTTTTACGGAAGAAGGAGTAGCGAGCCAATAGGGAACTTAAATCCTTCTGGCCAGAGACGCTGCTGCTCGACGAAGTAGCTGGAATTGCATAGCTGGTTGGTTAGTAGCTGCTGCCTGCCGAAGATCTCAAAAGCAGACGATTGGACCTTCGGGAGGTTTTGGGAGGGTTTTTGTAATTATGAGTTTTGTCTGTCCTCTTGCTTAATTACTTTGGATATATAACAATGGTGATCCTTTGTATTTGGCTTATATACAAAACCATCCCTTATATTTAAAATGTGACTGATGAGGGGTCAAATACATGGTCTCATAATTGGGTTATCGACATTAATATTCTTCTAAGTTTGACGTATTTTTTCAAATGTCTTAAGGTTGTGTGTTTAGTTATTTTGGTTTGAGTTTAAATTTCTTCAACCTATCGTCTATGTTTTTTATCCGCTTACATGCTCTTCACCACACAGAACAACCACCCATGCACGCCATGTAGGTGTAGATATTATACGCTAAACCAACTAAATTCATAAAAAAAATTCGAAATAACTAAGAGAATCGAAATTGGAAAGCGGCGGTTTCGATCTCTTCATCCTCATCACTGCACCATCTCTTCGTCTCACTGACTCTTTTCCCTTCCCATTGATATGACCATCCGATAATTTCAAATAGCTCATATCACAACCTTCTAAGCACCCTCCTTCTCTTCAAATTTTTGAAACCCATATAGTTGGTTTTCCGACTATCGATCGAGAAAATTATGTTTGTATCCAATTAAATCCTAAGAAATGTAGTCTGGATATCAATAGCAGAATAGTTAATAAGAAGACCAGAACAATCTCCTCCGACATGAAAACACAACATGACAAGTATAATCTCTAGGTAAAACCCTAATCTGGGTCTTTGTCTCCATCCTCATTTGCTCAATGATTTTCTCAACTTTCCCCAACCAACACCTAACATGCATGCATCCTTGAAACCATCAATTTATAGCCATTCTGGTATTCCCACCGTTGTCACCATCTCCTATCTTCCACCGTATCCTCGTCGTCGTTAGCGGTAGCAACAACGGAGAGAGCAGGAAAAAAATCGAATTTCTTCATCTGTTATGTTTAGTTTTCTTTCCAATGAATCTAGTAAAAGAAAGAGAAATCTTAATAGGTTATATGTGGAGAAAAATGTAAGAGTTTTAATGAGAATGTGCGATGAAAATTAATTGTGAGATATGGAGCTCTGATTGTGGAGATGAGTTTGTACATAGAGGAAAATTGAGGAAGGAGATGAGGATCGCCAAGAGGAAGATGATTGATTTGAGGATGAAGATTGATCGAAGAAGAAGTGAAGGAGGATGTTGTTCAAGAGAATGAAGAAGAAGACGACGAGGTGGAGAATCGGGCAAGTATATATCGGTTTAAGCCGGTTAGAAATCGGGTAGTGGTTAGAGAATCACTACTCCGAGTTGCTTGAGTCATGACTGGGAATCTCGCCTACGTGGCGTGCATGCGTGGCGAATAGGACGGAAAACATGGACGGCGAGTTGAAGAAATTTCAACTCAGACCAAAATGACTAAAAACATGATCTTGAGGCATTTAAAAAATATGCCAAACTTAGAGGACTATTATTGTCGATGGCTCGGGATAGGTACGGATCCTGAAATTTCAACGTGTCGTTTGGATGAGTTATTTTGCAAATGAGGTATTTTGGAGCAAAATGATACAAATTTGGAAATATTATATTTTTTAGGTGCAAAACATTTAAAGGGTAAGAATTACCGTATTTGGCTGACACTAAAAAATGAATTATGGGCTTTGAATTGAGTTAGTTCAAATATCACATCATACCCAAACATTTGAAATAACTCGATACCACCGTTTGAAATACCATAACTTTTTTTTATGCCAAACAAAATATTTTGACCCAAATAATTTTGTTTGAATTATTTACACCAAAATATTTCATTCAAATTCCTCGCAAATATTACATACTAATGGCTAAACATAAAAATAGAAGAAATTAGAATTCTCTCAAAAAGTTAAAAAAAATCGATGTGTAACATTGTCTGGGACAGGAACGTAACCCAAGTCAAAGTTATAGGATTTATGGAGTATTTGACCCGATTGATGAGTATTCTTCCTATTCCTATAGGCATTTCAGTATTTAACAGACCAGTTCGGTTGATAATGTTGTTATAACTTTCGGCTATTGAATTGAGAGTAGGATTCAACAAATTGTGGTCGTTGGATCAGGTCATTTTTGAATTAATTTTTATTTAATGGCTAAAAATAAATTAAACAAATTGATTTGAATGGGGTATTTTCGAAATAAAATTGTATGTGGTGAGTTAATTAGTTTTCAAAACGTTTTTGCCGGTCACAACTAGAGGAGGTCACTAATTGGATTGATACGACTTACTAGAATTTTTACTTATAAAACATAAAATCATATTGTTAAAATGATTATAAATCATTTTAGATAGCTTCGCGAAAAGAGTTTGGACTACCGATAATACCCTAATGATGTCATATCGTTGATTTTTAGTAAATTTAAGTCATTAATTGAGCTGAGTCCATAATGACTGATAACAGGGCACATGCTGGATCACCATTCATCAATACAAAAGCACCGAAAGTTTGCTACTGTTGGAAATATAAAAGCAGACGCGTAAATTTCTTATTCAAGGTGGTGATGGTGGTAGTAAGACGATCAAAACGAAAGACAGAAAACAAAAACACATACGCAACCACTATAAAAAAAAGTAGACTTCAGTTTTCCTGAAACAGAGTTTGCTGATTCGACAGGTATTGGTACCAAACTGATCACCATCCGTGTTGGTAACAAACTGATCATGGCTTCCAGAGAAGGGTGGTCTCAGCAATCATGGAGGTGACAACGTAAGGATCCATGTTGGAAGCTGGCCTCCTGTCTTCAAAGTACCCTTTCCCTTCCTTCTCCGTCTCCCTCCCCACCCGAATCGATGCTCCCCTGTTCGCAACTCCCTGCAATTATTTTCATTTTGAATTTCATTAATTTACCAAGTCGATCTGAGGAATGTACTAACGTAACGACATTTGAAAGTGTTGTACATACCCATAAGAAGGTGTTGATGTCGGCGGTTTCGTGGCGGCCGGTGAGGCGACGGTCGTTGCCTTCACCGTAAGCAGCGATGTGCTCTGCGTGCTTGAGCCCCAGCTTCTCTATGGCCTTCTTGATCACTTCGTAGCCTCCATCTTTCCTCATTGACTTGGTGCTGACCTCATTTCCAATCACGTTACAAAAAGGAATTGAGAAACTAGGAGTAGACCTTCGTTACAATTAAAATTGAGTGTCTTTAGTAGTTTAACCGGTTAATTTAATATAATTCGGTTGATTTTTTTATGACGAGAATTCCATTCTACAGGCATCACTTTGTGATGTTACAGTCAGTCGGGTTATCAGCTTTTATCTTATGTACTTATTTAAGTAGACCGAAGGTGCTATAAAAAGACAATGAGGAATGCACTACCCAAAATTGGTTAATTGATTAATGGTTTGAGATTCAGACTCGCTTTATAGTTATACCTATTGTTACCGAAACCTATGTATTTTGATTGGTTAACTACCGGTTAATAATCAATCATCACCATATTAGCCGGTTAATCGATTAAATCTATTTTCCATACAATTTTAGTTAACCGACCGAATATTATCAGTTATCAACCGGCTGACTCCCGTTGGCTGAGAGACAACTCTGATCATAATTTGATTAATGGGTATTTCTCAACTTTATTGTTAATTGTTGTTCGTCATTCAATCTACCTGTAGTTTGTGTGTGCACCAGCTCCATTCCAATCGCCCTGAATTGGCTTAGGGTCAAAGGAAAGCACAACTCCAGCAATCTCTGTGATCCTCTGTTTTTTTTTTACAGTAAAATGTCAGTGAAAGAAAAAAACAGAGGACCCTGCTTTGCAATTTGCACAACTCAAATTACCTCCAGAATGTAACGAGCCACCCATACTTCATCGCCAGCAGAAATCCCCACTGACGGCCCAACTTGGAATTCCCACTGCAAAAAACTAAAATAAAAAGACTGCAATTGTAAGGGGGAAGCTAGCTAGAGGAAGTAAAGATAAAAACCTGGCCAGGCATGACTTCGCCATTGATTCCACTGATATTGATGCCGGCATAAAGGCAGGCCTTGTAGTGTGAATCCACAACGTCCCTTCCAAACGCCTTGTCAGCTCCCACCGCACAGTAGTATGGCCCCTGCATAAGATTCCACCATTTTTTAAAATTGGAAAAAGATTGCTTAATTAATCATCAAAATCTCTTTTTTTATCTGATGATAATAAAGAAAACTTTTAAAGTTAACGGATAAGAAAAACCTGAGGTCCGGGGTAGCCTCCGATGGGCCAGCCGAGGGGCCACTTCACATCCTTCTGAAGCAGAGTGTACTCCTGCTCGATCCCAAACCACGGCTCCTCTGCTTCCACTTCAGGGTTGCTGAACACCTTCGCCGCCGCGCATCTCTTGTTCGTCGGAATCGCGTCTCCGGCTGGCGTGTAAGTGTCGCACATCACCAGGATGTTGTTCCCTCTCCTGAACGGGTCCTTGAAGATCGCCTGCGGACTGTAGCCGGACAAATGAAAAAAAAAAACAGAGTTTGTACTTCATAGAATGAAAAGAGTTGGAATTTTCTTAAGATGGGACAAATTAAAAGATTCTCTTCTTACTAGAGGATGACTTCACTGTCTTTTCCGGGAGCCTGGCCGGTGCTAGAACCGTCGTAGTTCCACTTCGGCAGCTTGGAAGGATCGCTCACAGGTCCGGAAAGTGTCTTCGAATAGCCATGGAAATTGTAAAAATCAGTCAGTGGAAATCGCTGCAAATCGAAAGTTAAATTAAATTTGTGAAATAATTACCCTTGCTTTGCTTCTCAGGTCCATGCCAGACCCGCCAACCCTGTTACAGTTGATGAATTACGCTCCATCGTCAGAACCATCCATGGAAGAAGAGAAGAAAAAACAGAGCAAATCAACAGGGGAAAAGAATGGTACGTACCATATGTACTCAGCAATGATCTTCTCGGTGGAGTCGGAAAGGTCGAGGTTTACTAGATCTGTAAGAAGAGACATTTTTTTCTATCTTTGGATTTGGATTAGCTGAAGAAGCAAATGCTCTGGTTTAGCTTTGTTTGATTCTTCTTCTGCTGTATTGCTGTGCTAGGATAAGGTGGTATTGAGGTGGTTTTATAGTCCACTCTCAGCTACTGAACTGCGTTAAATTAACAGGTTATTTTTATATTCGATTGACAAAATTATTTTTAGTTTATTACAAGCATAATGATGCCGGTCAATGTACTTAAGAAGGCAAACCAGACATACTAAAATCTAATAAAAGTTAAGTCAACTCTTCGACTCTAATGGCTTTTGTCACTGCGATGAATATGTTAGAATAAAAAAACGATTTTATATGAAAAACTCTTGCGAGGAGAAATTACGGAGGTACTGTAGCGATGAAAGTTTCACTATAATTAGAGAATACAAATTTAAAAGAAATTTATTATGAGTTCATTCAAAATTACACCATATGATTACATAATATTATAATTATAATATGTATAATGGAAAATACAATAAAAAGTATGTTTAAGTTCTACACTACACAGTGCTTAACTTAATTTACTATTGTATTTGTACCCATCACAATCATTTTAATTTGCAAAAATGGAACTGACTGTCAATACCCGTAGCAGTTTCAGAGATTCAACTGCGTAGTTATTTGTATAATATAAAGTACCCCTCTGACAATCTCTAATGGCAATGAAGAGCAAATATAAATAATCAGAAGCTTATGATATATAATGTTAAACACACTTGAAACTGCGGCTTTTGATGAGAATATTCAACCAACGGCCAGCGGCTATTCAACAACTCCCGGCGTACCCTTTCGTTTATAGTTTATACGATCAAGTATATTTTTCAGAACCAGGAAGGGACACTCAAGCAAGCTGTGCAAAGAATAATCTATAAAATCACGATTCAGTAATATGGATTCTTAACTGGTTGTTTAGTTAATGCATACCCCGCTGTACCAGGAACATCTCAGCGCGAGAGCTTTTGCTCTCTACGGTTTCGGCGCCCCCAATTTTTTGTTTTTGCAAATCAATGTTTAATATTCTTCCGATTGAGAGGTTTATGGTATTATAGTTTATCGTTTTTTTTTGTCATTCATTTTTTTATTTTTTGACGGATTTCTCTTTGATGCAAAAGATGATTAAGATTTTTTGAAGCAAAAGTCAGTTAGGGTTTTTTTCTTGAAGCAAAAAGAGGGTTGAAGTTTTTTTGCTTCCTTCCCTCCGCGGTAAATCGGAGATGGTAATGATGTCGTAAGGGTGAAACGATGATGAAGAGGAACGAAGAAAAGACGCACTGCTGGCGAAGAAGAATTGACGGCTGCGTTTGAGGGTATTCAGGAACACCCAAAAAACCTGGCACCGTCAGGTCTGAACAACATGTTCTGCCACGAGAAGTGATTCGCTGGAAAGAACTCACTCGATGTATCGACCTCTTCGAGTGTTTGATGTTTTGGGTGTCCCCGATTCGGGCTCCACCGGTCGTCTACTGTTTTTTTCTGTTTGAACAATTATTTCTTTCTTGTTTTTGCTATCGGGTAGAGTTTAGCGCCTAGGTTGTCAGTCTCTGTTCAAGGTTTTTTGTTTTTGGGATGATTGGAAGTACAAATGCGGTAGCTCGTTAAGAATAATAATCCTCTCTAGGGATCGAATGATAGATTGAGCATCTTTTTGTCACCGGTTATAATAATATAAGTAGACTATTTTTGAAAAATCTAGTTATTTAGTTTAGTGATCGCTCCAATTTGTAAAATTTGAAGGGGCTAATAATCGTCTATGAAAATCCCTAAATTTGACTCCAACGTTCTACTTGTAACGAGATGGATCTGAAATCAGCACGAGAAATGTCATGTGGTTCAGTGGTACGAACAAAATTAATTATGATTTATGCAACCCCTTAACAATGTAGTGAAATCGGTGATGTCAGGTAAAATCGAAAACATGAATAAAATCATAATCGTAAAATTGTTAGGATTTTACGAACCACCCAATAAAAAATTTAAAATCATAAATAATATTTGCTCTAAGACCGAAATTACTCAATAAAGAAGCTAAAAATATAATTTAATACTAAAATATGCCATGATAAGCCATATTAGTTGATAAGAGATTATAATTCAAATTAAACAATTAAAAGTGCATAGTTCACGTAACGTACCAGAATAAAATTATAAATACATCACACAAAATATATATACAACACGATACAAACATTTTACAGTTTTCAGCTACTAAAAAAACAAATTATATCAGGTCATTAGGAGCGTCATTAAAATCTAAGTCTAAGTCATCATTTTCAAACTATTTTACAATTACGATTTTAACGTTTTTTCTCCCGATTTCAAACAATTTCAATGCCCATCGATTTTACAGTAAAATCGGGATGAAACTCAATTGATAAAATAAATCGTAAGTCGCGATTTTGACTACCTTCCCCCTTAATTATTCTCACTGATTAATAGCTTTATTGGTCCACTGAATTTTAAACTTTTCACCTCTCAATGTCTAAACTTCAAAACTTAACCGAACAGTAAATGAACCCAGTGATCATCTCCTTCAACGATCCAATTTTCCGTTCAAATTCCTACCTGGCAGTGCCAACTCATATGTCATGTCATTTAAAGAAGATTGGTGCTCGTTGTAGAAGACCAAGAAGATCAAGAACTCGTTACAGCTTTCCAAAAGGGAATTAATAATGATATTGGTGGTGCTCGTCTTCAATATATATATGTGCAGTCTGTTTGTTTTGTGCCAACTGTACTTTGGTTCTTTACCAGCTGACAGACGCAAGCTGGAGAGCTATTCTTCTAGAGAAGGCTGCAAAGCAAGATATGCCTGATACCTTTTGTCTCTCTGGTTTTGGATTCCTGGCCAAATCCTTGCTTGAGATATATATTGGGCAATGCGAGCGGATCGATGGCCGACAGTAATGTATAGAGGCTAGCTTGGAGTTCATATATGCAAATGTTAGCTAGGAGAAGTTCAACTAAAAACACCGCTTTTGGTAGCCGATGGTTCCAGTGGAGAACATATTCCACGAGAGGCATCAAATCAGTACTCAGAATTTGCAAACCAGTGCCGATAATATTTTGCAGCAGTACGTGTAAAAGCAGATCACGCACAGGTGCATTTTAGGGAGACATGGTGCTTGACTGCTTTTCTCCTCACCATCCAATGCATTCTCCACCATAGATTCCTTCTTTTTCAATTTTAGTTCAACTATTTCATGGTCTTAGCCAAACATTGTCAAGGGAATACAGAGATCGAGTAGGTTCTTAGTTATTTGGATACAGTAGTGGATGGTGGAATTCCCAGTGTGAGATCAGAGCTCATATTCTGCACATATTTATCATAAGGGTTGTTTGGTGTTAAATAATTCTTTGTCATACCTAATTAAACAACTTAATTAGATAATATTTCTTTGTCGTACCAAAATACTCTTATACATGTCAAAATTGGCAGTTAAAGTGATTCGAGTGACGAGACGTGATCACTGTTTAAATTTCGTAAAAGTTGGGACGTTGGTTCCGGACACGGAGTCTGATAAGGTTTCTCACTCTTTCCTTATCTTTTCACATTGTTCATGAATAGACCAAGAAAAATTATAAAAGAAAGTGCTAAAGAAGCGGAGATTTTAGAGCAAGAAATTTTATAAAAAAGTTTATGTACGAAAAGCAATATAGACCGTTTGATTGACCTTATTTAATCTGATAATAGATGTAATATAGCAACTAAAAAGGGTATCACTATCAAATACATAAAAAAAAACCTACCTCCCACGTCGCCACTAAATAAAACGTGAAACTCCTATCTTCATCTTCTCCGACGAGGTGGGTGGGTGGGAGGTGTCGATCGCATCTCAAGGCTTACGAGAGAGCTGCTCAAAGATATGTCCACGTGCTACATTTGTTATTGTTTTAAAGGATAGTAACATACACACTATTTCACATATGTCGTGTATATTTTAGTAATAAGTCGATAGTCGGAGTCATTTGAAATAATTTTACATAGATTCAAACCTGCCGGTCTTAAGCTAGAATCCAAATTATCTTCAACGGACGGCCCAGACTGTTCGTGTGGTCCAAGCCCATCTCATATTCAGTTTCAAACTCCCGCCCATATATCAAAACACAGATTCGAAAACGAAAACAGGAGAAATTCAAAATTTTCAAACAAAATAAAATTTTAAATTATTGTGGAAAGTTGGACGTGAGTCAGATCAGAGGAAGGGGAGACTGAAGCAGTGTGGGGAAAAAAATAGAGGAGCGGAGCTCACAGAGCAAGAGATAGGAGCAATGGAGGCCAACGACGAAGAGAGGATGCAACTTTGCCGTAAAATCGCCAAAATCTTTGACGAAACAAAGACATCAAACGCCACTCACATCAGAAAGCTGAAGGACCTCTCTTCCGTTCTGTCAAAGTCCCCGTCACCTCGCCAGTTCGCGGCTGCATTCTGCAGGACTTTGACTCCTCTCTTCTGCATCCAGCGCCGGACTTCCTCCGCCGAGTGCGTTGTCAGGTTTGTCTCCG
The DNA here is from genome assembly GCA_030674075.2 of Linum usitatissimum. NCBI lineage: Eukaryota > Viridiplantae > Streptophyta > Magnoliopsida > Malpighiales > Linaceae > Linum > Linum usitatissimum. Next base: position 3,867,014 of record JAUJYP020000285.1, on the reverse strand, counting down.
GCTTTGCTGGCGCCCAAGCGTCGGGTCGAGACTCCGGCTGCGATGAATTTCTCGAGGAGTTGCTCAGGTTTTTGCTAACTGCTTCTGCTGCCGCCAATAAGACCGTCAGGTTTAGGGCCTGTCAGATGATTTCTGAGGTATTTGGTTGCTCAATTTCACATTTCGTAGTAAAACTTCTGCTGCTTTGTTGGATGTTGTTTGCCCGCATTTGACCTATTTCCTTGATATCTGAAGATAGAACCAAGCATTGCCAAAAAATATTTCTCGTTATTGAAACATTGAGAGTTGTTCGGTGATTCATCTGCGAGTTGGATAGCCTTGTGCAGAATTTTCCGCTTTAAAGCTAAAGTATGACCTCAGTTGGTTACTGGAAGACACCAACAAGGTGTAGTGAGAAACAAGATTATGAGGTCCTACGGATTCCATAAGTAAGGTAGTTAGGTATTGCCGTATTGGCGTATTGCAGCTTACATGCTGTCAGTTTTCTGCATCCGGAATCAGTTTTGCCTAAGTAGCTGTTCTTGCTTTGAATTTCGATTTAGTTAAGTAGCATTCTGTTTGTTGCACCAGTGAATGGTCTGGAGGGTGTTTCTTCTTATGATAGGAAATTTAGAATCTAGTCTCATCTCCTCTGCTTGGAAGCATATTTCTCTCTTTATGTACCGTCAACAGGGCTGGCCTTTATATTTGCAGATAATTATGCGGCTGCCTGATGATGCCGAAGTAAGTGATGATGTATGGGATGAGGTGATTGAATGTATGATGTTGCGCGTTCGAGATAAGGCTTCTGTTATTCGTACGTTTGCTGTTAGAGCTCTTTCCAGATTTGCAAACGATGCTGAGAATAGTGACATCCTTAATTTGCTTCTGGAAGTGCTTGAACTGGAGCAAAGTGCAGTGAGTACCAATTTTGCTTCAATTTTTTTGACTTCTTTGCTTCAATTAAGAAGTGTTACAGCTTTCCTTTACTGGGACATCAGTTAAAAAGCCTGTGCTTCAATTTTTTCCTTTGCTGGCTAATATTTTGGCATCTGCTGTAACTAGCTAACTCTGTGTGCTTTTGGAGAACGTACTCTGTGTGCTTGCACCTCTCGCAATTTGTTACTTTTGGTTCGTTATATAATGTTTCGTATTATTGGTAATGTTGCAGGAAGTTCGTAAAACAATTCTGTTAGCTTTGCCTCCTACAAATGCAACCTCTCTTGTGATTGTTGATTGCACCTTAGATGTGAGTGAATCAGTTCGCAAAGCTGCATACTGTGTTCTTGCTAACAAATTTCCACTGCATAGTCTCAGGTGAATTAAAGTTCTTGCTGTTATCAGTCAACTTTTCCCTTTCACCTTAACCTCTGCCATAATGCTTTAATTTCGGTTCCAGTGAATATTTAACTATTTACTTCCAAAGCATGCTTCGAGAAGGTCGTTCGCTGGAATTTTCTTGCAGATCTACACTTTTATCAACTACTTACACTTTGCCTTTACTCTTTTCTCCTTTTCCTCTGCTTCCTTACTAATATAGCATTAAGCTGAGGACACTGATTCTTCAAAGAGGACTTGCTGATCGTTCCATCATTGTTTCAAAGGAGTGCCTAAAGCTGTTGAGAGATGAGTGGCTTTCTAAGTGCTGCTATAGTGATCCTATAGAACTTTTAAAGTATTTGGATGTTGAGACTTATGAGTTGGTTGGGGAAGCTGTGATGGATGCTTTGTTGAAAGAAGGTTCAATTATAATTGATAATCAGAGCATCCAAGAGTACATTGTATCTACCGCTGGTGAAAATGAAGGTTGGTTTAGTGTCAAGTTTTGAAGTGCATGGTTTATGTAGTACTTGGTCAGCTTCCTATTATGATTATTTAGGAGGAAATTGTTCTTGGGATATGAAGTGTCAATAATGTTTTTCCTTTTTCTTGTGTTGAGAAAGCGACAGTTTGAATTAAATGTAATTTGCAACTTCAAGAACATAGAATAGTCTCGTGTCCGAATTCTAGTTGCAAATGATGAAAAGTTACCTTCTACTGCAGGATCCCACCTTCCAGGGTGTTTGTTCCTTCCCTCAAATTTCCCAACTAACACTTTTTTCCTAATGATGTCCATAGCTGGTGTATTTCTAGTATGGTTAACGAGAAGAAGTTTGGCTGTTGATGTGTTCCATTCCCTTGACAAGAATGTTAATGTTATTGCATATACATTTGGTGTCTAGCAGATTCACCTCCAAATATTCAGTTGATGGAACCAGAGTCGGCTCTTTATTGGAAAACTGTGTGCAGGTTCTTACAGAGCAAGGCACAAGTAAGTAGTCCATTGTTTTCGTCACTGATGTAGTAATAGAGAGCTGTAGGAATACCGATCTTACACTTAAAATAAGAGAGGCTAGCTCTGAAGTAGAGTATCAGTGATTCAACAGTAAATAGTAAGTCACTTGTATATTCTCATACCAATTCAACGAGTAGAATTGGATGTGAAGACTTGCTATGGAAACACTGCAAATGGATTTCAGTAGTTGGCACAACCAATTGTTATGCACTCATATATGATGTTTGAACACATTATAATGGATAACATAGGGCCGTTTTTACTGACTCATGTTCGAGCAGGCAAAAGGCTCTGATGCTGCTGTAACAACGGGTACTGAAGCTGCAGTTTATGCCGCTGAGGCTTCAGACAGTAATGACCTTCTCGACAGAATACTTCCAGCTACAGTTTTTGATTATGTAGCTCTGGTCAAAGCTCATATAGATGCTGGTAGGTAGTATTCTCTTGTTGGAACTAGTGATCCTTTTTGCATGTTATAATTTTATCTTCAAAATTTCAGGACCAAACTACCGTTTTGCATCTCGACAGCTGCTGCTACTTGGTGCCATGGTGGATTTTTCTGATTCCACATGCAGAAAGGTAGCTAGTGCTTTCCTTCAAAACCTGTTGCAGAGGCCCTTAGATTTTGAAACTGATGAGACTGGAAACGAAGTCGTCATTGGAGATGGCTTAAGCCTGGGTGGTGAAAAAGATTGGGCTGACGCCGTAACCAGCTTGGCAAAACAAGTTCATTCTGGAATTGGAGATATTGAAAGTGCTTTTCTTGTGGTTCTAGAAGAACTTGTCAGGCCTTGCCGGGAGAGGACAGCTGATTTTAAGCAGTGGATGCATTGCCTTTCTGTCACAGGTCTTCTTTTGCAAAATACAAAGTCGTTTCACCTGCTTCAAGGACAAGCTATCCAACCATCTGAATTGCTGCAGTCTTTGTTACTCCCCGCGGTACGAATGTGGAACTCTGCAGTTTCTTTTTTTTTTCATTCATGTGTTTCCTGCTTGAACTTGTCCAATAAACAATAGCTGAATGTGGCCATGTTATACATGCGAATGTGATGATAGCTCTTTGAGTTGACCGTTTCGTTATGACATGTCTCACTATAACCATAATAAGGTTGCATCATGCAGTATTCCCTGCTTTTTATTGTTTGACAGGCATCACATACTCATTATGTTTGGTGAATATTGCTTACCTAATTGGGCATGTAAAGCCCTTGCTAAACTGTAGAAATAAGATATGTCGGATGTTTGTGGAATAAATCACTCTCTTTTACAGGCCCCAATATTTTCAGTGCATATGTTTGTTGCATTGAGTAGGAGAATATAACCATTGGTGGGAACTACTTAATGCAGGCAAAACATGTTCACTTAGATGTACAGAGGGTTTCTATTCGATGCCTTGGTCTTTTTGGCTTGTTAGAGAAGAAGCCAAGTGAAGATGTAGTGAAGCAGTTAAGGGTTTCCTTTATAAGGGGTCCTTCTCATATCAGTGCAATGGCATGCAAAGCTCTAATGGACCTTGCTCTCTGGCATGGTCCTCAAAATGTCAATAGTGCCCTGGGTAGCGGTGATGCATCTCATTCGGAGGAGATCAAAATGAAATTTAATCCTGTGAACTTCCTTGATGCTGAAGGTAATACCGATGTTGGGTTTCTAGACCTTTTGTATGCCGGTCTTGACAGAAATGATTGGGGGGAAGCAGTAGAAAGTGATGAAAGCGAGATTGTGCGAGCTGCACTTGGTGAAGGATTGGCGAAGATTCTTCTCCTCAGTGACAATTATACAACTATACCGTCTTCGTTACACCCTCTACTCTTTGCGAAGCTTATTGAACTATATTTTAGTGACGAAACTAATGACTTGCTGAGGTAAACTGTCATATTCTCACTCCTTCCTACCTGAGTATTTTGCTTATCCATGAGGATTGATTTCTCATTTCCCTTCTGTAACCAATGCTACAGGCTAAAACAGTGTTTATCTGTTTTCTTTGAGCACTACCCTACCATTTCAGCTAATCATAAGGCAAGTGTATCACAGAGTGGTTGCATTTGTTTCTGCTGCAAAGACATTAGATCCATAAATTCGTATTTTAACCTTGATGTAAGTTCCTTTTTGGTTATGCAGAAATACTTATCAAAGGCGTTTATACCAGTTATGCACGCAATGTGGCCAGCCGTTTTTGGAAATTCTGGAGGAAGTACTGTTGTGGTATCTAACTTAAGAAAACGTGCAATCCAAGCATCACGGTTTATGCTACAGATGATGCAGGCTCCATTGTATGTGTTAAACAATGAGACTGAGAACGCAGAGAGTGGTACTGGATCAGTAGAAAATGCAAATCACTCGCCAGAGCCTACACTAGAATGTAGAGAGGAAGGACTCGCAGTACGCATAGCCACAGAGGTTTGCAACAATCTTTTTGCTAATTGTTTTGTCGTTATACTCCGAGACTTAAATGGCCAATTCTCTTACTTTGCAAATGCTTTTTGACAAAAGTTTTGTTGCTGCAAGCTTATAATTTGTTTCTACTTGCTTCTTTCAGCTGGCCAGCTTCACAGGGAAGAGAACAGCTGCAGAGAGGTCATACATATCTGCTCTCTGCAGAATACTCGTCCTGATCCAGTTTAGGATATCAGAGCAAGACACAATAAAGCTAATGAGACTACTTCTGAATCAACTGATTGGAAATGTACCTCTAGATAAAGATGTCTTGAAAGAACTGAAGCTGATGGCTGAACGTCTAAGTTCAATGGATAGTCAACCAGAAGAGGAACTACACCAGGATCAGGCCAACCTTATATTTGGTACGTTCCCCTCATCCTCGCCTCGAAATTTCGTAGAAGCTCCATGGTGGATGAAATGATAATGTGTTGCGATAGGTTGTTTAAGATGCAAAGACTTCCAGAACTATCAACTTGTAAAAGGGTTGTCATTAAATCATTTTCTCTAATTGCCAACCTAACCCAATTTGGTTACGTATTTGGTTAAAAAGGTTAAACTTATTCGAGTTGAATTCGGCGGTGGATAATCGGATTCAACTCGGCTATGGTCACGGTTACAATTTTGAGCCGAATTCAAAATCGTTGTGGTTTATTCGGTTTGGCAACCCTAAAAGTTATCTGGAACTTGGTGTAGGCAATCTGGAGGTGGAATTCAACTTGGATGCCAACATTCCTGCTGCCAGTGCTGCTTCTAGCTCTACAAACCAGCAGACGCCAGCGCATACTCGAGCGAGCAGACCAAGCCGGCCGAGGAGGAGAGCAAAGGACGATGAAGAGACCTCGTCGGAGGAAGAAACTTCATCGGTACCAGTCCCGGTAGCAGCTGCAGGCAGTAGCAGGTCGCAAAGGGCGAGCAAGACTGCTGCATTGTCCAAGCTTCAGGGAGCAGCAGGTCGCAAGAAAGCTGCTGCGGCTAGGATTGAGGAGGAGGAAGAAGAAGATGATGAGTCAGATGTGTCGTCAGAAGATGCTGATGATGACAGTGAGGAGGACTTATTCTGAGTAAGAGATCTCCCCCTACCCTCAATTAAAAATGTCGTCGTATTGAGAAAACGTAATGTGCTTCCTCGGCACTTGAATCTGTTTATATTAAGGAATCCTGTGTGTGTTTTAGGTAGTGTTGCTGCAGTAAAAACTTGAAGCCGGCGTGGGGTTATCCTATCAGGGATTACGCGTTTCCAGTTTCATGAACGGAGTGAAACTCGTGAGCCTCTATCGTGTATGCCCAGAGTTGTTACATAGTGAACTGAAAGTGGTTCCTCTTGAGAATAGGTTTTGGCAATCTTAACCGCTCAACCGATTATAACCTTAGCGAGTTTGAGAGGTTATTAATTGTGTTGATCGGGTATTTTGAGGTTATGGTTATAACCATTAACCGTTAGGAACGGGTAAGGTTAGGTTATGGGTTTTGTAGTAACTGTACCATCATCGTAACGATGCCCATAACCATCACCGGTCCGATATATAAACAATATTTATCCGTCAATACATGAGTCCAATAAGCCTACTAGATAACCTAAATATACATGAAATTTGTCGAGAGAATTAAATTTAATTCATTTACTCATTCTTTCCTTAAAAATATCTCATTTGTCGTCTTTGACTTCAATGATATCTCTTCGTCTTCTCGTTTTCTATAAAACTCAATCATTATTCTTGAATTGAAAATATTTCATTCACCACTTTAGAGATGAACTAAAATGGATGCATTTTGATTTTGATTTTTTTTTATTTTTTCATAATAGAGAGTGGTTATAATCGTTAACCGCATGGGTATAGTGATGGAATTAATTTTATTACCGAAATTGAAACGGGGATGGTTATGATTAATAACCATCACAAAAATGGATGGGTAATGGTGGTTCGTTCCGGTGGAACGTGAAATCGGACGGACGTGACGGTAGAAAAAACTAGCAACCCAGAAACCCATCAATAAACCTACCTATGAACCTAGAAACCCAGAAACCCCGAAATAACTGGAATATCGCGTAAGAAATTCGAAAGTACGAACCTGGTACGAGAGCTGTAGACATATTGGCACTCGCCACCAGCGTTTCGAGCAGCATTGCGGTGAAAAAACCTTCAAACTCGTACGAAAATGGCGATTTCAATTTGAGAGGGAAAGAGGAGAGAGAAATGAAACATACAAACGTATGCTTTTCGATTCCGCGTCCCTCTTATATATCCAATGATTGGGAGGCACTTCAACTAGTCTATAATAATGGTTGAAGCCCCTTTCCGCCGTAGAATTTACTCTATATCTACAATGGTGCCATAGTTTCTATAAAGTGGAATTACGGGGCTAGTTACAACTTTCTCTTTACGATGACATTTTAATGATTAATGTAATAGTGGACTGCAGATGGACTCCGGCGAATGCCTTTAATCAATCAGGCCAACATGGCGTGATTCATGGCACATCATACACAATTTCGCGGCTATATATATATATAAGGAAATTAAAGGATGACATTGTTGCGGAACATTGATTATTGTGTTGCGGAGCAAAATCGGATTCAGTTCACAAACTGCTCAGACGAGGACGCTCCATTCGCTTTAAGCCCAATCCCAAAAGCAATTATGTACACGACCTTCGTCATCGGAGAACTCTCATCCCGGAACACACAACCATTCCTTTCAAGCCAAATAAACCAAACGAAAGCATGCCACAACACCTCATGTGCACTATCAAACGGCGACATACAGTTCATCCCTTTCCAAGCTCTAACGACGCCTTGCAAATCGCTAGACAAAGGCTCAAAGATGAAAAGTATAGAACTGAATTTACGCCATCCATATATGCTCGAGCTATCTTATCTCTTAACATTTAAGGATGCTCCAGATCTCGACGATTTGACCTTAACGTTTAATTAGTATCGTTGTCGTCGTCGATGAGTGATTATCTCCCACAAGCTTGTAGGCAGTTTGTTAGTGCAGGCCCAGTATTCACAGTATGAACTATAGGCTTTCAATTGGGCCCAATATGAGTACTACCCAGCCCAAATATGACATCTGAACCCAGGCTAAGATATAATTAAAGCCCATCATCTGTAGCCGTCAAACTAACAAATCTATCCTGGACCGCATACACACCTGATTAAAATCACCAGCGTCTTCTCCAGTGTCCGAGCCCCCCAGAGTCCCAGAGACAGACGAAAGCGATAAGCTCGCCAGAACCTTCTCGAGGATCATCCCCACTTCCATCCTCACATGTTAAATATTTAAATTTACGGCCCACCTCTGCAAATTTCTCAGCTCATAGCACAACAATGGCGGACGGATTCTTCGGGCACCCCTTAGGGCGCATGTTCTTCAGCCAACCCATATTGAGAGAATGGTCCGCCTCTACTGCTCTCATGGACTGGCTGGAGTCACCAACTGCCCACATCTTCAAGATCAACGTCCCAGGTAACCTCACTCTCTCTGCGCTTCAATTTTTCCAATTGGTGGGTTTTATCGACTGTGGGAATTGATGATTGATTGAATTGATTGACAGGGTTTAGCAAGGAGGACATAAAAGTACAATTGGAAGCAGGGAACGTGCTACACATCAGTGGAGGAGGAGGAGGCGACGAGAAGAGGGACGAGAAGAAGGACGCCGTGTGGCACCTGGCGGAGAGAGGGGCGACGAAGGGCGGAGGATTCTCTAGGGAGGTAGAGCTGCCGGAGAATGTGAAGGTCGATCAGATTAAGGCTCAGGTTGAGAACGGAGTTCTGACTATCATTGTTCCCAAGGATAATTCGGCTAAGCAACCTAAAGTGAGGAACATCGCCATTTCCAGCAAGCTTTGATCATTTTTCACGGACTTGTTCTGAGAGGCTATTCATATTCACCGTACCATAAATGTAATCGATCAGTACGTCTCCAATTGTGCTGCTCTCCGATGTAATAGCAATAATGGTTTCTTTTGTTGTTCTTGTGAAAATGTGAACATAGTAATAATGGTAACCTGTCCTGCAGTATCCCTGCATTGTGAGACTGAAGTGAATTGCAGGTTTCGCGGGCTTCCAAACTTACAAGTTTGGCGGGCTTTCATCAGGACCGATAACATTGGTCCTTCTGTACGACAAAGCCCAAAAGGTTAAAGCCATGTGGGCCAATTAGCATTTATATTCGGAAATCCAGATCCCCGCCCGCACCCACTCCGTTGACCGGATTCGGATAAACCTACCTGTCACCCGGAAATCACCGGCACGGGCCGGAAACTCAGCATCCGTCCCGGATACCCATATCTACCAATACATATATTAAATCTTTTATCCTACCCGATTAATTATTTTGCGATTTTCAATTTCCCTTTGCATTTGGGTCTCCAACAGTCATCTCGATTGTTTCCTCTCTCGTTGCCAAGCATAGGAGAGATCGAGAAGCACACACAATTTTTAGTTAGCTGTTAATAATTTGTGAGATAGAAATACAGAAAGAAAGAATGAAGTTGCTTTGTGGACTACGGTAGAGTCGTAGGTGGGTTAGTCATTCGGAGGTATCGGGTTCGCAATCAGTAAAGTTTAGTTAATGATTATTATAAAAAATTATCAAAATTTTTTCCCAACAACTTGAGTTTGTAAGATATAACAATTTTTGACATAGTAGGAGAGCTTGTAAAGGCAGAGAGGTCTCCGATTCGAATGCACACGACTTATCGCGTAAAGTTGTGTAAACCTCATTTTTAACGTTTGAGGGTCATGTTAATCAACACTTCAAAACCTACCTAGACCCTCCCCGATGACTCAAATGAAAGAGATGTAATCATTCTTGATAAGTGTTACTAACTGCACAGCCCACTTGGACAATAATAAGTCAATAACAAGACTCAGCCATTAGTAAAACCGAGTGAGTAACGAATAGCGAATTGAGATTCTGAAACAATGCATGTAAGTAAAAACTCTGTGATTGCAAAGTAGTCAGTTCTGAATACGACGACCCTGACTCTCAGACTGAATTCTGCACCATGGCAGGCCTGGGTAACAAAACAAAGCAATAAATTCTCACGCCAACATCTCAACCAAAAGAAAAGTAAATTCATCTCATTGGAACACTTCTCCGTGAGTCTTAAATGATTGCCTCCGTTTCCAATGAAGCCCCCCCTTGACTTTTCTCTCTTTCATCACTGATTTCGATCGAATTTCCCGGGTCTCCACCTTCAACCAGAAAAAAGAAAGAAGGAAATAAAGAAAAAGCCAACAGCGACGACAGAGACCAGACCATGCGATAGCGAATCTCTGCTGCATGCTCTTTGCTCTTTTGTTGACTCCTTTCTCTTTATTCATCTCCCTTTCTTACCCCACTACTTGATTGCACCGGCCCAAGCCCATTCTTTTATTAATCCCATACAGAACTGAATTAGCTGGAAATTAAAAGCCGTAATTACAACGTGATGGTCATTTTACGAAAATGCCAAACAAACAAAACAGTCACCTAAATATGAGGACTGGCCATTTCTGTAAATATGGCAGCAGCAGCAGCAAGATGAATGATCAATTCTTTACCTTAAAACAAAAAAACAAGCGTTTTAAGTTTTGACTTTAACCCTTTGTTTTTTTTGCCGTTTTCTGTCTTAAATTCAGAAATAAACCAAATTTACTATTTTATCCAGACCAACTCACGCGTCTCGCGCCAATTGGTGGAAATCCCCATTAAAGAAGAGAAAAACCCGCGACTCCACAGCACCGTACGCTACACGCCAAACCACTCTATCATTCAGCTACCCTCCAATTCCACCCCCCCCCCCCTTCTTCCTACAGCCAGCGCAGTCGAAAAGAAAATCCCACCATAGCCCCGCCTAGCCCAACGAATCTGAATCAATGGCTGCCTTATAGTTCTCCATAACCGTTCCCATTTCCGAGTCTTTCCCTCTCTATTTCCCATTCTTTCTTTCTTGACAACAAAAATGAAGACTCTGCAGCTTTTCTTCTTCCTTTTGTCGGCGGCGGTGGTGTTGGTGGCGGTGGATTCAGATCTCGCATCCGACAGGGCGGCGCTGGTGAACCTCCGCAATACCGTTGGTGGTAGATCTCTGCTGTGGAACATGACAGACTCTCCTTGCAATTGGGTCGGCGTTATCTGCGACCGTAACCGGGTCGTGGAGCTCCATCTACCCGGAATGGGGCTCTCAGGGGAGCTTCCTGTCGGCTTGGGGAATCTGACCGAATTGCTCACGCTTTCCGTCCGGTTCAATGCTCTTAGAGGGAGTGTTCCAGCCGACATAGCGAATCTGAGTCTGCTCAGGAATCTGTATTTACAAGGGAACTTCTTCTCCGGCGAGATCCCGGCGTTTTTGTTTCCGTTGCAGAACTTGGTGAGGCTCAATTTGGCGGATAACAATTTCTCCGGGTCAATTTCACCCGATTTCAACAAGTTGACCCGATTGAGGACTCTGTATCTGGAAGGCAACCAGCTCACGGGACCAATCCCGGATATCAAAACACCGCCGCTCGATCAGTTCAACGTCTCGTCCAACAATTTGACCGGTCCAATCCCTGCCGCTCTCGCCACAAAGCCCGCCGCCGCTTTCTTGGATAACTCCCAGCTCTGCGGGAAGCCACTGGTCAGCTGTGACGGCACAGACGCCGCCACCGGCGGCGGAAGAAAAAAACTATCCGGCGGCGCACTCGCCGGAATCATCATCGGGTGCGTAATCGGATTCTTATTGCTGTTACTGATCTTCTTCTGCCTCTGCCGGAAGCGGAAAACCACGAGAGAGGTTTCCAACAAGGATGTCGGGCAGATCCGCGAGATTGAAAACTCCTCCGCCGAGAATGGGAAGTCGAATTCAGCCGCCGCCGTGCCAGCCGTTGCTGCGGCGGCTGCGGCTGCGCCAGCAGCGAAGGCGGATGCGAAGGGGATGGCGAGCAAGAGTCTGGTGTTCTTCGGGAACACACCGAGGACGTTCGATCTGGAGGATTTGCTAAGGGCGTCTGCTGAAGTTTTGGGGAAAGGAACATTCGGGACGACGTACAAGGCTACGCTGGAGATGGGTGTGGTGATGGCGGTGAAGAGGTTGAAGGAGGTGATCGTGAGTGAGAAGGAGTACAGGGAGAAGATTGAGGTAGTTGGGAAGATGAACGATGAGAATCTGGTGATGTTGAAGGCTTACTATTTCAGCAAGGATGAAAAGCTTCTTGTGTACGAGTACATGTCCATGGGAAGCTTATCTGCACTTTTACATGGTCAGCATTCTCATTTCCTTTTATCTCTCTGCTTTCATCATTGTGTCACTGAATCTTGCTTGGTTAGAATCATTTCAATTCGTGGTTTTCAATTGCTAGATCCCATTTTGAATCTCTTCTCTGCTTGATCATGTCAATTGATTAGCAACAAAATCACATTCTTGATCAATGGCCAAACCATCCACCTGGGTCAGCCAGTCACAATCTGACAAAATCTTACGTAAAGTTTTTAAATTTGAAGTTTTCGCTTATGTGTGTTTTTAAATTTCGTCTAGTATGTTTTCAAACTCATAATTCCGTCCAAGGTCTTCAACCATTTTGATTTCGCTATTGTACTTGATTATGTCATTCAATAGCGGAATAAGGATGGACGAAACTAGGTCACCGCCCAAGGTTTCCAAGATTTCAAAACGATATAAAATTCTATGTAAATATTTCAAAAATTAAGTTTTTACCCAATGTGTTTTTAAATTTTGTCGAATGTGCTTTCGAACTCACTCCAAACTTAAAATCCTGACCCGGGTCTCCAACCATCATGATCTCGCAATTTATGTCAGTTTCTGTCCATCTTTGATCATGTGCTTAAACATTAATCTAAGTTTGGGTCTACATGACGAGAGTGTAGATCTGTGAATCAAAATGCCATGAGATTTTTGGTTCTCTAATACAAGTTGTGGACTTTGTGAAAAATGCAGGAAACAGAGGAGCTGGAAGGACGCCATTGAACTGGGACACAAGGTCAACCATCGCACTCGGAGCAGCCAAAGGAATATCATATCTCCACTCCCAAGGCTCGTCAATCTCCCACGGCAACATCAAGTCATCAAACATCCTTCTCACCAAATCCTACGAAGCCCGCGTCTCCGATTTCGGCCTAGCGCAGCTAGCCGGAGCTGCCCCCAACACTAGCCGAGTCGACGGGTACCGTGCGCCTGAAGTAACCGATGCTCACAAGGTGTCCCAAAAGGCAGACGTCTACAGCTTCGGCGTCCTCATCCTCGAACTCCTCACCGGTAAGGCTCCCACCCATTCGTTGACCAACGACGAAGGGGTTGACCTTCCGCGGTGGGTCCAATCCGTAGTGAGAGAGGAGTGGACTGCTGAGGTGTTCGATCTCGAGTTGCTTAGGTACCAGAATGTCGAGGAAGAGATGGTTGAGCTTTTGCAGCTTGCCATTGACTGCACTGCTCAGTATCCGGACAAACGCCCTTCCATGGCCGAGGTGGCTCGCAGGATTGAAGAGATTTGTCGGTCCACTAGCTCTGAAAACGGCGGCATTGTTCCGGATGAATCGTCAGTCGACTCAGGGGTGCCAGCAGCAGCATCAGGGTGAGGAAAGATATGCACAACATTTCTCGGCAGAGCTTCTCTTCTGTATTTGTTCATCCAATGTTTTTTTTTCTTACTTTGCGTTAGTGATTGAAATTGATATGGCAATCATTCTTGGAGGGAAAGAGGTTCAATTTGTTTTTTTTTTTCTTTTTCTTGGTTGATTGTTTTACTAATTTGCATATTGTGTAGCTTTTTTTGTTTCAATTTTATGAGATAATTTTTGGATGTTGGTCCAATGGAAAGTGTGAATATTTTTTCCATTTTGAGCTTATATTTTTGTAATTTTTTTTTGTTTTGCATTTGATGAACTAAAGTAATTAACTTTATGTTAGGTGTGTTATCAACCAACCTGTATAAAGATGGTGAAATCTCAAATGTTTTTTGATAAAGAGAATTTGCCTAACTTGATGAAAGTTTGTGACTTTCTAAAAGGAGAATGTGGTTAGATGATCTTTATGGGTGGGTTAGGTCCAGTCATAATTAAGGTGCACAAACTAAAAATTGACTAAAATGGTTGGATGTCATTTTCCTTTGTTTGGTAAAATATGAGAGATGGGTAGCAAAGTCAGTTGAAGAATTGGATGGTGGTAGGGTATTTTCATTTCTAAATTTTAGTCATCGTTTAAGTAAGGTGGAGGGTAAGTGGTATTCTTTTAATTATTGTTAGTGATGTGTATATATTTTCTAAATTAACTGAAAATACATTATGGATAATGTATTTATCATTGGTGCAAAAATATTGTTAAAAAATATAAATAATCGATTGAAATTGCTAGGGGTGGAGATGAATAACAATTATTTTTTGAGTTAATTATTGCTAAATTGCTTATGTGGTAATGTGAACACAATTAAAAATTGTTAAATAAATTTTGCAATGGAGATGGCCTTAAGCACAACAGTAGTTAAAGGTTCCGTCTAGCTGAGTTAGGTCGGTCAATAATAATTTGTATGAATGTTTCTCGAATCTCGTTGAATTTGTGAAAGAGTGTATCTCATAGGAAAAAGAGATATGTTAAAATAGAAGTATATGAAGAGGTAATTTGGATAACTGAGAAGTACCAACAAAATTATTTATTAGACGATAATGTGTATTTAGTGAGATATTTATTGTGTTTTGGATGACAGTGTCATCGATCGAGACTCTTTTATAGTATACCAAAATTTGAGCAGCTTCCTTAACATTCCCGACATCTCTTAAGGTTGGTCTGATATTCTCTAAGATTCCTAGCGATCCATTGCTACGAAAACTAGTCTTCCAAAAATATTTAGATCGGACCCAAAAATCTGTGTGGCTAAAACCCGAATTAATGAGAAAGAGTGAGAAAGGACAAGGTTAGGTCAAGGCAATGTCAATATCCATTGGGAAAGTAGTAAGAAATAGACAAAAAGGACGGAAGGATAATGAGGGGAGTTTGGTTTCCACATTGAGTGGGAGAATAAGCCTAAAAACTAGAGGGGTGGCAGTAATAATAATGACAATTTGCCTTCTAGTTAGATGGGATGCTCACTCAACTCTTATATTTAATTCTGTTTTGCATTTTAAGATCAGAAAAAAAGATTTCTTCACAATCAAGATTGATTTGGTTAGAGCGTACGATCGGATAAAATAAAGTTCTGTCAAAAACACTCTTTACAGGCTAAGTTTCCGGATAGTTTCATCGTTGCTACCATGACCACAGTATCTATCCAAGTCCAATGGAATGGCTCTTTGACAAAATCTTTCGGTTTTTGATAGGGATGTCCTCTGTCCCCTTATCTATTTACTTTATGCATTGACGGTTGAGTAATTTGATTGTTGACAAAGTTAATGTGGGGTCTTGATTGCCGATTTCCCTTAATCGTAATAGTCCTATGCTGTCCCACATGTTCTTTGCTTATGACTTTGTTTTATTTGGTCATGCTACCCTCCCTCAATGTAAACTCATTAGGGATTGTTTGAATGAATTCTGTCTTGCTTCGGGTTAGATGGTTAGTAATGATAAATCCCGCATTTTCTTTTCTAAGAATGTGTCTTCCCAATGTCGTCGAAATGTTTGTGCAAGTTTAAATTTTTGTGAGACTTTGGATCTTGGGGTGTATCTTGATGTGCATGTTTTGCATGGTAGGGTCACTAAGAATATTTATAGATATGTTCTTGACCGTATGGATAATAAGTTTGTTGGTTGGAAGGTTAATACCCTGTCTCTTGCGGGTCGTGTTATCCTGGCCACTTCTATGCTTAATGTCATTCCCTCTTATGATATGCAAACATCGGTTTTACCTTCTGATATTTGTCTAAAAATTGATCAACCTATTCGTACCTTTGTGTGGGGTAGCTTCCCTGATGCGAGAAAACCCCATTTGATTTCTTGGGATAATGTGCGTAGGCCAAAGGAACAAGGAGGTCTTGGACTTCGCAAAGCTAAGGAACTTAATGAGGCCTAGTTGATGAAGTTGGCTTGGAGAATTATTACCCAACCTGATGCTCTTTGGGTCAAGGTTTTACTTGGAAAGTACACTAGAGAGGATCAGCATGGCGATTCGATTGTTCGTAAAGGACTAGCTTCTCCCCTATGGCGTGGTATCCGTCGAGTGTGGGATTTGGTCCAACGTGGGATCCAGATTTCGATATCTAGTGGCAGGGATACCTTTTTTTGGCATGATAAGTGGTTGGATGGTGGTGCTATATTGGCTGATCTTGTTGACCCATATATTTTGCGCCATACTGATAATGTTTTTGTCCGCGAATTGGTGAAGGATGATGGGGATTGGGATCGGTCGCGGCTTCAGGAGCTTCTACCTAGCACGGCAGAAGCGCTAGTTGTCGGGATGAATCCACCTAGAGGCGAAGATCCCGACTCCCTCCTTTGGGGTTTGGAAGCGAAAGGAAATTTTACTATTAAGAGTGCTTATATGCTTCTTGCAGGTCTTCACGAGTCGCGGAATCAACCAACATTGAGACATATTTGGAAATGAAAGGGTCCAAATCGTGTTGTTCACTTCCTTTGGCTTGCTTTTCATAACAGATTGATGACTAATACAGAGAGATGACGACGTCACATCTCCGATTCTGATCGCTGCACTATTTGCAAACTTCATCCGGAGTCGACGATCCATGTTCTCAAGGACTGCCCAACTGCTCGTCAAATGTGGTCGGCTCTTCTTGATAATCGTTTGGAGGCAACCTTTTTCAATACTAGTTTTGAAACATGATTTCTTTCAGGTATCCGTAATGGTGATTATGCTCTTGAGTTTGGTCTTATAGTTTGGATTTTGTGGAAGAATCGAAATTAGATTATTTTTAACCAAACCTCCACTATTTGTGAACAATTCCGCCTACGAGTCCTGTACTGGATCACCGGGGTTCAGGAGACAGTGAGAGTGGGGAGTATGGTTTGTGTTAGAAACAATTCTCAACGACAGGAATCCCTCATACACTGGATAGCAGCTGTAGGAGATTGGGTTACAGTCAATATTGACGGATTGGTTATCACACCTTCCGGGAACGCTGCAGCGAGGGTATCATAAGGAATATCATAGCTGCTGCCTAGCTTATTTTTCAGCCAACCTTGGCCATTGTTCGATTACCGGAGCCGAAATTCGAGGGGTTATTTTTGGTTTACAGGTTGCTTGGAACATGGGTTTCCATTTGGTCAACTTGCAGCTTGACTCGCAAATGGCCATCTCATGCATTAAAGGCTCATCGACCGAGGATCCTCGTCATAGGCCGTGTATTCAAGAAGCGCATGAGCTTCTGAAGTGCGGCTTACCCACACTTTTCGAGAGGGAAACCGTGTTGCCGATTCTCTTACTCACCATGGTCATTCTCTTGACTTTGAATTTCATTCTTTGATATCTCTTCCTCGTGAGGCTTTCGAATGTTTTCACGCCAATTTTTTGAATGTGGCGTTCCCTCAAATAATTTCCTTTATTAATTAAATCTTCTTCCTACCAAAACAAAAAAAAACATCCTCATCGGACAAAGAATTAGAATCAATGCGTTATTAATCAGCCTCACTTAATTTTCTGTTGGTTTTATTTGGATTCTTCTATATATTGATAAAAATACATCAAATTAACTAGTTTAAGCTTTATAATTGGTTCACATACATTATTATTAGTCACGTTCGTACATGGTACGTAATCCCGATTCCGTATCTGGTAACTCACAAACGGACGCTAACTTTAGTTTAGTGTACATGAGTATTTGTGAGTTTTAATGTTTGGTATATATGTTGTCTCACATAATGTCAATTGGTATGAGTTTCTTAGGAAGTAAAAGACATTGCTACCCTTCTTTTTTACTTGCTAATTAGTTGGTGTTTGTAAGAAGTAATAACTAAGGCAAATGACACCAACTTTGCGTATCGCTAGCATAATATATCATAGTGGTAATTAGGACCATTGCCTTAGGCCTATTCTATGTTCTACGTTTCTTTGTTATTGCTTTAGTTCTTGGCATTCTTTTAATGGCGATGGCTTAGTTTGGAGCCATTCAAATTAATTAAAGCACATTCATGCTAATGCAATAGTGAAATCAAACTAAAATTGACCGGACACCCTAAGCAGGATTTTAAATTTCGAGTCAACTTTAAAGTTATATTAAAAAAAATTCAAAGACAAGTTGATTAAAAGTTTCAAATTTTAAACATTTCCGCATAAAAATTCATCACTTTGGACGGTGGTTCTAGGTTAGCCCACCACTGATTCCTTCCATTAATAATTTGAATGATTGAAATATAATGGTTCACGACACCTTTCATGCATGCATATGATAATCTTCAAACGAAATAATCCAAAGTATTCATGAATACGCAATCAATATGTTTATTAATTGATAATTAATTAATTATGTTAACTGAATAATCGTAAAAATATTCTTAATCGGTAGTTGATATCTTCTATGATACAATATAAATCATTGTCATCAAACAGGAAACAGTTAAGAATGCATACAAGAAGCTTCCAACCAGTGAAAATGTTATTAAACTAATGGCTGAAATTTGTTTGATTGGACTAAGGAGATTTTATTAGTTGGACTGTAACGTAAACCTTCATTGAAGACCAAGCTCCGCTACAAAATTGGATCTCCAAAGAAAACCACCGACAAATACTCTCTCTGGTAGGAAATCAACCAAATATAATGGTAAAACTAAAGTGCTGAAACCAAAACTAACCACAAGGTAATTAATAAGATAATCATCATCATCATCATGTGGACGATTATCAGCAGACGCCCTTCAACGCTCACCGGAGCAACCTCCGCCGCCGACATTGTAGCATGGAGCCGACGAGTGCGTGTTCTTGTCACTTCTTCCCCGACATCCTATTCATCTAAAGTGAGTTCTACTTCTTCTATGGATAGGAAAAAATGTTCCTCTCTTGCTAGGTTAAAAAAAATATGAAAAATTACTTGTGCAGTCGAAACTCGAAGATCAAGACGAAAAGGAGAAGGAATCACGGAAGAACTTCAAAGAAAGATTGACCGATGTCAAAACAGCGGCCAAATTCGTGAGAGATGTAGCCAATTCAGAGACCGACTCTGTAAGTTTTTTTCTTCTATCGTCATCAACGTAATAAAATTGTGGTGAATATAATGAATTTAGCTAGTTCGCCGAACAGGTTGTAGTCTAGTAGTTTATAGCACCCTTTGTTCCAAAGATTTTTGGTTCAAATTCCAAAATACACAATCACTCTTGCAACCCTGTGATGGCATCAGTGATTTCACCTGATCAGCCCAGACAGTTTTGTAGTTTATCCGACGACAACATCACTCATGTGATGCCCGTCGAAAGAATTCAAAATTGATATTTAAAATAAGAAGTTGAGATATTTGACCGGTTATTGTTTAAGTGTTTGTAATTTGATGACGTGGTAAAAAATGGTAAAAAAAAGCTCAGTACAAAATGGACAAGGATACGAAGGAAACAATTATAAAGGTGAAAGAAGCAGCAGAGACGGTAAAAGACGGGATGAATGACGTGAAGAAGACCACCAAATTTGTCCGTAGCGTGGCCTCCTCAACTGCCGACACTGTAATTTCTCGTCTTCTTTTTTAACCTTTTTACTGGATTAATTAATTGATCAACAATCATCGTCTGGCTAAACTAATTATTCACCCAGGTGATGAAACTGACGAAAGATGCGACCGACAAAGTGTCGGACTCGACGATCAAAGCCACCTCCGAGATAGTGAAGGATAAAATTACAAACAAATTAAAATGATAGAGTGGTTAATTTTTGGGATTAATTAATTAAAAAGATTAAACTCTTCTGGTCTGGTCATGTCTTCTGTTTGCATTTGTAATTTTGGTTTTAACGATGAGTACTAATTAAGTGTTGTTTTTAAAGCATGCCCTAAACGGTTGAATATGTGTCATTTGAACGAGGCATCGATTAATTACTTGTGTAGGTCATAACCGGGCAGCAAATTATGGAGGAGATCAACTCAACCACATAACCGACATTATTCTAAATTCATTACATTATTCGAGTAATTGATTAAAAGCATCGTGTATGTCGAGTCGGTCCTTGTTTTTGGGTCTTTGATTGATCGTAGTTTATTTCTTTATAGTATTCGAGTCTAGTTTACATGTTTGCTTAGGATTAATTTGTTAACAAAAGTTTTGATGAACTTTATGAAAATCGCAGCTCCTTAGAAACCCATATCGAAAATATATCTCCAATCTAGATTTGTTAATGTGTAAATTTATCTTATTCTGAGATCCAACATTAATAAAATTAACAAAACAATTACTTTTGAGTCATAAGCATGGCATTTGTACTAAAAAATAGAAGGTATCATCACAGCCAATTGGTAAGCAACGAGAGAAACAAAACAACGTGGGGATGCGCGTACCCAGCTGTGTAAACACGTTGTCTGGTTTAATGCCAACTCATCACTAATTCATTTTTATATTTTTACCACTTTCACTTTGGTTGTTTAATCCGATTTAACTAGTTACGATTAATGAACTTTTCTTAAATTTTGACGTTTAGAACTTTCGATTAACTGATTAGTTGGAGTTTGTAGCATAATATATACACAACATGGCCCGAGCCACCGCCATGACCCGACCCCCTCTGAACGTGTACGCGGGAACATGGCCGACGATGATGTGCTCGTGACGGGTCAGCTTCAAGTGACCCGCCCAGCGAGATAGGGACGTCGGCAACGGGGAGTTCCGGCTGCTTCCCGGCTCGAATCCACGCCGGCTACCACCCTCCCGATCTAGTTTGAATTTGGTTTCATCGAGTTTCCCTTTGTTGTCTGAAACTTTTTAAGTTTGGTTTGTTGTGTCGTGTGGGTTTTAGTCTGTGGTCTTGTTTGTCGGAGTCTCAGTTGTGGGGTGCTAGAACGTGTTTCTTATGTCGTTAGGTTTTCACGTCGATATGGATCGTGGTTTTGCCAACATCTGTATCTCGAAGTTAATCTCGTCATTAACCGGCAAATCCCAGCAGCCCAAATCATCATCGGCCCACAAACCCATTAGCTAGTCCTCCTTCGTCGTCAACTTGGAACCCACCAGCGATCGTCTTCAAGGGTAGTATTGTCATTACCACCATTCACATTAGCCGAGTCGTCCGCGTGATTATTATTAGTACATGATGACGAACTTGAAGACAAATTACCCGGTGGTGAAAATTCCAAGTCAATGTCAATATTATTATTATTATTGTTACGGTTACCGCAGTCATTAGTAGTAATCTCAGGTGGCTCAACTAATGGAACTTCCTTTAAGCAGAACGCATCGTCATAAGTCAGCACTTGTTCAATGCTGCAATCAACATTGTGGTAATCGGGGGCATCTAGCTGTTTGGCTAACTTGTCCAGGAATGAAATCGATGATGTCAGTGGCGATGTCGCCTCGGACGTGGCAGATTCCGAGGAGACAATGTTAATACGTACAGGGTCTTGTTTAATTGTACTAATGTCTTTGCTAGAAGACTTTTGTACACGAGGAGGATGAGAGAGTAAAGGCTGGTGGGTGCATGAGTCGATGCCCATATTCCGGAGCTTTTTCTTGATGTGGGTGTTCCAGTAATTTTCTATATTGTGTCTGTGTTTTCCTGGCATGTATGATGCAATTTTTTACCACCTGCCACTATACTCAAAATTTTCAGCAGCAATCAAAATGCCCGAAAGAGGACACCATGCATGTATCCATTAGTCGTAACTGGTAACTAGCCAACCTGTTGCCAAGCTGAGCATGAAGATCAATGACAAGTTTCTCATCAGATTCTGAGAGGAGTCCTCTCTTCAAATCAGGCCTTAGGTAGTTAATCCACCTCAGTCTGCAGTTCTTCCCACATCTCAACAACCCTATTGTCATTAGAGGAATGCAACTGAATTGATGATACACACAGAAATCTGAAGAGGAAGGAGTACTGTTGTGTTCATCAACAAACCAGAAAGCTTAGGGACAGCACGCCAGCAGCATTGGCCATTGGTGAGGATGAAGTTGACGAGCGTACGGTCTTCGTCAGCAGTCCATGGACCTTTCTTCAGTCCAACTTTGTGACAGCAAGGTTGTCTTCCCATTTGCAGTACTATGAAGCAAGCAAATCCTCTGTTTTTCTCTGTTCCTGCATTCTCTTCGTATTATCATACCTCCACTTATACAATTAGGTTCGTATTTTGACATCCAACACAAAAAAATATAATAGATAAAGAAATGATTTTTTAGTAAAGACAAGGGAAATCTGAATATGGAACAAGGATGTCCATCCACTATAAAAATATATGATCTGCTCCAATTAAACCAACTTATTTTCACGGTCGTTGCTTGTTGAATTTTGACTTTACCATCACTATCCCAAATTTTGTTTTGTCCTCAATGGCTCCCAAATTCTGTTATATCGTATATAATTTTTAACGAGAAAGATTAAAATATATAGTTGATATAAACTAAGTTAAAGATCGATTTAGGTTATTAGACCGTTTTACTATCTAATCAGCTAGGAAAGTCAGGAGAGGGTTAGCTTAGTGTCGCCTTTGATGTCTACTTGTCATCCTCAAATTTTAGCAATTGTTAAAGTAAGGTGGAATATGAAGCGATACTCCTTTACCAATTGCTAGAGATGTATTAGTAATTACAAACTTAAAATTTTTGTTAGTAATGCCATATAAGTATATAGATCAATTTTCTAAGTAAAATTTTAAGTAGAGTTAATTTTGAAAAAAATTAATTAATTAAAAAAATACATTATAATGTAGGTTTTATTAATAAAAATTGCTAAAGAAATTACAAAGATTGAGGTGTTTAAAAATTATTGAATGAATTAATTGTTATAATTTTTAATATAACGATAAAAATTTATTAGAGATTGTTAAATTATTTTTTTCCCCTTTTGATGATGAAATTTAAAGTTGACTTTAAGAGGATTTAGTGAGTTTATTGTAATTTGTACTCTTGAAATGGTATTTCAAAAGAGAAAAAAAGCAAGGTTTATGTCGTCATTGAAAATAATTTGTATTTTCCTGCGCAACTTGTTCAAAACTCAAAAGAATTATATTAAACCATAAATTAATGGATAAATCATGAAAACAACTAATAATACATACCAGATAAAATTGACAGCACAGTAATTTAATTTAACGAAAGAACATTATAAAGATTCAAAATCAAAGATGAATATCTCCTGGATTATTATTATTTATTTATTTATCTCAAACTCCAAACCCAAAAAAAAAAACCGATTAGTCATCTACAGGTCCATGAAGAATAATCATCAACCGCATCCAGACAACTCCCAAGACTAGCAGCCATCATCTGTATCTCGCAGTTAATCTCGTCATTAACCGCCAAATCCCAGCAGCCTAAATCCTCATCGGCCCACAAGTCCATTAGCTGGCCCTCCTTCGTCGTCAGCTGTGAAGCCCACCAGCAATCGTCTTCAGCAGCTTCAAGGATAGTATAGTCATTTCTCCTACCGGCATTAGCCGAGTCGTCGGTGTGATTATCAGTACATGATGACGAACTTGAAGACAAATTAGCTGGTGGTAAAAATTCCGCGTCAATGTCGATATTAATATTATTAGTTCTACTGCAGTCATTAGTAATAATCTCATGTGGCTCAAACTCAACCAATGGAACGTCCTCTAAGCTGAACCCAGCAATATCATCATAACTCAGCACTCCCTCCACAGCATTGTGGTAATCGGGGACATCCAGCTGATTGGCTAACTGGGTGATCGCCGATTGCAGATCGTCATCCACGATTGTCGAGCTGGACGATGATGATGATATCGATGACATCAGCGGTGATGTTGCCTCCGTGGCAGATTCCGGGGACACAGTGTTGAGTACCACAGGGTCTTGTTCGTTTGTACTGATGATGTCTTTGCTGGAAGAGTGTTGTTCTTGTTGTTCATGAGGAGTTGTGTCAGTGCCAGTGGTGGTGGTGGGAGGTAAATGCTGGTGGGTGAGTGGGTCGATGCCCATTTTCCTCAGCTTTTTCTTAATGTGAGTGTTCCAGTGATTTTTTATCTCGTTGTCTGTCCTTCCTGGCATTTGCGATGCAATTTTCGACCACCTACATAAATTTTCAGTCACAAATAAGAATCATCACTTTAAGTGCAGACTACATACATAAAATGATGAGTGGAGTCGTGGTGGGGTGTTTGTACAGAGGACCGCTTCTCAACTCACAAAATGCAGGCCTGATCAGATCAGATCATGACATGGTCTATAAGAAATTTGGGCCACACCCATTATCTATGATATATATAATATCCATCTATATGCTAATGATAATGTCCAAAGAGTCTTGTTAATAATATCCAGAGACTGACCTTTTTCCCATAATATGCATATTAAACATTAACTAATTAAAGTACGGTGCTAATTATGATTAATAGTGTATCAGCGGGTCCAAGATTGTTCAGACTCGATTTGTATCGAAGATGAAATACGTACAATGGATTATATATAAAATATATATTAATTCATCTATAAATATAAAGAAAATTATAATTTTAATTTGTTTGGCGGGTGGACAGTTGGATGAAATTTTGAGCATTTTTCATACAGAATAAAAAAGTTAAACCTTGACGATGTAATTTTAGGAGTTATAGAAATTTCATCTAACTTTCCACGAATCAAATCAAACCAACCTGAATACTATATATCCAGATTCTAGTGGGTTTGAAAAAGGCCACCCCATATCCGCCACCATCTTAAGTGGTAACTAACTAACTAACCTGTTGCCAAGTTGAGCATGAAGATCAATGACAAGTTTCTCCTCAGATTCAGAGAGGAGGCCTCTCTTCAAATCAGGCCTCAAGTAGTTAGTCCATCTCAGTCTGCCCGACTCTTCCCACATCTCAACAGCCCTGTTTGGATTTTCAAAACAGATGCACATTATTATCATTATCATCATTAGAGAAATTAATGCAACTGATGATACACACAGAAATCTGAAGAGGGGAAGAGTAGTGCGACAAAGTACCAGAAAGCTTAGGGACAGCACGCCAGCAGCATTGGCCATGGGTGAGGATGAAGTTGATGAGCTTACGGTCTTCATCAGCAGTCCATGGACCTTTCTTCAATCCTACTTTGTCACAGCAAGGCTGTCTTCCCATTTGCAGTATGAAGCAAAGCAAATCCTCTGTTTTCTCTAGCGCTCTGTACTATCTATCAGGCGACCTTCTACCTACTTATATATAAACCCACTTACTTATTTTGACTCCACCACAAAAAAAAAGATAAGAAAAAACGGAAATCTGAATGCGGAAAAAGGATGTCCGTCCACTATAAAAACTATAAATATATAACATCTGCTCCAGTTTTAAACCAACTTATTTTGACAGTAATTGATTGTTGACTATTGACTTTGTCACCGTTGACTTGATTTTGTTTTGTTAGACTGACCATGGATTTAAAATTATAATCACAAATTTTGTTTCATAATGTACGTAATTTAAATCCTGTGTATGATTTTACCCTCTAACCAACTTAGAAATAGACAGGATAGAATGAAAACGTTATTTCTTGGTTATTCTGAAACATGGCTGCACGTTGAATCGGAGATAACATAAATAAATGAATTACACTGATTGAAAGTGAATGTTCAGCTTACCTTAATTACATAGAAATAATCATGGATTCATCCATTTGTCAAAGATTATAATATATATATTATTACTGCCTACGTGTATGAGACTGAGACAACGGGTAGTGTGCACTTGCGCCACTGTCATCGTCGGGAAAGCGCCACCTCATCATCTTTCCTCTCGCTTTTACTTTCGTTTTCTCTCCGTTATTTAGTATTTCCACAATATAGAAGGAAATAAATATAAATTTGACGTCCACATAATACTCACAACTGAACTTAAGTTTAATATTTTTAAATCGTCAACAAACAACGTTGTCAAATTATTCTACTTAAATTTGCAAAAGATTACTTATTTAATCAAAAGGCTAATAATTAATACGCAAAACTAGTATTAATTTTTCAAGAATCATTACATCTCAATAACGAGTTGTTGGAAGAGGGTCATTAAATTTTATAGTATTCATTAACACTCTCTTCAAACAGAAACTCTGAGAAAATCGGTGACGTTTGCATAACTTCACGCAATAAATTATGAGCACAAAATGAGAGTTACTTGAATTTGAATTGCATCATATATAACAACTTAAGTTATTAAAAAAGATTCGTATAAGTTTTATAGGATTCATTAATATATATGATAATTAGTTCGTGTTTTTCCAATTTCAAAAACATCAACTTCGATCACAAGTGTCGCACGAAGACTGAGTACGAGTCCACGTACGTAGCTAGGGTGTGGATTATCTTAGTGGATCTTGAAGGTGTAACTAGTGTGAAAGCGTGAAGATTCATACACTTGCTGCCACTCTGTTTGACGCATATTTTCACTCACACGCAGAATCTTCTTGCTTACCAACGCATTCCCATTCATCTTTCATAAACTCTCTTTTTCTTTTTCTTTCACAGAAAATATAGGCTTAATATTCAATATGGCGTCGTTTTGTACACGGAAATGGAATTCCATTGATTTTATTGTTTTGGTGATCCGAAATGGAATGGTTAATTTTTTTTTCCTATAATAGATCGAGATTCTCGATCAATATGAGATAAAAAAAAGAAACAAACATTATATTGGGGTCCATTTTGTGGGGTATCTTGGATTCGAATCCTGCCCTAAAATTACCAAACACAGTCTACTGCTAGAACAACTCCATTTGAACTAAAAAAACAGCTTAAATATCTTGTGTTACCTAATACTCAATAAAAAATTAAAATTCAGTAATCGTTTGCGGGGTCATTTGCTTTTAAGATTTAGAGGGTGATTTAGCGGTTCCGAAAATTTTAAAATGACATGTTTGTACTATGAAGGGATGAAATTTAATTTGGAGGTGATTGTCCTTCAAGTGATTTATGAGGTGATTCGTATTTTTTTTTATTGACATACATGTAACGAAAATTCGTCAAAACTCATCTTATTTGGATAGAAAAAAGACCGAAATTCTTTTATTTAGTTTATGGAAAGGAGATAACATTAAAAGTGTATTAATTATTAATGAAATAAATTAATTAAACTGTTATTATTTTTAAATAACAATTGATTTTTTAAATTCAAAGTTTATACTAAATAAACAAATTATTTATGAAATAACTTGCATCTATATCATCAAGTTCATCTTCGACCAACCATGGAGTTTTTTTTAGCTCAAATCTGATTAGTCAAAGATAGTTAACGGGTTAGGCTTACGAACTAAACAAATTTTATATCGTAAGTTTGCCTAAAATTGATGAACAAAACTTAAACATAGTAAATTCGATTTAACTGATTGGTGAATATTCCTTAAGTGCCAATCAAAGGAGTTGAGAAACAAAAGGCTTAGGAGAGGTCCATTTGGCAAAGTGTAGAGTGTGGTAAAGGAGATGGAGCGTGTGGGCACTATCTATTTTATTTTATTTTGATTTAGTGGAGGTTGGTGGGTAGCAGAAGTTGGTGGAATAAAATAATTAATTTGGAGAAGAAATATTCAGATGGTTCATCGATCGAGTTACCAACTTCGAGCTAGCTAGTGGTCTATCTTTGGAGGACCACTCCATTTTTTTTGTCTGTAGGTACTTGTGATTACATTTGGATAGTATTAATTATTCATTTGAGTATGATTATGTTAATTAATGACTATTGCAATCTCATCATCACTTTCTCACCATTACTAGTATAGTACTTTTATTAAGAGCAAACGGGGCAAGCAGATCTCCCAAATATTAGCAAGATAATTTGTCGTGCGCGCAATTAGCTTCACGAAAGATATGAGATATAGTCGTCTCCCTATCGTGATGATGAAGTTCTTCATATTCTAGAGTAAGTAGAGCATGATCATGCGTATTAAACGAAGGATTCAAAAATAGTGACATTGTCGTTGGTGAATCCGTTTGAACATGCGACTTCTTTATGCCCATATTCCAAGCAAGTTTCATACCTTCAATGACCGCCCTCATTTCACCTCTAGTAATAGAACATATTTTTATTTATTTTTGGATCATTATTTCCTTTACATTCAACCTGGTGACAATCTTGAAACTGTGGTACGTACACCCTCTTTAAATAACAGTATGACTAATTTATGTGCAAATAAGATATTATGGACTGACAACCTGAAAGTTTCAGGTTTAAATTCAACACACCCTACCTATGGACACCGTTGTTGTCCATCTTTCGTTTCCTAACTCTTATATAACAGTATATATTTGACAAAAACAAACATCACTACGACTAGCTAATTTGTTGAATGTACAACTTTGTTATAAAGAAACAAATTGATGTTGAGTAAGTTGTAGCCGATTAGTCGTATCGTAACTGGTGTGATGCCTCATGGGGCGGTTAGGCAAACTGAAATTCATGGGGCGGTTGTGCGGTGCGGTGTGCGCTGCAAAATGCCAAGTCTAATTAAGCCCCACGCCACGCTGCCATCATCATTGTTATCACATATACCTACCTAGCTATATCCCTCACTCACTACTCCATCGGCCAATTTTCAGTGGGTGGGATTTTAGGACCCTTTTCTCTTCTTCTTCTTCTTCTTCTTCTTCCTTCGAATGCGATAGATCGACGTGCCAGCCTGATGTCATCCATCATCTGGTTTTTGAAACTCACTGAAACCCATAACATGACTAGCTAGCTACGTTGTTATAATTTATACGCGGCTTTGTTTCTTTGGATTGAGAACAAAAGACAGAGACTGGCCGGTCCAGTAACTGTTCATCCCGATCTCAACTCGCTTTAACCAATAATTAATTTGTTAGACAACAAACATGATACATATTCACTTATTCACCCACCGCCTGAGTTCAGCATTACTCATACGTGACGCATGCAGATTGCTACACGTTAATTCCATTGTCCACGCACGTTTTTTCACAGAAATTGACAGGCAATAAAAATATATAAATGAAATAGAAATTGAGACCAGCAACAGTACAATTATGACATAGGAAAATTAAATTACCAAACTTCAAGTTGTACAAATTTTTTCTATTAAGTAACCTCAAGTTTTTCAATTATTAACACATAATTAAAAAATAATAAATTTATAGTCTTGGAGGTGTCGGTATCCTTTATATTAAAAATATTATATTTTTAACATTTAAAATTAAATTTTAAAATCCTTATAGTAAACCCTAAACACCCTAAACACTAAATCCTAACCCTCAAACATTACATCATGAGCTCAAACTCAAAATCGTGTCACAAACTCTAACTTTCGACTATAAATTAAAATTAAACCGTATATATCAAACTTTAACTCCTATCACTATACCCTAATCCTAAATAAAAATCTTCAACTGTAAAAATCATAATTTTAAACACAAAATGTAGAAAAATTTAACCTAAAAAGTACCTTTCCATCAATCATTAGCAATACATATGTGGTCTAGTCCTTTCTCAGAAAAATATAATTTTTTTTATAGCAAATGACCTTCTTTCATTAGCAAGTAAGTGACGGTCTAGAGTTGGATAGAAAGCTTTCAACCCAGTCGAGATATAATACTCAATCCTGACATGGACACGAGTTGAGGTGGCTACCCAATCAGCCAACTTATTATGCTTCCTGGGCATAAAAGTATACGTAATTCAAAGAGCATTGTCGTGAAGATGAAGGATCGAGCCGATGGTGCCATGGCAAGTCCAAAGCCACTCGAGCGATCGGTTGTTCATGATATTGATAATGGTGATGCATACTTTTTATTGAAGGAAGTTGGGGGGAAATTGGTTGGTCAACAATGTGACACGTAGAGAAGATGATTGGTGGGTTTTGTATGTGTGCACTTTGTTGGAGTATAGACCGGCTTAGTATCCATTATGGTCATCGAACTATTGAGTTTGCCGCAATATGGTCATCTGTCTTTAAAAAAGTAACCCACTTACCGCTAACTTATTTTGACTTTAACAATATGTTTTGTGCATTTAGGGGTAGTTTGGTATGGGGGAATGAAAATGGAGGAAATGTGGAAATTGGGAATTGAGGAATCAGAGATTGTGTAGTTCCAATTACATTGTTTGGTGATGAGGTTTGTAATTCAAATACAATTTTCAGTTTGTTAGAAATTTATTGTGCAATGACCATGATACCCTTATTTGAAATCCAATTTCAAAACTCATCATCTTCAAGTTAGCAAAAATTCGTTTAATACTCGTATAATACACATATACGTGTTACATGCGTTTAGAACTTCTGTTCTCGTACTATTGTAGAGCCGTTTAATTTTAAAATTTTAATATTTTCTAATTGTTGCCAAAATTTTAAACGTATTGTTATGTTGAAACAATGTATGAAACTATGAACGTATTAATATTGTACCATACTCATACCATATCTTACTAACTATAAATGAGAATAAATCCGACACCCACCACTCCTTTTATTTATTAAGGAAGAAGAATTAATATTTGTACATATCTACAACCATATATTATAATATGTCATGGCTAATCATATAGTTTTTCCAAATATGCATTACATAATTACAATAGTATATTATATGCTTTGGCTAATCAACCAATATCACACTTTTATTCCCCACCTCGATTGTTATAGTGCTAATCAAACTAATATCCCACTTTTATTCCCCACCTCGATTGTTATAGTCGTTATAGCCGTAAAGGAAGTTGGGGGTAATAATGACAATATCTATCCATTATTTACGAAAACTCAAGAGTTTTGAAGAAAACATCCTCAACACCATGTATTTGAAAAATGCACATTTGAGAGGAAATGTGGGGTCAAAGGAAAAGTGTTTTCGTAAAACAATAGCCAATTAAGCTAAACAAACAAGTATTTCTTTGTTACTCTGAGTTTTCACAAAATCCTCCTAATTTCCTCTGTAACAAACGAGGCCTTACTTAAGTTTCCGAGGAAAAGATCCACTAAGTTGTCGGATCATCATATGTCTGCTCAATATTTGTCTGTTTTTGTCCACGTCATCATTTGTCGTGTCCACTATTTTAATCATGGACCATATTGTATGTTATTAAATCTTCTCATGTACCGCAAAAGATAGTTCAAATAATGAGTCTTTCCCTTATACATATACACAACTTTCATCCACTTCCACTTTTCAACGTCGGAGACCCAACAAACTCACATATTTCAATTGATTTGAGTTTTCGTGCAAAAAAATCGATGCACGTTAACATATCATCACCATGTCTACTCAATATTTGTCTATTTTTTGTCCATGCATACCACTTGTCATGTTTATTCATAGACCATGTTGTGTGTTATTGTAATTTCTCAACCCAAAAACTTATTTGAAAATTTTTTTTTCTCATATTTATAAACAACTTTCATCGATTTATATACGTGTCCCTTACCCTTACCAAAAGGCAAAAAAATATTCACTTAGGTTTCAAACCCCATTCCTATCCCTAATCAAATCGCACACTTACCATATACACTTGGTACATTCCTTGTAATTACAAGCATTACCTTCTATTTAAACCCATCATTAAGTTTTAATATTTCCTCTCCCAAAATTACAATTTTATGAAAATCTAATATCTAAAATCCTAAATCGGGAATCGCCTCCAGAGTCAAGCCCTCCGCGACTCCACTCACATACCACACCATCCATTTGTTTCGTCAGCCGCCATCCCTAGCTCCGTCGAAGCCTGGTAATAAGCCTCCATTTGTAGAGAAGAATGTGTATATATAATTTGATTAGTAATTTTTATTACACAGGCTGATAATAAAGTCTCTATTCCCAGAGAAGAATATGTATATTTAATTTGATTTGTAATTTTTATTACACGAGCTGATAATAAGCCTATGCAAATTAGGTAGAGAAGAAATGGTGGGACTTTGTTATTTGATTCGTAATCCCAATGGTGGAATTTGGTAATTCAAAATTGTGTGGTGGTTTGAACTATAATTTTGAAATTGTACGAATTTTAAATCTTTAATATTATGATGTTGACTTTATATTTAGTTGATAGTTGGCTTTTCTGTTAAATAGTTAATTTTTATATACAACGAAAGGCACCCCCTTGGTCAAATTTCTGGCTCTGGTTGAATGGGTGAAATATATGTTGCGGATCGGCGTGAACACAAAACGATGAGTTGGCATGGTGATCGATCAACTTAACGAAATGTTCGGACGGAGAGTTTACGAAATGATAACTTTGTTACGATTGAAATAAGCCAACCAGCGATAGTATGCAGGGTAAACATTTAAAAGTTGGTGACCACTTTGTCAAAACTGATGAATAGGACCGGCCACTAAGCCCGTATATGTCGATCGATCAAGTAGGTTTTGGCGGCAGGGGGGGTAGCTGTATCAATCACTAGCTAACACAAACTCGTTTTGTTTTTTCTACTATAAAATGATCGTAATAATAAGGGTCCTACGTTGTGGTTGCGCCCATGTTTGATTTATGTTATCAGGAGAAGAATCGAGTAGGTAGAGCCATACGTGGGTTCTGGTTTTTTCTGATGGGTTTTACAGTAGTAATGGTTTTGATGAAAAAGCACCAACCTTTGTTGTCTGCCACCTTTGGTTTCTTTTTAATGTATTTATTTATTTATGCAAAATGCATATGTATGATGAAGAGTGGGTTTTTTATTTATGCCATTGATAGTCCAAATCTGCTTACGAATACAATATCATGCTTAGGCATTAAAATTTAAAATTAAGGACAAATATCATACAAGTTTTCCCCGGGGTCACAAGTGAGTATTCTATTGGGCCTATTGGATGGCCCATCTGATTCGTGTGGCTTCTTCTGCAAATGAGTGGTTTGGGCTAGGATTCATACTCCAGCGCAACAGAATATCTGGTCCAATGCGCCAAAACTGGGCCTTTCGACGAGATGTTGGACGCCTTGGCAGGCTGGAGTTATAACCAGATGGCTACTATTGGGCTCATATTTGTTTAACCAATTAAAACTGAAGTCCAACTTCTTCTTCCATCGGGCCTTCTTTCAACTCCTTGTTCAGTCAGGCCCATAAAAGAAAGCGAACTCACCCAATGGAGAAAAGGCCCATTGAATATTTAATGTCATTTTCTGTTTTAGTTTTTTTTTTAATCAAAAAGATGATATTCATTCCAAAGACAGTGGAAAACGAACGTACAAACGTGTCCATCGAAGATATAAACTTCATATGAAGTTGTATGGGCCGCGGCTATTCGTAATTGTAGTAACTTTGATCCTTACTCATGATAGAAGAAATGAAAAAAAGTGCAAACCGCATATTACAATAGAAAATGACACTATATAGTTCTAGCTAGTGGACAAAAACATGAAGGCAAACCTTGGGATAGGTCGGTTGCGGGTGAAGAGGTAGAGTCTTGGTCGATTTCCTGGGTGATTTTGAGAACTTACCTTTAACGTCCGTCTCCTTTGGGTCGGAAGTTGTACGATCGATATGTCCTGTTTCTCGGCAGACGCGATTTGTTGTGGCGAAATCATGATGACGAAAGACTTCGGCAATTGTGGTCAATCTCTCTAGATGGAGAACTCTCAGGAGAGTGCAACTTTCCTTCCGAAAGAGAGCAACTAGGCAACACTGCAACTTTAAAGCGGAAAGAACTCAACGACCGATACTGAAAATACGACCGAGCGACTCTCAAAATCGCTCCCTCCCTCGCGGCTCTCCCTCCTGTTTTAGTTTTCAGGCCTAAGCAGTTCACATTTAAAAAAAATAAATAATAGCTGATGTATGTTGAAGTTGAACTGGTGCATAAACCATAATGAACCAATGATTCGATAAAACAAAAAAAATGTATTTTTTAATCAGCATACTTTTTAATGGATTGAATGTGTACCATTATCACAGTAAACTATGGCTAAATAATGTCATCAATGTGGGTATGTATTATTTCACATTATCACAAGTTCAGAAGCTTATTTCTTGCGGTAGTAATGACTAGTGGTAAAGAAAAAACAGGACAGAAACAGAACACAGCCCAGTACCCAGGGGCAACTAAACAAATACTATCCGAAATAAGTTTGGAATTCAGGTGAAAAGAAGTTCCAAGATTTTCAGACGGATTTTGAACCGTTAGATTTTATAAATTTTAAATCTAACGGACTATAAAAAAAGGTACATAATTTTTTTAATAAAAATTATTTAATTATTATTTATTTCGGTTTAAATTTAAATTTAATGTTTCAATTTTGAATTTAGTATTAGGTTTTTTTTCACATTTAGGTTATAAAAATATAAAAAATACCATAAACATGAAATAAATAAAATATTTTGAAAATACCGGAAATAGCTTACTAAAAAGTTTTTTGTCTGAATTTAAAACTGCTCTCATAATATCCAGAGGATAAACAGAACATAAAAACAAAAGAGAAAGACCAGCAAATTTGACCGTTTGAGAGGGACATCAGAAATGTTCTCGACCCTCACCTGGACCCACCACCCAGTGTCTCTTTCTCTTTGGTTTGGAATATAATAAGCTATTAGTTAATACTAATGCAAATCAAGTTATTAGTGTACAGTTATAACTTGTTTAAAACAGAATGGGCTTTAGGGGTCCCCACGTTGGTCTGTTCCTGAAACCAACAGCAAAGAAGAGCAGAAGCAACAGATCAGCAGTTCAAATGGTAATTAAAGCATGCAGAGATAAGACAGAAGAAGCAGAATAATGGGGGGAATGTAACGGCTCCATTTCTAAACACCCTGTGTGTGACCACTTCACTGAAAAAAAGGGGGCCATAGATTAAACGAGAGACTATATATGTCCCTTCTTTTTCACTGAGGATGTAGGTGGAAAAAACTGTGGTATGGTGAAAACTACTGTGATCATGGCTGCTAACTGTTTAAATAAATCATCTACTATCAGCACATCGATGAAGCTAGCTGTCGCATTCAACCATTCTAGATTCGTTGATCAGCTTTTGTAGTTGAGAGCATAAGAACACAAGAATTCGAGAGGCTTTTCCTCCCCAACTCAGACCTTTTGAATTCTAGTGTTTTTATGCTTTCGATTACAAGTATTTTCTGATTTCGATCATGAAAATGGAAGGCTTAGATATTAAGTTTCTTCACAAAAACACACTTCTTCGTGCTAGTAGCCAACCACCCTTAAGTAATATAAGACCAATTGATTCAACCAGCTGACTTGATTACCTCTCAAACTCTATGCTTCGGATAAATAGACTTTTTTGTAGGGAACGAGTATATAACTATTGAACAAATGGTTGTGTACACGACCGTCGAACTTACTCATACCGATATGATTTTGAAAATACTAATATTTTATTGGGAGTTATTGCAGTAAATTTGTCATTGGGGGTGGGGTGTTTAGAGTAAATGTTGGACATTTACTGAACTGTAGAGTTTAGCAAGCTTTAGGTTCCTCTGCAACAGTAACAAACAACAGCTACTTTTCTTCCCCAGTCCTCTCTTACTCTGCCAGAGCAGAGAGAAGCGATCATGACCGTCCAATCCATCTCAACCCGACTCACACACACCTTATATGCCTCGCGATTCGCGCACACAATCTTAGCTTAGGTCCCTCTCCTCTATTCTTCTCTTCCATCTTCCTACGAATATATCCTTTGCCTCTGTCCTTTATAATCAACCTCACTTTTCCCTCAACCTCTTCCTTTCCCAGTTCACACACAAACAAACTCCAACTCTAATCAAACCCGTACTTTGTATCTGGGTTTTTGTCCTTCCTTCTTCAGTACGGTCAACAATGGCTGTATCAGATTCATCCCAACTCTTTCTTGTTCTTGCTCTCTTTCTCTTCGTCGCTGCTGCTGCTGCAGCTACTCCTGATGATGAAGGTACCATCTTTTTCTCTATTGTAACTGGTTGCTAGTTCTTGTTTGCTCTTAGTGAAATGGGTACTGCAGCCACAGTCCAAAGACTGATCCTTTCATGTTTCTTCTGCCCTTTTAAGGATTTTGTTGAGTTCAAACCAGTTGTAGTAAATATTTGCTGAAGATGTTCATATGCATACCAGTTGTCAATTGATTTGATTAGCTTTACCTAGTAAACTTAATGTATGGACGGCAGGAAAATCATTAAATGTAGCAAGATTGGGTGGAGAGGAGAGGGCAGTTGAATTGAATGATTGAATGTGGTTTACTACTGTTCCAAATTTGAGATATTTTCAGTGCTATTTAGGGTGTCTGTCTGTTTTCCTTTTCATCTTTCCTTGGCATCCTTATCAGAAAATGACATGGGTGTATATTGTGGGCACCAGCTAAGCTTGTGCAGCATCCTGGTCTGCTATTGGGCCATTGCTGCTTTACTCTGTATTTTGATCTTCTCAATGGCAAATTATTTCACTTTACCCCAGACTTGTGAAATATGCGCTATTGCAACAACACCATTATTTTATTTATTGGAAAGAGAAGCATTTCATTACCCTTGAGCCCCATTCAGTTTCATTTCCATTTGGTGTTGGAATGCTCACTCTACTTTTGGCCTTGTTATTTGCATCATGTTAAAAAAAAAGAGATTAGCTGGAGCAAAAGACAGAGAAATCATGGGTTCTCTTAAAATTATCCCTTTTTCTAACCCCCTTGTTAGTGTTGTAACCCGTTGCCTGATTGGGATGTTGATAACATGGCAACTATCATATTTAAGACATCAATGATTTCATATTCAGGTGATTCCAGCATCACATTCTGTGTGTGCCAGGATGAGTTTAGAATCATTGTTTCCCAAAACATCCTTGTGGAATCACATTATGTGTTTGAATCTCATGGTGTTAATATCAGCATCACCTATTATATAAAAACCAATCTGAGCTCTCCCAGCAACTGAAGTTCTTGGAATGCAATGCTATGTGTACCTAAATCATTGAACATTGTTTGCTTTTTTCGCAGAGCCATTCATTGGTGTAAACATAGGCACAGACCTATCAGACATGCCACATCCAACTCAAGTAGTAGCCCTTCTCAAAGCACAACAGATCAAGAACATCCGCCTATACGATGCAGATCGCGGAATGCTAGTCGCCCTTGCTAATTCCGGCATCAAAGTTATGGTATCTGTACCTAACGATCAGCTTCTTGGCATAGGCCAATCCAACGCCACAGCAGCCAACTGGGTCTCCAAAAACGTCGTTGCTCACTACCCTGCCACCAACATCACAGCCATCTGTGTCGGTTCCGAAGTCCTCAGCACCCTCCCCAATGCAGCACCGGTCCTAGTCGACGCCCTTAAGTACATCCACTCGGCACTTGTAGCCTCGAATCTCGATCGTCAGATCAAAGTCTCGACTCCTCTCCCTTCGTCATTAATCCTTGACTCGTTCCCTCCTTCCCAGGCGTTCTTTAACCGGTCTTTGAACTCGGTCATGATCCCGATGCTGAGTTTCTTGCAGTCCACGGGTTCTTACCTCATGCTCAACATCTACCCTTACTATGACTATATGCAATCCAACGGTGTTATACCTTTGGACTATGCATTACTCAAGCCGCTCCCTCCGAACAAAGAAGCTGTAGATGCCAACACATTGGTTCACTACTCAAACGTCTTCGATGCTATGGTTGATGCTGCCTATTTCGCAATGTCCTTCCTCAACTTCACCAACATCCCAGTTGTTGTGACCGAATCGGGTTGGCCATCCAAAGGCGATCCAAACGAACCGGATGCTACTCTAGACAATGCCAATACTTACAACAGCAATCTGATCAGGCACGTGTATAACAAGACCGGGACACCGAAGCATCCTGGGATTGCAGTGAGTACTTTCATTTACGAGCTTTACAACGAAGATGTGAAGGCAGGATCAGTGTCCGAGAAGAACTGGGGTCTGTTTAATGCCAATGGGGAGCCGGTTTATAACTTGCGTTTGACCGGATCGGGGTCTTTGTTGGCGAATGATACTGCGAATGAAACGTACTGCACTGTTCGAGATGGTGCTGATCCCAAGATGCTGCAAGCTGCTCTGGATTGGGCGTGTGGACCGGGAAAAGTTAATTGTTCTGCATTGTTGCAAGGGGAGGCGTGTTATGAACCGGATAATGTGATTGCCCATGCTACCTATGCGTTTGATGCTTACTATACTCAGATGGGCAAAAGTCCTGATTCTTGTGACTTCAAAGGGGTTGCTACGATCAGTACCACAAATCCAAGTAAACCACGGAGCGAATCCTTGTTTGTTTAATTCGTTGTGTTTTGCAATCTTCGTTGCTAACATCGATCTCGCTTTCGTATGATGCAGGTCATGGTACTTGTATATACCCTGGAAGGTAAATGATTGCTCATTCATCTAAAGTGCTGTGTTTGTCACAAACAATCTAACATTTTATCTTTTTCCTTCTCTGGTTTTTCTTGCAGTAGTGGGAAGATCAATGGGACGATGGTGAATGTGACTGCTCCATCAATGAACTCAACTGCTTCGGAGGCACCTGCTGCTGTAGATCATGGTGTCGTTCATTTGGCAATGCTTGTGGGATCTTTTGTGATGATGAGCTTATTAGCTTCGTTGTAGTGGTAGTAGTCTTTTCGCTATCAGTTGTAGGAGTTCGGTATCTTCTGACAGTTTTGGGACAAGTTTTGGGACAAGTTTTGGGACAAGTTTTGTTACCGTTTGTACAACAACTCTTCAAAGGTTGTTACATTTGGCTATGAAGAAGTCAGTAACAGTTGTTTAATGGTTTTAGTAGTTAGGTTAGTAGTTCTAGCTTGGGGGGAATTGGGGTGGAGTCAGTTGACATTGTTGTACAAAAAAGAGTGCAAATTTGCACAACCTGGATTATTGGATTCTATCTACCGTGAAAATGCTCATTGTTCTTTCCAACAGTTCTAAAACATGCATTTGATTTAGTGGTAAAGATTCGAAATTTGAATTGAAATGTTCGTATTTATACTTTCATGTTGGACACTATGCAGGCAAATCAAATTTCAGCGGATTTCAAAATTCTAGCCGGAATTTGAGGCTGAGGAGAGGCAAACGTGGGCTATTTCTCTCCGCCGGCAACTGAAAAGTGTATATGTTTTTCCATCCTTACCGTCGGCGATTAGCGCCGTAGCCGATGAGGTATTCAGTATTCTAGCAGCGTGAAACATCATGAGTTTCCTCTGCCGGCTCGTTCCACTTGCTACTCCCTCAGCATTCACGAGTCGCAGCTTCCGATCTCTCCCCAGCCTGCGGCTACCACCTCCTCCAACCTTCCTCCTCTCCGGTCTAGAAAATCAAACGGTCGTGAAATCCATCTCCAATTCCCTGAGAACCGGCTGTAATTGGGATTCCCTCACTGAAAAATTCGGTTCCATAACCTTCAACGACTCACTAACCGGACAAATCTTGCTAGAACTGAGAGAGCCCCACGACGCCAAACGAGCTCTAGGGTTCTTCCACTGGTCAGCAGCTCAACGGCGTAACAACACCCTCCACGGCGTCTACACATACTGCATCATGGTCCACATCCTCGTCGGAGCACGGTTGATCACCGACGCTCGAGCATTGCTCGAATCGATCCTCAAGAGAAACAACCACCACGGCTCGAAAAAATTCGAGATTGCGGACTCGCTGATCGACAGTTACAGAGTCACGATCTCGAACCCGCTCGTGTTCAATCTCTTGGTTCAGGGATATGCCAAGCTGAGATTGCTCGAGGTTGGATTCGAGGTCAGCTGTTACTTGGAAGATCGTCACGGCGTTTCCTTAACGTTGATCAGTTACAACACGCTGATTCATTTCCTTCAGAGATCTCACGAGATTGAGCTGATGTGGAAGGTTTACGAGCGGATGATTAGCAGGAGGATATACCCGGACGAATCGACAGTTAGAACTGTGGTTGGTGGATTATGTAAAAAAGGGAAGTTGCAGGAATTGATTGGGATATTGGATAAGATTCAATGCTCGACGAATCGCTCTCCTATGATGATCGTTAACACTGGTTTGATTCTGAGGATTTTGGAACAGGAAGAAGAAGGAAGGATTAAAGCTGCGATGGGACTGTTGAGATTGATGCTGCAGAAGAACATGATAATCGACACGGTGGCATACTCCTTGATCGTTCACGCCAAGGTGAAACTCGGCGACTTGAGTTCCGCACACCAGATGTTCGACGAAATGCTCAAAAGAGGATTCGACGTGAATTCGTTTTGTTACACTTCATTCGTGGAGGGTTACTGCAAGTCCGGCAATGTCGACGAAGCGAACCGGATGTTCGACGAAATGGAAAGCAACGGATTGAAACCCTATCGCGAAACGTTCAACCATCTAATCCGAGGATGCGCAGATGCATGGAGAGCGAAAGAATGTCTCGAGTATTGTTCCGAGATGGTGAGCGAGGGATTCAGACCGTCAATTTCTGCGTTCAACGAAATGCTGACGAGATTGAACGAGGCGAACGATGTGAACCGAGCTAACGAGATGCTGACCTGCATGATGGATAAGGGCTTGTTGTCGCCTGACGAAGTGACCTACTCGAGGCTGATGGATGCTTACGCGAGAAGCGGCGAGGTTGAGGGAGTGGTGAAACTGTACTATGAGTTGGAGTATAAAGGTATTTGTCCTGGGGAACTGGGCTTTAGGGCTTTGATTAGTAGTTTGAAAGAGTCTGGGAAGGTTGAGGAAGCAAGGAAGTTCTTGAAGGTTATGAGAGATCGTGGTTTGAGTCCAGGAAAAGATGTCTGTTAGGCTGTATAATTATTGCAAAGGAAAATGGCTGTGTAATTGTTGCAAAGGAGTGGCTTTGTGGGTTGATAGATTATGTATGGATCATAGAAGCTGTTTGTGGGAGTGTCGGGTCCTTTTGGTAGGAAAAAGGAAAAAAACTAGGGCGAGAGAGGCTCAAACTCTCGCCGTCAGGATCACTCTCAACTATAAGACCTACGCGTCAGCCAACTGCGCCACCGCTCCTTCACTGAAGAGGTAAAATATAGACATATAATCTCCACAAAAAACGGATAATAAGGTCAGGACCCTGTCTATTGGGTGGTTCGGTCTGGCTCAACTCGATTGGTGTGAACTTTACATGTACTGTATAAGCATATTTGGTTAGGGAATATGAACCATAATTTTCATAATACACACTCTTAGTTTATATCGGTGGCTTAGATTGGCTTTACATAGCAGGTTTGACGAGTAATATTACGGTAGAAATAATGGTCATTACATAAGACATACATTACGTGTGCTTTTGTCATATATAACAAATAATTTGCTATTAATTAAACCTTACTTTTTACTTTTATGTAACATTTTTATTTTGACATGTTACGTGAGAATTAAGTAACTGACATTATGTAACCATGATGTATGTATAGAAGGTTACATATTAGTATCGAAACTTCCAAACATTACGTGTCAATCCCAAAACATACAAATATGACTGATTAAAATACGTAGAGTCTTCTAAATAATAAGTTTCGAAACGGTACATAACATTCAAAATGTATGAAAGCAGTACATAACCAGGATCTCTTTAACTTACCAAGCATTTTACTTCACCACTCTCTATGTATGGCAGTGACGACTCTGAAGTCTTTTACTTCACGTAGAACACCTTTTGAAATTTGCATTAAGAGGCGGCGGCGGTGGCGCCACGTTTCAAAATTTCCATGCACGCGGAGTGCTTGACGGATATGCTGTAATCATTTTAACTGATCTTCTTAATCAACGAAAGAAAGACCGTGTTTGACACTCTGGCAAATTACCAGAAAATCAAAAGACTTGCGTTTAACAGAACTCGAGTTCCCATGAGAGAGTATAATGGTCCCCAGGAGCACTACATGAATGAAATGATGATGTTTTAGCGACCAAGAACAGAACATATAAGAGATCCAGATACACTATTGTGATTGCAGACTGCAGAGTAACCCACACGTCAGAAAACTAACAAAACCCGGGATACCGCCAATTGGCTATCTAAACCGCCTCTCTGCACCAAACAAAAACTTGACGAGAACGATTTTTATAATCCGAATGCACCTAACCCAGTTGGACTTAGTTAACGTTGTCGACGAGTGTGTTTATAAATACTCGAAAGTTTTGAGTTCGAATCCTCAATTATATATTATAACAAAAATGAGTTTTGGAGACGGAGGTTATTTGTTTCGAAATAACATTTATTAATCTCTATAACTTTGTGAAGACAAATATTTTATGAATATTTAATACTCTTGTCGCAAAATGTCTTTGGAGACAAATATTAACAAATGTCTCTAAATAAACAAACAAAAACTCTTTATTTAGTACCCTACTTACCTTCAAATTTGGAACTTTTAGTCAAGAGTTTCTTTCTTCTTCGTTAGCGTTGAATGAAATCGGATCCACGAAACTACGACATGACTTTTTTCATTTAGATTATATTAATTTATTATTTTAAAGTTCCTACATTTCTAACACTTCCTCTCTAGTTGTTTTTCCATAATTAGTTTAATAAAAAATTATAAAATTTACTTTTTTATACGCTGCTAAAGCTAATTCATTAATTAAGCAAATTAAAAAAGCAATTAAATTAGAATATTTAGAGACATTTTAATATTTATCGAGGTAATTGATATAATGGTTGTATAAACATATTTTTAGAGGCTAATGATATTTTGTATAGGGGCAAATAATGTATTAGTCATTTTAACCAAATTTTAGCAATTAATATGTTAATTGTCTCCGTAATTTTATAGCTAAAACTAAATTTTGTTATAGTGATAACTATTTTTTGGAGAGGGGAAATGAGAAATTACATTTCGATTGTTAAGACTGCAGTTGATTCTTTAGTAATCCAAGGAAAATGTAATATTAGGCTTGAGTGGGGCCAAATCTATCGTATAGTGGATCTAGACAAAAATACTGATTTGTATTAGAGTGCTGGTAGCCAGCAGCTAGTTGTAAGAAAAACAGTATTCCAAACGCATTGTATAGGGCATGTCTCTCTAACAAGGCGAGAATTTAACCGAATCAAACTATTTAAAAAATCACACAATAAATCAGAAGTTCCTCTGCCCAAAAAAAATAATTCGCTTCATATTTCCAACTCCGTTGTAGTTTTAGGGTTTGGATAGTAACCATCTTAATATGGGTGAATTCTTCAGTATATTTGGTATATTGAAATTTTCGGTGTGCCCAGTTTTTTTTAGTAACGTAAATTCATCACCAACGTCCATTTTCAGTTTGCGATCTCAACGGTTAATGTTCATAATTATTCTAATATTAAATTTCTATTTCACATTTTATTTTTGGAGACGGTTAATGTTCCATCTTCCATCGTCAAGTATAAACGATCAGATTTTTCGGTTTGCTTCCTATATAGGGATAAGAACCTGTTCACCAAGAATAACACCGTTATCAAGTCACCTCTCCATCCAAAAGTTGGTTTCCTTTCCTTTACGGATATCCCAAGTCTTCGAAATTCCTTGCCATAGTGCCGACCTACAAGGTCGAAGCCCACTTTGAGTATGCTTAAAGTACTTAGTAGTAAGCACTTGCACCCAAAGCTCTGATCTGTGCTTCATGATCCGCCAAATTAGCTTCATCAAGTAAGCTTGCTTAAGCTCCTGCGCACTCCTCAATCCCAAACCGCCTTTTTTCTTTCGAGGAACAAACCCTCTCCCAGTTTACCTGATGTATTTTTCGCGCAGCTTCACTCGAACCCCAAATGAAAACTCGAATTCTACGATCAATGAGGTCACAAATCTCGATCGGGAAATAAGATGTCTGCCTAGCATACAAAGGCAAGGCATTAAGAATAGACTGAGCTAACATAACCCTACCCATCAAAGAGAGGGTCTACGCCTTCCAGACCGAGAGCTTAGAATCCAGCCGCTCAATAAGATACCGGTGTGTCGCAATGGAGTTACGGTCATGAATAAGGGGGATACCAAGGTACCGTCCAAAATTTTGGGTTGCAGAGATGCCCAAAATACTGCAAATAGCCTGTGAACGATCCCTACGAACATTGGAGAAGAAGAAAAAACGAGACTTCGGTTTACTAATCTCTTGTCCCGAAAGAGCCGAGAAGCGCTCCAAGCAATAACCAATTATACTAGCTTGGTCAACTGTGGCTTCACCAAACATGACTAAGTCATCTGAAAAAAACATATGTGTCAATTTCGTACCTCCTCTTGCTAGAGAAATCGGTCGCCATTGCCCTATCTCCTCACTCCCACGAATGATCTGTCTCAACTTTTCCATGCACAATGTGAAAAGGTATAGGGAAAAGGGGCACCCTTGGCGCAAACTCCTTTCTGACAAGAAGGACTGCGAGCAACCTCCATTCCACTGTACCTGAAAGGAGAAAGTGGAAATACAATGAAAGATGATGTCAATAAGATGTTGGGGGAACTCCCATCACCTGTAATGTCTTTCTGAAAAACTCCCAACTAACTCGGTCATAAGCCTTAGCAAGATCGATCTTGAGCAACATTAGACCCTTCCCACTCTTCCTCGTATGCATCGTATGAACCACTTCCTGCACAACCACAATATTATCAGTAATATGCCGACCTGGGACGAAGCTAGT
The DNA here is from genome assembly GCA_030674075.2 of Linum usitatissimum. Taxonomy (NCBI): domain Eukaryota; kingdom Viridiplantae; phylum Streptophyta; class Magnoliopsida; order Malpighiales; family Linaceae; genus Linum; species Linum usitatissimum. The sequence goes on along the minus strand of JAUJYP020000285.1, from coordinate 3,822,799 downwards.
CTGAGTGTGATGAACCAGCATTGGCATCAAACTCTTCATCCTGTTTGCCAGACACTTGGTCACATTCTTATAAGCCACGTTACAGATGCTAATAGGCCGGAATTCAAAAATTCGCTTCGGTTGCTTCACTTTCGGAATGAGGACAGGGAGGGTTTCGTTAAACTGCTTTCACAAAACCCACCAGGTCATTTTCAATTACCTTCCAACACTTCTGATAAAAAATCAGGTGAACCCCGTCTTTACCGGGAGCTTTTAGGCTGCCCACCTCCATAATTGCCTCCCGAACCTCCATTTCAGTCAACAGACGGACAACACTCTTCCTCTGAGCCTCCAAAAGGGTTGTAGAGGAACCAGGAGTATTACCTGTCAAAGCTTGCCCATGCGAGGCATATAAATCACTAAAAAAATACAACTTTGCATAAGGTCACGGTCGTCCTCGAGCACTCTCACTCATCATTTAACAGCCTGCAGATCCGATTAACTTCACGGCATCTAATGGCCGAATTATGAAAGAACCTCGTATTTCGGTCACCTCTAGCACTGCCTTACTTCTGGCTTTTTGGATCCACAACAATTCCTCGTCCCATAATATTTTCTCAAGATCGATGCGAACAAAATCCACCGCGAATCTCTATAAAAAAATGTTGAAAAATCAAAGTACAATCCTCTCCTTAAACTAGGACATCATCAATCACTATGTTGTCCATACTTCATTTTGGTATTGAATATAAGACTACGTGTCATCACATTAAAATTTCCATACATATATAATTAAGAGTGCCCATTATATTGTACTAATTATTACTCTGCTTATATTAATATATATGATACCAAATCAGATTTGGTCTGCAGATATGAAACAAAAGCAAACCTAACCAATAGGGTTAAACCGTGTCCGCTTGAGTTGAGAGTAGCACCTCATTTCCACTTGAGGGAACTTTCCAAGCTTAAAGAGCAAAATCATTTCTACTTTAATGAACGTTCTTGGCTCCATATTTTCCATTTCCATAACTCTAATAATTAATGACCAATACAAAATTATATCATAACCGACAAACTTGACTTACAGAGACATTGCAGATTAAACTTAACAGTCCTAATCTCATATGGAGACCAGCTAAGTTGACACGTACGTACTAGGATGGTAATTGGGAGTCTGAAATTGTAAAAGAAACCGAAATTTATGATCCCTTTTACCACAACTATAAATAGCCCTTAATTTCTTTCACGACCAAGATACGAATCTAACAACAGATCTTTCCACAACATGAATTCATTAGTATCCAGAAACTTACATGTTCTGTTGCTGCTCTTTATCTCCATCACTGCAGCTGCAAATCAGGAAGCTGAAGCTCTTCTGAAATGGAAATCCACTCTAAACAATCCAACCTATTTCTCCTCGTGGGCTGCTGGAACCGCCCCTTGCGATTCCACCTGGCTCGGAATCTCCTGCAATGGTCAGGGCAGCATTGCCAGCATAACCATTGTCGATTCTGGTCTTAGAGCCACCCTCGACACCTTCAATTTCTCGTCGTTTCCAAACCTTGTCTCTCTCAACCTTAGAAATAACGCTCTTTATGGGTTCATCCCTTCTCATTTGGCAAACCTTTCCAACCTTTCCTTCCTTGACTTGAGTTGGAACCAATTCTATGGTGGTATCCCATCTGAAATTGGTTCTTTGGCGAGATTGACCTCGCTCTCGTTAGCTAGGAATAACCTCAATGGCTCGATCCCAACTTCCATGTTTAACCTGACGAATTTGTCCCTTCTTAGATTGGATATCAACCAACTGAGTGGCTATGATCCTGAAAAAATCGGAAAGCTGACGTCTTTGACCACCCTCAGGTTGGCATACAACAGCTTTTCCGGTCGGGTACCTGCTGCTATCGGAAACCTGACAAACTTGTCGATCCTGCAGCTTGCCCAGAACTATTTCTCAGGTTCCATTCCAGAAGAGATTTGTTCCTTGAAATCCCTCACAAAGCTCGACTTGGCCATTAATAACCTGACAGGTCCAATTCCACCCTTCATAGGTAACCTGACTCAGCTCAACAATCTCTTCCTTTCCCGGAACAGACTTTCAGGACTGATTCCAAGCGCGATCGGGAATTTGAAGTCTCTCGGTGATCTTCAGCTCTTCACCAACTTCCTGACAGGTTCTATCCCGCCTTCTGTTGGAAACTTGAAAGGGCTGGTCAGCCTGGCTCTTTCAGGAAACCAACTTTCCGGTTCCATTCCTGAAGAAATCGGTGGGTTGGAATCTCTAATGGTCTTAAACTTGAACACCAACAATCTCACCGGCTCAGTCCCTTCATCAATTGGAAACATCAGCAACATCGCCTATATCGGCTTGGCGGGGAACCAACTCTCCGGAAGTCTGCCTGTAGAGTTCAACAATTTCAAATATCTACGAGGTTTCGATGTTCCTTCGAACAGACTGACCGGCTCTCTTCCTCCAGACATTTGCATAGGCCGGGTCCTGATCGTCTTCACAGCTTATAACAACTCCTTCACTGGTCCTATGCCCAGAAGCTTAAAGAATTGCAGCAGCTTGAAGAGGCTCAGGCTTAACATGAACCAACTCACAGGAAATATATCTGAATATTTCGGGTATTATCCCGTCCTGAATGTTGTGGACTTGAGCGACAACAGGTTACATGGCGACCTCAAACCATTTCAATGGGACATTCTATACAACTTGTCTAGTCTGGAGATCGCCAGGAACAACCTTTCAGGTGAAATACCGACCGAGGTGTGGAAAACACCACAGTTGAACTTGTTGGACCTGTCGTCCAACAGACTAACCGGCCCAATTCCAGACGAACTCGGTCGGTTGAGGCTGATCAGCCTTTCCCTGAACGACAACCAACTCTCAGGTCAGGTTCCACTCGGATTGGGGAAGTTATTAGAGCTTGAATCTCTGAATCTGGCTGGAAATAATCTCAATGGTTCGGTTCCGAAACAGCTGGGGAATAGCCCGAAAATCCGGCTGCTGAATCTGAGCACGAATATGTTCACAGGCAGTGTCCCTCCAGACATTGGCAATTTGCAGACTCTTATTACTCTGGATCTCAGCCACAACTCGCTTACCGGAGATATTCCACGAGGGCTCGGAAACTTGTTCTTCTTGGAGACTCTGAACCTCTCCAGGAATTCATTCGTGGGGCCCATTCCCAGCGGCAAATGGCTGAGCTTAGAAGCTGTGAATGTGTCGTATAATCAATTGAAGGGTCCGATTCCTGAGACGGATACCTTCCGTCAAGCTCCTTTCGAATCTTTGAGAAGCAATGAGAATCTCTGCGGCAATAATTCTTTTTTGAATCCTTGCCCGGTGCAGTACAAGCACGAATCTAAAGAAACCAAGCGACCGAGATACAAGATTGTTTTCCCTACCTTAGCCGGAGGGTTGGTCTTGATTCTGGTGTCGAATGCTGTTGTGTTCGTCATTTATCGAAGACTTAAAGCGAGAGATGCAGACTCGGGGAATTATTATTTGTACATTTTCTCAAGCTGGGGATTAGAGGAAGAAGAGTTGACGTACGAGGGAATTGTTCAGGCTACAGACTCGTTCGATGCCAAGCACATGATCGGATCAGGGTCGTCTGGGTCAGTTTACAAAGCGGTCTTGAACAACAAGGCTGTGGCAGTGAAGAAACTCCATGATAAATCCGACGAGGAAGCAGGGAGTATCAGGTCGAATTGGAAAGCGTTCAGGAGCGAGATAAGAGCGCTGACGAATATCAAGCATCGAAACATCGTGAAGCTGTATGGGTACTTCTTGAAGGTCGATCACTCGCTTCTGGTGTACGAATTCATTGAGAGAGGAAGCCTGAGGATGGTTCTGAGAGACAACGAGCAGGCGAAGGAATTGGACTGGTGCAAGAGGGTGAATGTCATCAAAGGAGTGGCGAGTGCGCTGCAATATATGCACCACGAATGTTGTCCACCATTTATTCACAGAGATATCTCTCCGAACAATGTGTTGTTGGATTCGGACCATGAGGCTCGCATCTCCGACTTTGGCACTGCTCGGTTCCTGAGGCCGGACGACCGAAGCTCCACCTCGTTTGCCGGAACTTTTGGCTATGTGGCTCCAGGTGTGCTTTCTTTTTACTTTTTACAGGCTCTGTATACTACGGGGTTCGCAAGTTTCATCTGTTTATGAACTTGATTATATTGCAGAGAGAGCTTACTCGGAGAAAGTGGATGAGAGATGCGATGTGTACAGCTTTGGAGTTGTGGCACTTGAAGTGATATTGGGGAAGCATCCAGGAGACCTGATCTCATCGCTTTCAACACCGTCTTCTTCTGCTTCAGAGGTCCGGCTGGAAGACTGGATTGATGATAGGATCTTGGGACCAAGTGAGGTTGGTGAAGTCGATAAGGAAGTGGTTGCGATCGCAAGGCTGGCGTTAGCTTGTGTGCATGTTGAACCGAGTTCTCGACCGACAATGCAACAAGTTACCATGGAGCTCGTCCCATTTGTGATGCCTCCATTGACTCATCCATTCTCTCAAGTCACTTTGGAGGAGCTGCTCTTGGCTTCTCCCATAACAATGCCCTAAATGACTCGATTACACTTTCGGTACTCCTTTCGCTATGTTATTGAAACCGAATCAAACTGGCTGATTCTCTGTATTCATGTTGACAAATGCTTATCAAATTCAAGTCCCATATGCTAACGAGGATATAACTCCTAAGATAAATTTCACAATTTCATTCACATTTACCAAAACTTTACTGTTGAAATGTGACAGACAATAAAAAAGACTGAAGTTGTTCTGGTAGTACATACCTGGTATGCTTCTCTCATGTAGAGTCTCTTTTGAGGTTGAAGTTTGGTAATAAGTCTTATAGAACATAAAAGACATGTAGCTTTGAAACAGGGAACAGTTAACATACACATACAGGAACTGAATCAGGCATTGTTTCGTTACTTTTACTGGCAGACAAATTACTAATCCAGCGTAGTTTTGCTTGAAAATAACGTTACATGTCAGGCCCGACCACTGCAGATATGGAAGAGACACAGGGAAACCAGTATCTTCGCTTGCCATCCCTGTGGCCATCATCAACCATCGCAAAACCTTCCTGCATCACTCAATAGGAACTAATCAGTCGAATACAGTATGATTGAGGAAGACACACAATTCGACAAAATAGCTGAGGAGTTTCACCTCCAATAGTGTATCTAAGGCACCGATTGCTCGACCTGTTGTCCAAGAGAGCCGTCTTTCAACATCATCAACGGTGACATATCCTTCAGCCTAAGGAGAACAATAGACAAATGTAAGCAATGTATTCTGTTGAAAAAATTGTGAGTATTCGAGGACAGGAGAAATGTAAGAACCTGAGCCAGCTCCAGGATCGCATTATGGTCTTTGTTCAGTTCAGTTGGGACAGACCGAACAAGCTTCTTCTTACCAACAGATATCACCTCAAAGCCACTTCCAAGTACCTTCAACATTTGAAATTTGACACCTCTTAGCGAATTAGTTATTGCACTAGCAATCCGGGATAGAAATATAGAAGCACTAGTCCATATCCCATTATAGAACACATGGAGACTTCATGTCCCCATCTAGATTACTGAATATGAGACGCCAGGTGCATACATTTACTGATATTATTCAAAATGAAGTGGAATGTAATTGAAGTGAACCCCAGCAAAGTGAAACTGAAAGATAAGAAATGAGGCCTATTTATTCTTGTGAACCTAACTTCCCTTTTCTATTTTTTTTCATGGCAATGCAATTTCAAATCGCTGAAGGCCATTCGTGAGCTAATCAATGTCAAGTTGCTCAATTCAGGCAACTCCGAACAATATGAGGGTAACTGGTCATACCTAACTGAAAATTAAAAAAATCCTGATATACAGTACAAACCTTAAGTTTAGTAATGGCGCGCAAACAGTCATCTTCAGACACAGCTTCACGGTCACCTTTTCGTTTTTGGCGAAGCAGATTGCAGAGCTCAGGCAGGTTGATCAGACCTCCATTGTGAGGTCTTGTATTTAAACATATCTCCACAATTTGTACCCCTGTCTAGAATTCAGCACACAATAACATCATCACACCATAATTCTGGTTTGATGACATAAACTCGTGAAGCTCATGATCTCTCACAATAAACACGGTAAATATACATTAAACATGACACAAACCTACTAACCGAGCTCATAATAGAAGTCACCAATCCCTAGCAGCTCCGCCCAGAAACCTTTGTTAGAGGCCAAAGGATCAACTCCAACTTTAGCACACATCTCATGAAATTGTGCCCTAAATGTAGGGTTCTTGCGAATATCATTCTGCACCATTAGCAGTTGAATAAACAATCACGGCATGCACAAAAATGTGTATGATATAAAAATCACAGCTAAATTCAGAACCACAACAGCTGTGGAAACTCAGCCAGCCCAATAAGCAGTGTATCAGTGTCCAGAAATCAAACTAACTAGATCATCAATAAAGCGGATAACATACCTTGTGTTTGCGAGCGAATTCTTCGAGCTGATTGCGGAAAGTGGCGAGCTGCTCTTTCATGAGGTCTGTTCTCAGCTTGGCTACATTTTCTCCGAGTAACCGATATTGATCCTTCACGCAGTTAAGAAGAGGGGAGATAAATTCAGATAGGAAGACATGATTGAGAACAAATTGGAAACCAGAATTACAGAAGGAGAATCGATGGATGAATAGAAAGCTGACGAACCCGAGCGTTAGCAGCTTTTTGTAGGCCGCCGATTCCAGGTCGCCTTTTCATTTTCGATCTTCCGGAGCTTTAATTTTCAGTAGACGATCTTCTGGAGTTGTGAGTTGTGACTCGTCCGTTTCAAATTCAGTAATTCACTCAGATCGGTCTGATTGTGCGATCGTACTACTGATACGGAATTGTGAGAAGGATTGGGCCTATTTCGTATTTATCTGGTAAAATAAATGGGCCTATTTCGTATTTATCTGGTAAAATAAATGGGCCTATTATCGTTGGAGAAGCTTAGGATGAGTTTTGAGCCCTCAAGGGGAATGTAGAATCTAATACTGTTTTGTGGTAGGGCTGTTCACAGATCGGGCCTAGCCAATTTTTATTATGCTCAAAGTTTGTTTATTATTTTTTCCTTGATTTCAAGTTTAAGTTTTGAATTAGAAATCTTTAAGGTATATTTAGCGTGAATTTATTCGAATTTGATTTATTAATTAAACTTCACAAATTAAATTTGAGCTCAATTCAAACTTTTATTATTAAAACCTTTAATGAGTCTAAACTAAGAACTTTGAAGTTTACAAGTCAAAGCTAAAAAAACAAATTATTTTAAAAATCTACAAATTTTTACTTCTTTTAATAAACCTACCCGATGTACCTATTTGTAATTTTCATAAGTGCATTCACAAATTTTTGATGGTTTATTGTATAAGTGCAAATACATCATTATTGAGTTTATTGACGAATCATATACTCGAATTAGTATTCGAGCTAGCTTTCGAGTTTGAGCCATCTCATAAAATTATTAAATCAACCATATCCTTATTCAAAAAATTTGACTAATTTAAAATCAAACTGAGTAAATAATCGACTCGATTTCGCTGCGTAAAAAAACTTCATTTAAAAATTTACCAGGGGTTGGTGAATCATGCTTAGCTTCAACTAAACAGATTATGACGATGCATGTTCCCGCCCAGCTCACCTGCCCCTATTTGTTTTGCTTCAATTAATCAAACATATTTTCAAAAATAATTACATCCTAATAATTTTGTTGAAAGAAAAATATAAATAATATTTATATTTATTTACCAACACATCCTTATAAATGAAAACTTCCTTTAATATCATATAAAAATCCATTATATTTTAATAATTCGTTAATATAAATTGTATACATCTTAATAATTAAAATTATTGGGATGCAACAACTACAGACCTGAAAAGCAATAGAAGTGAAGATGGAATTGAAAACGTAACGTCTTATAGTAACGCCAAACAGGAAAACACGCCGGATTTACCGCTACAATAATAACCACCGTTTCATCATTACAGTTGAAGTGTGCTTAGTGGCAGTCAGTGGCCCCTCTTTCCTGCCCTGATTATCGCCTTAAACCTAGCTTGCTAATTATCTTTCGTTTCTACCGTTATTTTCCACAATTGAAAGCAACACATTTGCTGGTTTATTTGGTTAGGATTGTGACGGTTACTGAAAACTACAGTTATAATTCGACTCTTAATCTACAGTTAGTTTGAATTATCGATAAAGAAAGTAACAATGTTGTTGATTATTTTAATTCGTATCGAACACAGTTAAATCGTGTATGTATGCCAAAATAAAGTAGTAAAAAAAGAAGTAAATTTTGTGATGAGAGAGAGAGAGAGAAAAAGAAGAAGTAAAGAACCGTTAAGTCATCCGATTGAAGTGATGTTTGCGATTAGGTATCTCATCCCCCCCCCCCCCCAATCAGCGCGGTGCGCTGCGTTCTATAAAGTATCGCTCTTTTCTCTCAGTACTCAAGTTAAAACAACACAACCCATCAAGTAATTAAATTAGGAATTAGGATTCAGCCGGCGATCATGGATAGCCGGAAAGCAAAACCTCAGTTTCTAGCAACGGTGGCTCTGCTGTCTCTGCTTCTCTTGCTGGCATTCTCCGCCACCGTTTCCGAGGCTAACTACCACGCTAAGCTCCGCCCTTCTGGTAATTAAAGAATTTGCAATATGCATGGCAGTGCTAATTACTGGTTTCTCTCCAAATTACTAATATTGGATGTTGTTTGAATGCGTATAGATTGTAAGCCGAAGTGCAACTACAGATGCTCGGCGACGTCGCACAAGAAGCCGTGCATGTTCTTCTGCCAGAAGTGTTGCACGAAGTGTCTGTGTGTTCCGCCGGGAACTTACGGGAATAAGCAGGTTTGCCCTTGCTACAACCAGTGGAAGACCAAAGAAGGCGGCCCCAAATGCCCATAGATTTATTTATTCCTACCTACCATTCAAATTCAAATATTCCGTCAGGTTGAATAGTAGCTAGGATATAATGGAATTAATTAAGGAAATACCATTTCCTACGCTGATCATGTGTGTTGCATGGTTGATTTTTCATGAGTAGTACCAAGCTACATATATATAATTCAATATTTATCAGGTGTAGCGCTTCATGAATGTATTATTATTCAATGAATAAAGCGGTATTAAAATGGTCAAAGATTATGGATAAATTATAAATTTTAAAGTATTGACAAATTTTAGTATAATTTTATCAATCTTGAATCTAGACATTTAAGATAGTTCAGATACGTCCGTTTCGGGTTTTATTATGAGGAAAAAAATGTAATTTATGTATGATTTACAATAGATAAATCATGTAAGAAAGAACATATTAAATGGTGAAACCGTGTACATCTCTTGATTGTAGTAGACTACTTTCCTTACCTTTTTTTTATGTTTAGTTAGGTTGATTTGTATTTGATATTTCAAATTTAAAAGTTTATTTATTTTTAGCTTATGTATGTATTTTGATTTGAATGAACTACATATACCTTTATATTTTAGTATATAAATTATTCTAACCAACCGTCAAAATGTGACGTGGAAATAAGCAATTCATCATGGAAGGATGAATAAAAAGAATTTTTACGATGTGGTTTGTGGAATTGTTATATTAGTCTCTCTAGATAAGTAACAAATAAGAAAGTTGGGATCTTCTATTGCTCTTTTGTTATTGCATTTGAAGCTTGTGTTATTCTGAAAATTTCGATCTTCACCAATTGGTTTTTCCTTCGAATGCAACATTTTCTTTGATTACCTGATTTTCGTCAATGTTATCAAGAGATCCTAAAGAGTAAACATCGGTGGCCTTAACAATGCTTTGATATCCTAAAAAATATTGTAACCTCTATCCAGAAATGCTAAAGCCGATTGGATTGCTCGATCTGCGAGAGTGAATTCCCTCTGTAATTAGTTTCTTAGCTTCATATATGTTGTTAATGAGGAGTGGTTTCAGTGAAAAAAAGAGTGCAGAGGAGAACTTAGAAATGGTCGGATTCAGCAGTGACGTGGGAAATGAGAATGAACCTAATCCATACCATTTCACCTTATCCACCGTTGCTTTCCTTCAATATCAATCATATCAAAAGATGACCACCATCACCTCCGGGCAGCGATCTTTCGCAATCCCGTCCCATAAATATTGGTGGGGATATCATATTATCTTGTCCGGATGTCTCCGCTTTCGAAATTATTCCTGGAACGATAAAATTACTGCATCGTACGACTGACTAGTCCACAACCTCTTTGTTTGCTAGCGTTGGCCCTCCTTCATCCACAACTTCAATCTGTGGCTGCCATTCATCTTTCCCTCCCACCTTACTTCCCAACTTGAATCTCTTGGTTCATTCTCCAAATAGCAACTTCTTAACTTCTTCTACAAAGGGTCCTCTCCTCTCCTCTAATTGTCTCCCCTCAAATGAGCTTCAAGGTCAGTCTTCCTTCCATCCTTTTTTGTTTCTTCCTTTGCTTGCTGATTTCCTGCCAACGTCTTCATCTTGCAGCTACAACTTTGTGTGAGTGAGCTCTCGTTGACATTTGGTCTTATCTCCCAGAACCTACACCAGTTCAACCCTTAATTGATTACCTAGGGCTTGATTATGGATGATTTTCTTGACTACAGCTGATTAGCTACTGCGTAAGAAAATATTGTTCATCACTATGAAATTGTTGTCTGAGTATGATACCATGGATAATGCATAGACTTGATTGGATTCAGCTATGTGGAACGCATACTTCTCTTGCAATGGAGAAAAGTTTGATTCTTTGATCGAATTGTCTGCTTCACTGTCGTTGTGTGTTCTTGAACTCGTCGACCTCATTCAGCTTCCATCATAGATGACCATATTTCTGAATTCAAATACCAACTCGCTCATGGAATTCTTTTTTTCCCTTATAGCTTTTGATGCGGGTAGAAAGAGGGAAATGCTAGCAGCTGCTGTCAAATAGTTCATGTCTTGAGCTTTTTCCCATGGAACTCAGTGCAAGCAAGGTCTCAACCAGTGCCTTTGCAACCCATAGGAGAGCGAATTCTAAATCACACGGCGTTACATGTTCACTTTCCAAGTCATGTCCTACACTGCCACAAAGCAAGCTTCAGCAAATTGGGAATGGATGTCTCCCTAATGCGAAACTCTTCTTGTCTGATGAGAGGCTTTGGGGGATCCATGAAAAAGTAACCAATGTCATGGTCTCTCAGCGATCCTCTGTGCTATGTCAATCAACCCGAACTCCTAGAACAAAGGGAAAAGAACGTAGCAAAACTTCCAGGTGAGATTGTTGATGGTTTGTCTAGGAAGGTTGTTATAGACCTAGGTAAGGAATTGAATAGTATCTACCAGTCCCTTCCAGATCTTATATCAGCATCCAAGTAAAAAAAAATTGCAGCAAATTTGAATTTTACAAAAAAGATTGTTTGACGTGTCAGTACGACAATTGGAGAAGAGGAAGAGCAGGCAAGCATGGATGAAAGAAGCATTCATTCGACCCTAGGCCTGGCTGAAGCTTGTAAATTTATGCAAAATGATGCTCGATACGTGAATGAAAGGGCTCGCAATGACATCGTGTTGCTTTCAAGGTATTTCAGTCTCCCCTATACTGGTCCATTAGATTATTGATGAGAGATGACCAAATACTAATAGCTCTGCTGCCTATGCTGGACTCACTCTATCGAGTGATTTGAAACTTATGTACTCAGCTCTTGACACCTATTGGATGATTAGCAGAGAAGTTCACTGATTATTGTCTATCCTTTTAGAGGGATAATGAGTCTGGATGCCCGGGCACGGAGAGATGTAGCTATTATTGGGTCTGAATTTCTCAAACTGGATGGTGGGTTTTCTCCCTTTGCTTATGTGCAAGATTGAAGATTATCAGTTTGTCTTGACAAATTCCATTATGTCTCCTGATAATGTGCTACTCTGTAGCTCGAGCTAGGGAGGACACAATGAAAATTGACAGCGATGTGAAAATGAAAGCAGAGCGTCTTCACCATATCACAACTGTGAGTAAACGTGGAGCATTCTGTGTTGATATTACTGTTTGCCGAATTATGTTCCTCTCATTGCAATTATTTCCAATATGGTCTTTTTTCTGATTCCTCCAGATCTTAAAGGACAGAGCTCAGTCAAGATTGAAGAAAGCTGCCGCTAAGCACTGGAGTAATGGTGCTCTAAAGGTAGTCGCATTTCTGTTTACTTCAGAATTTTGGGACGCGTAACGAATAAATCAATGGTCATGGCGAGCTTATAACCTATTCAAACGTTACCACAGTATTTGCTTCCTTAGTGTTTTTCTTGGAGAAATATATTCTCAAGCTTGTCGTATACAATTAGTAGTTTCATCCTAAATGACAATATATGAACCAACATAAAATTAGTGAGCATGTATGATTCACTTTGATTGAACCTTGTAACTGAGTACAGGATGATCTGCGTAGAGCTGACTTTCGAGCAAAGCAGCGTGCCATGGAAGATGCCCTAATGGCACTGGAGGTACTCGTCTAGCACCAGTCACTATGATTTTTTATCAGTCACTAATATATCATCCGAGCAGCAAATCTAACTCTTGATGTTCTTCTGTTTTGGTGTTTCTCAGTTTGTGCAGAACGTCCATGACAGGATGGTTTCAAAGATGTACAAACAAATAAGTCTCCACTTTCATTTTCCTCATTCTTTCACTTATCTGCTGTATTGCATGAATCACTTAAAGCTTCCATTTTCCAACTATTAGCTCCCTGAGTCAGCAATACGATGTGGCTGATAGGATGATGGGACAAATAACCCTAGAGAAAAATGGAAGAACTTCAGACATTTTCCCTGGAGAAGTATCTTCGGACCGCATTGCTGCTATTCAGGTCTTTTTCCTTGACTATCCTAACTCTATTTCCTTCATCAAGTCTTTCTCGAAAACCACCAGGCTTATTATGTTGGCACATTTTGTTTGGCTTGCAGGATGCTTATTTTAGCATGGCATCTGCACTCTCTGAAGCCGATGGAATAGACTACAGCGATCCTGAAGAGGTTTGATCGAAGCGCACTTGGTGCCGTAAGATGTAAATTGTGTTTCGCATCACCCTTATGCAATATTTATTTCCAATGATGAACAGCTGGAACTTCTGATCACAACTCTCATTGATCTTGATGCTATGGATGGTAAAACTAGTGTGTCACTGTTAGCAGAATGTTCGAGCTCCCCAGACGAGAGCACTAGGTAAGAAGACGTACACTGATCTCTTTCTACGAAAATCGTCACTTCAAGAATCTAACTTTTGACTGTCAAAACTTTGTGTAATGGCAGGCAAGCGTTAGCCAATGCATTAGCAGCAGCTCCATCGATGTGGGCTTTGGGTAATGCAGGGATGGGAGCACTTCAGGTGGCTCAATTCGTCATGAACCGGCTAAAGTTTTTTTTGTTTTTTTTCCGGTGTACATATGTGAAGCCATTTTTATTTGCAGAGACTGGCTGAAGATAGAAACCCGGCGATTGCAGCTGCAGCAGCCAACACAATCTATGAACTGAAGAAGCAGTGGGAAATAGAGGAGGGGGATAATTGGAGGTTTATGGTGAACCTAAAACCAGAAGAATCTGAAGGAGATATCCCAGAAGACGATGCGAGCTGATCGAAAAAGGACTCGGTAACTGTAGATATCTTACACGTCCATAGTTTTATAAGACTGCTCCCCTGGTAGTCTTCAGTCATTCCTTTGGCCCTTGCGTATCCTGTTTGATTATTATGAACATTCAGAAACTGCGGCAGAGGCATGGTTGCGCCTGAAGATAGAAAAATCATGATAGCTAGTTTGTGGGGGAAAAGTACCAAGCTTTTCATTAATCTAATAACAGTCTGTCTGGTGAACTTGTTATGGATATGAATCTCGAACTCGATGCCAACTCCGTGATGCAGTTGATGTAATCATGCTCACATTACAATTCAAATGACCTGTTCATTGATTAATGTAATGAAACTATGTTAAAGTGAGATTAGATTCCTTAATCAGTGTTAGTTAGTAAACAATGGTTCTGCATAACAAAACCAGGAAGGAATCAAGGACCAAATAGCCAGAAAACAACATTAAAGCAAAGTAATGCAGGACCCCCCAACCCCCCAAAAAACATTTTCATTATTTTCTTGATAGTATGATGATGAATGATCCCCACCACCCACCATCTTTGGAATATCTTTCTTTCTTTTGTCTTCTAAAGTGCTCTCCCTCCCTTCTTCATTTTAGTTAAATTTCACTCTGATACAGTTCATCATTCCCTTCCCTTCTCTCCCCCCCCCCCCCTCTTCTGATTTAATGATATGGAATTTTGCATCTAGAAGAAAGATGGGAGGAATCCCAAGTTCATGCCTTCCACATTTACCTGGTGTAACCAAATGATGAGTGTTATAGCTGTGAATTTATCTTTTTTTAATCTCCAAGCTAAAACGAGTTAAAGAAAGTCTTGGCGAAATTAATTAACTCTTCCGCTTCAGATATTCATGTCGGTTTACTCCTCGTACGTGGAATGTCAGCACATGGGCACCTCCATCCCTTCCGTCTCCTTACCGTTTGTAGCTAGACAGGAGAACCACACATTCAATAATGATAGACTTTTCGTTATCATGTTAGTAGATGTTCGTGGTTTAGATTACCGCTTGAACTTACGGAAAACGCTTCGGTACTCCTAGGGTATCGGTACCCTTTACACCATATTTCACCATATTTTGTGCTTAAAATCAAGTTTTTGACGTTATAGGTTTGTGCTTAGGGTTTAAGGTATAGAGTTAGAGGGTTAGAGTTTAATTTCTCATGTTCAAAATCTAATAATTTTGATTTATGATAAAAATATTAAAATTTGTGATACAATTTAGAGTTTTATGATGCAATATTTAAGAGTTATAAATTAGAATTTAGAGTGTTAAAATCATTTTTTAATGTTTTTCATTCCTTGAGAAAAAAAAGGTTAAAAAGCGAAGACGAGGGCACTTGATCAGGATCGGCCTTACACGTGGGCCCCAACTGACTATTCGTAGCCCACTTTTTCCCATAGCATATGGAAAGAGCTTTAGGTAGGCCCATTTTACTTTTTTTCCCGCGTGAAGCGGCCCAAAATCAATTACCTTCCATCTGCTTACCAAAAACACTGAATTCTTCAATAAATAATGAAAAAATAAATGCTACAATTATGCAAAACTACAAAACAAATGGAAAGTCAAATTATAAGATTAGGGGAAAATCCAACAGAGATTGAAAGTGGGAGCTTGGATATTATTATTAGTTACCCTACCTTTTCTATTTAAAAAAAGTAGTTACACCAAATTAAATACAACCAGCAATAATGATAATAATAATAATAAATAATTGGTGAAATTTACTAATTATGTATTTCATTTTTATTCAATAAATAATTTTCCAGGAATAAAAATAGTAGTATTAGTAGTACAACACTCCCTTCAAAATCAAATAATAATGACCATTGAGCTGTTTCAGCAACAGCTTACAACTCAATGCAGACTGTGTTGTTGCTTTGTCAAAAGCACACCCCTCACCATCATCATTCCTCTTTTCCTTTCTTGCCCCCGCCCCTCCTCCTCTCTTCTCAGAGACACGAAGAAGAAGAAGAACACAGAGCAACAATGGCGGCCAACAAGTTTGCAACAATGCTCCACAGAAGCACCAACAGCAGAGTGGTGGTGATCTTAGTCTACGCTGTTTTGGAATGGATCCTCATCTTCCTCCTCCTTGTCAACTCCTTCCTCTCCTTCCTCATCTCCCAATTCGCCTCCTACTTCGGCCTCCCGCAACCTTGCCTCCTCTGCTCCCGCATCGACCACCGCCTCATCACTTCCTCCTCCTCTTCCTACACGCACCTCATCTGCGAGTCTCATGCCAAGGAGATTGTCTGCAGTTCCGGATTTGGAATGAAGGATGATGATAGCGACGACGAAGAACACGTTGAGCGTCAGAAGATTGACGGTGACTGTTTCAGCCTCGGAGATGGAACCGAGGTGGTTTTGAAAGAGGAGGAGTTGTTTACGGAGCTGGAGTTTGTTCAGAATCCTCCTTCTTCCGATGGTCATCATGACAAGTTTATTGAGTACTGTTTGGGGGAAGATAATTCGCTTGAGATTATAGGGCTTGATTATCAAAATCACGGCGATGATCCTGGTTGTGAGTTTGATAGATTAGTCCCTGTCGAACTCATCGATTCTTCTACTTCTGCTTTCCTGGATGGATCGTTCAAATCTCGTTTCTCAGAGCTGGAAAATCATCAGAATGAAGGTCTAGTTGATGAAGAAGAAGAAGAAGAAGAAGAAAAAGTTGACGAAGAAGATTCTTCTACTCCTGCTTTCCAGGATGGATCGTTGAAATCTCATGTCTCAGAGCTGGAGAATCATCAGAATGAAGGTCTAGTTGGTGATGATGAAGAAGAACAAGAAGCAGAAAAAGTTGACGAAGAAGGGAAAGTTGGTGAAGAAGAAGACGAAGAAGTTGCATGTACGGAAATGAGTAGAGATGAGAATGTTGAGAGATCTTCAGCTCCGCTTCTTCCAGAGACGAGCACTGTATTAGCTTATAATCCAACCATTACAGAACTAGAGCCCGAGAGATTTGGAGCAGAAGAAGATGTTGCGATTGAAGGCAAAATTGACAAAGAAGAAGAGGCAGAAATGATCAAGCTAGAGGATCCTCCAGGTAAATCAAATTATCTCACTGTTTTCTTTCTCTAGTCGAAGTTCATCCCAATAAAAATTTGAATACTTTTCTGCTACTATGCTATCCTTGAACAACCATTTTTCCCGACTTACAATTGCAGTCCGAGAAGAAGTAGGAGAAGACACTACATTAGTGGTGGTCAATCACGTAGACGAACTTCACGATCTCTCTGTAAAGCACGTTGATGAAGAATCGACTCCATTACTACGCCAGGAAGAAGAAGATCTTTGCTTCGAAAATGGCAAAGAAACTGAACCTGCAAATCCCCTTCATGAACAATTGCATAGCTCTGCTGTCGGCAATGGACTAAGCGAGTTGCATTCACTATACCCAATGAACGATTCTAACAATTCAGTCGACAAGAATGGCGAGGCATGTCCAGAACCTACCGACTCATGGGCGGAGGAGTCATTAGATGGAAGTGTACGGAGTGAGACTGAGACCAGTGATCCAGTCGTCACTGTAGAAAAGCTAAAGACAGCGCTGAAGTCTGAGAGAAAAGCGCTGAATGCTCTATATGCAGAGCTGGAAGAAGAGAGGAACGCCTCAGCAATAGCTGCAAACCAGACCATGGCAATGATAAACCGGCTTCAAGAAGAAAAGGCAGCAATGCAGATGGAGGCATTACAGTATCAGAGAATGATGGAGGAACAGTCCGAGTATGACCAGGAGGCCTTACTGCTTCTGAACGAGCTGATGCTCAAGAGGGAAAAGGAGAAGCAAGATCTTGAAAAGGAGTTGGATGTGTATCGGAAGAGACTTCTGGACTATGATGCCAAGGAGAAGCTAAGATTTATGAGAACAAGAAGAAGTATGAATTCCTCTTCTACTACTACTTGCAGCAATGGAGAAGAAATCGACGAGTTATCGTCGATCGACCTTAATCGTGAGGCTAAGGACGAGAGTGGGAGCGGGAGCTTAAGCGAGAATCCAGAAAGCAGCAATGATCATAGCAGTATTGTTCATCATGATGATGATGATGAGAATATCAACTTGGAGGAAATAGCTATGGACTGTGTGAAGCAAATGAGTTCGCTTGATGATTCATTGGCCGAGTTTGAAGAAGAGAGGCTTTCGATACTAGATCAGTTGAAAATGTTGGAGGAGAAGCTACTCAACTTAAACGACACGAACGAGGTAACAGATGATGTTGATTCGGTAGAGGAAAATGGAGGTTCAAATGAGCTATCATCGAATGGACACGATCACCCGGAGAGGAAAACGATGGGATCAATGGCGAAGAGCCTACTACTACCTTTGTTGGATGCTGCTAAGGATGACGAGACGGAGGAAGGATTGATCAGCGATAATAACAATGGGGATGAATCCGGAATAGAAAATTCTTCGATCTGCAGATTTGACAGCAAGCAGCTAGCGATTGAAGACGAAGTAGACCACGTGTATGAAAGGCTTCAAGCTCTTGAAGCTGACAGGGAGTTCCTTAAACACTGTATGAGCTCGATCCAAAAGGGTGACAAAGGAATGGACCTTCTCCAGGAAATACTACAGCATCTGCGTGATCTGAGATCGGTGGAGATACGCGTCAGGAGCATGAGTGAGAGCCCTCTGAGTTGAAAGACCAAACTAACTTTCTTCAGCGCTTGGTCAGGCAGGAGGACGGACCCTGAGAGTAAACTGCAATGTATATGGTTTTGGGATCTCTCGGCGGGACGGGGGATTCCTGGTCTGGTTTTGTTTGGACGGATGAAGTGATCATCAGTCTGGGAAAAGAAAAAAAGAAACTATGAGAGATCCAACTTGAAGGGTTCTCTGCCAAAAAAGAATGGGATTAAGAAAAGGTCTCGCAACAATTTTGAAAAGCAACTAGTGAAGTCCATCTCCTTAGGCTAAGGAGGCTGAACAGGTTTCTATTGTTCATGTAGCAGGTTTTTTCTTTTCCAGTTTCAATTCGGTGTTTTTCTGGGTGTTCATGTATGCAAACGTGGGGTTGGATTGGTTGTAATTTGTAATGCAGTTCAAATATTGAATTACCATGTATTGTCCATCTTCATTCATATGAATTGCTCAAGCTGGAAAATCAAGTACTGCACAACCCGATCCGACACAGTAATTGCTCATCCTGCTAAAATGTATGAAACTACTACAAGTTTCAGAGTGCCGAAGCTCAGAAGAAACAACAAGCCGTGACTGCTGCTACCATCGTGGAAGCTTCGGATGCTGATACGAGGAAGAAAAGTAAGAAGTCCTCCAATAAAATAGATAAACAAGTCAATGATGATGTTGAGCAATCCTTGAAGGAAGCAGGAGATAACAATGGAAATGTGGTCGAGGAGCCCCCGTCATGAACCTGCTATTGAGTGTGTCGGTTTCGGTTGCAGAAGACAAATCAACAAGGTTATCAAGAATGTCGTTGATTCCGTTCCTGGAAAGTAAGGCTGTGGTAGAAGTTGAAGAGTGTAAATCAAAGAAGAAACCAAAGAAGCTCGTCGAAGCACATGGACTATGCGAAGCCTCATCGACTCACTGGTCTGGTCCAAACCAAGCTCCAAACTCAATATAGATACTTTCTGGATTTCTTCCGTTTCTTCAATGCAAAAATATTCATAGATGGAACAGCCTCAGGCAATTCAGAGTGAACTTCTTTCTGCACTTCTGTAGAGATAGTCTGGGACACCGCTGGTTTTTCTGTTGCAACTCTATGCATCTGATCAAGTGCTGGATTTTGGAAGTTTTCATATCTGCACAAACACGTTTCGAAAAATTATACTGGAAATTATTCAATAAGCGAAAGAGCAAATGTACAAGTAACTTGTGAAGGAGAATTGTTATGATGTATCTCTTGGACAGGACCGGTGTCCCTGTCGTTCAAAGAAAAGGCAGAAGGCTGCAATATGTGTTCATCCGCTTCCTCTCGATGAGCCTTCGCATGGTTCATGTGCTTGGACGAGCTTCTTTGGTTTCTTCTTTGACTTACACTCTTTAACTTCTACCACAGCCTTACTTTCCAGGAACGGAATCAACGACATTCTTGATAACCTTGTTGATTTGTCTTCTGCAACCAAAACCGACACACTCAATAACAGGTTCTGCAACCACAACTTTGCTTTCCGTGGTCTGGGAACGGAATCAACCACAATCTTGATAACCTCGTAGATTTCATCTTCAGTGTCCAAATGCGACGCACTCAATAGCAGGTGCATGACGAGGCTCCTCAACCACATTTCCATTGTCATCTCATGCTTCCTTCAAGAATTGCTCAACATCAACATTGACTTCCTTATCCATTTTATTGGAGGACTTCTTCTTTCCTTTCTTCTTGTGTCGGCATCCGAAGCTTCCACAACAGTAGCAGTATCCACAACTTGTTGTTCATCTCCTATATGCAATTTGAGACACTTTGCACAGAGGCTCACCAGTCATATCATTAGGTTCTGAAACCACATTTCCACCTCCCGCTTCGTTCACTGATTGCTCATCAACGTCATTCACTTCTTTATCCATTTCTCAACAAAAGATTGAACACTGGCAAACTAATGGAAGTACCAAATTCTCATCGTGAACAGTTAAATCACATCACCAATGCCTCATAATCAAATAATCTTCCCCAACGACTCATTGGATCAACAAATAGTGAACCAGTCCATATAAACAAATTCCTCAAGAACCATGAACAGCCAATGCAAGGGAACATCTATGGTTGACAACAGTTAACTAACTTCTGGGAACTCTTCCTTTATCACCGTATTGTCTTCTGAAACCAACAACGGACTTGCCAATCCGTCCAAGGTCGAATATATTTCCGTCACTGCCGGGTGAGACGGATCACCTACGGTGAACTCATGGACGACACCATCAACCTCAATTAAGCTACAACCAGGGGTCTTCTTAACACCAAGATCTTTCATTTTATTTCTCACATCTTTCACCTCTTGCCATCTGCTTGTGGAGGCATAGATATTAGCTAGAAGTGTATGGACGCTAGCATCATCTGATGCCATAGTCACCAGCTTTTTAGCAACCCTCTCGCCTATCTCAGTGTTCCTATAGATTCTACAGGCACTAACCAGAGAACCATAAATAGGTATAACATCCACCGGATCTACATATAGAATCTTTTGTATCGTTTCCTCTGCTTCATTCAACAATCCGGCACGACCAAGTAAGTCTATAAAGCACCCATAGTGTTCCAACTTGGGTTGAATCTGGTGCAACTTGGTCATGGAATTGAAGAATTCACGACCTTCCTCGACTAATCCCCCATGGCTACAAGCACTTAAAACACCAATATAAGTAACATCATCAGGTCTAACTCCAACTTGATTCATTTCCGAAAACAAATATAGTGCCTCGTACGTTTTCCCGTTCATTGCAAGCGCACATATGATTGCAGTCCATGAGGCTGTATCTTTATCACGTAAAACATAGAAGATCTTCAATGCCCGATCGATACATCCACATTTTGCATACATATCGATAAGAGCAGTACCGACTATAGCATCAACTACTATTCCATTTTCTTCGATGTATTCATGTATCCACTTACCTTGCTCTAGAGCACCGGTTTGAGCACAGCCTGTCAGAAGAGCAACCAATAAGAACTTGTCCGGCCTAATTCTCCTAGCTTGCATATCTCTGAAGAGCTCCACGGCTTCATCGAATCGATTAAACTGAACATACCCATTTATCATAGCAGTCCAAAGAACTATGTCTCTCCCAGGACTCCTCTCAAACAATTTTCTGGCCTCGTCCAACTCGCCACAAGTGATGTAACCAGACACCATACTTGTCCAACATATGACATTTTTAGCCGGCATGGTGTCGAATAGTTCTCGAGCCACTTCCAAACAACCACACTTGCAGTACATGTCCAGTAGTGCATTGCCGATAATCAAAGTGCATTCGAGTTCATCTGTAACAAAACGGTGAATTTGTTTCCCAAGTTCTAAGCTTTTCAAAGCGGCACATGCAGAGAGAGTGCTTGCAACTGTAGCTTCATCAGGTCTGAAACCACTTTCCTTTCTCATACAGCAGAAAGCATTGATAGCATCCTCAAACTTCCGAAGCCTAACGTATCCGGATATAAGCACATTCCAAGAAATCACATCTTTCTCAGGCATGTTATCAAACAGTTTCTGTGCCACGTCTATTCGACCCAAATGAGCATACATATCCATCAAGGAATTAATCACATACGTATCGCACTGCAGCCCCGTAACAGCAACAAACCCGTGAACTCTTTCAGCCTCCATAGACTTCCCCAAACATCCGATAGCTTTCAAGACAAACGGGTAAGTGAAGTTATCAGGCCATAAGCCATCTCCCCTAAGCCTGCTAAAGAGCAACAGACATCTTCTGAAACTGCCTTGCTTCGCATTCACTTTGATCATGAGATTGTAGATAAACAAACAAGGCTTCTCAATAACATCGAAGACTCTCTGAGCATAATTGAGGTTTCCATTGCGATTGTCCGTACAAAAGACCATGAGCTTGCTGAGAGCGTCGGCGTCTTGATGCAGCAGGTTCCGATACATCTGGCAGTGAACCTCTTTTAATTCGGCCATTGATTTGCAGTTCTTGAGTAGACGAATGCATGATCTTTTGTTTAGACTTGTTGGGTTTGACGTGGTAGTACAGAAATTTCTCGACTTTAAGAATGAATGACGAAGAATCAACCAATTTTGCGGGAAGCTCCATCGAATGAGCATGTGAAGTAAAGGAAAACTGGATTTCCAGGCCGAGGAAGAAGTTGCTGGAATCCAATTCGATATTGAACAGAAATCCATGCCTCAACACCATGGCATACCTGAAGTTGGAGAGCTTAATCAAGCTCACAAAAACTCCGCATCTCTTCTTATTATGTTCATCCCCGCCAATCTCTTCGAATTCCAGCAATGGCAAATCGCACCTCTCAACGGAGATCGACGAAGAGTAAGAAACGGTAGAAATGAGCAACCTTAGGTTTTGGTTAGCCGATTAAATGCTTGGGCCTGAAGGAATTCAAATTTAAATGGGTCCAATGTAGACCTAAACTTAATAAACGGGCCCAGTTTTAGCCTGCTTAAATTCGAATTGGCAAAGATGGGCGTGCACGACTAAGCCGAGTCGAACTTCATTATACTCAAGTTTGACTCGTTAGGCGAGTTTGAGCTCGAATTTGAGCTAAAGAAAATTTAGTCTGTATTGAGCTTGAGTATGATTTGTTAACTGCTCTTAACACACTCGAGCTCAACTCAAACCTTGTTCATTAAAATTTCAAAATTAAAATTTATAAAAAAAATTATGACGAATACAATTTGATTGAAACTCGTAATTTAAAAAATATTAACGAACTAAGTTAAAACAATAAAGTATCTAAAATTTTATAAATTTATACTTTTTCCATTAAAATAGTATTTTTCCGCTATATTTTTCATTTAAATGACTTAAATCCCGTGGATAAATAATTTATCATCGATTTTAATTTGTACAATGTAAAAATATTTCTCCAAAAAGTGTCTTATTTTGGAAAATAGACAACACCAAATTTGAAATAAGTGAAACTAAAAAGGAAAAAAAAGAGTAATAAATGAAGAGAGGGAAAATAAAAAAATGACAAAATCCAACAATAATTTAATTTGTCATCATTTTCATTAGGGGAAATAAAAACTCTCATATGACATATTTGAAACTTAGAGGTAATTAAAGTTCGGTGATTTAGGCGCGTCTTTTTAAACGGAAAATATGAATTTATTTTTTGCCATTGAAATTTGCAAAATTCAGCCTATTTGATTGTGCGGAAAACACATTCGTAATAAGTCAATTATCATTTATGTTTTTATTATAATAATCATAAATTACATATGTGATTATCATATAAAACGCATCTCTATTTTAAACTTGACTTATTTAAAATTAAATCATATCATAAACAATCGTTTACGAAATCAAACACCAAACTACTCAAGAAGACCAGATGGTCAACAACCCTAATTAAAGTTAAAGAATGTCAAGTTCCATGCTTAAAACCAAACCCAACCAGCTGGTTGGGCGAGATATGGTTGGACCGGAATGTCAACCCAACCGGTTCACTTCCAGTCATCTTTCTCTCTCCCCTTCATCTCAAATCTCCATGGAAAAATGCAAAAAGCCCCGTCTTCAACTTCCGAGAAAGAAACCTTGCAGAAAGCTCCCCCAAGCAGATTCTCTTCTCTTCTCCCCTTTCCAGTAGAATCAGTTAATCATGTACAACTCAAACATGGCGTTGATCTCTACTCCATCTTCCTGCTCTCCAAAATTGGTTATCGGATATCCTCCTACTTCACTCCTAAACCCTACTACTCCCCGTAGAACCCTTCCCTACTTACATCTCCGGAGCTGCCGAATTCTCCCTCCTCGCTCCAGATTCTCCGCCTCCGCATCCTACCAAGGTGATGCCGCTCCTCCGCAAGCGCAGCCGGCTGCTCGCTCTGCTACTTCCAGACGTGGTATTTTATCTAGGAATATTGATTATCAATCATTGCTTGATTGATTTGCTACTTCTTTCACTTTCTCTCAGAATCGAATTGTGCAAACACTATCCTGTGTGAATTATGTTCAGTTAACTATATCTTCTAGCTTTGTTTTTTCCGCCTTGTGACTTTGGCTGGTCTTCTTGCAAATTTTGGATTGACAGGAAAATCTGGAGCTGGTAATTTCGCTAGCATTTTCTCATCCAAGGGTCAGAATACGTCTTCCGTCGGTGTTACCCCGCAACCAGTGGCTACTCCTCCTCCTTCACAAGTGTATCTATCCTACATACTTCAGTTCTACATATCTTGTTCGTTTAGTTTTCAGAAATGAAGGAAGAGTTAGAAAAAGGTGGCGGAAGTCCTATAGGATTCATTTACTCTGCAATTTTGTTCACTTGTTTCGCTTCTTTGGTTTTGCAGTGGGTCACCTCTATTTTGGATCGGAGTTGGAGTGGCTTTCTCTGCCCTTTTCTCATGGGTGAGGCGAAAGTTTTAATCTTTCAATGCTAAGTTCCAGAATTGTGCTCTGTATGTTGTTATTAATCTGTTTGATTGAATTACAGGTGGCATCATATTTGAAGGTGAGTGTTCTTGACATTCACGGTGTACATAGTTCCTAATCACTGTAAGTGTGTAATCTCTTGCTTTCAAGTGATTAGCTTTGAAAGCAATTGTATTAGTATCTCACAGTAGGAAGTGTTATTAGCTTGCTTATGTATGTGGTCTTGACTGCCTTGACAATATGGCAGCTCAAGAAAAAGAATCATAGTATCACTTTGGCACTGTGAAATTGAGATTACGTTAGGAGTGGGAGTGGTGACTGTTTGAAGGATAATAAAAATTTCCTTTCTAACAAGGTCTTAACATTACATCTACGGGATCATGGTCCTCTAAGGATAGTCTTATGTAGTTTTAGAAAGTTATCGACTGGATAACGCCGAGAACATTGGTAATTTGCAATGTTAGAAGAACTAGATAGATCCTAATATCTTATCCTTGGAGCAGTTGGGAGTTAACAAGAAACTTTGGTTTCTGATATTTTGTGTTGTATCAGAAATATGCAATGCAGCAAGCTATGAAAACCATGATGAGCCAGATGAATACTCAAAATAGCCAATTTGGTGGCAATACTCCAATTTCGCCATTCCAATTTCCAATGCCTTCTGTGCCTGAAACCTCACCTTCACGTCCAACTTCCTCACCATCGTGGCCTGCTAGTGCACCTTCATATTCTAAATCAGCAGCAACTGAGGCCGCTACCTCACCTGCTCCTTCTCAATCTAGGATTACTGTAGATGTTTCTGCAACAGAAGAAGCTTCATCCACTAATGTGAATAATGAAGTCGATTCTAAAGAGGACAAAAAGAAGTATGGTAAGAACAGATTTTCTCATATCTTTAGTCATTTTAACTTTAAAGCTTGAATGTACGGTGCACTCGTTGTTTCAATGGACCTTTCATTTTCCTTGTGCTGAGCTGCTTCAAATGTATATTTTATAACTTCATATAACTGATTTCTTTTGATTACTTAATTGCTTCTCAAGGAAAAAGTATTTCAGGTCATGATCCGACTGTATGGCTATTTTATTAGTGTTGATCTCAATAGTTTCCACTGGTCAGCTAATCTCATATTTGGTTGTCGGCTCGTCATTAGTATGTTTGGCTCTCTACAAAGCAGTAACAAGTTTAACTGACATGACCTTCTTTAAAATTGTTGATGCAACTTTATAATAAATATATCTTGCCACACTGCTGTATTTGGAAAATGACGTAACTGATATTCACTTCTTGCTATTATATGTGATGCCTTTTTATTTACTCTCTTTGTGATTAATGTAGTCATACTGAGAGATGCCAACTCAAGCTTACAGCTACCTATTACTTAGCAAATCTTTAAATGATTTAGCTTCATTTAAGATAGCTTGACTATTGCTGTTTTTCTAGTTCTCCTTATGCATGCCAAAAACAAAATTCTGGAATTTTTCTTGCACCCTTCGATCTCGGTATTTGCACTTGAGACTTTGACCGTATTTGGAAGAGAGACTGATATTTACTGCATTCAGCTTTTGTGGATGTCTCTCCGGAAGATAAAGAAACCTTAGTTGGGACTCCTTTTGGAAGTGCTGATGATGGCAATGAGACAAGCTCTATAAAAGATGCTCCATTTGAAGTAGAAGTAGGTCTTTTCAGCTTTTGTGACTACATGCCGATTTAAAAAAAAATTGTCCAAATTATAAGTGTAGCATGTTATGCAGGCTTCTCAAAATGGAGCAGCTTTTAAGCAGGATACAAGTGCAGGTGCAGCTGCAGCTGAGGGTTCACAATCTACTGGTAAGTGACTAATGATGAGAGAAAATATCTGTCAAAATTCATTCAAAATTACATGGGGCGGAATCAAACTATACATAAATGTTAGAAGCTCCCAAAGTCCCAAAGGGTTCTACTTCCTGGTGTTGGCGCTCTGGCATTGTTGTGCTTGTGTCTTCTAATTATGTTATCTTTTGTCTCTTCATGGTGAAAGCGTCCCTTCCTTTTCCAGTTGGCTGTTTATTTGGATTCAAGTTCACCTACAGTATCAATATCTGAAGGAAGTTGTTTCATCTTCATTAGGGTCAGGTCCAGCCTTATCGGTAGAAGCTTTGGAGAAAATGATGGAAGATCCAACAGTACAACAAATGGTCTTCCCGTAAGATGGATACTTGACACACAGTTTTTTTACCGTTGTCAATTTGTTCTTATGTCATCCATTACTGTTTCATGCTATTTTTTGCCACATTTATTTCTTCATTTCAGATGTGACTTTGTTTGTTCTCACTAGATTTAAACTCTTTGCAGATATTTACCTGAGGAGATGAGAAATCCTACCACTTTCAAATGTAAGCTAACTAATTTAGACATCTGAGATCACAAAAACTGTATGAAGAAATTTCAATCCTATATGATGAAGATTCAGTATGATTGAAGAATCAACTGACTTCACACCAACCATAAGAACAACTGAGCAACGGACTCCTATTGATTCTTGTTGTTCTAACCTTCATATACATATTCTATTACTCAAGTGTTTTCCAACTGTTTGTGGGTTTTCAAACTTTGTTAAACAGGGATGCTACAAAATCCAGAGTACCGTCAACAACTACAAGACATGTTGTAAGCCCATTGTCACTGTTCTGTGGTTTGTTTTTACTCAATAAGTGTTTGGTGTGATTGCCCGTGCTTATGAACTGAATAATGTGGTACTCTTGCTATTTGTATTAATAGTGTAAATTTACAACTGCGCACATATATTAGAACATAAAACTGGGCATAGCCTTTTTAAACATTCAAGATATCTTCTTCTGCTACAAATTGTGCTGTACATCGTGTTTTCACTTTACGTCGTTTGTCCACTTTCACTCACATAAGGTAGCAAATCTATAGATGAATTGACTGCATATCAATTATTCATATTTTATGTGTTTGTTCCAGAAACAATATGGGGGGAAGCAATGGATGGGACCCAAGCATGTTAGATTCCATGAAAAATTTTGATCTCAGCAGTCCTGAGGTTAAGCAGCAGTTCGGTGAGTTTGAAGTGAATTTTCCCTTTTATTAATCACTTTAATATTTCAGATATCTTGCTTTGAATTTTCCTCTAGGAGTTTAATAGAAAATTTTCAGTAAAAACATAAATCATTGAGTACAATATTGATTCCAAATAGACATTATATAGCTCGGTTAACATCTTGCTCAATTCTGTCAGCTTGTACGGTTTAATGACTTAGCAAAGTCGTTAGTGATTCATTATGAAACTTTTCCGTTTGTTCTAAAAAGTAATACAATTTGTGCAGATCAAATTGGCCTCACACCTGAAGAGGTAATTTCAAAAATCATGGCCAATCCTGATGTTGCTATGGCATTTCAAAACCCACGAGTGCAGCAAGCGATCATGGAAGTAAGTTCCTGTGGACTCTGTTCTTGCTCTATTTTGATTACTTAAAGCTAGAGTCAAAATATGTCCATTTCTGACATTTTTTTGATGTTGCAGTGCTCGCAAAATCCAATGAGCATAACCAAATACCAGAACGACAAGGAGGTAAACATTTGGATTCCCTGTTCATTCCCTCGTTGTGAAAGAGTTTGCTAATGCATCTTCGTAGATGGCAGTCAAACAAGTGAAGCACGATCTTGATTTTTGACAGTGGGGGCTTTTTATGATTTTGCAGGTTATGGATGTTTTCAACAAGATATCAGAGCTCTTCCCCGGCGTCTCTGGCTCACCTTATTGATCAAAGCAACCATTAAATTAAAACGGGCAGCAATTAGGCAGCAAAGATCTTTGGATGAAGGAATGGGCCGATCCTATTAGTTTACTGCATATTTGGAGGTTGTAGAGAAATTTTGAATGCTTGTTTTCTTCTGTTGTTGTTTGAGTTAGAACTTAGAAGGTGAATGAACTCTTAACCTTTTAAGGGTGCAGTAAGGTACTGGGCAGCTTGTGGCATTCGTGTAAAATAACTCACAACTTGAATGGATTGTTAGAACTTGAAATAAACTTATGATATTCAAAGCATGGGACTCCAGTTTTTAAGTGTACAGTGGACTTTGCTCCAGAAGTGTTAGTTCCATGCGAAGTCAATCACGCTCCTCTTCGAGACAAAACTCGGAACTCGAAGTGTGCTCAGATTAAAGATAAAACCTCCTCAACTGCCAATGCCATCTTTTCATACAGCTCCAATACCATATCCACATCTTTATCCCTGGCTGCATAGTCCAGCTGCAAAAGTAGCACCACCATGGCAAGTTCAAAGATTTACAGAACAATTAAAAAGCATCAGGATTTTTCTGTTAGGTTCCTTGTTAAATCCTCTTTACCTTGGTGACAGTGTTGAAGAGATTGGAGTAGAGGGACCTGAGCCGCGGCCGGAGTTCAGGAGGTTTGCTCTGGATGATGGAGGAAAAGTCTATCTTGAGGTTTGATGAGTTCTTCCTGAGCAGCCTCTGAGCATCCGACCATGATTCCTCCTGTAACAGCTCTTTCACTTCCAGCAACGCCTCTGCGTGCCCTCTGATTAAAGTCACTGCATCTTCCAGGGTTGGTGCTGAAGGACCCGACATCTTCATCATCCTATCAAAGTCCAAATTCAACCCACTTGCGTTTAAGCATTGATTCTGCATCAGGAATCCCGTCACTGTCCCACATATTGCTATTCTTCTCATCAACAACTTCTTATCGCAATCGTTCGTAGCATCATCAGGATCAACCCGAAGCTGTTTATGCCGATTTTCATGCTTTATTCTGCTGCTGCTGGTATAGCACTGCAAGCCTTTCTGATGTTGTGGTGAATGTTTATGGGAATTATTAGAAAGGAACAAGGCTAATGATTGTGTAGTTGTGAAGAAATTTGGTGACGTCAGCCTCATCATCATCATCATCATCATCATCGTCATGATTATCCCAATCCTTCATCAGAAGAAACCCATCTGAATTCTGAAGCACTGCCTCGGCATAATATCACAATGAAAGGATGTAATTATGTGAGGAGAAACTGAAGCTTAGCAGAAGAAGATACTCACTCTTCTCTTATCCATTCGGTTCTCCAGCGTTTATTCGTGGGCTTTTTGTGTGTTATTGATGGGCAAAAAGCCTGGCCCATATAAGTACAGTAACAGAAAACGGAACTGAAGAATAAAGATCATAACAGTATTTTTGCGCGCGATTCATCATCTCTGCAAACCTCGAGACTGGGAACTGAGGAACAAACTCAGCAGACAGAGGCGCAAACGAAATCGGAGTGGAACTTTTTTCTCTCTAGACTTTAACAATGCGAACAAGGAGAACAGAGAATGACCATACTTCTCCTCCTCCTCCTTCTACGTCAGGTTGCCTTCTCTTCTCCTGTTCATTCATCACTAGAACCCTAATGAAACAAACGCCCAGCAACTTGTACTCCATGCTCGAGTTCTT
Source organism: Linum usitatissimum (assembly GCA_030674075.2). Classification (NCBI taxonomy): domain Eukaryota; kingdom Viridiplantae; phylum Streptophyta; class Magnoliopsida; order Malpighiales; family Linaceae; genus Linum; species Linum usitatissimum. The sequence continues at coordinate 3,792,678 of JAUJYP020000285.1, read as the reverse complement.
TAGGCTGTTTTCCTCTTTAGCGTTGGTGATTGGGATTTTTGATGAATTTGAGTTCCCCGTATATGCTTCAGTGGACATTAATTGATTTCTTTTTGTATTCGCTTTCGGATTTTGCAACAGCAAAAGGCAGTGTTAGCCGTATTGCAGAAGGTCCGAATATTGCCGACATGTCAAGGAATGCGGTTGATAAAGTTGTAAGACGGGTGACAGCTCGTAGCTCATTGCGGGAAAGGAAAGAGGTGATTCTCCTGAAATGCGGCTTTTTCTCGGTGCTGAACTATTTTTTTGTGTACTGTTGTTGCTCTTTGTGCTGATAGCTTTGTTAACTTGCAGCAAGATAACAGGTCAAAAAGTAAAGAGAAACAAGTTGTCGATGCAAAGGCTACATGGAACAAGGTGGATGCGCAGCGTTTTGAAAAGTTACGAAAGGAAAGGAATCAGAGGGAGGTGGGTGCCTCTAGTTGCCCTATTCAAGAGAGTGAGAATCAGATGGATGACATTGACTGGGAAGATGGTTCTATGTCGGTGATGGATCCTGTAAAAATTCCTTGTAATCTAGGTGATGATAACCGGACGCTGACTATTGAGTTCGACACAGTACCTGATTCTTCCAAGCGGAAGCCCTCTCGTCGAGCTACTGCTGAAGAGAAGGTAACGTGTGTTTCTTCAGTATTCCTAGATGTTGGTCTCGTTGTTACGGATTAAACTCTTTTTTCTATCCACAGGAATTAGCTGAACTTGTGCATCGAGCTCATTTACTTTGTCTGCTTGCAAGGGGCAGAGTAGTGGATAGTGCCTGTGATGATCTTCTCATTCAGGTTGGTTTTGAATTTTGAGTCATTCACAGCTATAATTATTTTTTCGTACTTCTTGTGTGCCTTGCGATGGTTGATATTTTAGGAACCCTTAGATTTCCTTTTCAAAACAGATCAGTTACTTGTTATTAACTTGTACAGTAGTTGAAGAATTCCTTACTTATCTTTCTATAAACTCAACCGGTATTGATGTATAGGTCCTTGAAGAGCACTAGAGATGCTACCTTCATAACTGCTTTCAGCTTAAGATTAACGGAAAAAACTAATTGATTGAAAACATAAGCACGTATCCTACATATCTAATGCATCCTTTTCTTCTCCTAAATAACAGGTTTCCCTACTCTCCCTTGTACCAACATATTTTTTGAAGATAATGGAGCGCCCTAAACTTACTGGCAGAGCTTTGTCTCCTATCGTTAGTTGGGTGAGTCTATCTTTTGCTCTTCCACATCAATTGTTCGGAGATCTTGTTCTGATAACTGGTGTGAAACTTGCAGTTTCATAACAATTTCCGAGTCAGGAGTGCAGAAGGGATCATTTTCTTCAGCTTTGGCTAATGCTCTTGGAAGACGTGAAGGGAGTGCAGAGGAGGTAGTGTCTTGGTTTTTGTTTTTGGAATCTGCTTCAAGATCGTTGAATTCCAACTTTAAACTTAACATTTGTTTGCCCGATTACAGATTGCAGCACTGTCTGTGGCACTGTTCAGAGCCTTAAAATTTACAACTAGGTATTGTTGTCTCATGGTGGAGCTTGAAATTCTGGTTGTTGGAGCATGTGCTCGCTGTTATCATTTATTCTCCTGGCACGCTAATATATATCAATAGTACAGACAACGGTTTCGCTCTGTTCTTCTAGTTATTCCTTGTTCTTTCTGAATGAGTATAGATACTTAATTATCATCTATTAAAATAACTTCATTTTCACGTCATTTCTGTGCAAGAAACGTGTTATTTTTGGAGAACTGTACTCTTCACTGCTTCATACTTATCATACCTTTTGACCCCAGGTTTGTATCTGTTCTGGATGTTGCCGCCTTAAAACCAGATTTTGATGACTGTGAATCATCAAGTCAGAGTACTAGCAGAGTGCGACGGGAATATTTACTACTTCTACACCTATGGTAGACAGACTGCAGGAGGAGTCCATGTTTCCCAATCAGCATGGATCTGCTTTGAATGATTTTTCCAAAAGTAAAGATACCAGCACAAGGAAGACGAAAATTGAGTTTCCTGCTGCTGTTGAATTTAAAGCTGGAACTAGGAACTCGTCGCCTAATATTTCTCTTGGATCTATTACTGAGAAAAAACAAGGATCAAAGAGAAAAAGTGATAATGAGTTGGAGATGCAGTTGCTAATGGCGCTCTCTGCTACAGCTGTAGATCATAGTGCGGCAGTGGATGTTATGAGGCCTAGCACGAGCTGTTCTGAAGTTCTCCCTTCGCTTAAAAGAACTAGAAGAGTTGCAGCTGATGGATCTACGCCCATCTCTACTGCAATTGGATCGAAAAAAATGGGATCCCCGCTGTACTGGGCAGAAATATACTGCACAGGTGAAAACTTGACAGGAAAGTGGGTGCATGTGGATGCTATAAATGCAATTCTTGACGGAGAGCATACGGTTGAAGCTGCAGCAGCTGCATGCAAAACATCTCTAAGATATGTTGTCGCATTTGGCGGGAGAGGGGCTAAAGACGTTACCCGCAGGTTGAATCATGCTCCTAACTTTGTGTTTCTTTTCTTCTGTAACATTTACCATATCTTATGATGGAATGATTGATTGGAAAAATGTTAGGAGGCCATAAGTTGATATCATTGCATTTTAATAGAAGCTGACTTCACTTCTATTGTAGGTATTGTATGAAATGGCACAAAATTGCATCCCAAAGAGTAAACTCCACTTGGTGGGATGATGTATTAGCCCCATTGAGCGAGTTGGAATCAGGAGCAACAGGAGGTCAAGTGCAACTGGCAGAGAATGGTAAAAATCTTTCTACTGTTAGTTTAAATACTTCAATTGCATCTGCTTGTCAAGGTTTGGATGGTCTCCTGAATCATCTCAACTTTCTTGGATCAACTCTCTAGCTGCTAGTAGGAACTCTTTGGAGGATGTGGAGTTGGAGACTAGAGCGCTAACCGAACCTCTTCCAACAAATCAGCAAGTTAGTGATTGGTTGTTGGAGATTATGATACTCATTTAACCAGATATCTTCCGAATTATGTTTCCTTACTTCTTTTTCTCTAATTCAGGCGTATAGAAGTCATCGTTTGTATGCACTTGAGAGATGGCTTACCAAGTTTCAGATACTTCATCCGAAAGGTCCTATTGTTGTTTTTTGTTCTGGCAAGCCAGTTTATCCTCGCACATGTGTTCAGACGCTGAAAACAAAAGAACGATGGTTGCGTGAAGCGCTGCAGGTTAAAGTCAACGAGCTTCCGGCAAAGGTACATGAGAGATATTGTTAAGCTGTTTACTTTGTAGCTCTCACTTTCATTCTTATGCTACTTGCATACTTCATACAGGTTCTGAAAGATTCGAAAAAGCTTACTAAAGTACAATCGTTTGAAGATGATGAGAATGAAGAGTGCAACTCTGAGGGAAATATTGAACTCTATGGTACATGGCAGCTTGAACCATTGCAACTACCTATTGCTGTAAATGGGATTGTGCCAAGGGTAGGTTCTTATCTCTTCCATGAATTGCATTTCGTTGTTGTAGTCTCCTTTAGATCAGATAGGATAAATGAGTATATAATGTACGTATTTCCACTTGCACTGCCTGGAAAGCATGATAATTTCATTTTAACCTTCGAATCTCTTTGCCATACCACGTTCATGCATGAACCTTTCTTTATCTCGGTAGTATTTTCCATCGGTTAAGAAAGCTATTTGTGCATGTAAAAGCTAAATCTAGGTAGAGAACTTAACTCATTTGACTTTATGATCTTCTCAAGTCTTGCTGATGTGTTATTCGTCATATTTCAGAATGAACGTGGACAAGTTGATGTGTGGTCGGAGAAGTGCCTGCCAATAGGGACTGTGCACATAAGGTTACCAAGGGTGTTTAATGTTGCCAAGAGGCTAGATATTGACTATGCACCTGCTATGGTTGGTTTTGAATTCCGAAATGCCCGTTCATTCCCTGTTTTCGATGGTATTGTTGTATGTGCCGAATTCAAGGACGCTATTTTGGAGGTATGCATGCTAGTTTTACCGTTCCATTTTTCGACCTACTGAATCATGCACAGAAGTTGTACTTATATATATCTTTTGTATTGGCTAATAAATTCTTTAGGCGTACTACGAGGAGGATAGAAGGAAGGCGGAAGAGAAAAGGAGAGATGAAGTAATGGCTGTTTCTAGGTGGTATCAACTTCTATCGTCCATGATAACTAGAGAAAGGCTAAACAAGTTGTATGGAGACAATCCATCAGTGCAAATTAACAGCAATGTTCAGAATGCCAATAGAAAAGCAGAGAAAGACGTCAATGTCAGTCAACATGGCGGCATCCTACAGTCACCATCTGGTAGTTGTAAAGGAAATAAGATGAAAACTACAGTAAACACTTCACCATATGCCCCAGCAGAGGAACACGAACACGTATTTCTGACCGAAAACTCGAGTTTCAACGAGCAAAGCTCGGTAACTACAAAACGATGCTACTGTGGCTTTTCCATTGAGGTGGAACAACTGTAAGCTTTTGCTGAAGAAAGGAAGCAGGAAGTAGCTGTGTAGTTTTCATTTGGGTAAATTAATGTGGCAGTTGGTGGCATAATGGTACTTTTGGTTAAAGGTGTTTGCTGATGAATTTATTTGTTTAGGTACTCGTCTCAGTTACTAACCTAGTTGGGTTTTTTATTTTTGCAGTGATGCTATGCTGCAAGTCTGTAACACAAACTACAGACAAGACAGAGGTGTTGAGTGGGAAACATTAGCCATTAATTGTTTCGTTCAGCATAGACAACAACTCATATATCTCGTACTATCCAACTTTAATGGTTTTGCAGGTACTCTAACCTAATAGTATTATGTCTTGTTTGGATCTCACGTTGTTTCCACTCATAATTTTTTGTTGGAAAAATGGGTTCATATTTACTGTTCTGGAAAGCAAGCCATTATTGCTGGTACTTGAAGGGCCAAGTTATGATTCTTGCTTGGTGAAAGTACACAGAATTAAACATATTTCAGAAAACTGAAGTATGTCAAGAGAAGGGTTAAATATTTAATATAAATACCTAACAATTAGACATTTATTACCCAAAAAAAAACAATTAGACACTAATCAAGATGGTTGAAATTATTTCTGGAATAGTAGTCCGACTCCCACGGGTATGTGGATGGATGTTTGTGGTTCAGGACATTTTTATCTGAGTGTAAGTTTCTATGCATGATCGACTCGTTAGGACGGGGTTGTAAATTTTATGAAAATGATATTTTTTTTGCGGGTGTCACTTAATTCGGATGGTTCAATTAATCTGAAGACAAGTAAAGCAGCAGGGGCCTGATCCAAGATAGTGCAAGTCGTGTACTGACAACCTTTAACGTCTGTGTACATGTGTGTTCGATCACCTAAATGGATTGGAAGCAAGCTTACCAAAGAGTGCAGGTGGCACTCTCATTGTAGGGTTAAATCTTGTACGCTGACAGGAAGTTGGGTTACTTACATCATAATTTGCTCTTGTTGACCAGATTCCCAATCAATCTCCTTCCACATTCCCGAGTCAAATTAAAGCGTCCCCCCCCCCCCCCCCCCCCCGACTCTCTCACACAATCAGCGCAAAACACTGTTCAATACTTTCGTCATCTAGTGTTCCGAAAAGGTCAAACTCCATACATAATCCATATGACCCCGAAGTCCCCAATTTCATCATCGTCAGTCGGTCTCCAAGTGGGTCTCTCTAACCCATTTAAAAGACAAGATAGATACCCTACATAACTCCATTACCTTACTTACCACCCACCATCCCACACGATTCCAACATCTGCATGCATATCTGCATGGCATTCAGCTCCTCAGAATCAAACCAACACTAAAACACTTCTTCCAAGTTCTTTTCATCCACCCAAATAGATAACAGACAGATAGCTAGACTCGACTAAACAAAAGTACTAGTGCTCCATGATCCAATTAGCCAACACATTAGACCCCTAAACAGCAAGCACATCTCACACACAGTAAGTTCCCACATGCCACAATAACAACAGACAACACATCTACTAGCTAGAAGAAACCACTGAACAAGATCACCCCCAAACGCTTCTTCTTCGAACCTCCCTGATTTCCTAATTCTGAACGCTCACCTCAGCTCCCACAGCAGCAGCATCAGCCGGTTTCACCTTCGGTGGCCTTCCCCTCGGCCTTCCGGTCCCAGCAGTCATTGGTGGACGATCCTCATCCTCAGCCACTTCATCCTCATCAGCTACACGGGGGATCTTCCTCGGCCTCCCTCTTGGCCTTCCGCTGGGGGCAGGCTTCGAAGGCTTCGGGGGCGCATTAGGGTCCTTGGGAGGACGGCCTCTACCCCTTGTAGGGACAGTAGCAGCAGTGCTGCTCGGAGGTGGTGGTGGTGGTGGTTGTGCTGATGGATCCTTGGGTTTAGGTGGCCTTCCGCGGCCACGCTTAGGAGGAGGACCCTCGGGGCCTGGTTTCGAGTAGTTGTTCTTCGAGAACACCAGCTCCCCGCTGTCCTTCATCCTGTTGAGGTGGTTGGAGAGAACGATTTGGTGTGCTTCTGGAATGTTTGTGTAGTTTGCCACAATGTAGGAGGAAATTGATGTCTTGGTTGATCCGTCTTTCTCATCCAGAGCTGAAATGGCGTTCAGTATCATCTATTGACCGCACAAACAAAGAAACAAGATCTTAATGGCTGCCATATGCATAGGAAACAAAGAATCAACGAGAGTAGTCGTAAAGGATCAACAGTCAAAAACCCCTTTTCCATTCTCTACACAAATCATACGGACAACACCAAAGTTCAGATTCTTGCTCTGTTCAAAATCTGATCTGTAAAAACTATTAAATAAGCAAAAATAAACCATAGCAAAGGGAGAAAATATTCCAAAAATAAAGTAATCAGCTCACTCAAAAAAACGACTGTCGATGGAAGAAATCAGGTTGAAGATCTATACCAAATGTGAAAGGAGACTCTAATTTTTTTACCCATTTGGGGTTTTAGTGATGTTTCTCACAACCACACAAAGAAGAACCCTAATTACCATCAGATTGAAACATTGTGAGGAAACCAAAACGCAGAGAAAGAACAGAAAAACAAAGCAGCAAGAGAACACTACATAACCTGATGACCTACAGGAATTTCCATAAACATTCTTGCTTATTTAGTTTGTGAGAGCGGGTTACCTCAGGGTACTTATCGGCTGTTTCAGCTGCCATTCTCGGGAGTGACTGAGTATCAGTGTTGCTTTACCCTTTCTCTTTTTTCTTCTTCTCAGCGGCCTGCAAAACAAGAAGTAACAGCTCACGAGCTCTAACAAAATTCCCCAGAAGAAAAAAACAAAGAAACAGACTGTCTCCAACTTTACCCACCCTCGGTTTCAAATTTCAGCAACGGAAAGAACCCATCAAGCAATCATAGCTCTTCTTTTGATCTGTTTTTTAACTTTCCACCAGAACTTCTTCTTCTCCTTCTGCAACGAGCAAAAAATGAAGTGAAGGCCTAACTCCTGCTCTCTTTCACTCTTCTCAGCCTTTTCTGTTTGTTTGTTTGTTTCTATTTAAATTTGGTTTTGGACAGGGAGGGTCGGGAGAAAGTTCTGAATGGTTGTGATTCTTCCATAGGTGACTTATCGGACGGATGAGCTTGTTTCATTCTTGTGCAATTTTGATTGATGACGTGGACCTGTATTCTATTTTTTGTTTGTTAATTTATTATGGAAATTACGAGTTCCACCCCATTGCTTTTCAAAAACTTTGAAAATGGGTAAATTGCGGGTCCCACGTGGTGAAGGGGAATATTATAGTTTGGTAAATAATAAACAATAATATACGGCTTTTCGAGAGGAATAACAAATAATGTAATGTTTGGTTTTGTATTTTGAGAAATGATGATTTGTTTTGGAATGGTATATTTAATGAAATTTTTATTTTATAAATTTTTTTTTGAAAATTATATATTTAAGTTTGAGTTTTCAGTATTTTGGTCTAATTATAAGAGTGTTTTTTATTTCATAAAAAATTAATTTTAAATCTTATTTTGATAGTATTGTAATTCTAAATAGCTAGATAAAATATAAATTAAAAACACATAAAATTTACTTTTTGATCGAGTTTTGTGTTTTGAGACTCAATTTTTCTCTAAAAACCATAACTCATATTTACTTCCGCAAACAAACGAGGTATTTTCAAGAAACTGTCGTTTCACCCAAAACATCAAAACCAAACATGGCCTAATATACGGATGACTAGTGTCGTTAACGAATCGAGTCGAGCCGGACTTTACCTTACTCGAGTTTTGGCTTGTTAATTTTTAGTCTAGTTTGAGCTCGTACTCAAACAAAAGAAATTTGTCATGTGTCGAGCTCGAGCGTGCCTCGTTAACTACCACTTACGAGCCAAACGGGAGCTCAACTTGAAATTTATTCATACAACCCATGATAAGTACTCTAATTTGAGTTGAACTTGGAGATTAAATGCTAAAAACATAACTAAGTCAAGTTAAAAAACAGGTTATCCTATAATTTATAAGTTTGTACATATTTTATTGTATATAATATTTGAGGCAAAATGCATTATTAAGTCTACTAGCAAGCCATATTATTGAGTTAGTATTCGAGTTGACTCTTGAACTCAATCTCGATCCAGCTCACGAACCTATGGAGTCAAATATATCCTGATTCAAGATTGGCTAACTTAGATTCGAGTCGAATCATTAACAAATTTTTCCAAACCAAACATCAAGCTACTCACGAGCGACTTAGTTCGTCAACAACCTTGCATATCAAGTTCATGTGCAAATACTAAATACGAATAGGGAATTTATTATGGACAATTGAGGCCCTAGGTGGCTAGGTTTGGGCCAAACAATTATTACAATAACCCATCAGCTTATTTCGGGCCTAAGATCGGTAGGGGAACCGATATTGTTGGTTTCAGGGACTAGGCCCAATTTATGTTACCATTATATAGTGGTGGATATTCACAAAAAAAAAAATTACGGGTGGATATAATTTAGTTTTCAAGTAATCAAAATAAAAATTTATGGTATTTAAGTGAAGTTGTTATAATGGTCGATGATGATTTGGAAGTTTTAAATTCAAATTTAAATATGTACTTTCTCGAATTGATATGGTCTCAATTCCACCATTAGTATCAAGTATGTACTGCACGTAGGGCTTGCTAATCAATATTTTTTTGTTGTAATAGACCTTTTTTATCGATGCAAGATAGAAAAGGAATTAAGCATTATAACGATACTCATTTGTAGGTAGTGATGGATTCGAACCCAACCCTTTTATTTATCAACAGTCAACTCTACCACTAAACAACTTCATTTAGACGTGCCGACCATCTAAGACATACAAATAACCTATGTGAAACGTGATTTACATCAACATTACAAATTTTAATTGAATTTAGAAGGTTAACCATAAAGAAACAATGATTGTTTGGCTTTATTGATCTTAGGCCCAAAACCCTAATTATCATAGTCGATTTCGCTTCTTCAATCTTTTTTTTTTAATTTGGATCCTTACTATAGTATTGCATTGGTTACTCTCTCTCGAAGAAAAATTTGCATCCTCGCGAAGAGTTTTCCCCATCCGTAAGCTTTAGCCGCCATTGCCAAAGTCGTTCTCATCATAATTCCGCCGCAATCCATCACGTCCGCGCTCAACACCATGGCCACCACTCGACCAACACTTGCACCACGCTGTTGTGATCTGTGCCCGTCGGATCCGAAGGACACGAAAGAAACCTCAGGGAGGAAATCGCACAAGTTGGCCAAAAAGCTCAGCTCTGAACCGGCCGGTCAACCTACGACAACCGGTTCAGAACTGCTCAACTAAGTGGATCAGACGGATAGCCATGAGACTAGCCTTATGATGTTTTCGATAAGGACCATGTCGTATCCACAGCTAGTTTTATTTTAGTAGTTAGTCGTTTGCGTGCACTTGTTTTGTTGATGTTTTCTGTTGACTCTGTTTCTTTACCGTTGTCCGTATACTGGTGAATACGGACCGAAATTAACGTATTTGCGAAAACCCGCGACTCATACAACTTCGTTTATGAAGTTTATAACTCCGTTGAGCACTTTATATGCTTGTTTTGAATTTTCTTAAAAATGATAATTCGAATACCATACTTTCCGAAAAAAAACCATAAACAAATTTCTAATTTTCCAATCCACTAATCTTCCTATCTAAACTTAATATATATATAATAATTGACTAATTTCTTGCCAACATTGCTCTAATTTATTGATTCTGTTTTTTCAGTTGCGTAATTAAATACTCTGCCACTGTTCCTCCGGCTGACCTTTGCATTGCACTCATACTGTTCCCGTCCCAATCGTGCGGCCCAAATATTCCAGTCCTAATCGTGCGGCCCAATTATTCCAGTCCTAACCGATGACGGTACATCTCTCCGCACATGATAAGAAAACATCTTATCCCTAGCCTTATATAAGCAACCTTCTGGCCGCTTCACCCTCTACAGGTTTAGAACCCTAACTCGAACGTCAGCCATCTCCGAGTTTCTTCACCACTCGTCTCTCCAGCAATACCACCCTGCCGCTACCGCCAATAGGTATGAAACCGGGCTCGATTCTATTGCTTATCGTTTTGATTTCTCCGTTCTTTCTGTACTTCTGCCTGTTCCTTTTTGGTTGTTCTATTGGTTTCGGAGTCTGCGGGCAATTGCTCAATCCTTGACGGATACAATATTGTATTGTATTGTCTTGTTTCTTCGAATCGATCTAAAGCAATCTGAATATCTAGGCCCGATTGTTAACAAAGAAATCGCATGCGATTCATAGATGAGATAGATTCTTTCCTGGATCTTTAATAATCGGTTTTGTTTTGCGTGTGCTATAGCGGGTGTTTTTATGCTGTTTTTTTTTATGGTCTCGATCTAATATTTCTGATGACGGCTGAATGATTCGAGATACATTTATTGCTTCTTGGTATCTGTGGATGAGTCATTTACCGGGGATTGTAAATTAGGGCGTAGAACGATGAAAGAGTATGGGAAAACTTTTGATTCCCTTCAGGAGTTTATTAAACTCATCTTCTGTATACTTTAGTTGACCTTTGTGCTCTCTGTGTTGATAGTTGCATTGCTGTATTTAAGGCTTCAAATATCGTTTTTTCCCATTGGGGTTTCAAGCCTGCCAAATTGTCTGATGGTTGTCTGAAACTAAGTTAGGCATTCCCATCAACGAAGTTGGTTAAAATCAGCTTATTACTGAGCAGAATAACCTGTTCTGTCATCTTAACGATCCGGTATACTATTGTAGTTCCATGGTTGATGGATCTGATTGGTTGAAAATGTATCTTATGCACAATGGAAGTTGACTTCGCCTCTTATAGTCACTGTTTAATTGTTTGCTTTAGAATAGGCCCTTGTATCCTTATAGGGTAGTAAACATGTCATCGCTGTGTAATTGGTCCCCTGTTGCTCTTTGCTTGCTAACTTGTTGTGAGCTGTTTATTTATTGATGTTCGTTTGTTGTAAATATTCATTTGCGGAACGGAGTAGTTTTTTGCTGCTTATTTTATCATCCTATATTGCTGAAACTGCTTTATTGCTGTCTGTCCAGAAGCTTTGCTTCAAGTGTTGCTGCAGTCTGCAGATTATCTGCATCAATAGTGTCAGAGTTGATATTCTTTTATGTCCATACTACACGAAGGAAATCAGTGCCTGCTCTCACGGAAGAAGGAACGTCCCCTGTTTCATAAAAACAGCTGTATGCATCTTGTTCCATTCAACGGACACTCAGAGCTTCGTGGTTGCCTCTGGTTGCAGCCTTTTCTGACTATTGAATACAAGTCTTCTCGTGCTGGAAATTTAACAGAAGGCAATATCAGTTCTTCGTACTCTGTGCAGTCTACTCTTTGCTCTCTGTGACTGAATAACTGTCAATCAAGATGGCTCTGCAGAACATTGGTGCTTCAAACAGTGATGATGCCTTCTACAGGTACAAGATGCCTAGAATGGTTACGAAGATTGAGGGCAAAGGTAATGGTATCAAGACTAATGTTGTGAACATGGTTGACATTGCCAAGGCTTTGGCTAGGCCAGCTTCTTATACCACCAAGTATTTTGGCTGTGAACTTGGAGCTCAATCTAAATTTGATGAGAAAACTGGCATCTCTCTGGTCAATGGTTCACACGATACTGCAAAGCTTGCTGGGCTGCTGGAGAACTTCATCAAAAAGTATGTTCAGTGCTACGGCTGTGGGAATCCAGAGACTGAGATACTTATCACTAAAAGACAGATGCTCCAACTGAAGTGCGCTGCCTGTGGATTTGTTTCAGACGTCGATATGAGAGATAAGCTGACCACTTTTATCTTGAAGAACCCACCTGAATCAAAGAAGGGATCTAAAGACAAGAAAGCAATGAGGAGAGCTGAGAAGGAACGGCTGAAAGAAGGTGCTGCAGCTGATGAAGAGCTGAAAAAACTGAAGAAGGATGTCAAGAAGAAAGCCACATCTTCCAAAGACGGTGCAGTGAAAGCTGGAAGTACAAAGAAGAAAGCAAGTGGATCCGATGAAGAACATTTATCTCCAACCCACAGTCAGGTTGATGAGAATGAAGAGCTTGATGATGAAGATGACGATGATGATAATGTTCAGTGGCACACTGATACCTCTGCCGAGGCAGCCCGTCTTCGTATCCAAGAGCAATTGAGTGCTGCTACTGCTGAAATGGTCATGCTTTCTACAATTGAAACTGAGAAGAAAGCGAAGTCAACTGCCAAAGCAAATGGCAGCCCCAATGCTGCTTCTCCTCGACGTGAAGAGACACCTAAAGAGGAGAATGGGAAGCCGATCTCTTCGAAGACCCTTGCTGATGAAATAAAAGCAGGAATTGATGGGGGAGTAACTGCAGCACGGTTGCCTGGTCTTCTGGAGTCATTAACCGGGTCTGGTCAAGAAAAGATGGATGCTTTGTTCATGGCGCTGTTTCAGGGTATTGAGAAGGGACTGTCCAAAGAGGTTATTAAGAAGAAGAAATATCTGATTGCGGCCATTGCCAGTGGTGGAGATTCACCGCTGCTTCTCATTGGAGCAATTCAGGGTTTCTTTGAGAAGTCTAGTACAGTAAAGGAGCTCCCTCTTGTTCTTAAAGCCCTGTATGATGCTGATGTATTGGAGGAAGAGTACATTATGCAGTGGTATCAGAAGTTGAGAGCCAGCAACAAGGAGTCTAAGATTGTGAAGAGCGCTGGGCCGTTCATCGATTGGCTCCAGAATGCCGAATCTGAGTCTGAAGAAGAATGATTGTCTATGCTGCTGTTTGTTAAGTATCGGCGGTTGTGTTTGAAGAATAAAGTCCTCTTTGGACTACCGTTGAAACGCTACTTTTACATCTTTCTTTCGTTGTTGTTTAAGCTCTACTTTTGTGTTGTTTTGGTTCACAGAGATTTAAAATAGTTGTGTCGGGTTTTCAGTATTGTCGTAAACCATAAAGTTTGTTTAATTGATGAAGTTTTTGGGTTTATTTTTGGATTAATTCTGCGTCGGGTAATATCTTGTTTCCGTGACGTAAGTTCGCACTGCCTATACTGAATTTCTGCGTTTTCTGGCCAGTTTGGTTACTGTTTGCGTCTAAATATATCAACATCAAACAGGTCTGAGCATTGTAACTTTGAAAAGCTTCATTTGAAATCAAAGCTCATGCCTAGAAAGAAGCATTGAAGCTGAACATAACTTTTCAATCGACATACACCATGCAACCCATCCGTCCCTCTCAATCCCCCACTAGATTTCTTCCAGGTATAGCTATGGAAACGTAGGGGGAGATTGTACATTTTTCGTGCTCTCTCCAATCTCCAGTCTATACAATTCCCAGTTGAGCATTTACGGTGGCAGTAAATCATCGATTACCGCACATGAATAAGCCGGGACTGAGGTTGCAATCGAGGCAGCTCGTTCTCTTCATCGGATGTCATCATTCCCATACGCGAGCTCTGCAAAGAAACAACCGTCATCCACACAATCTGTTTTTTTAGATCACCTCAGATGGTGGCCAAATAAAGAAAGCTTAGAGAACAAGCATCTTTCTTAATTGGAGTTTCATTCATTTGTCTTGGCCGGATGAACACCGAAAAAGCAGTGCGCTTCCAGTCTAGAATTCTGGTGACCTTTTACTTATGAACTCACCTGTTGGTAATGGTTACGGCGACGCTGGATGGCTGTGAATGCTTTAACCATGACATAAATCGGTAGAAGAATCCCGATTGTTCTCAACATCAATAACTGCAACCATATTAAGTAACATAGTCTTAGTCTTAAGATGAACAAAATCTTTGAATGCAATTGTCCTCGCATGCACGAGGCGAAATGTGGCAAGGAGCTTACTGTGAACATTGTCAAAGAGTAGTCTTCAGCGCCAGCGGTGATGACTGGAAGTGTATGGCGCAGAACCAGAAGGACCATGAACTGCAAAAACGAAACAAAAGCAGAGATTGATTAGTAGATGGAATCAGAAACTATGTAGTAATTTCCTTAAGACTTCACCACATGTAACAGGACAGAGAGAGATGTACAATTATGGCCACGATTCGGCAACACATTAGGCTTCTCGGAGATGGAGTAGCGTAATCATCAAAGGCGGAACCCAATATTTCATGGTCATCTGACACCATTGCTATGAACTGAGGATTGTGAAGGTAATCATTCCTGGAGATATCCCAGTTTCCCCTACAATTTTGTGAAGAAGTTTAAGCATAGTCCTTCTGATATCAAAGAGTAGGGAAAAAAATGAGAAAATTTACACACCTGATGTTCACGGGAAGACCTCCGTAATGGAACAAAGGAGTAGGTGCTGTATAACCATGCTTATATTGCTGCAACAACAAAAAATGATGCTTATATCCAGTGTTAGCTGTTACCTTGATGTCAAAGAAACAGTGTTATACCAAGACGGAATGTAATATACTAAACCTGGTGGCAAATTTCACAGATTGTGTCACCCTTCTCATTGCACCATCTCTGAATACATTTTCTATGAGCATACTGCAAATACACAGTACCCCTATCAAACAATCCACAAGTTCAAAATACCAGAATCCCAACACATACCGAGCACCGGCGAATCGAGATCATCATTGGAGCAAAAAATTGGAAATAGACAAAAGGACTGATGATTTGAGATGTATTACTTAGGATCTTTGGATTATAAGTCTGGAAGGACAACCAACCTTTAAACTGCCGTTACAAGAGCATGGAACTTCCATGTTTGTGTCCTCATCCTCATCATGGCAAATTCTACAGTCAACGAGTTTCTTTGGAGATGACATATAAGCTAGTTCCTTGCTTGAAGATGTTGTAGCAGGCTGATGCAGCTGGCTTTTGCTTTCTATTGCAGCTTCAAGGGTAGATTCAGTAAGCTACCTATCCACCAGCAAAACAAAATGGTCTCCCATCCTTCAACTTGCAAAACAAAGAGTACTCTTTTGCGAAGATGAGAGAAACATGAACATAAAAGTAAAACCCCAATTCAGCCGCCTGTGAAACCCTTCCTACAAATCTTTCAACAACTTATCCACCCACCAGCAGCTTCTTTACCCTGGTCAGAAAACCATAAGACATCAAAGAAGAAGCATTTCATTTCCAATTTCCCAAGTGACATATTGGTGTTTTAAGACTTCAAAAAAAAGTAGAATGTCATGTATCAGGTAATGGTTTGATCCCAACTTTTACAAACACAACACAATAAGGCTGAAGGTTCTGGAAATGGAGTAGTGGTGACCCATAACAGGCAAACAAGCCACAGCCATTGATTGAAACACCAAGAAAGAAAAGGAGAAAACTTGACATAGATGGCTAAGCATTGCAAACAAGAAAAAAAAAAGTTACCTTTATCTCCTAACGGAAAAGATTACAACAGATTTTCCTGTAGATAAGCAAAATCCCAGAAAGCAGAAAGCAAAAATCCGCCTGTATAAACCAAAAGCCAGAAATACACAGAAGAAATGATACAAAAATCCTACGAACCCACATTCCAGAAATGCATACTACTTGCATTCCCTAGATGTTGAAATTAACAACCGCAAACCCAAATCAGACCTTGACAACGGAATCCAAGTCTCGATCAAAAGCGAAAGAACTTACGCAAGACCCCTTTTAATACAAAGGGACGAATAATGCTGTTGCGAAGAGAAAAAAGCAACAGTCTTTACCTTTCTTCATCTGGGAAGTGTATGTAAAGAAGACTCCTTTCCTTTTCCCTCCTCCCTCTGCAACAGATTGAGTGTCGTCGCCGTCGGTTAACATTTAAAAGAACTATTACATTATGAATGAAAGGAGATTTCTGCTACGACAATCAAATCTTCAGCATTTTGGCGTTCAATTTTTTATTGATTATGCTCTGCAATGCAATCCAATGGGGGTTTCGTGGGAAAAGCGAGAAATGGAAGAGTGGAAAAAAGGTGGCACAGACAGATTCAAACGGCAAGTCCAATGATGGATGAGAATTTTCAATTCCTCCCACAAGTTGAGAAGAAGAAGGCCGATTAATTAAACAATTTATTTATTTATATTTTTGAATGTTTTTACTCATGTTCTTGTTTTCTCGTGACGTGGTTCAGTGGGGACAGAAATCTTTTGGCGGGACCCACTAAGTAGAATTTAGCGGTAATTGGTTTGTGGACCCGCCAGATCGATTCAAGAAATAGATTCAGGCCTGAGTGTAAACGGGTTGCCTGAAAAGCCCAACCAATTATGGGTTAGTTTGATCCAGTAAATAGATTCAGGTCTGAGCCAGATCCATCTGAGTCCATTAGCCAACACAGACTGGGCCCAACTACTTTGTTTACCAAAATAAAAAATAGTTAACCTACGTTCAAATTTTTTAAAATACACTTTGTGATCGATTATTTATCGTTTTATGTGAATACTTGCGATGAAAAATTCAATGATTTTTATTAACGATAAATATTCTAATTGTAGATTCTTATGTATAGAATGGAGCTCAAATTTTAGGAAATGCAGGTAAAAAAAGTATTTAGGAAATCATTTATATGCGTGCAATAAACGTTTTGTACGATATTATGAGCCCACCTAAACATCAATCAATTTTCGACTAGTTCAAATAGTGATAATTCAAAGCACATGGATCTATCAATTTGTAAATAACACAATACAATTAATTTTTACCATTACTCTATTCTAACGGACTTTATAGATCCTATGGGAATAATTAAAATAACAAGCACAAAAATTTACCTAAATGGTAAGATTGGTCTTAATATGGTTTAGGAAATATGAAAGAATTTGTTTCGCTACACGTGAAAAGCTCTATTATATGTAAATGTTAATGAGGAAGCCGTAAAAAAAATCAAACACTTTTGTGATGACTACCCCACATACCACATATCTGGTGCTTCGTAGTAGTAGTTTGTAAAGTATCAATTATGTGTCCTGGCCTTATCTATCAGTCAAACCTCACCAAAAGTGTCAAACACATAGATCTTTGAAAGGCCAACAAGGTCTGTAATTAATGAGGCTATGTTGATGAGGACAAGCCTATACGAGAGAATCGGAGGCGATACATACAAAGCTCGATACAAAAGAAAATTGGAGGTGACACAAAACCAACAGAGAGATTCATGGTTAAGGAATCATAGATACCTTACACTATAACAAAATCGTCGATTTGTCGCAAGCCATTGGTCGCAGGCAACTGGTCCTGCGACCGGCTTTGTCGCAGGTAAGTCTAAATTTGTTGCAAGCGTCAGTGACTACGAGAAGCCCATCGCAAGTGCCTCGTGACAAAGCTGGGCCTGCGACAGGCTTGTCGCTGTTTGCCCGCGTCAAAGCAATGCCTGCGATAAAGCTT
Source organism: Linum usitatissimum (assembly GCA_030674075.2). Classification (NCBI taxonomy): domain Eukaryota; kingdom Viridiplantae; phylum Streptophyta; class Magnoliopsida; order Malpighiales; family Linaceae; genus Linum; species Linum usitatissimum. Next base: position 3,774,845 of record JAUJYP020000285.1, on the reverse strand, counting down.
GTCGCGGGCACCCGCGACAAGACTTTTCACGCCAACGGCCATATTCAAAATTTGTCGCGGGCTGCGCGTGACCAAATTAGCGAATGACTACCCTTCAACCGCCCTCCCTCCTCGTTCCACACACTTCTCCGAAAATTTTCTCCCAAATTCCTCTCAAATTTCTTTGTTTTGGTTTCCGATCGTTGCTGCCATCATCAATTTTTCGTCGGAATCATCATTGTTATTTTGCTGCTACTACAACGAACCATACCTGATCGATTTGGTAAATGTAAAAACTTGTATTTTACTCGATCTCTGTTTTGATAAATATTTATATTTTTTCTGTGATTGTTTTGTTGTGAAAGGTGAGCTATTTTTGGAGCAAGTGATATTGATAATTTCTGGTTCGTCACTATGAACTCTGATTTTCGAACCCACTGATTGAACTCAGCTGTCTTGATTTCAAAAAATCTGCTTCCTTCTTTGGTTAGTATTCTATTGGTATTATTTTATCATTTTCAGCAGCTATAGGCAAACGATATTCCATTGTTTAGATTGATATTTTTCTTTTGTTTTCATTTTTTCCAGCATCAAGTCTAGTATGTTTTCGGTCCGTCAATCTCATTTGAGCTCCGAGGAATTATCTCATTTTACATTCTCGAGGTAGATACTATTTTATGTCTAAATAGATTAGATGTATTGAATTGATGAATTGTCTTAATAAATTTGATGAATCATGTTGATGAATTATGTTAAATGAATATAGATTATGGATTTAATGCCTTTGATAGTTATCAATATGCATATAATTATTGAAATATATATGATGTTTGTCGTTGATAGATTATTAATCAAATTATTTGAGTGAGTTAGACAATTAAGTTGTGCTAATGAATTTAATAAAGAACTTGATTGTAATTTATAATGTTTTATTAACAAGCCTAGTCGCATATAGAGCCTGCGAAAAAACGCTTGCAATGGGCTTGTCACACGCATTGCCTGTAACAAAGATAGCCTTGTGGTGACAATAAATATCGCAAGCTTTTATAACTTTGTCGCAGGCCTGCTTACAACACTTTTTTAATTTGCCCGCTATAAATTTATTAGAACGTTGTAGTGTTATCGTTAATGGGTGCTGGTTCCATGATTGCAAATATGAACAGAAACAAAGATCACGTTACAGACGTGGGTTGATAAGTGAACGTCCCATGTGTGCAACTGTTCCATCTCCACATATGATGCTTTGTCGTTTTGGTTTTCGTCTGGGCGACCAGCAGGTACTAGTCAACGTCACATGCAGTTTTAGAATTTCAGCAGCTTAAAGTCAACGTCACATTTTCAGAATCTCCCTGGGATGGATTCCATCGTTGGATTCCATTTGGAGAGCTCCGGAATTGAAATTCAAGCTAATTCCAATTGAAATTGAAGCAAGAAACCGGTACCATATTTTTGTAAATATCTATACCAAAGTGAAATGGCATAATAGTTAACCCGCATCTTTTCCTTTAATTATAGTTTACACGTGGCCACACTCTCAAGTCTCAACCTGAACCCCAACAACAACCACCTCACCTCCAACTGACCAACCCCCAACTCTCTCATGAACCCTTTAATTATTTTAGAATGATTCACGATCTTATTTTTTCTTGACGCAGTTAACGTGAAGAAAAAATAATTAAAATTACATACAATATGTGCCATTAGTAAATTTTTTATTATTATTTAAGTTGCATTTCTTAACTGGACAATTACTTAAAGGAATTAGCTTTACAATTATACGAATTAAAATTTAAAAAGTGACTTAGTTACCATAATTTAATCTCAAAAAGTACAATGGGGAATTAGAATTAGAAGATGTAAGTCTGTGTGCAGAGAGATTGAATTAAGGAGGTGAAAGAAGCAACTAAGGAATTTGGATTTCAAGTGTAGGAAAGCAAGAGCTTGAAGAAGACGACAACATACAAGCAAAGAGATCCCACTGCACAGATATGCTGCCAGAACAGCAACGCCGACGCTTCCTTCACCGCGTACCCTCTCAAGCTCGCCACCGCCCCCAGTAGAATAGCGCTCGGCGTCGCGTACTGCAACAGCAACACGAACTTGTACAGCTGGTCTCCGCCCACCAGCAGCCCCATCCCTTCCGCCGCCTTCACCACCCCGATCCCCACCGCCGGCAGCACCAGCAGCCTCGCCACCACTATCCCCACCGTCGTCCTCACCCCGAGGCTCGACTCGTTCGGCCCTTCCGCCAACATCCCTCCCAACACCAGCATCACCGACGGAACCGCCGCCTCCGCCATCATCGTCAGGCTGTCCGTTATTAACGCCAGCGGCGCGTCCGCGCCGTACACCACTCCTTTAAGCGGCTGAATCACTCCGATCACTAACGCCAGCAGAGACGCGATCGTCGGAGGCTGCAGTATGTGGTGGATCGGCGTCTGCTCCGCCACCACTCTCATCTTCCTCACCACTCTCGGCTCCGCCAGACATTTCATTGATTTCGGACTCTCTCTGCCGCCTCCCGGACCTCCAGCTTCCGTCGTGGAGCCGGCGACGCCGGCGACGTCGGATTCCAAAATTCCGCCGACATTGCTGCTCAGATTGAACAGTCTGGCGATGAACGGGGTTTTGCTGTGCTCTGTTTCCAATTGGGACTCAATTCCCGGCCACTCTACTTCAACGAGTAACGGCCAGCTTAAATCCACGGCGGGGGGATCTTCAATTACCTCAATTATCTCTCCTGCTCCGTAGTCGATTTCCCCAATTTGACCTAATTCCCCTCCTTCTTCTTCTTCTTCTTCTTCTTCGCGATTGATTACTTCGTAATACTCAAGAGGTGGCTCCATCATGTGGTAAACGAGAGTGTAAACCAGAACAACCGACACCGACTGCGCAATCGACGCATAAGCGACGCCGTTTGAGTAGCAGTCGGGTCCAAACGGGTTGCCGGAGCTCCGACGGCAAATCGTCCCGACAACAGCATACGCGATATTCCCGGTGTTTCCGAACCCGGTGGCGATGACCGTGAACCGGAAGAACTGCGGGGGAGGGCGACAGACGACGGCGACTAAGCATCCCAGAATGCACCCAGCAGCGGTGCTGACGACGACGTTGACGGGGATGAACCACCAATTTACGACGTTGTGAATCGTGACGGATTGGCCTAAGTTAGTGAAGATTAAGCAGGGCAAGAAGAGGACGAAGACGAGATTGCTGAGCAGCTTGAATGTCTGTCTGGGGATGAACTGGATTTTGGGATGGGAGAGGATTAGGCCGAAGAGGGTTAGAGTTATGAGTTTGAGGAGGGGAAGAATTGACGCCATGATTTCTTCTCCGGGGGATTTTACTTGTTTGTCGTCACTCATCGGAGACGCCATGATTTTTTCTTTTTGGTTTCCTGGAAGTTAGGCAGGCTGACGACGATGATGAATTGGGTTGGTTTTATTTGTTTATTTAATGGGTTAAGAAGGTTTCAGGGGTTTCGTGAAGCTCATCAACCACCATCGAACCACAGAGAAACAGCTGGTTTAAGCTTCACGAAACAGAGAGTTTATTGGCAAATTGAAGATGAATTCTATATATATATAAATAAAATATTAATAATGGTTGGTAATTTTAATTAAGTATTTTGCTTTTACGTGTTATGGACACTATACACCAGACATCCACGTTCATCTATTGTATAATTTTATTTATTTAATCAATTACTACATTGTTATGAATATAATTCAGCTACCGAACATTAAAAGTTAAAACTGCTAGATTGACACGTCAATACAACAATTCTGCTATTTTTTAAAAAAATATTATTAACAGGTGGTAGATACCTTGACATTATTGAGAGGGGGATGGAATCATCAATGATAAATTCCAGCCACCCAGATTTACAAATTCGATCCGGCGGCCATAGAAAACAGATGAGAGATGTGGACAGAGAAGGGAGGCAGGAAAGGAGTTAGTTTACAATGCATTTGCTTTGAATTTTTTTTTAATTAAAAAATAACATGTTTTGTTACCGAGAGATTGCGGAGAAAGAAAATGACAATATAAAAGAGATAGTAAATGGTTTGTAGTGAGATAATAAAAAACCTCACGTGCTACTAAATGAGTGGTACGAGTATTCGAACGTAAGACATAAAAAAAATATGTAGAGGCAAATGAAAGCAACAAATTACGACACTCCACAAGAAGCTGTCCCACACGAATATCACTATCGGAGAAAGAGATGTTTTTGTGATACTTGTTATTGATACTTTTGTCCAGTTAGGTGACCATTGGACTTGATTCGATACTTCTCTGCTACAATATTTGTTGACGTTCAGTGATGGATGAATGGAAAGTCTTTAAGTTTTAATCATAAAGATAAAATGGCTTGACAAAGGGTTAATCATAAAGATAAAATTCCTTGAGTTTGAAAATAAAGATGATACTATTGTTCTACAACCATATAGTATGTAAACCGTACTATATAATGGGTCTGATAATGAATCAATCATGAAGACGAGACGCTACTATGCTCCCCAATAAAATTATAATTAGAGTCTCAGATCGATACGAATAAAAAAATGATAAAATTTTCAAACGCAAAGTTTTGGTTATTGTGAGAAATCGAACCGGTTAGAAATGTGGTGGTTGGTAAGTAGAACCAAAAGGAGAACTAAAACTAAAATATCAGGTCTATTCAATGTCTAACTGTGGCAGTTGGGAGGACCCAACAGTCAACACAGACGTGGAATGGTGAGTGTAATGTCAATTTTCCAATTTGCCGGACAGCCATTTTTATCCGCTGGAGCGGATAGGGCTATCAGCCCTTAGATCTTCAATTAATTAATTTAAACAATGACAATGCAAAGTAAGAATTGAATACTTTAAAAATGTAAAAAAGACTCTAAATTAAACTGGGCGGCAAATAAAAAATTGTGAAGGAAATAAAATAGTGGTAGAAAAAAAATGGGCATATTCTTTCTTTTCCCTTAAACTTTTCATATTTTTAGTTTCACCTTAATATCTATTTAAAGATTCATCAAAACATAATTTTCACTTTACAAAATTTTTTTATTTTTATTTTTTGAATTTAATAAAACTAATCTTGATATATTTTATTTATTTTTTAAGTTAAAATTATTAATATAGGTGTTAAGCACGTTTTATGATATGTCAAAATTTTATAAAAAAAATACGTTAATTATATTTTGTGACAAAAAATAATTTCCTGAAATGATAATCATGTTTCTAAGATGTTTAAAAATTAGTGTAAATTAAATTATAATAACTTAGTTGATTATTATATGTCATTTTATTAGATGGAATGTCATATAATTATTATATCTATGTTATATAGTTGTTTTGTTATTGTTTTGATACAAAGGTTGGTGTAAATATTAAATCATAATTACATTGTTGATCGGTATATGTCATTTTATGAGATAAAATATTATATAACCGTTATGTATATGTTATATAACTGTTATACAATTACGTAATTGATCATTATATATCATTTATGAGATGAAATATTATATAACCGTTATATCTATATTATATAACTATTATATTAATATTGTTAAACTTATTATTATATATGTTCAATATTGTTATATGACATGTATATAAACCATGTCAAAAGAAGTTCAATCAATAAGTAGGTTTCCACAAAACTCCAGCTTCACAACTTCAATAACCACAACCCTCCAATATAATAAGGAACATGGCCACTGTACTAGACCCAAGATTGAAAAAGGCTAATGTATTAATAAACAACAAATACATCAAATTTGGACAATCTTTCACTCTTTTTTGTTTGTGTAAAACTCTTTAAAATTCATCGATTTAGAGCTATAAAAAGTATCGTTTAGAACAATTTGAATATGATCGATGACGTTTAAAACAATTTGAACACCACTACCGATTGGAGTTGATAACTTTAGATAGCAGTCGGAACCCTCACGACGACCTAAGAAAGAGTCCAAGACTCGCTAAAGACTTTGTTCGACACTAAACTTGGCCCTTAGGACAATAGTAAATTTTAGTTTCGGTCTTTAGAGATCTCCAATTCTTCAAATCTGAACCTTACATCATGAGCATAAATAAAAACCATAAAAAAAATCACATCTTTAATTTCTACACAAAAAAGAATTCAAGATTTTTGTTGACTGCTTGCATGTGGTGGTGGTAATGGTGGTGTTTTAACTTCTCGATTCGACGGAGATGGGGTGCCGGTAGAGCTAGTCGCGAGGCGGCACCAACAGACAAGGCAATTTGTCGCAACAAAAAGAGAACATAATTTTAGACGGAACCCAACGGCAAAATAAGGAACTGATAAGTCGGTAATTTTACCAACGAAGAAGACTTTACTTTTGGCTAATACTTTTTCTTGAACTTGGAACCTCATTTACTTCTGCCGTTGTAGAACCATCATGCCCTTGTTTTCCTTTTCTTCTTCCATTTGCGTTCTTCAACTTCTTGTTCTGCAAAAATGAAAGAATTTTTTTGAGAGAAAGACAAGAGAGATGAGAGAAAAAGAGGGAGATAATGATTTGAGATTTGAGAGGACAGTGAGAAATATTATATTTTGACTTTTGGATATGAATTTCAAATTGAAAAATATATGATGAAATTTGGTTTTAAAATGCTTGAATTATTTATAATTATTAGATTGAAATGTTGACTGAAATGAAACATTTGTCATTGGATTGATATCTATCCGCTGGGCGGAATGAAAATGCTGTCTGCCAAATAAAAATATAACCTCGTGATAATATATAATTGCAAATTCGAAGGCCAATTATCTTCCTCTTTTTAATTTTCAATAAGTACTGAACTGAAACAAAATAGTACTACATCTCTTGGCTATCACTCAACTTTTTAGTGGAAATAAATAAATTTGATAAGTGCTTCTTCTTGGATCCAATCATCCCAAGTTAGAAGTTAACATATGACGATATTTGCTTGTTTAGCTTGATGTATGAAAATATTTGATTCCATTTCAGAGTAAACGGTGGAATATGAATAATCATGTTGGTAGAATTACTATGTAATTGTTAAATACAAAACCTATCTAATATTTGATTGATTGTTATATATATAACAATAACGTTACCAGTTCTTCGAACAAGTTCCTCCTATTATAACAATATTAGAAGATGTTTTGACTGTAACAGATTCCAATAAGAAAATCAAGCCATATCTCGATGATTACATCCTGAAATTAACGGGTCGTTTGTATGAGTTGTTTTGTAAATAAGATATTTTTAAGAAAAATGATGTTTCTTTGAAAATGTGGTACTCTTGAAGTGCAAAACATTTGTAGGGTAAGAATTACTTTGTTTGGTTAATACAAAAATAATGAGTTATGAGTTTCTTCTTGAGTTATTTCAAATACCACCTCCATAATAATTAAATATGTGAAATAACTCGATTCAAGTTATTTCAAATACCACAGTTATGAAATACCACAACTTTTATTTCGGATGACAAATGAGGTATTTTGGCCACACCTCATTCCTAACATGCATGTCAAATATTAATTTTTCAATTTTCATGTTAAAATTGGTCAATTTCCGCATTTTATACTATGTAAATTTGACCATTTTCACAAGAAAATTTCATAATTTTCAAATCGGTTAATATTTGATATGCATGTCAGAAATTTCTAAAAAATCAAGTTTCACTATGTTAACCCCAGTAAATAATGAACAAATGAAATTAACAATCAATTTTACTTGGTGTTATATTAGTGTTGCAAATTTTCAAATTGACTTACTTTATATATATATATATGTAGTGAGAAACCACGCGAAATTCAAATTAAAATTTTTGTAGCCGAAAACACATACATTCCTACTAACAACAACAATCAAAACCCTTGAAAAAATGTTTTTTAATTTCATTTGACTATTATTTGAAAGGCTTAATATGGTAAAACCTCAATATTTAGTCATTCCCAACATGCATGTCAAATATTAGCCAATTTGAAAAAATTTTAATTTTCATGTCAAATTGATCAATTTCAGTGTGTCATACCATGGAAATTTGACAATTTTGACAAGAAAATTTCAAAATTTTCAAATTGGCTAATATTTGACATACATGTTGGAAATGACTAAAAAATCAAGCATTACTATGCTCACTCCTATAAATAATGATCGAATGAAGTTAAAAATCAACTTATAGTTGGTGTTATGTTAGTGTTGAAAATTTTCAAATTGACTTATTTTTATGCATGCATGTGGTGGAAAATTGCTAGAAATTCAATCTTTATAGTCGAAAGCACATACATCCACACTAACAACAACAATCAAAACCCTGAAAATGTTTTTTAATTTCATTTGGTGAGAAATCCATTTCGGAACTCAGTACGTTTAAGCCCCGGTTGCCCATAATGCTTAAGTCCATATATGATCTTCAATATCTATCTCGTTCCAACCGATTGACACGCATCACGAAGAAAGCTTATCCCCAAATGTCCGAGTGGAGTGGTTTGGTGTAGAGTTGTGTGCTAGTGACGTGGAGGTATCAGATTGGAACCCAATTACACCCCACGTACGGACACTTATATATAATGTTTAATAACGAGACTAGCTAGGAGATGACAAACCCGCAATCTGGTAAAAAAATTCATCGACAATGAGTGTCTATAACACTCTGATCATGTTTTTTCTTATGCAGTTATATATGTGTGTTATATTTACAATACGATCCAAACTACTTGCATAGTCTCCAATCTCTGTAGATTATTGATCATGGAACTAAACATTCAGTCTCTGATAAGTATTACATTCTCATGCTGACAGTAGTGGTTGCTGTTGCTGGCTCACTGGAACGCTGGGATTCTCACCGTTCAGTTCAGTCTTTGAGCGTATATCCTCCTCCGTGTCCGTCATGGAGTAACTAATTAAGCCAATGGCCATCAGTGCAAAAGCAAGAAAATATAGCCAATCCACCTGCAGAAAATTCAAAGACCACGAGAGATATATGGCATCACACGCATTTAATTTTCAGTACTGGTGTGAAAAAGAAGTCTGCATGTGTTGATGCCTTTTGGCCGTAGAAAAAGATGCGAATAAGGACAGCTCACATATCAGAAGTCAGGATGGAAAGGTTGAACAGTGCTGCTCCACTCAACTGACATATCAGAAGTTTTCAATCATAAGGATTAGTCATGATTCATGCGATGATATATATGATCTGGGTTTCCAAAAAGAAAGCAAGCTTTCACCTTGAGCACAATGGGAGTGAGGGAGAAGAATGAAAAGATTGCTACTGTAAAGCCAGCAACTGCTAATACCTGATACAGACAAAGAACCAAAATTTCAGAGGGAGTGTTAGAAATTAATGGACAATAAACGAAATAAAGATGGTTCGAAAGAGAGTCACGACACAAATGATTTCACATGGAAAATCTTTCCGGGAAAAAGCTATTGGCATGCACACAGTAGTGGCGAAAGCTTGACTATGAACATATTCAAAAAGTACAAATTCAAAAGAGATTTACAAATCGACAAAACATAAAGTAATTAAACTAGGTGGAAACAGAGACTACAAAGCACGACTGGCCAGTGATGCATGGGCTCGGCCCCACACCCCGTGCCCAAAAGGATACTGGGCTGAGTTTTGGGCTTGTCAACCGAGCTTTTCTTCGATATAGGGGGGATTCGGATCAACTAACTTCAACGGTGAGGAATTACAGTCAACAGAGAAAATGATGAGTAACTTACTATATCGCAGACCAGTTGACTGACTTGAGGGTATTGATCTCAAAGACGGATCTGCTTTCAATGATCAAATGGATTAGCTATGCTATACACATATGAGAAATTCTTACAATGGGAAGGAAATTATATATAGTTATACGAGAAGGGATCGATGTGTATAGAATATACAGCTGAAGCAAGCTGACTAGCAGACCAAATACACCAAGCATCGCCACAACTTCAATCCTGTCTCTCTTCTTCACACAAAATTCCTGCAATTTTGCTTCGTGTCAATAACAAGTTACAAAAGTATACCACATAATCTGTTACTGATATTGACATTAAAAATGCAGACCGACCTCACCAACGTTGCTCAAAGCGAAGAAAATGGTTCCGAGTATGACAAGTGTGTCGCTCAGAAGAGGGTTTGATCCACCTACAGCTCCTGCAACCATATCATGAAGATTTAATTACCACAGTTTCAGTTTCCATTTCATTATGAAACAATTAATTTAATTGTTACCTCCACCGTCATCTGAATCTTGTCAGCAGAACCGAATTTGAAAGTTGGATACTAAAAAACATCCACAAGTTAAACTCGAAAATAATTTATCTTAAAATTTATAAATTTATACTTTTCTAATTTAAAATAGTTACACCTAAACCTAAACAATGCGCCATATTGTATATGGTATTAGAGTATATTGCATGTTGCGTTATTAATTGAGTCCACTAACGAGCTATACTCGAACTAGTATTCGAGTTGGCTCTCTAACTCGAATTTGAGCTAGCTTACGAGTCTATTGAGTCGAGTATACCCTGATCAAAATTTGGCTCATTAAAATTCGAGCCGAGCCCGGGTGGTTTTTTTCGAACCGAATGGCGAGATGGTCGCGATCTACTTGGCTCAATTTATGATGGCTAGATATGTAATTACTTACCGAGAAAATTGCCCTGCACATCGATGAATCCGAGGAGGAGGTACCAGTACCAGGTGACCTGCAATTTGCGGCGGCGGCGGAGCAATACGGTGCCGTAGACCAATGCCAAGAGGAGGTAACAGAAGGTACTCTGAGATATTGGTGCATCAACTCCAAGAGAGGCAACGAGGGAAGAAGTGAAGCTGGCGAGTGCAAGGGAGAAAGAAATGACCTGACCCAAGAAAGTCAGCCACACTCTCCACCATAAGTTGCTCATTTGCAGCTCCATTGTTACTTCTACCCAGAACCAGTAATGCTACTAGCTAGCTTCGTCACTGAATTTTTTTTTTCTGAATGGAACCCACGGAGGTTCTTGTTCTCCGCTTCTGCCTCTGGCTCTGAGCTTGGTAGGGGAGTGATGTTTGTAGTATAGGGGAGGTTGTTCACGTGCAACCAACCACCACGCTCTGCATTCCGACAATTGTTTTAACATTAGATTTGTGAAATAGAATTTTCAATTGCATGGTAACAACTAGTCGTTGTAGTATAGTGGTAAGTATTCCCGCCTGTCACGCGGGTGACCCGGGTTCGATCCCCGGCAACGGCGATAGTTTTGAGCCCCTTCTCAATTTTGTGTTGTCAAAATAAAATACATGTTGATTCTGTTAATTACCCGCAGGAAACACAGTACACCCATTTTTTTCGACAGAGTTTCCTTCTCCTTCACTGATAGTTGAACAACTACCCAACGATAATCAACAGGAAGAACCATTGCTTGACGAAGAGTCTAAATGATGGAGCTGAGCGAGCCAGATTTTATCACCGAACAGCCAACATTGATGCTCATCATCTTCGATCGCTGTGTGATACGGTAAAAAACCCTTCTCGAGTCGACTCAATCCCCTGTTTAGCAGTTTCTGTCTTTCTGGTCTTACTATTCTGACTGGAAGAATGACACCAATTGATGATGACTAGAGGCTAGAAGAGATAACATCAAACTAATTTTTGTGATTTTCCATTTACAAAAGACAAAAATAAAAATGTTGCTCCCAGCTGATGTGCTTCAGCAAGTAGAGATTTCCTGAATGGTATGCAATTGCAATAACAAGTTGATGATACTATAACTTATAGAACCAACACTCTGCAGTTTGAAACTTTAAGTTCTTTATTTGATTAATGAAGACTAATTTGCATTCACAGGAATTTGCTAACTTAATGCTGTTGTGCATGTTTTGGTCATTATCACCTACTGGAATGTGACTGCTGCTTACCACTTTCGGGGTATATGTGTATAGCTGTTTATTAACTTACCTGCCTCCTGTTTATCTAGTGAGTTCCGTTCTTCTGTTTCGTTACGAAAGGGTTCCATTCTTCTCTTTGATGGGTTTACTGGCGTAGGAGGCCATTGCCAAAGCAGCACCCTTGCAAAACAGCTGGCACGAACTTGATTCCGAAGCTTATAATAGGGAATTCCGTTGTCTCCGACTATTTGGTGGCTAAACCCTTGGCTAAATTGTTTAAGAGAAGGGAATGACCAGAAAAGACTGAATTATCATATGGTTCATTTGTGCCTCCAGTGCTATCAGGTAACCTCTTGCTGCTTGAGGACCTTTGAACATTCCAATATATTTACATACGTAATTTCTATTGTGAGGGTAGTTATTTGTTGGTTGCATAGGCTTTTTCCTTGTTATATGCTTTAGATGCATCTTTTACAAACAAAGTCATATAGCATCCGTATCTAGTACCGGGTTCTGGCGTATCCTTTAACATAGACACCTTTTTCATGACCTTGTTTGTCAGTACAGATCTATAGCATTATGTTGATTCCAATCAAACTTTGTCAGACCCTTCTAATGAGCTTATGTTCTAAACTGGGGCAAGAACTTGCCAATTGCCAAGGCTCTTAGTGACAACTGATTAGAGCTTGTCTTGTAACTTAACTTTGTTTGTAGTTCATCAAGCTATAGAGCCATTAAGTGAATTTCTCAATTGTAGTATAGCTTAAGACCTGCCTTTCCAACCTTTTGTGGACATTAGTAGCCATACAAGTTTGTGGATCGATATGTTTGCAATCTCTGTATCACTTAGAACTTGCAGTTATGGAGTTCTTCCATCACCTTTTTATTTATTTGATATCTTCTGGTCGCTAGAAAACAGCTTCGTGGCAAGGTAAGGTGGCCTAGGGATGTGGCTAGTGTTTTTGAAACAGGACCAGTAGCTTCAGTATACTAAACTTGTGTAAAAACTGTAAAATATTAAGGATGTATCTTCATATCAGTGAAGGTTTGAATTATTGCCTAAACACTGCAGATATAAGTATTAAATACTACCTAATGAATTAGGGTAAACACTGTGCAGATATCCATTAGCTTGTGCTATGTCATCATATGTATAACGACGTCTCCTTATTTTAGAGTTGTTAACTATGTATATTGATGGACTTAGCAAGTAGGCTTTTGGTCTTTCTAGTATTTGATTGGCTTATCTGATTTCTTTGTGTATGAAAAAGTATGTATTAAGACTAAAAATCTTATAGTCAATGGTTTTCCATACAAAAATATTACGTTAAGGTGATGAGTTCGGGACCTGATAAATATTTCGCAAAATTGGTTTTCTTTTTGTTCTCAGGATGTTCTACTTTTAGTCTTTCTTGCATTTGTTATTCGAACTATTATGACAGTTTTAAGATAAGTTGTCTGAAGTCAACTGCAGAAGATGGCAAATGATGATGACTGGTAACCAAGTTGTCATGTTAATTCAGGTTGATTTGGTCAAGGAACATGAATTTCTACTTATTTAATGTACAACACAGTTATTACATGGTAATGATATATTATGTTAGCTTGTACAATTGCAGGAGATGGGAGTAGGAATTAGCTTGTTGGGATACCGCATTGACCAGGGCAAGTGGCAGCACTGTTTGATCATTTTCAAACAAGTAATATCCTGCAGCAAATTTTCTTATTCTACAGGATCGGAAGCCAATAAACTGAAGACGAATCATAATGTTCCCTAAGCAACAGTTGATGAAGGTGATGACGACAATGATGTTCCTTCATTGAAGATGTCCAAGCCACCAAGGGCATTTTAGAAAATATATATTGGAGAGGGAAATTTCTATATATATTGGAGAGGGAAAGTTCTATGATGAAGGGTAAGCTGTTAGCTGCTGTAAGCTCTGAAGGTAGAAATTTGCCACCAATCCCGAATATTTTTGAGTTATTTATTACAAGTGTTCCTAAAGTGACGACCTCATTGCTCCTATTTTTTCTACCATGATTTAACCATCTCAACTTCCACTGCCAAGCTATGTTTCATATTTTAAAAATAAACAAAGATGTCATTTGTGCAGTCGATGACTTGTTCTTCTTCTCTATGGAATATATTGGCAATTGGGTGACGAATTGCAGGTATGGTTTTTCTTCAAAGTGACCCATTGCTCTGCTAATTCCATAACGGTGAAACAAATGGCTCATCCCTTCTATCTTCTTCCATTTTCAGCGGACAAGAGACGGCAGAGTTTGTTTCCTCTGTTTGGCCCATTGGTGCTGTTGTTCGTTGTTACTTTTTTCTCATTTCCTCTGCTTGGTTCAGGACAGGTGCTTCATCCTTTGGAAGGTTCAGTTTCTACATATGGTTTCATATTCCTTTACACACATGCCCTCTTATGAAGTTCCCTTCATGCTTTTGCGTTTAATTGCAATGACAAAAAATCATGTGATTTTGGGTTCTGCAGTGACTGCACTTAATGCTGTCCGGACTAGCCTCAATGATCCGAAGAGTTATCTTCGAAATTGGCAGGGAATTGATCCTTGTGCCTTGAACTGGACTGGTGTCATTTGCTCTCCAAGTGCAGATGATGGTTACCTCCACGTCCACGAATTGTATTTTCTCTGCAATTCCTCTCTCTATATTCTTCTTTATATACTGAGTATTAAGCAACCTCTGTTTGATGACAAACAGGCGTTTGATGAATATGAGTCTCACTGGAACTTTGTCGTCACAGCTTGGCCTCCTAAATTACACAGTTTACTTGTGAGCGACTGCTACAGGATTTCAACATCAAATCACATTCAGTTGTATTATTCTAGCTTACCTTACCGTTTTGTTCCTCCTGGTTTTCTATTTCATTTTCAGAAATTTCATGTGGAACAGCATAAGTGGCAGCATCCCAAAGGAGATTGGCAATTTGAATTACCTGAAGATTCTGTATGATACTTATATGAGAATATATTCTGATATTAATCATCCTTCTGTAGCACTTGACACTCACAAAAGAGCATATCTTACTGGTCCATGTTCATTTGTAATTGCAGGATGGTGAGTGGAAACCAGATCTCAGGTCCATTACCGGATGAGCTAGGATTTCTCCCCAATTTAACCAAATTCCAATTGGACCTGAATCAAATATCAGGACCCATACCGAAAACATTTGGAAATCTGAAAAAAGTCCAGCACTTGTGAGCAATCCCTCCCATTTATTTCATTTTTCACTTTGATCCCTTTGTCTATCTGCTCATGGTTGCTTATATTTCTCACTACAGCCATATGAATAACAACTCATTCAGCGGCCAGCTTCCCTCAGAGCTTTATAATCTATCTGTACTGGTGCATTTGTAAGTTGACAATTGATGTTTATAATGCTACTCCTGTACAAGCATCATGGTTTTACAGGCTAAGTTTTTTCTAACTGCAGGCTATTAGATAATAACAACTTATCAGGCTATCTTCCACCTGAGTATTCCCGGATGCCAAAGCTGAAGATAATGTATGCTACTGTTCTCCACTGGTGCTTTTACAGCTGTTCTTTTTATTTTATCTGGTGGCTGGTTTCCGACTTGAGAATCAATTTTTTACTGAAGTAAAAGTGTAAAACATGGTAGCACGTTGAATCAGTAGGTGGATACAGTTAAACAAAAAACGTCTCCTGAACAAAGGTTAAAAGAGGCAATCTAAAAGAACTTGCTGAACCCCACTGGTTACTTGAAATACTATTTTCCATTTTGCAGGCAACTCAACAATAACAACTTCAGTGGAACACAGATTCCAGATTCATATGCCAATATGTCCAAGTTGCTGAAATTGTAAGCTCTTTCCCTCTCCACCTTGTTTACCTTTGAGCAGTTACACCATGTTAATATGGTCTACTGGTTCCTTTGTAAATTACTGATGAAGCAGACAATATGCTGAACTTGCAGGAGTCTAAGGAACTGTAATTTGGAAGGGCCTGTTCCAGATCTAAGCTCTATACCTCGCCTTTATTACTTGTAAGTCTTTCATTATTGGGAATCTGTGCTGTACAGTACAATTCCTAGGCTGATGTTTTCGTGATCTTACAGGGACCTGAGCTCCAATAAGTTGACTGGAATCATACCAACTAATAAGCTTGCCGATAGCATCACAACTATGTGAATATTTTCCCCTTTACTTCTTTTCATTGATCATGGTCACTAGCGAATGCATGATACTTCAAAGCTTAACATGGCTCTTGTTCGAATGGTCACAAAAAGATACATATGAAAGTATACCCGAAGGGTGCAGCAAATATGATTTCTCTAACGAGTTTGCGATTGTTGCAGTGACTTTTCCTATAATCAGCTCAATGGATCCATACCCTTAAGTTTTTCAGGCCTTCCCCTGCTTCAGAGACTGTAAGTAGATCTTCATCGATATAGTTCCAATGAGGGATTAGCATGGTTTCGTTTGATGGTGATGTTCTCCTCTAAAGATATTACTTTGCATAACCAGGTCGTTAGAGAACAATAGCTTGAATGGTAGTGTTCCCTCCAACATCTGGCAGAATGAGAATTTCAGTGCAGAGGCAAAACTTACCTTGTAAGCCAACTTTTTTGAGAAAAAAATAACTCCTTCAACTCTGTTTATTCTAGCAGATTATTATAATTTTAAAATTAAATGATTGACTTCGCTGCACTCCACTGTAATCCAGGGACTTCCGGAACAATTCCCTTTCAGACATTTCATCCCTTCTTGCCCCACCTTTGAACGTTAGCATCAGGTAAGACTGAACTTCCTCTTCTAGCTCTCAAATATGCTTGATATCTTTGCTGCATCTCATTCATTGTTTTTCTTTATCAAGGCTCCAAGGGAATCCTATATGTACAAGGACAGACGTTTCGATGAACATGGATCAGTTCTGCGGGGCGGCAACAACAGCAATGGTTGATGTCGAGCCTCCTAAACTATCAAACGGAACAGTAGAAGGATGCATGCCCCAGTCGTGTCCAAGCAGTGGTGGGTATGAGTATTTCCCAGAAGCACTCCTACCCTGTCAATGTGTTGCTCCTTTAGGGGTAGGGATGCGGTTGAGGAGTCCTAGCATAACAGATTTCCGTCCCTACCGAGGATACTTCAACCAGTACATGACTGGCAATCTCAGCGTGGCACCGTACCAGCTAGTTGTGGACTCCTTCGTATGGGAAGAAGGTCCCAGGCTCCGGATGTTGCTCAAAATTTTCCCTCCACACAATGATACTGATTTCAATACGACCGAGACTGTGCGGCTTCAGAACATGTTTTTCAACTTTGAGATCGTTGGAGATGACACGTTTGGACCCTATGATCTGCTCAGCTTCACATTACGTGGAAATGGTAAGCTAAATTTGTCCTTGCTGCAGCTTGGCTATAGACTTGAGTTAGTTTGGGCTGTAGAACAAATAACATGATTAAACTTCCCTGTTTTGTCAGCTGTTATATTCAATCCTCCACCAAAGGGAGGAGCTGGGAGCAAGGGTTCTAAGGTAGGGATCATATTAGGGGCAATCTCTTGTGCAATTGCTATAGCAGTTGGTATTGTAGTTGTTTGCCACTGTAAGCGCTCAAGACGACAACAGAAGCAAGTTCAAGCTGGACAAAAACCAAGTACGTCACCTGCCTTCTGTCATCTTCTTTTATTGATTTTGTAGGTGGAATTTATGTTTACATTTTTTATGGTTCGTGCAGCACCAAGGATAGGACTGAAAATCGAAGGAGTGAAGGAGTTTTGTTTTGAGGAGCTGGAGAAGGCAACGAGTGGGTTCACCAGTGATACTCAAATTGGACAAGGTGGGTACGGGAAGGTTTACAAAGGTGTTTTGGGGGAGGGAACTTTGGTGGCGATTAAGCGTGCAAGGCAAGGTTCGCTGACTAGCGAAAAAGAGTTCTACACGGAGATAGAGCTCCTCTCGAGAGTTCACCACCGCAACTTGGTGTCCTTGCTTGGCTATTGTGATGAATCAGCGGAGCAAATGCTGGTGTATGAATACATGCCAAATGGTTCCGTTCAAGACCTTCTTTCCGGTATGCGCATTGATGATATGATTAACATAAGTAGCTGGCAGCTGCTGTGTATGATTTATGCAATTACTAACTATGGAGGGTGCAGGGAGGTACGAGAAAGCTGTTAGCTTGCGGACAAGAGTGAACATCGCGCTAGGTGCGGCCAAGGGGATTCTTTATCTCCATGCAGAAGCAGACCCGCCAATTATCCACAGAGACATCAAGGCCAACAACATCCTCCTGGATTCGAAACTCACGCCTAAAGTCTCTGACTTTGGCATCTCTAGACTTGTCCCTAAAACAACAACAGCATCATCACTGGACGACCCAAGTGATGCTGCCAGATATGAATTGTACGGGGAAGGAAGTTCATCAGCTCCCATTTCCACAGCCGTCAAAGGAACCCCTGTAAGTATATTTTGTCGCTGGCTGGTGTTTGATTTTGGGATTTGGTCGGCAATGATTTGAAATAGCAAAAGAGAGTTGAAAAAGGAGGGATTTTAGATATGCAGGCTATTTTGTAAATAGCTAGTTTGTTCCGTTTTGTTTTGGAAATTAAAAAAAATCGTATTTTAGTTATAAAATATAATTGTTTAATCAATTTATTTGACAAATGACTAATACACGTCTAACATTATCTTCTCCACCTAATCTCAACAAGGAAATTTGATTTTTTTCTACTCAAATTATTTGAGATTTACCAAATCTCATGTTCATGAAGAGTATTTCAAATCACCCACAAATCACTCCTGAATCCCTCATTTGCATATTTAAACGAGGTATTTTGACCAAATCACTCACCAAATCTTCTTCAATTCTGAAAAATAAACGACCCCTTAATGGTTAAACCTACATATATACAGTTCTGTTTGTCACAAAACATTGCATTATAATAATTCGAATGATTAGGAGACGGTTCAGATTGGTTTTCATATTATTCACTAACACACTCCCTCAAATAGAAGTTTTCAGAAGAGCTGAGGTTTTCATTGGTAAGCCATGCCCAAGGATTGGAAAGGCTCTGTGTCATAAATCATTGCATCTCAATAACTCAAATTGTTAAAAAATAGTTCAGATTGATTTTTATATTATTCATTAACTGTGTTTGGTGTTGTGTTTGGTGTTCTATTAGGGATACGTAGACCCAGAGTACTTCAGAAGCCACAAACTAACAGAGAAAAGCGACGTGTACAGCCTAGGGATAGTGTTGCTAGAGCTGGTGACAGGGATGCAGCCAATCTCCCACGGCAAGAACATAGTGAGGGAAGTGTCTTTAGCTTGGGAGACTGGGATGGTGGAGGCAGTGGTGGACACAACTCTACAGAGACCACCATCATCATACTCCAAAGGTCACGCCCACAAATTCATGGGATTGGGCCTCGGGTGCTGCCACGAAGAGGCTAAGTTCCGCCCTACCATGGCCGAGGTGGTTAGGGAGCTGGAGGATCTCTGCTCATCGATCGGATCATCAGCTGGGCAGAGAGCTCACTCTGGGGAGCTGGTCGGTGCTCCGGAAGGAGGAAAATGGAGGAGCTATGGGGTGATGGAGCTGGAGCGATCGGGCAATAACAGTACCGGTGATAGTGTCAAAGCGAGTAGCAGCGGTGACACGTTAACGTTCATGTCGTCTGCCGGGTTCAGGGGGAGCGACCTTGTTAGTGGCGTCATCCCCACAATTCGACCTCGTTGATGAATCTCTGAAGCTGTTTCAAACATTGGTTGGGTAGCTTGTATATAACTTGTAAACTGCTTGCAACTTTGTATTATCTCAACCTCACAACAAGCTTGTAATTTTGCCAGGTAAGACCACATGACTTGATGATCTCAGTACACTATATAAACTAGTGTGTATTTCATTGAAGTTAGTTGATTCAAATGTCCTATTGTCAATGGGCCAAGTGCTAGTTGTACTGTGTATTTCTTTGTACGGTCTGGTTCCGCTGAGTATAAATTATCTCGTGTTGATTGATATATTTTGAAATGATTGTGAATACTTTTTAAATTTGTACTATGAAAATGATAAGATGGATGGCGTAAGTGATGTGTTTTACATCTTTCTTGTATTCGGAATATTGCGTTAGCTTAAGCATATCACTTGCTTAGCTTCCAAGCTTTAATTACTTTGCTCCCACACCTTCAACTTCTCATTCCTTTTACCTCTGCAAGTTTCTTTTGCAAAGGATTTCTTCATTTTGGCCTTTCGTTTAGAAAGGGTCACTCAATCTCAATTTTCAAACTCATATATGAGTATGGATCATCAATAAGTTTAACGATATGCGATTCAACTGCTTAACTATGCGGTTCAATTGCTTAACCTGTCTGGCTTCATCATACCAAACATACCTTACACCGCTATCTATTTAGCAGAAGTTATATGCTTACAAATATTGTACAAATATGAGTCACAAGTTGTACAAATATGACTTACAACAAAGACTGATTAATTATCTCAATTAATTAAATCACCAATTTAGGAAAAACAGCCAAGAGACAAAGTCAACAATACCCCTGACGATCCCAACACCACAAACCAATATCATTCCGGCGGAGAACAGCAAGCTGAACAGAACCAGCGCCGCCACACCCATAGCCAAGCTAGGGCGGGAATCCATCAGCCGGTTCTGAAGCAAACCGGCCACGTGGCAGACGTGGGACCCGTAGGCGTTGTGAGCGTAGTAACGCTTCTCCCATTCCATCCAGTTCGACGGCGGGTTGTCGCATCTCTCCGCCGCTTTCAGCTCCCTTATCCTCATTCTCAGAACCACCATGTTCTCCTCCACCACTCTCCCTTCATCATCGTGATCCGACCCGCCGCCACGGCCCACGTTGGGTGGTGGTCCCTTGTAGGCCAGGATGGCTGGACCACCGTGACTGCGCGACGGAGGGAGGGGATGAAGATGTCGTTGACGGCTGGAGATTGGGAACTTGTGATGAGAAGCAGAAGATGCTAATTCCATTTTTGTGGGAGAGGTATTGTGGACATATAACATTATGATGGGAAAAAATATCATATGGTTATAATTAGGTGTATATATAGTTAGTCGATATATGCAATAATTATGCATGCAGCGGGTTGCTTGTGCGTATAGGCTAAGGCTGGCACAGCTAGTATGATGATGATGATGTGCTTGTGTTAACTTGATCATTGTCGCGTATTTGATTTCGTGAAGGTTTTGTTTTGTTCAACGTTACACATGTACTTTCTTTTCATTTGGGGTGCTGAAAATGTCGACGCAATGTAATTTGTTATGGTGGGGTTCCATCAAGTGCGGATTGGCGGGAAGGAAAATGGTTTTTTTATGCTAGCAAGAACTCTCAGCCGTTAGATGTAATCACGAACATCTAACGGTCTAAACTTCACAGGTAAAAGTGGTATTTCACACCTCCCTTCAAACCCCAGACTCCCCACCAGGCCACCACGGGCCACGGCCGCCCACCCTCTGTCGCGGCCGACGGCCTCCTTCTCCTGCCTCCGCCAGTTTAATAAATTGATGTGTTGTATTTTAAAATCATTTTTTAGACTTAATTTGTGTACAAAATTATATGACAAATGTGTACAATATAAAAGACGGAGTAGAGAAATAAGCACGAGAGTGCCAAAAGCTCTTAAGCTGATTGAACGTATCGATCCGTGTGTTTTATTACTATCTGTACGTGTTGAAGTGTATGGTAAAACATTTTGGTTTTCACAAAATTGTGTACGGTCGAAGTTAACAAAACGCAATTCATCCAACGACGGCTAAACACGCAGAAAGTAAGCCAATTTCACTAACATAACACTAGGTACAATTGTTTTTTAACTTCATTTGACCATTATTTACAGGGGTTATCACTGTGAAACGTAATTTTTTAGCCATTTCCAACATGCTTGTCAAATATTAGTCGATTTGAGTTGAGGGAGAGACAAAATAAGTTTTTGTAATTATGGAATAGCGATTCTATTTATATATATTGTCCACCACGCTCGTGGCCTACTGATGGTCACAGCTGTGATCGTCCTGTCTGTCACGATTGTGATGGTTACTTACCACAGTCGTGATCTATCTGATGATCAGACCCGTGACAGACTGTCTGTCACGCCCGTGATGGACCATCTGACAGCCGAATTCAGTGACTCACAGAAACCGAATTTAACCCAAAATCAGACATCAGTTACCATAATGAAACATGATTTTTAGCCATTTTCAACATGCTTGT
The DNA here is from genome assembly GCA_030674075.2 of Linum usitatissimum. Taxonomy (NCBI): domain Eukaryota; kingdom Viridiplantae; phylum Streptophyta; class Magnoliopsida; order Malpighiales; family Linaceae; genus Linum; species Linum usitatissimum. The sequence continues at coordinate 3,752,779 of JAUJYP020000285.1, read as the reverse complement.
CAAATATTATCCAATTTGTTTGAAATTTTCTTGTGAAATGGTAAAATCTACATAGTATAACACACGGAAATTGATCAGTTTTAACATAAAAATTTTCAAATTGGCTAAAATTTGACATGCATGTTGGGAATGACTAAATATTAATATTTCACATATTCCTTCAAATAATAGCCAAATAAAATTAAACAAAAAATTTTAAAAGGTTTTGATTGTTGTTGATTATTATTGTTAATGGGGATGTATTATTTTCTTCAGACCGCACGTGGTGATTTCAAATAACCCCAAACTAAGTGCTGATTTGATTTGACCACAATTCTGACTAGTTTGGCCATCGATTTTAACTCAGTTGAACCAAATTCTTTCTTTTTTAAAACCAGATTTTAGAGTAATTGTTACTAAACCATAAAGCCATATATCTAACATATATATATTTTCATGTACCTGCCACGTCAGCAGAGAGAAATATTCTATTTCCTCTCCTTCTTTTTTTACGGGCAACATTCTATCTCCGCATCTCAGCTTCCTTTCTTTGTCTTCTCTACTCTGTTTGTTCGTTAACGACATCTCTCTCTTTCCTTCCAAAGAATAAACTTCTATAAAAAACCTCTTCTTCTCTCCTACGACTTCTATTCTTCCTCTTCTTCGATTTTATCTGAAGTTGCATAACTTCATTATTGCTCTTCCTCTTCCTTTTATCTTCATCACACCGCAATTTTTCAACTGGTGAAGCAAAAATCTGCTTCTGGCCTTCCATTCCCAGCAATTTTTTTTTCTATCTGTCAATGAAAACTAACCGTTCCCCTCCTCCCTTTTTTCTTCACCTCCTCATTTTCTTCTTTGTTCACTTTTGTTTCCTTCCCCTTCTTTTTTAGATTAGGTTGGTTCTTCGGTGCTGCAACAATCGCAATTCGGTGATTTCAACACTGAATCCAACTTTAGTCACTTCCTACCTCCTGGTGTTGCTTGTATCTTTTGTTTCGTGAGGTTCTCAGATTGACGGCGATTCTCTTCTCCCTACTCATTGCCATTCACCATTCAGACAATTGCAGTCATCAAGCCCTCAATTCTAGCTTCCATGTCAACGAAGCATATGTAATCTGTCGTGCTTGTAAATCACAACAAGAGAGGTGGGTTTTCCCCTATTTTATATGTTTTATTTTTCATCATTTTAATCTAGGATTAGTCTATCAAGTTTTTAGAATTGTTTCTGATAATTCTTATATGCAAAGACTAGAGGAGAATAATGTCACCAGTTGTTGGCAAGCCCCAAACTCTAGCTACAGTTCAAATTAGCCACAAATAGAGAAGACTGTGGTAGTTTCTACTAATCCGATTATCTTGGTTTTAATTTTGTAATTTTATGCTATATAATGAAGTAGTTTCATGTTATTGGATTTTGCAGGCTTAAAATTTAGTGTTGTCTATTACAACATCTTGGCTCAGATATGTAAAAGTTACTATTTTCTTAAGTACCTTCTTTCCACAAGAGAAATTAGTAAACTCCATCAGAGGTAGAATATTTATTGTAGGAATTGTCCTTTTTAGTGGATTGATACATGATGATTTAGTAAGGAACACAGTAAGACTATGTCATATGTCCTCTTCACTGATAATAATGTGCAACACATCTGTTCAATAATGTTAAGCAGGTGTTACAGATTTTAATTGTTTCTATTGACCAAATAGAATTAAATCTGTACGCCTTTATTCCCAACTAAGTCAGTTGTTGATTCATAGGTTTTCAAAAGGTTAACAACTTTTAAGTCTTTACGACTATATATGGTACATTTGTTTAGTTCTTTGCAGGTACATGAGTTTAGATTTTCCCCTTGGTGATTGTTGGTTGTGCCCCTGTCATGTTTTCTGCATTTGCTTTTCATTTGGATATCATATTAAATTTCAAGTATTCTAAAGATTAATTTTAGTTCAATTTATTTTTAGATTTAACGACTGCATTCCTATATTTATTTAAGTTGAAATTGAAGCCGATTCAATTTCTCAGGAGCCGCGGGCCGCGACAGAATTCATGGAAAGCTTTGTGTCATATTCTCCCCTTAAGTTCAAGAACACTCATTCCGCTCATGGTGGGTCGCACGTAAATCAATATGGTATACTCCTTTAATTTTAACCTTCAATTTAATTATTGTGGCTTGCTCAAAATACTCATGTGTTAGTGTTACTTCTCTTTTATCGCTTCTTCTTTGTTAATTATAATTGTAGTATTTATGTATGTGTACATTGATGTTGGTAATAATAGGCTGCCTACAAATGTTTTGTATCATAAGCAGATTGACAATTCAATGGCTTGCCTTCCCAAGGACAGATATATCTCTCTAAATTCTATCCCAACCAATGTTAGTTTTTTTACGTCAGATTTTTTTCATATGTTACAGGTGTTTGTTGGGTCAATCAACAATTTGATCGACAGGTTCCGTATTAGCACTCTCATCCAAGGATGTAATACTTGTTAGCTTCCGTTTCAACTAATGGTGGGTTAGCCTACTCCTGCATTGATATATGTACTTTCGAAGTGGTTTACAGAAGTTCAAGCTATGATTATTGAAGCAGGGAAAGACAACCTTGGCTAATAAGGAGGCCTTAATTTGCCCACAAATGCTTCATATATGGATGTGAAAACCGTTAATGATTGCAAGGTATTGGAAAGGAGCAAGTAAAGGGTTAGAGCGCATGATGTGAGTCGTTAATTTATGCATGTATGAAATTTTTCATGTAATCTCCAATAATAAATCAAACAAGGTTTACTATACCCTTAATGATCTAATAGGGCAGAATAATTTATACCGTAACTAATAAATATTAATTGAGTTGATTTGTTCTAATTGGATATATAGATCAAAACTAAATATTTCATATAACATTATTGTTCTTTATAATACTTTTAATGAACTAATTAAGATTTTTCGTTTTATTATATTTAATTATTTCTCAAAATGAGTTACGAGCCATTACATATTCATCCACTTATTTGTTAATAAAATCAATATTGTATATATGTGGATTTTTTGGAAGTTATGATATTTAACATAGTTTGATGCTACATATCACACCCATTATGCCTAGATAATTAGCTTTATATCAATTAGTATATAAACATAAAGTTCTTATCCTTCATTTTAGCAAAACTCACTCACAAATAGTCAAGTCACTTTTAAAGTACTACATAAATACATTTACAATTACGATCATACACATCCAGAGAGAAACATTAAAATGTATATTTAAACATCAAAATATTTTAATGTTTCCAATATGGTATTAATTTTTTGTGAATATATGATGTTATTTTTTATAAGATAATTAATTTTATTTAAAATAGGTAATCTCTTATGAATATAACACATATAAAAAGCAGTTGATAGATAATTTGACATTGTTAAGAGGTTACACCTATTACATACAAACTATAAAATGCCAAAAATTAATTATATAATTTTCTAAAATAAAATAAAAAACCAAATAATTTCATACAAACCATACACTAATTGAATTCGATCAAAAACACTATAAATAATTCACTTTCAAAAGTTAGAGAAATTCACAATCTACCTTCTGAAAGTACAACAAATTAGTGGATCTATCCATGTCGTACCCAACATTATAACCCTGCTGAGCAATCATCCCAACAACATTATGATTGTTCGACCTCATAATAGCCAGGCAGAAAATGTCATCGGCAACTTGCCAGAATATGTTGAAATTATCCACCATCAACTCTGCTCCGCCATCGAAGTGAAAGACAAAATAATTAAACGCATTTCCTTCTTCGTCAATGGTTCCTCTGAAACAGAGCTCCAACCCCTTCACCGGAGAACGAACTTCGTGGACATTCAACAACTCAGCCTCCAATTTAACCTCTGCCTTCACCGCGTCGATAGCTTCAGGGCGGAGTAGGGTAAGTTCGGTCCCACTGTCTATCAGGGTTCCGTGGTTGAATGCGTCCGTGCCTATGTTCAGCATCTGAGCAAAAAAACAGAGTCGTAATTAATCTACACTTGATCTTAGCCAAAAGGCCGAGAAAGGTATCATAATTAAGCTACGCATGAGCGATATAGAGATCAAGTTTATAACTAATTGATACCGTGTCGCCTCCGATGCTGATGTTGATGAGTGTCAGGAAGTAATAGCCCTCGATGGTGTGAATTAAGGGAGTGGATTTGCCTAGGAATTGAGCTGCGTCTCCAAAAGACAAGCGGTTATGAGGATAAGAGCGGTTGGAGGTGCTGCCGACGCAGTAGGAGAATTTGCCACCCAATCGATTGACGAAAGGAGCACGATATTCGGGCGCACTTCCAAATCCTTTACCCAACCCCATAATTCCGTTGGCATATATGTCGACGTAATCGCTTCCAATCTCTGTCTGACTGCACCCAAACAACACGTGTGGCACGGTGGTCGTGTTCATGTCGTCGTTGTTTGTCCGAAATGTCATTTGATCATAGGCGTAAACTCCTATATTTTTCGAGTACAGGTATTCAATTGTGAACATGCAATCCTTACCGGGAGACCACAGCCACCGCCCTAGTGCAGAATTGAATCGAGATGTTAATTAATGTTCTTAAAGTGAAAGCTCATAATAATAATAATAATTACCAGGAGTACACTTGCTGCAGTAATCGTTGGTACACGGGAGCGGAGAGTAAGTCTTAGAATTGGATGGATGAAAGTAGGTAGCTCCTGTAATGGAGGAGCAATGAGTACAAGGTGGGCATCGAACCCACAAAAGGCTGCTGGCTGAGTCCAACACTGCTAGTTGTGGGATCGGAGGATTGCCTATCGAGAAGTTGACGTAGAACACAACGTGGACCTTGTTCTCCACCCATAGCAACGGAGGAGTGATGCCTAGCTCTTTTTCCTTATTATCATACGCCGGAAGAAGGACAGAAGTTAAGTGGCGGGCTAGCGAGGCTCCCACCATCCTCTTGGCAAGATCGGTGGTGGTTAAGGAGGCGTTGTAGTGCGGAGAGAAGACGGAGTCGCGGTGGATTAGTCGGGTCGTGATCTTCAAACCATTGGAGGAGGAGACCAAGAAGAGGAAGAGGAGAGTACTAATGAGCTTGAGAGGTGTGTTTTTTGCCATGAGATTGAGGTGTGTGTGTTTTTTTTGCCATGAAATTATAATTAGATCAGTTTCATGATATTTCTCCATTTGGTTTATCTAGTTATAGAAAAGAAAATGAAAATGAATTATAGTAGGTAAGTAATTGATTAAAATATATAGAATAAAATCAACAGTGCATGTTTGTTTTCTGTATTAAATTTTCACATTTTATCTGGACACGTTTGTTTATAGAAGTCTTATGCTAGACCAAAAAAACATTAATTCAGTGGATGTTTTTTCTCCATTTTACGATTATGCAGAGTTATTTTTTAATGGTGGCCGTCGCGAGGTATTGATTTAATTTGGTTTGACATTCTCTTGCTTTTTATTTATGATCATTCTTCAACTTCAACGTCATCTACTTTATTGAATTCATCTATGACGAAGTTGTGATATTTGGATTAGAAAAGAAATTTGCAAAAATAGCTTTACTATTAGAACAACGACTCGTGTATTATGTTTAATTAGCAAATTTAAATGTTTATAATTTGAATTTGTCACAATTATATAACAACGATACCTATAAATTAAATCGTTTATTTTTTTTATGAATGATATCTACATATATATAATAAAATGTAACAAAAAAGCTGTTAAAAGAGTACATAATATATGGGCGAAAAAAAACCTGAAAAATCGAAACTAATGGAGTTGTCAAAACACCAACTCCACAGCTGCAAAACAAACAGACAACCAAAATGAAAAAAGACTACAACGCTGACCCAAATTGACGGACCAATCGTGAAAGAGCAGCCGACTACCCTTAAACATTTGAGAAAATATATTGAGTAAATTTGGTATCCAATTTACATTTTATTTCGACATTTATTTTTATAGAAATCTTATTATTTTGGATATACAATTGAAAATTTTCAGAATAATGAAACTACCATAAGTATAGAGTGTTAATTACTGTGTTATTACAAAAAAAAATATAATGCAACCATAAGTATAAAGTAACCACCAAAGGTGATTTCTTTCTATTTTTTGTTGGAATTTGCTTATGTATGATCGTGTGAGTTGGTTTTAGGGAGATTTTGGCACATTCATCACTCTTGTTGCTTCTAAAAGAGTGAAATATTAATATTACTCTCGAAGGTACGCAAATTTATATTGAAAGAGCTTCCAATATTGTTATTTGGGTTTCGTTTCTTAACATTTTCCGTTGATTACTTGAAGGGAGTCAGTTTAATATTTATCAACCGTCCGGCCTCAAAACACTAGCGGTTAAATTATTGTTGAATCACCAAAATCCTAAAACCTTATTCTCACCGGTTCAGATCCTAAAAATCATACTAAACACATAAAAAGTTCGTTCTTTCAAAGAAACGATGAAAAAGAAGGCGACATTTCGAGAAAAGAACAAAGAGAACGGTTTGTTGTCTCACTGTAATTGTTAGTAAACCAAAAAGCCATATATAATTCTACATTCAAAAGTCGAGAAGTTTGCAATCTTTCTTCTGAAAGAACAACAAATTAGTGGCTCCAGCCATGAAGTACCCGACATTATAACCCTGCTGAGCAAGCATCCCAACCACATTAAAAGTCTTCGACCTCATAATAGCCAGACAGAAAATGTCATCGGCAACCTGCGCGAACATGCCAAAATTATCCACCGTCAACTCCGCTCCGCGATCCAAGTGAAAGCTAAAATTATTAAACGAGTTTCCATCTTTTTCAACAGTTCCTCTATAGCAGAGCTCCAACTCCCTCGCCGGCGAACGAACTTCTTGGAGATTCAACAACTCAGCCTCCAATTTAACCTCTGCCATCACCGCGTCAATAGCGCTGGGGCGGAGTAAAGTGAGTTCGGACCCACTGTCTATCATGGTTCCGTGATTGAATGCATCCGAGTCAATGTTCAGCATCTGGGCAAAAAAGAAAGGGTCATAAGGCCGTAATACCCATCGATGGATCGACGGTGGAGATCAAGTTTACAACCAAACTATACCTGGTTGCCTCCGATGCTGATGTTGTTGATGTTCATGAAGTAATAGCCATCGACGGTGTGAATTAAGGGAGTGGATTTGCCGAGGAAGTTAGCAGCGTCGCCGAAAGACAAGCTGTTGTGAGGGTAAGAGCGGTTGGAGGTGCTGCCTACGCAGTAGGAGAATTTTCCACCCAACATGTTGACCAAAGGGCCATGATCTTTAGGCGTACCTGGAGCAACTCTATTCCCCAACCCGATAACTCCGTTGGCAGACGGTTCGACATCATTTCGTCCTGTCTCCATCTGACTGCACCCGAACAACACATTTGTCAGGGTGGTGTTTCTCGTGTCGTCGTTGTTTGTACGAAAGGTCAGTTGATCGGTGCCATAAACTCCTATACTTTGTGAAGTCGCGTATTGAATTACGTACGTGCATTCCTTGCCCTGAGACCACGGCCATCGCCCTAGTGAAGAATTGGATCAAGATATTGATTAATGTTATATGATTTAATTTTTTCTAATGCTAAGATGTTAATTACCTGGACTACACTTGGTACATTCTTTAGTACACGGGACCAAAGAGTAAGTTTTGGAGTCGGATTGAAAAAAGTATGCAGCTCTCGATCCGGAGTAGCAATGAGGAGTGCAAGGTGGGCACCTAACCCACAACATGCTACTGCCCGTGTCCAGCACTGCCAGTTGCGGAACAGGAGGAGTGCCGATCGAGAAGTTGACGTAGAACACAACGTGGATTTTGTCCTTCCCCCATAGCAACCCAGGCGTGATGCCATCCACCTCATCATCATCGGACGACCAGAGGAGGATAGAGGCCGAGTGGCGAGTGAGCGAGGCTCCCACCATCCTCTTGGCAAGATCGGTAGTGGTCAGGGAGGCATTGAATTGGGGGGAAAAGATAGAATCGCGGTGGATAAGTCGCGTAGTGATTTTCAAGCCATCGGAGAAGCAGAGGAGGATGAGGAAGACGAGAGTGACGAGCTTGAGAGGTGTGGTTTTCGCCATGGTATTGGGTTACTTTTGTGCTGTTTATAGTGAAGGAAAATGCAATCATAACAAAAGATGAATTAATTTTGTGATATTTCTCTTTGTCTAGTTGTAGGAAATGAATTATACATAAATAAGTAACTGTTGTAGATTTGAGAAAATTGATTGAAATATATGGAATAAAATCAATAATGTTTGTTCTTTGTATTAAATATACATTTTATCTGGACATGTATTCTTATAGAAATCTTATTAATTTGGATATTTATAATTAGAAATTTTCAGAATAATGGAACCACCATCCATAACTCCATAAGTTTAAAGTAATTATTGTGCTAGACAAGAAAAACATTAACTGAGTTTGTATTTTCTCTCAATTCTAGCATTGTGCAAAGCTACATTTTCAAATTCACTATAAATTTCTACACATAAAACATGAAAGGAAATTGACTAATTAATTTCCCTCGCACACTCTTTCTCATCTTTGTAGTCCGCTTTGTCAACCCTTTTTCCGACAACCAGGCCATTCATTAAAACTATTTTCATTGTTTTTTGAAAACGCATGAATTAAAATGCTAGATGACCATGTTGTAATGAATGCAAAGTCTGGGTGTTTACACGAGAGTTTGTATCAATAAATTCCAGCAGCGAATTACAAATTTCCACGTGGCTGGCCCTGTGAAATTCCCCCAGCCGTTGATGAGTTTCATGCACCCTCAACAAATTTATATAGTAGAAAAGAAAATGACAGAGCAACATCATCATCGTTGATCCCAAACTGTACACCCATTGCCATAATCGCCAACTCCATCTGTTCCTTCCCTTTCTCGCTCATTAACATAACTCAATGATCAGTTGGATCACTCCATACATACTAGCTCTCTGGAATATGCTCTGCCTGCTAAACCCAACAAAAACATCAATGAAAACTAGTTTGCACATAGACGAGGATGCTCAGGAGATCCTGGAAATAACTACGACATGATTACTCATCGGCATCATCAGGGGAATAATAATTACGACATGCAAGTGATAGGAAGGTTTCTGAGCTACGCTTCCAGAGGAGACAGAGTCTGACTGAACATGATGCTGCGTGATGAACAGGGCACTTCCCCCAATGTCCAAGACTACGACCAGTGCACAGCTATGCATCTCGACGCGAGTGAAGGCCATGTTGGGTGCTATTGGGTTTTCTCACCCCAAAAGTTAGTTCAAAGAATGTGACTTTCCCTCACATTTATAAACATCACCCAACCCCTTCCACTCTTCGATATGGGATAACCCAACAATCTCCCTCTCACACATCGGTCTCTCGGTAGGCATTAACCATCTACCGGCTCTGAACGAATCATCATCAGTCCTTTGCACCGGATCCCGAAATGTGTTGTCAACCTGGGCTCTGATACCACTGTGGAAATGGGGGCAGCAATATCAAGTAAGAATAGAACGAACGAGACACGACGATTTTTACGTGGAAAACCCAAATCGGGAAAAACCATGGGACCGTAATCCAAGCAACAACTCCACTATACTTTGGTGGGATCACAAGTCCTCTCTAAAATAGCTAGAGGATTATAAAGTACCTCAAGAACAACCTTCTTGGATCACCAATACACCATAATGGATACTCACCAATATGGTGGATAACAAGAGCAAATCGACAAGATGAAGAGAAAATTCCAGAGACCAAACAGATTCGTAGACCCTCTGTCCAGCAGCGATTCCCGACGAACCAGAGATCAGAACAACGATCCCTCCGGCCAGATTGAAGCCCAAATAGTCCTGAACAGTTACTATTGTTAACGTGAATCTAACAACATTGTGTGTTGACGACTCGGAGATATCAAATTTCAATTCAATCATACCCCTAAACACACATTTAATATTTATATTCTTCTATTATGTTGAATTTCGTACACCAAAAATTACCTTCTCAGCTAGAAACAGCATGCATCAATATCAAAACAACCACACAACACCGAAAAAACTAACGTTCGTAGACAGAGATAATTAATCACTGGGATTAGAACTTGATACTTCAATTGCTGTCAACATATTCATGAAGTTTAAGCAACCGGAAGTCATTACTAACCCATATGTGTTTGGTCGTCATTATAACACAACAATGATCATGGTTGTCACATCACATGTCTCCAAAACTCAAAAGTCAAAAGGTGTGCGTACGACTCGGAGAAATGCTATCTTTACCATTTCCTAAAACACCGGCCCATGTGTGTGGCCCACGTGTGTTGTTGTGGGTGCGGCCCAAATCCTAAATATGACTCTGAGTCGCCTTTGCCACTCCTCGCTTCCTTCTCTATATATATACGAGAAACATGCCTTTGCAAGTCCACACACATCCATCTTCTAGCTACTACTCTAAAATCTCAAATGGCGATTAATGTAGGAACTCTCATCGCCATATTAATGATGGCAACCCTAGTAGTTGTGCCGGTAACTCTACCAGCAACGGCGGCGGCCGTGGACTGTAAAAAGCCGCCGCCACCGCCGAGAGCTAGATACATAAGCTACTGGGCTCTGATCACCTGTGACGAGCGGGAAGTTGGGCTCCAACCATGCATGCCTTACGTGGCCGGGAAGGTGGGACCCGCAGTTCCTGCTCGGTGTTGCCACGCTGCTAAGTCCTTTTTTCACCGCGCTGCCACGTTATTCGAACGCTACGAGCGCTGTGTGTGCTGGTTGAAATTTGCCAGCACAAGACCCAACCTCGGTGAAGCCCTCGTCTCCCGAATCCCTGCTGCATGCGGATTCAAGGTCCCTAAGGATATCACCAGCCCCGCCAATTGTCCCCTCAAGCACTGAAGTCATTAAGGTGATTTATTCTTTTACCATATTCCATCTCCAGCCCATACATTAATTATTCTATTCCAACAGCAGATTCGCTGCAAATAAAAGATTTATTTCTCGCGACAAACAAAATCATGACAAACATTATCATTTTTGAAAAATTTTAAAATTTGAAATTAAAATTTAAAACTCAATAATGTAGACTCTAAACCTAACATAATTTTAATTTTTTTTCTAAAATGATAAAAATATTCTTGTCATAATTTTGTTTACCGCAACAAATAAAATCCTCAGTCATATAAAAGAGCCTTTAATCTTTACAAATTTCCAATCTGAGTGACGGAAGGTCGAGTAACTAAAGACATTTCAGTTACAAAAAAATTATTTTAGTCACAATCCCTTTGACTAATAAAATTTCTTTAGTTATTTTGACCTTTAGTCAAGGGAAATGCGATTTTTTGGTAATTAATTTAGAGCGATTTTTTTTTGTAGTGTAATCATTTAACTTTTTATTTTTACATATCAATCACTATATTATTCAACATAATTTAAATTCATACGCAGGTATGGCTAATGAGGAGAAAAATCTATATGGATATTTACGGCAAGAGGAATAATATTGGTATCATCGGCGATTACCCAAAAAAATAAACTTTAGAACTGTATACTATAGAGTACTCGGGAAGAACTATATACTGTAGACAAAATGGGTGATGCTGAACGTGTAACGTACATAGAATAAGATTGCTCCGGCTATATCCTACGAGGAGCAAAGTTCAATGTTGTATGTAGTAGAATTGGCCGCTTGATATATACTCACCATTAATAAGGGAAATGTGAACCGAATTATAGCCGAATAGGTTGCAGCCCTTGTAACACCTCGATTTTTTTCGACAATATATTATCCGCTTTGGCCATAATTAATCCCTCACGGATTTATTTTTGGGTGCGTAACAGTGACTCCTTAAGAGATCACCCATTTTTTGTATTGCTCCCACCCGAGCACGTTTAATTTCAGAATTTTTACAAAAACTCTTTCTTCTCACTCTAAAAACGTGTCTTGTCAGTTAGGGACGGAATATTCCTTATAGCTCATGAATATCTCTCGTGTTTTGTCAATGTGAGATTTGTCTAAGGTGTTATAGCGCCTGACTTTGTTTTCAAAATTCTAGGTTTGAAGATTGAAATGCGTAGCTATTCGACCCTTAGAATGACATTACTGGTCTCACCTACCGCTAGTGATGAATTTTCCATCACATCAGGACATGGTAGAGCATTAATAATGTCATCACCGGTATCAAAATTTGCCTAATTACGACATCCCTAAATGTGATGTCCGTTGAAAAGGTTTATAAACTCTTACCAAACTCATTCGTGTGTCTTAATATTTGAAAGAGGCAGCGACCCATTACGTCCCCTTAACTTAAGCAAAATAACGGATAATTAAAACTAATAGCGAAATCATAGATGGGTCAACTCAAGGTACGACACATAATATTTTGCCTCCAGCTTGATCAAAATTGAAAATTTACCTAATGTTTTGCTCAGTATATTTTACAATTCACTCCGAACTCAAAATTTTATCTAAAAATTTCTAACCACCTTGGTTCTACCATTGGCTAGCTACCTGCAATGGTTTAAGTCGGTGCCATTGGGTTTTTTCTGTCATTTCAATAGTGAGTAGAACATTCATTCCCTAATGCCAACGGATTAGGTGCAAGTTATCTTTCACGAAATAGAAAAAACGAAGTATCAGAGAAGTGAACGCAATAATATGTCAATGTCGTAAGTGCATTTTCCTGGAATCTGCTGAGCGCGTTATCAGCAACTACGCAGTTATGAGACTGGGGCCGCCATTTAAAAACTGTTATTATGTATTATTAGTGACTATTCCAGTTGCGGCTGCCTATATGAAATGTGATGATCTAAAATCTTCTTGCCAGTTCCCACTGCCATCTCTACTACAACTACTCTGTTAAGCGCGTACGTGGAAAAATAATTAATTATTTACACCCGACTTAGGTCTTGCATGTCACATATATAGCTTACGGATACCTATGATTGTCAAGGACCGATCTTGAACCTCATGTTTTGTTATGTGGAGTAATTTAAGTCTCTGGAAACTTACCAACATCAATGATAGGGCACCATTATTTAGTTAATTAGTAAAAGGTAGTTACTGGTAGCTTTTCGTTATGTGAGGTAGGGAAATCGTTGAGTCAGTATGAGATTGAAAAATGATTTGAAATTTTGATCGCAGAATTGTAAGATTTCATGACTTTCTATAATAGCAAATTTAAATAAGAAACCACTAAAATCGTAAAACTGTAAGATTTTAAAATCTAAATCGTCGATTTTACTACTAAGAGAACCATATAAGGCGACATGCTACAAAAATTCTGGCATATTATATATCCACTTTGAGCCTACAAGCATATACTTTATGCTAACTAAAGTTATATGCTTACGGCTTGTCATATATCGTAGCGCACATCCAATATACTTCTTTGAGGTTGTTTGATTTTATATTTGGAGAGAGATTTGAGAGGGAATTGGTGGGCCAAGTGATTTGGACAAAATCTCTTATTTGATTTTTAAAAATAATGGAGATCCAGACAAAATTTTTTGTTTGATTTAAAAATAGTAGAGATTTAAAATCAGCACATGTGGCATCATGGTGATTTGAAGTGTGATTTAAAATTACTATGAGTTTTGTGTAATTTAAAGAGCCCAAAAGTGATTTGGGTACAAAATGACATATTAACCTAATCAAAACTAAGAAATTTCAACAGATGCCACTTGAAGTGTGAAAAATTAAAAGACTAATATTAAAACTAGACGACAATCTAATTTTTTCTTAAATAAGTTAATTTAATTTTTTTTGTTTGAAATATGTAATAAAATCATTCTCAATTTTTATAAACAAACAAAATATTTATAAAATCACTAATTATTTAAATCATTAATAATTTCAAATTATTAACTATTTCATATAACCTCCTTTTAAATTTCAAATTCAAACAAACTCTTTCTCTCTCTAACAATCTCTTTCTCTCTCTAACAATCTCATACACCTTATTCTCCTTCCATAATCACCTTCTTAATGACTACCTTTTTCTTATCTACATTATAAGGAGCTGCCCCTGAAAACTCATAAGCGAATTATTCATTGGTAGACGGATCACCGTATAAATTGACAAATTGATCGTCCTTGTTTGGTACTAAGTTTGAGTCCATTTTAATTGTGTTGTGAACAACGACAAATTCGGAATAGTTCGATGCATTGCTTGAAGTGTAGCGTAGATAAATTAAAATATATTAACCAACTAAAATAATCTCGAAGCATTATTGTAAATTGGATGATTAACTTAAATAATCTCAAAGGTTTGACTTTTTTTCTTAAACATCCTCAGATCGTGAAATTCGGCAAAACATTACCGAGCTACTATTCCGTCCTCGCACCATCCAAATTTTATGTTAATTTCGCCACATAAGTTGTCCAGGTTAGCACAAATACTTTGTTTGGAATAAACCGAACCTCTCAAAAAAATCGAAAAAAACCAAAATCAAAACCAAATCACTAATCATTTTCTTCTCCATCCTATCTTACTCTATTTTCCCAGTTCTATTGAATACTTCCAATTCTTCACCTCCATACTACTCCTACTAACCTTCCCCGTCGCCGCCAAGATGGTGAAGATGTGAAGAATTCAATATCTCCAGCACGTTAGGTGAAGAGTCGTTGTTCAGCAGAGGAAGCGTTCTTCACAGCCAGATCTGTCCAATTTTTTCATTGTTTGACCGAGATCTGCTCCTCCTCGACGAGAGCGGCGCTTAGCCGGAAGGGCCGTACTGCGAGTGGATTGGAAAGAAAGCTCCCGCCGCCGCCGCCGCGGTTGTGCTTGACGCGTCGCCGGATGTCCACAAAAAGAGCAACTCCGTCGGGTTCTACAAGCTCCGACGATTTCGGGAGCTCGTCCTACGGAGCAACAGCGACAACAAAGATAAGTTCTCCTTCCACAATAAACATGAGAAACCTGTTGAGAAATTATTAAAGAAGAACCATAGTTTGCAGAGTTTTGCAGATTGATTAAGGTCTGCAGATCGACATTTGCAGCTCTTAATAGAGCTTTTTTAACTGGAATTTCCAATTCAAGTAGTGAACACAAACTGGAGATGCACAAAAGGAGGAGGCGACCTGAAGCGCAATCGACACGACGACCGGAAGCGATTTGAGCAACGAACTTGTTCAACTGAGAGTTGTCAGAAGGAATAGAGATTTAGGAAAGATAAATTAACCGCTCGATTTTCAGTTTGGGTTAGAGAATAAACAACCGAAATTATTTATACCGATTAGATTTTTGGACGGCCAACCGACGAAATTTTGTCTCACTAATATTTCGACGAATTTTTCCACCTAAAAACCTTATAAAAATGTGGTCAAACCTTCGGCACTATTTAAATTAACCATCCATTATAAACTTGTATCCCCCGCTGCTTGTGAGCTTGTTTGACAATAATAATGTAACAATTAATTTTGTATTGCTTTCAGTATAAAAATGGCAATCGTTAGTATATAGAAAACACACTTCCGTAACTACGTAAGTAGTGGCGATATGAGACAGTACTACTGGTGAAATTTTCTTCATGGAAGCTGATAAGTGTAAAGCTATTACCTACTTGAAATTACAAACTATATATCGAGTATACGTATATTAATCACATCAACCGAACCAATCAAAAACAAGAAAATCTACCCACTTGAGTAATTAAACCGAGTTAACCCGTCCCGTATACATTGATCAACCCAGAAGATGGAGGGAAGAGAAAACCCCATCCGCAGCCTCCGCGATTCTCGACGCCACCGCGTAAGTCGAAACGGGCACGCTGGCGGCGAGTATCACCAACGCGCCAATAGCGAACGTGGGCCTGGTACTCATCAACGACCTCTGCATCACTCCCAACGACTTGCACACCAGATCCCCGTAAACGGCGTAGTGTTGCTTCTCCCACTCGGCCCACTCCTCCGGCGGCTCGTAGCTCTTCTCCGCCATCTTCATCTCCCCGATCCGCTTCCTCAGCACGATCATCCCTTCGTCCACCACGTGTCCCTCGCCTCCGCCGTATGATGGCTTATTCGAGGTGTCGTCGTCTCTTCGATTAATTGCGGCGGAGATCGCCATCGTTTGGCGCATCCTTCTCGGGGATCGGGCGGCTGCTGCCGCTACTACTGCCCGATTGGCGGCGGAGATTGCGGATTGTCGTGGCGAGAGTGACGGAATGGATAAGGAGGTGCAAAGGGCGGTGGATTCCATTTTGAAATGAAATTGGATTGGTTTATCGACTGGTTTGGGATTTGATTTTGGCTGTGAAATGAAGATTTTGTTTTGTTTGGAGAATTTGGAAACGAGATTCGGTATTTATAGATGAGGACAGGGAGCTGGAGTTTCGAAGGTTCGAAGGAGGCAATGACAACGAACCGGGAAATGATGTGGACACGTGTCGACCCCACGCGTTCTGAATTGAAAAATAATATAAATATTTTAAGTCTAATATCCTTGAGTTCGTGCCTCTCCTGTAACATCGAGTTTGATATTGTAAAATGACATCATACATGATTAATATTTAATAGCAGATAAAAATTATTGCAAACACTGTAGTTAGAAAAATCCATTTTAATACTTGTATAATATATGTGTTTAATACTTTCTTTATTAATTTTTTTTACGTTTATTTGATGCTTCTCGTACTAAACATATTTAAAATACGTATTACGCGCTTAATATATGTATTTTAAGGAATCAAATAGATATTTTAATAATTTTTAATTTATATTCACTTTTTAAATTATAAATTTTTAATATATTAGAACTGTTGCCGAACTTTTAAACATACCGTTATGAATGTATGAAACTCCGAACGTATTAATACCGTACTATAGCCGTACCATATTTTATTAGGTGTGGGTGAATTGGTAATATTATGTTGGAATACGAAAATGAGGTGAGATTCGAAATTACCTTATGGCCCCCTCAAGTGATTTATGAGGTAATTTCAAATCCACTTTATAGACAAAATTTTTGTTAAATTTCAAATGATTTGACTAGCAAATAATCACATTACCTAGTTAAATTAGGAGAATGAGATAATTTAAAAACATATTAGTTGATAAGATTAGAATTTTTCTTCCAAAACTCCACTAAACAAACCATGTATCAATAAAATTACTTACATATTTGAAATTCTTCTTATTTTAAATCTTTTAATATTTGAAATTAGTTTTGTCCAAATTACAATATCAAATGACCAAAATGTATTGTTACGGGTCGTTTAAATGAGGTATTTGAATGAAATATTTGACCGAAATAATTCAAATTGAGTTATTTGGATCAAAATACCTCGTTTGTCGTCTGAAACAATACTTGTTTATGAAATAATATTTGAAATAACGCAATTTAAAGTCATCAATTCAAAATTTATAATTCATTGCCAATACAAAATCATTCTTAAACCTCAAATATTTTTACAACCCAAAAATACCATACTTTCAAACAATATATTATTTTACTCTAAAATACTCTACCAAAACGATTTCAAACACTCTTTGCTCAATTAATAGAGTTTAAAGACCGTTAAAAGTATTGTTAAGGTACATAGGGAGAAGTGATGAACTTAACAACTATGGGCATGCATGTCAGGGATATACAAAAAGCCGCTATGTCTGACCTAAGGGCGATAGCCGTTTTAAATTTAAAATTAAATGTTCAATATTCTAAATCCTAAATTAAAAAATTCAAATTTAACATTCAAACCTAAAATTTAAAATTCAAAATTGAAAACCTAATACTCTAACCTATACCTAAAATTCAAACCCAAAATCTAAAATCTAAAATTTAAAATTCAAAACAAAAAATCAAACAAAATCCTAATACTAAACCCAAAACCCAAACTCAAACCGAAATAAATAATAAATTAAATAATTTTTATAAAAAAACGTCTGTACCCTTTTATTTAAACCATTAGATCTAAAATTCGTAAAATCTAACGATTCGATCGTCCTGAAAATTCGAAAATCCTTTTTGACCGGGATTCCAAACCCGAATGGCGGTAGTTCAGTTGAAGTCGGTATCTTTTGTTCTGTTCTGTTTGTGCAGTTAAAATTAACTAATTAACTAATCAACAAGATTCCTATAAGATCAGGTACCTAGAAAGATGGAAAAGTCGACGGACGTCGTGCCAAGGTCGGCGACAAGTTGTGCACCCTGCTATACTTGCCCCGATATTTCAGCAACCCAGACACGTGTTACTTCATCTAAGGTTCTCGAATCTCCAGATCTAATCACAGATGTTTCCGAGAAAAACAGGTTTGTTGGCTTTGGATGATTGCGAAGCAAAAGACAAGAATTCACACATTGAACAAAAAAGTGGCAGAAAGAAGATCAGAATGGTAGATGTAGCCTTTGACTTGTGCTTGGAACTGAGCTGGGTTGATGAAACTCTGAACGGGGACTTTGTGACCTTTGACAATATCGTAAATTTATTGTATGAATCAATCGATCAATCATCATACGTTTGGTGGGGAGAGGCAGTGCAGCCAGGATCAAAGGGGTCTTCGGATCCACAACAATGCCAGTACTGTAGAACTCTGCCCGAGTCTGGTGTGTTCATGGTGCCTCCACTGTACACGCTCTCGAACTTCCTCTTCGTCTCTCCTGCAACAATCACAAATATCAGGAGACAGACAACCATTCAGTAACAACTAAGCATGTATCCTGCAGATGTAATCGTAGATGGAAACGTGAAAGTTGGCTCTTCGAAATCACTCAGTCGTGATCTAATTTTCCCATACGACCAAGAAAACGCTCAAAATTCCATCCAATTTTCCACTTATCAAACCAAGCCGTAAAGTCCAAAACTTTGTCTTTTTCAGTTCCCTCCCGATGTGTCACTATGATATCTTGCAATGATAGCAGCAAAGCCTACTTATCCAAAAAAATAACAGCAACAAAGCATCACTTGAATCCCAGCTTGATCTCATTTATATTACCACATTCCTTGGATATTACCAACCACCTATTCTTCTCTCTACTGGAAGAGCTAGGAAGCCTAGCAGAGGAAACTGCAATATATAGCAAGGTGATTCTAGTTTTCTCCACTTCAGATCATGTTTCAAGGAAAACGTACTGCCCAAGTGACCAATTTCCTTCCTGGCCATCATATAACATTGCAGCCTAAGCAAACACCATTCAGCTTTCTGCAGCAAGCAATACAACCAATTCTCTTACGTAGAACGACAACCATCACCTTTTCAATTCGAAACTCCATGTGGATACTACCCAGTTTCTTTCTACATTCAAAAAGAAGTCTCTTTCTACATTCAATTCAGCAACAATTTAGTGCCTAGAGAATCCATTGAGTCATTCAAGCAAAGTGCAAATATATGAAACCCCAAACAAGATAGTTATTTGCTTTTCTCCAATTTGTGAGGTTAATTGAGCAAAACAAAAGCTACCAAATACTGAGATTAAAAACGAAATCCCCAAGGCCGAATGACTAACCTCCGTAATGGGCAGTGTGGAATCGGCAAGCACGAGGGTGATTGAGAACTGGGTCGAACTGGGTTTTACAGCTCTTACAAGTTCTCAGATTCTTAGCCTCGCTTTCACGGTTTAAACAACTCCGAATCACTACCTGACAAATTCTCGGCGATCCAAAATTCATCATCGGCGTACCGCATCTCCGGAAGCACAACTGAAGACCCTTCGACGACGGCGACGGCGACGGCGCAATTCTCCGGTGAGAAGGCATCGGGGCGAGCCCGACGCGGATCGAATTCGTCGACAGAGCAACTTTCTCCATCTGGATTTGTCTAGAGTTTTACGTCGAACTGAACCACTTAGGCAATTACAATTCAATCTTTTGTTTCCTGGGGAAAATTCCAGGAATTTACCAATCTATCCCTCCCGTAACATTTCTCCCCCAAATTAACTCAAAAGCAGGAACCCTAGAATCTCCAATTCGAATAGAATCCTGGTAATTAAAGAATGGCGAACATCAACAACGAAGAACCCAGCACTGCTCCACAGCCTGATCGCTGGTACGATCTTACCCTAGGCCCATCCTTTACTGATCACTCAAAGTACTGTACTTTACGCTGTAAGTTTTTCCTTCTGCAACTCGGTATTCAATTTATTCTGATTGGTTGAACCTGCTAATAAATTATGGTCTTTTACGTTTTAACATATAAAGATGATTTCAAGCCGGCGTCGATCGATAAGAGCGAGCCAGGAATGCTCCACAAGGACAGCAACAAGAGAGTAACGGTGGAGTACAACAACAACCAACCAGGGAAATCAAAGCTCGTCTTTGAAGGTGTGAGTGAGGATTACAAAGAGAACGACGCCGTTCTCTTCTTCGACGGCCGTTCCTTTCGCCTTGAACGCCTCCACCGTGCCGTGAAGCGCCTCAGACATGTCCGGCTGCCGGGAGATCCTGCAGCTGCTGCAACGTTGGTGGCGGCTACTACTCCCCCCTCCCCCTCCACTTGCTGCTGCTGATAAAGGAACAAAATTCCAAGGGGCTGATCAACATGTACCGGTAAGTAAGGCATTCTAAATCTGTTATGGTATTTAGATGGTAATTTTGCTAATTTGATGAACGGAATTCGTTGATGAGAAGATCGTGTCTTTTCACTCCATTACCGCCTTTCCAGTTTTCACTCAGTTTAGCCAAACAACAGGGCTATAATGCTATTGTCTTAGAAAGTGATTGCCTCGAATTAATTACTCGACTAGCTGGGAATTCTGAGGATGGGACAGAGATGGGGATTGTCTGTCGTCATAAAAAGAAGTTGAACGAGTTTGCAAGCGGGAGCTGGCTTCATTGTAAGCGGGAGGCGAATATGGCCACACATATTATGACACATAGTCAAGTTCATTAGAATAGTCCAGAGATATGGGTTGATCGATCACTGATTTATCTATGTGATCAACTTGAGATCGATGGTGTAATAGTTGTTTCTGATTCATAATAGTGCTTCAGGTTTTAGTAAAAAAAAAAAGTTTTCACTCAGTTTGTCCTACTTAGGAGGCTGCATATCAACCAGAGTCGAGTCGAATATTGGGTTGTTTGAGTTCGGTCAAGTCCAAATCAAGCTTCAAGAATTGAGCTCAAACTCGACTCGTTTAAAAAATTAAGGGCTCAAGCTTGGTTTGAGCTCGATTCTTTTATCTCGACCCCATCATTTGAACTCGACTCGCACATGAAGAAGCATATAGTTCAATATCAACTAAGAATTGTAAAGAGTAATAATATATAATAATCAAAATAATGAGTTAGAATTGGACTTGGTTTACAATTTACAAGTAACAATTGAGTTAACTTATGAGCTACTAAATGAGCTGCGACTTATGAGCTTCTAAGCGAGCCATCTTGTGAACTAACCTGCTCGCAAATAAGGTTTGACGACCAATGAGCCGAGCTGGCTTGCCAATCACCGGAACCGAATCGCCTTGGCCCGGGCTCGATTCGTTTAGCTTTTGAGCTGGCTTGTGAACAGGTTCATTTCTACTCGAATCGAGTCACGAACGCAAATTATCCGAACTGAATATCGAGCGAATTACATGCAATTTGGCTCGCTTGCATCCCTCGGCTATCTCCAGAATCATGCTTTGACCTTTTGTTTTCATTGTAATCTACAGCTGGAACATACAGTCACCGAAGAAGAGAGGAATGTGATTCCTCAAAACCCAGCAACCTCGTCATCGTCTCCAGATGCGAAGAACTACGAAGCTGAAGAGAAGGAAATGGACACGACAGCTGGCGGGTCCGAGGAAAGTGTAGACATACTCAGTGTTGATGATGAAGATGGTGGTGTGGAAACAACAAGCAACAGAAACAGCAGCGGGAGTGGAGGAAGGGTACTTGACATCGACATAAACGTGGCGCACCAAGCTGAAATGGAAGACGAGAATGCTGAAGTAGATATTAACGACGATGATGATGTCGCGGAGGAGGGAAATGGCCCTAATGCAGCTGAAGCCCTCAAGGCTCAGGTGGGTGCAGCAGAGGACGAGGATGAATCTACGAGCTCCGGTACAAATAGTGGCAGCGACAGTAGCAGGAGTGGAGCAGGGACCAGTAGCAGCAGCAGTGGTACTGAGACTACCAGTGGTGGCGACTCCTCGTCTGGCTGATACTTTGTAGAGCTAGGCTAGTAACCGTTCTCTAAGTGAAGAATGTAAGTATCTGTGTATGTGGTAGAAGTGGAATCGTGGTTAACATATGATGTCGTCTGTTGATTCTGTTGTGTAATGTAAGGTAATAATCAGATTAGATCTGTGTTAAATAATTAGCTAAGGATTAGATCATGTTATAAGGGAATCATGGTTAACATACGGTTTGGATTAAATTAGATGAGGGATTAGTCAAAGTTTATCGGAAATCTTTTTCTTTTTCGCATTATTCAAAAGTCAAAACTAACGGAAAGAAATTATAGCAAACGAAAACGTAAATTGAAAAGAGGAATCTGCTGGTTAATTAGTCAAGCTGGTTCGCCATTACAGACGGGGCGTTCTTTTGTTCATCCCCAGCAATAATTAAAGCATTCTTCTTTCCTTTTTTATTCCCCATTTGGTTGAATCCTTGTTTGTTTTTCTTACCTCAGCTTGTAGCAGTTCGTTTCACAATAGACAATAATGGCTTCTTCCTCCGATGAGCAGAGGGCTTCATCATCAACTGCTCCCCAATACACCGGGAAATGGGAACACGGTGGTTTTGTTTGTTTCAGAGGTGATACACGGGGTATCTTTACTGATGTAATGCTTGAAAGAACAGAAGACATAGGCGAGCTACTCTCCATCCTCGCCAAATCCGCAATGTCAGTTGTGATATTCTCGGAGAAGTTCGCAGAGTCGAGATGGTGCCTGAATGAAGTGGTCACCACGGGGTATAGCATGGAACAATTCGGACATTGGGTGCTTCCAGTTTTCTATCGAGTGAATCCAGATGACATGTCGGATGATCCTGGCAGCTACTCCTCTATCATTGGCACCGTACATAATACCACCTTAGAGGAGAAGATGAGATGGATGTATGCTCTGAATGCGGTGGCTAAGGTGCAGGGCGTTCCTCAAATGTGATCAAGTGAGTTACCAACCTACTACTAGATTTTGTATGTGTTCGAAGTTAGTTGATCCAAATCCTCTGTCACTGGACGGACCAGTCGTATTTTGTGCTTTCTCTATACTGTCCGTTCCCACCTAGTTTATTTACCTATGTTTTTTTTTCAATTGGTACAACCTGAAATTATATTATAAATCCCTTTCCTTCATTTTGTTTCCCTTCAAGGTTTTCGACGTAAAATTGTTTGTGCCGTATCTCCTCGATCCATGCTATTCCGTTTCTCTGCCTGTCGATTTCATAACAGTTTGACTAGCCTGGTGTGGTGTTGTATCGTGCTCTTACTATTTTTGTGCTTCACATGCGTTGTTTTCTTAGCGACGATTATGAATTGCGAGAGACAGCTGTGGATGATGTTTTGAAGAAACTGATGGGCATGTCTTCAAGTGGGGAATTTAGCAACTTGGTTGGAATGGAGACCCGGATGTTGAAGTTTCAACTACTACTTCCTACAGACAAATCATCAAATACTACTTGCATTATTGGACTCTGGGGAATGGGAGGGTTAGGTAAAAGCACGCAATCCAATTCTTGGTATCAGATATTGACATCTCCAAGAAACAGAATCAAACATCATTTCATTTCAAATGTAAATGGAAGGTGCAATTCGGAGCGTGGAGTTGAGGAACTAGTACGAGATCTCTATTCAACTTTGTTGTCTGAGAACAATCTAAGTCTCAGAGATCTGGATGTTAATTATAGAAGGGAACGTCTTTCTCGCTTGAAAGTGGTTAATGTTCTCGACAATGTCGAGACTACACAGAGCACCTACTTTTGGCGGAAATTCATGATCCCACTAAACTCTTCGGTCCTGGGAGTGTGATCATTATAACATTGAGAAATCAAGATGTGCTTAACCATGTGAAGGCTATAGTCCACAGAGTTGAAGGTTTGGATTCCTCCGTGCCTCTTCAGCTCTTCAGCTTGCATGCATTCAGACAACTCAGTCCCTTTGATGATTTGATGGATGAGTCACGTCGGGTTGTATCGTATTGCAAGAGAAACCCTTTAGCCTTGAAGGTTCTAGGAGGTGTATTGTTTGGTAAGGACAAAGAGTATTGGGGGAGTTTCATTTTCGGATTGGCAAATATGTCAAAGCCGGAAATTCATTATGTTCTTAGTACAAGCTACTATGCATTGAAAGGCGAAGAGCGAAGAGTATTTATGGATGTTGCTTGTTTCATCCGCGGAACTTCCAAAACTAAGCTGGTAAAATATCTTGCAACTAGTTATGTCTCAGCCTACAGTCTACTAGAGGATCTAATCATAAAATCTTTGATAGTTTGTGTTCCCAACCAGCATCATGTGACGATTGAGGTGCATGATTTGATTAAATAAATGGCTTGGAACATTGTCAATGCCGAACCAAATCCTAGCAGATTGAAGAAAACCAGTGATATCCGCAAACTTTTTGC
Organism: Linum usitatissimum; assembly: GCA_030674075.2. NCBI lineage: Eukaryota > Viridiplantae > Streptophyta > Magnoliopsida > Malpighiales > Linaceae > Linum > Linum usitatissimum. Next base: position 3,728,325 of record JAUJYP020000285.1, on the reverse strand, counting down.
TGTTCCGGAGGGGAAAAGGTCTAGCCCGTTTTGGCCAAACATTGTGAAGACTGCCTTTGAGAGACGTTAAGCAATTGAAAGCATGACTATAGACCTTTCTAAAGGCAGGAAGATGTGTTTGGGAGCAGATGCCTTTGAGTGTATGGACTCTCTTAGACTTCTGGATGTCTTCTTCTCCCCGGTCGGGGATGCTAGAATTGAACTACCAGTTGACGGGCTTGACACCCTCCCTAACGAGCTAAGGTGGTTGGAGTGGATTGGATTTCCTTCAAGATGCCTCCCATCAACATTTTGTCCTGAAAACTAGTCGTACTTTCTCTACGCCATCGTAAAATTGAAAGATGCTGGAGTGGAGTTCAGGTATGTAAAACCGCTAGTGTTATTCTTTTGCGTTGGATGGTTATGCCTTAGAAGTTACTCTGCCTTTTTATCCTGTATATGACGGCCAAAGCTTGTGAATCTTATTGCGCTTAACCTTTCCTACAGCTTGAGTCTCATTGCTGTCCCAAACTTGTCGGGGTGTAAGAGACTGGAGTTGCTCCGTCTCAAGGGATGCAGAAGCCTAGTTGAGCTGCCGTCTCATGTTCAAGATTTGGACAAGCTGATTGAGGTGGACCTTAGTGAATGTCTTAATCTAACACACTATCTTCAAAATACGGCGATTTTTCAAATACCCGGAGGGTGGGGAGGTATTTGAAATAACTCTTATTTCAAATACCACAACTCAAAATGCCACAGATATTGTTTTGGTTGCCAAACGAGTTATTTTGATGAGATATTTGAAATAAGTAAGTTATTTGAAATATTACGGTCCGAAATACCTCATCCAAACAATCCCTTAGTGTGTCTCCAAACAATGTAGTTACAGTTGCATGCATTTCTGGCACAAGTTCTCAAATCAGTTTGATGATTGAGGTTTGGTGCCATTATGGTTGGTTGACAGGGTAGTGTTTTATACTCGGGAAGTAGTGAGCTTCCAGAATGGTGCAGCAGCAGCAACGTGAAATATGATATGGAGTTGCCGCATCCACTAATGTTTTAAGGAATCGCATTTGGTGTTGTGTTTTCCTCGGATGCTATAGCAGTTGAGCTGAATATGAAATGCAAAGTTGAAATCAGCAGCATCGTGGTTGCTACTTTCTCGAGTCATGCCATTCGGATCTGCGTTGGTGGTGTCACCTCGTCTGGTTATGTTTTTTCTGTGGTTTGGCAAGAAGGTATTAGGTGAAACCCAGAAAGGAACTGAAGACGAAGAAGAAGAAGAACAAGTAATTGGAGTGCCTTGGTATGTAAACTATGCTGGGCATACTGTTTCGTTCCACATTTGTCTATCAAAAGGAGAAGAAGATGTCGAGAAAGTAAAGAAGATGGAGGTCAAAAGGCTTGGCGTCTCGCTAGTCTACTGAGAATAAAGTTTTCGGTTAGCATGCCACCTATTTAGCTGTACTTTTTGTTTCTCGAGATGCTCTTTAGCTGTACTTGCCTGCTGGATAAATATCTCATTGCTGCTGAACATCTTTTTCAGGACAGGAATTCTCATCTGGCTAACTGATGTCGTCTTGATACATAACCGCTCTAATGAAGAATGCAAGTATCGATGTATGTGATACAAGTGGAACCAAGATTAACATATGTTTTCGTCTGTTACTTAATTCTTTTGCGCAACATAAGCTAAGAATCAAACTAGATTTGCATAGTAGTCGAATTAGATTAGCTAAGAATCAGTTAGAATTACATATGAGGTAGCATGAAGATTGCTGTTCGCCTGTTTCTGAAATATACCAGTAGTGCAAATATTTGACTACAGACTACCCATCAAGTCCACTGACGACTGTCCGACCCGCAATTTCTTCTCAACTAATTACTGATCTCTTGTTTATCAACAGTAGCTACGTGCTTGCCACACTGGTCCGCCTCTATAGATAATTACACCAACTCCTTACCATCGCAGTTGACAAACCGACCACTTCAAATAATTGGTAGCATCGTGACGGATGTTTTTTTTTTGTTCAAGTTCTTTATCCTCAGTATTCATATTCTAGATTACGTTTCTATTATTTATCCAACCGATCAGTTGACTTGCAGCCTGTTTAAGTATGGAGCCAACCTAGCTAGCATCAGCAAAAGCCAAATGTAAGAAGGAGATAATGTTATCTATATTGGCCGGCTCAACCGACAACGTCATCATAGAATTCTGTTCAAAATATTCCATCAGTTGGTTGTATAGCAGTTAGAAGCGCCAGCTAGCTAAATTCAGTACGACGAATATAAATTACAGGTTGCTAGGATGAATACTGCAAATGCCAAGTGAACATGGCTTCCGCCTCATCCTCTTCCCCTTCTTCCCGGACATGGGACTACGACGTATTTCTGTCTTTCAGTGGCGATAAAATGCGGACGGGTTTTGCCAGAAAAGTTTTCCGCGCTTTGACCGAAAAGAATATCAAAACCTTCATGGACACCGAGTATGAGAAAACAGAGAGCATCACGGAACTGGTGTCAATCGTGAAAGACTCGCAAATGTCGGTGGTGATTCTCTGCCCGGGATTTGCTGAGTCCACGTGGTGCCTTGATGAGGCGGTTGCCATAGCCGATAGCCTGAAATATGATGGGCACAAGGTGTTACCGGTTTTCTACAAGGTAGATCCATCGGATGTCACGGATGACACCGGTAGCTTCGCTGCAGCAATTGATCGTCTTGAAGGACGCAGCTTGGATGTGAAGAGGGAATGGAGGCACGCACTTAGAGTAATTGCTGATAAGGCTGGCCTCTGCTACCCGTCCGATGAGTGCAGGTCAGTACTAGTTAATTTATTTTGCGTTTTTTTTTTGGCTTTTTTAGAATCACTTGAACAAACTAGTTAGTACGAAAAAGTGATTTGAAGTCGATTATTATGTCAGACTATGAGCCCTTTGCAGCTATATCATATGTGCCTTAGGTAAGAACTAGTTCTTTTTATCGTACGTTGCCGCTTATAAATTAATTAGTATGTAACATATATTTATTTACCTGTTTGTCATATTAGTATTGTTTGTCATATTAGTATAGATGAAATTGGTATTACAAGTTAGATTATATATTTAGTTGTATTTGATACTAATAAAGTTAGTTCATATAGAGTACATTAATCTGCTTCCTTAAACCTATATGATATTTACAAAATAGCAAAAAATACACGGGTTTTGAGTTAATGCGACAATTGTTGCTATAGATATATTTTTTTATCATGTGGAGTTTACATTCTGTTAGAGATCTTGAAAATTTCCGTTGTAGACAATGGGCAATTGCAGCACTAAAAGATGCCACCAGCTAAACGACATATTAAATACTAAACGAAGCCATCGCGAGAACGTCCCTGTGGAGTTCAGATGGGACGACAGCCTATCTGAACGTCGTCCCATCTGAACCCCGTAAAGACGGTCCAACCGTCCATTCACCGGTGTCGGCAACAAAACTTTTCGTTAAAAAAAGACCCAAGTGATGGTGGGCAACGACCAACAACCAACGACCAACGATGTTTGTTTGATTGGCAGATGAACGTCAGAGATTTGTTTGGAAAAAAAATTGAGAAATTTTGATTTCGACTTTATATGTTTAATGATAGGTAATTAAACTAGTTATAATAGTTAAGGCGATTTTTAAAATCGATAGGACATCTAATAATAACCCAAAAAAGTTAAAATTATTAATAAAAGGAAAAATGGACTCAGAAAGCCCAATGTATCGGGTTTTCACAAGAAATAGCACAATCTATGCAAAATACTTTTTTGGCATCATTTTCAATCTTTTGTAATGGAAGTTGGTCAATTTCTGTGTTGACCGTTAGACTTAACAAATAACTTAGCGGTGTTATAACGAAAAAATGGTGCTGACTGGACAAGGCAACTTCATACCACATCTATGCCACCTCAGCAAATATATAATTAAATAAAAAATTTATATTTTAAAAATGAGAAACAAAATTTCTTTCTTCGTCCCTATTTGTCCCGAGACACCTCTTCGCCGGCGAAGGCGGAGCTGTGCTGATCCCACTGTCAATGCAGCTCGACACTTTCTTTTGATCCAACCCGGAGGAGATCAGCGTCAGCGTCGATCAGTTCCATTGAGTGCTTAGCGAGGTCGTCGATGACGTTCTCGGTGAAAATAGTCATGGATTCTTTGGCCAATTTGACCTTCTCTTGTGGGTTGATCCCTTATCTGAAGATCTCCTTCAATACCCAGTATCATGCTCTCTCCTGCACCCTTGGCTCCAACCTCTTTGCTTCCACCGGCGGCTCCGACAAAACTTCAGCCGTAAAACTTACAGATCCCAGAACCCCTAAAATTGAAAGGAGCCAAAGGTCAAGGCCATTGTTGGAGGATGTGGAATGGATAAATCATAACATGAGAGGATTTGTTTTGATAATTCATTTATAGATATCGTAGTCTCTCGTTAGGGGAAAGAGCCGCAGGGGGCGATGGTGACAATCTATTTCTTCAAGGTCTGGCTCCGGCGGTGATGGAATCCCATTCCGGAGAGATGAATTGCTTAAGATTCAATTATTTCATTTACTTTTATTCCTAACATCCCTAAGGAGACTAAGACTGAGAAATTTCAGAATTCACCAACCAGCTATGGTGCCGCAGTTGTTCAATGTTCATAATCATAAAGTTGGATTGCAGATTGCCAAACTGATCATAGGTGGACAATAACACAGACTAACCTCTCTTTACATAATTTGTAATAAATTTCCAGGCAAGATCAATTCCTTTAGACCTGCAAAGTATAGCAGTGAAGCATTATGATGAGCAACATACACGGTAAAATTTGCTCATAAGCTCTAGTTCAATCAACATAAGTAGCAGATGATTGAGACAAGATGACAAAAACTGCTGAAAATCGAGGAGTTCAATAAGTTATTAGAAACAGGTGGTGTCGAAATTGCCAACCCATACCTGATAAATCCAACCAAACAAAAAAGAAAACATAAGCATATGGGCAAAGCAATGAAAAGCAAAGATATCCTACCTGATTTTAGAGATGAAGTAGAAGTTGGCCTGCAGATGGCCCTCTCGACATTAATAAAAATATACGTGAACCGGCTGTAGAACCTAAGCATGTGACCTTCAACCATGTATGCCAGGTAACATCCTTGCTATGTCAAGTATCTGTACCAGGAGGTAGAGATGGGGAGATAAAATGGGGGAAAAGTAGCTAAACATTAATAGTGCATCCGATCCGGAACCTCATTGATACATATCTAAAATCGATTCACTAATAGATTCACAATCAATAGAGATAATTACTCAGGGGAACTTATGATTCAGAAACCTAAATGTTATTCAGTGTTTAGGTAAACTCATCTGTCCTGCAATAGTATTCATCTAACATAAATATTAGTTGCTCATCAGGTTCATCACTCTCAATCCAACAAAGATCCAAACACTTGGATCATGGTGACATTGGAATAACTTATTGGAGCAGACTACAAAGTACAAAACTTCCATTAAAAACACAAACTCTCGTATATACTAAATGTCCTAATCTGATCTACAAACACAACATGGCTAGTGGTAGACCATCATCATCATATGAATTATGGTTGTATGGAGAAGTATATATGACAATTCCATATCAGTAAGCTTGTCAAACTGCAACTTCAAGAAGGAATAAATTTCTAAGACAGCCTACCTAAACAGAGTTTCTCTTCAGTGATGCACTTTGAATCTGAAAATTTGTGTTTTGATTTGAACCTTCAAGGCCTTGCCTAAATGGCCTTCAAAAACAAACCACGGATGTCAGTATGCTACAGCTAACCATGATTTCAACAGTATATGAAGAGAGGGTCATATACAAAAGTTTTGAATAGTTCAAGTTTTGAGTACCATACATTAGGTATTTTTTTATATCGAGCATTGCGCGATCATGGTTGAACTGGCGTCTCTCAAAGATCAATGACCTTGAGTTATGAACTTAACCTCAAATTGTCATGGATCAGCAGTTTGGCTTTGAGCTACTCATAATTTTGTGATTTTCTTACTCCTATATCGATATTTTCTGTTTGAAAGACGTTCATTCAAAGTGGACTTAAGTTTACCATCAAAACAACCTTAGGAAGCGCGAGACATCATGGTATGAAATTTTTCTCAAACCTTTATAAACAAAATCGAATTAGTGAGACCCAACAATTATAATGTTTAAAAATGGAATATAAGATGATTAATGAAAGTTTGTTTTCCTTCTTGTTCTTTTAGGGAGAAAGATATATTGATCGAAGTTATCGTTGACAATGTCAATGAGTTGCTAGAAGAAATGGCAGAAAGCCGTTATGTATCCACGACGACTGACAGATGGGTCGGAATGGATTCACGAGTTGAAGATATTAAACAGTTGCCAGAGATGAAAGCATCAAATGATCATGTTAGCATCATTGGCCTTTGGGGTATGGGTGGTACTGGCAAGACGGCTACTGCTCGAGCTTTGCATAAAAATCTAGCACCCTCCCATGGTTGCAAGCATCATTTCCTTTCCTACATCAACAACAGATGGGAAGAAGGGCGTGGATTGGATGATTTACTAAAAGAACTCTATTCCGCCTTGTTGTCCGAGGACATCACGAGACCAGACTTGCGAAAAAAGTTCAAAAGGGTACGTCTCAAGCGGGGGAGAGTGTTTGTCGTTCTGGACGAAGTCGAAACAGCGATACAATTAAAAGAGTTGCTGCTGAATGAAGTGTGTAATCTCGACAATCTATTTGCACCGGGGAGCATAGTCATTGTCACGACGAGAAATCGAGACGTGCTCGACAGTGTAGAGGCTAATAGGGTAATTTACCCTATCCAAGGACTGGTTGATCCTCAAGAATCGCTTCAGCTCTTTAGCTTGCAAGCATTTGGACAAGACTTGCCGCCTGGTGATGAGGTGGATTGGAAGTATCGGTTCTCGACTAAAGCTGTGTCATATTGCAAAGGAAACCCTTTAGCTCTGATGGTTTTGGCAGGTGCATTGGTCAACAAGGACGAAGCGTACTGGATTAGCTTCCTTGACGGGTTGGGAAAGAGTCAAGAGGCAGACATATATCTTCTTCTTCGAAGAAGCTACGATAAGCTAGAGAGCAATCATCACAAGAACATGTTTCTGGACATTGCGTGTTTCTTCAACAGAAGTCTTAAATCTAGATTGACGAAGCTAATGCAAAACATGTATAAATCTCTACATAGATGTATAATGGATTTGGTTGGTAGGTCCTTATTAGTATACAACAAGTTCGATAATGATGCTGATGATGGGATGATTGAGGTGCATGATCTGCTACGAGAGATGGCCTGGAAAATCATCAACGAGGAACGTGATCCTAGAAAGCGTAGCAGGTTGGAGGATCCTGAAGATATTTGCACTGTATTGACCAAAGGAATTAAGGTAAGTAAACTCATGATGATGTTGTTGTTTTAGTAATGGTACATGTTTTAATGTTGTTTTGGAGTTGCAGGCGGATGGAGCTATGGAAGGTTTAAGTATGGACCTTACTAAAGCCGAAGGGATGTGCTTGAAATCGGATGCTTTCCTGGGGATGGACCTTCTTCGATGGTTCTGTGAAGTTTGATGAATGGAAGAGAAGAGAAGAACAGAGAAAGCGAAGAAGAAGGAGAAGCTGTAATGGAAAGTCGTTTTCTGTTATTACTGTACTGAATGAATTAAATGTACAAACGAAAGGAGAATTCTATTTATACCACTACTACTATTATCTATTACAACTCACTCACATACTTATAATTTAACACCATTTAACACCCCCCCCACAACCGGGGAGTAGATGTTCAATATACCCGCTTTGGACTAAGAACTGCATCCTGGGAGCAGCTAATCCCTTGGTAAAGATGTCCGCCAGCTGCGTTTCTGTTGACACATACTTGAGTTGCACTAATCCTGACTCAATTCGTTCACGAATCACGTGACAATCGATCTCTATGTGCTTAGTACGTTCGTGAAATACAGGATTGTGTGCAATGTGGATTGCCGATCGATTGTCGCAATACAAGTTGCATTGGACTATTGTGAGGAACTCCCAAGTCCGCCAACAAGCACCTTCATCCACCGAACCTCACAACACAATGATGCAATTGCCCCGTACTCGGCTTCGATGAAGATCTAGAGACGAAGGCTCGCTTCTTAGTTTTCCATGAAACCAACGAACTACCTAGAAACAAAAGCACCCCGTAGTTGATCTTCTCGTATCCGGGCAACTTGCCCAATCCGAATCACAAGATCCATGAACTTCCAGGTTACTATCTTTCCTGAAGTATAAACCTTGACCTGGAGACCCTTTCAAATATCTAATGACCTTATATGCAGCCTTGAGATGTGTATCTGTTGGTTTAGCCTGAAACTGAGCCAGCTGCTGCACTGCATAACAAATGTCAGGTCGTGTAATTGTGATATAGTGCAATCTTCCAATTATCTGCCTGTATTGAGTGATGTCTTCCAGTGGATTTCCCTCATCTGCTTTCAGTTTTTCCTTATAGTCAAGTGGGGTCTTTGTGGGTTTCCCATCCAAGAGACCAGCCTTCCGAGATCATCTCCGTGCGTATTTACGTTGACACATGGAGATTCCATTCTTTGTTCCGGCAATCTCAAGTCCTAGGAAGTATTTCAAGGGCCCCATGTCTTTCACCTTAAAGTGTTTCGCAACTTTCCTTTGATCTCTTCCATCGTGGTGAGGTCATTTCCGCCTAGGATAATATCATCTACATAAACCAATAATACCAGCATGGAATTTCCCGATGAGTAATTGAAAAGTGAGTGATCCGAGTCGATTGTTTAAATCCTTCCCCGCTTAAGCGCTTTGGTGAACTTGATGAACCACATTCGCTTGCTTGCTTCAAACCATACAAGGACTTTTGCAGCTTGCACACCCGTCTTCCAACTCCTTTGGTCTCATAGCCCTTTGGTATGTCCATGTACACTTCCTCATCCAAGTCTCCATGAAGGAATGCATTGCTCACATCCATTTGGTGCGTATGCCAATCCTTCACGGCGGCTACGGCAAGAAGCGTGTTTTCACGAAGTAATCTTTGCCACCGGTGAGAACGTGTCCGTGAAATCCACCCCATACACTTGTGTGTACCCTTTTGCAACTAAGCGTGCCTTGTATTTGTCTATGCTTCCATCCGGATTATACTTGATCCGGTATACCCACTTGCATCCTACGGGCCTTACCCCCGACGGCTTATCAAGAATCGTCCATGTCCCATTTGCCTCGAGAGCTTGCATTTCCTCCATCATGGCTCTCCTCCAAAGGGGGAGATTTGACGGCTTCTTCAAAGGTTTGTGGCTCGCATTCAAGAGAGATGGACAAAGAAAAAACTCGTGAGTTGGTGAAAGGAAATCATAACACGTATACTTATGCATGGGAAAAGATGAGTATTCTTCAATAATAGGTTTTGTTGAACCGAGGAGAGAACAATGGTAATCTTCTAGATATTTTGGAGGTCTAGTGACTCGTGTTGGTCTTTTGCGGGGGAGAGTAGGATTAATGTAGGTATGAGATTGAGTATGTTGAGGGGTAGGTGTGGAATCTGTGTTGATGGTCTTTGTTTGGGGAGTTTTTCTTGTGTTTGAAGGTGATCTGGAATCTGTAGTGATGGTGATGTCTGGTTGAGGATGGTCACTTGAATTTGCGGGAGGAATATTCATATCAACATCATCAGGAGGGGAGAGTGAGTCAAGGGTAATGGGAATTATGGACTGGTCCGTATTGGTGGTAGTTGTTGGGGATAGATCGGGCTCTCTATGGGGAAGGATCATTTCATGAAACACAACATTCCCTGGAAACAATGACCTTTTGGTTAGCTAAGTCTAATAGCTTGTAACCTTTTATCCCATTCTGGAAACCTATGAACACACAGGGAGTGGATCTGGGAGCAAATTTGGTGCGGTTGTGGGACAAGGTGCTAGCATATGATAGACAGCCAAAGATACGTAAGTGATCATAAGACGGTTTGACATTATATAGAGTTTCATATGGGGAAAGGTTATTAAGAACAGGAGTTGGAAGTCTGTTGATTAAGTAACGAGCATGTAAGACACGGTCCCCCTGAATCCGAGAGACAAACCACTTTGGAATCGTAGGGAACGAGCAACAGCTAAGAGATGCCGATGTTTGCGTTCAACTCGTCCATTTTGGGGAGCGATGGAAACACAACTTTGCCGATGAATAATGCCATGTGTAGCAAAGAAAGAGTCCATTTTAAACTCGCACCCCGATCGATCGAATGATCTTAACGAAACCGAGAATTGAGTAGATACCATAGAACAAAAGGATTTAACAATCTCTCGAGTTTCACTTTTATGTTTCATGAGAAATATCCACACACAACGACCGAAATCATCAAGGATAGTAAGAAAATAACTATGACCATCATGAGTAGGAGTATGTAATGGTCCCCAAATATCCATATGGACTAATGAAAAAGGAGAATCAGCTGAATGGCTCTTGTTAAAGGGAAGGGTTTTTTGTTTAGCAAGGTGGCAAGTAATGCAAAGGAGAAGATGAAGGAAGGGTGATGGAAGGTTGAGCCTGGTGGATGAGTTGAAGTCTCCCTAGGGATGGATGCCCTAGTCTCGCAATGCCAAACATCCAAAGAATGAGGGTGAAGGTTAAAGACAGCTGCAGCGGAATGTTAGAAGAAATGAGGGAAACAAAGGCAGTAGTGTGGATGGCGGGTAAAAGGTATAAACCTCTACTTTCTTGGGCTAAACCAATCGTCTTCTGTGAGGGAAGGGCCTGAATATGACACTGATGTGATGAAAAAGCAACAGAAACAGGTGATTGTTGCGTGAGGCAGCTAACGAAAAAGAAGGTTGAAAGAAAAACGAGGGAATGTATAACACATTATGCAAAGACGAAGCCACATGGCAATATTACCAACCCGGAATGAGTAGCAAGAACACTTTTGCCGGTAGGTAAGGTGACAGGAATGGGAGAAATGACATTCGATGAGAGAATAGGTGAGATGAACGAGGCAATATGACTACTAGCTCCTGTATCCACTATCCAGTAACTAGAAAGGGGTTGAGATGTAAGAGTGGAAAGGGAGTAGGTACCTGATGATGTAGATGATGCAGGAATGGTGGTGGTGATTAGGTTGGCATAAGTGGCTTGGGATTGAGGCTGTGGCATGGCTGTTTGCCGGAGGAGTATTCGAAGTCGTGCAAGCTCGAGGAGGACAAGGACATGGACGTATCCGATGAACTTTCGGCGAACGATAGTCCGGAGTTGAGTAACCATGGGAAGACCGACAAATATTATCAAGGCTATGGTGAACATCACCGAAGCAAGCACCAAGAAATCGATTGAAACCATTTCCACCACCATTACTCGCTTCACGAGCCTTTTTGTTCTTTAATTTCATACATGTTTCAATGTTATGATTGTCCTTCTTACAATATCTACAAAATAGAGGCTGTTTTTCACCAGAATCTCTATTTCTTCCATTTCCAGCATAGTTAGTTGCAGCAAGAGCAATAGAATCTACAGATCTAACCACATTTCCTTTCATCTGACGTTCCATCTGAACAGCGAATTTGAATGCAGTATTAATGTCAGGCAAAGGATCCATTAACAGCAACTGAGATCGTACTACATCATAGCTTTCATTCAATCCTCGAATGAAACGGATCACATGATCTTGCTCTTGATACAAGAGCATTTTAGAGATGACTTTGCAAGTCGAAACTCGATTAGGATTGCATTCACACAGAGGAATTGGTCTATATTGAACGTATTCCTCCCATAGAACCTTAAGATTGGTGAAATACTGAGTAATCGTTGTCTGACCTTGATCACAGGATGCAATCCGTGATTGCAAATCAGCGATTCGGATTGCGTCGCACTGGCGGAATCGTTGATTGAGATCGTTCCAAGCAGCTGCTGCATTATCATAAGAAATAAGACTCTGCGCGATGTCTTCTGACACAGAGTTCAGAATCCAGTTCAGAACTGCGAAGTTGCATCGGATCCAAGCTTGATATGAGGCATCCTGAACTTCTGGAGCTGGATATGATCCATCAATGAAGCTTAGCTTGTTTTTGATACTCGGGCTACATTCATGGATCTGCTCCACACATGAAAGTTATCATTTGTCAACTTTACTCCGACGATCGGAGATGAGAGATTATCGCCGGGAGACAAGAACAACGGATTCGCGAAGTGATCGGTGTAGTTTGAAGGATGAGCGAACCGAGTGTAGAAAGGATTGATGATGATTGTGTTGATGAAGTCATGACGAAATCAGCTCAACAATGGAGGCTCGATACCATGTGAAGTTTGATGAATGGAAGAGAAGAGAAGAACGAGAAAGCGAAGAAGAAGGAGAAGCCGTAATGGAAAGTCGTTTTCTCGTTATTACCGTACTGAATGAATTAAATGTACAAACAGAAAGGAGAATTCTATTTATACCACTACTACTATTATCTATTACAACTCACTCACATACTTATAATTTAACACCATTTAACACAGGTTCTACTGGCCAGGAGGTTATTTTACGCGTCAGGATAATATCTTCAAAATACTCCTACCCAATGGCCTTGATTATCTTCCTCGAAAGTTACGGATTCTGAACTGGGATTCATTCCCTTATACATCCCTGCCATCCCAATACTCTCCAAGAAAACTCGTCGAACTCACCATTCGCTACAGTGCCATGGAGCACTGCTGGGAAGGAGTCCAGGTACTGATGCATAAAGGTTGGATCTTTATCAAGTTAAGAGCAAGGTTAATGATTTGGTAAAAGTTCTGTTGCTTGCTTCTGGTCAGGATCTCGATAATCTGAGGTGGTTGAACTTCACTGGATGCATAAACCTAGAGGAAGTTCCAGATCTGTCTAAGGCTCCAAATCTTGAGGCACTGATACTAACAGGATGCACAAGCCTAGTGGAATTACCTATGCAAATTCAAGAGCTTGGCAAGTTGGAGACCCTTCAGGTCGGACACTGCGAAAACCTGGAGCGTCTCCCGTCAGAATTAGGCTCCCCATTGCTCCAGTTCCTTCACCTGTCTCATTGTCCCAAGCTTAGCCGTTGCCCTAAGATCACTAAAGGGGAATGGAAAATCTTGGACCTAGACCACACTCCAATCACACAGCTACCTGATGCAGTTTGCAATTTCAAACGGGCTGATTTTCTGAGTCTCTACGGTCAACACATCACACACTTCCCACAGTTTTCTTCTCAACCAGAGTCAACCTTCTTGAATGAGCTCCGGCTATCTAAAACCTCCATCGAATCCATCACGCCAACTACTACTACGAAAATTGGCCGGCTCGAGTTGAATGAAAACTCGAAGCTTTACCAACTGTCGAGCCATACTTGGAGAATGGTCTCCACTGAACTTGTCATTAGACTATGCGAAAAGCTGGACACTTTGCCGGAAATACCGGAGGAAGAAAATACACTAACTACTCTGGAGTTGAACTGCTGTGTAGGTCTTCAGGGACTGCCATCAAGTATCGGTAACCTGCGGTGTCTAGTGAATCTCTCGTTGATTGGATGTCACGAGATTATTGTATTACCTCCCTCTGTTGAGGAACTTGGGCAGCTGTGCAAATTAGACCTGAGTTTCTGCTGGAGTCTTGAGTCTCTCCCAGAGACGATCTATCAACTTGCTCAGTTGACAGAACTTTACTTGATGGGTTGTTTCCGCATTCCTGGTTTACCCACACTTCCATCCAGTCTCAGGCTTTTAGGCGCGGATGGTTGTTGGTCGCTGCAGAGTTTGCCAGAGGATATAACCAGCCTCGATTTTTATCATCTGAGCTTTGCAGGTTGCTTGAAATTGGGTAGCCAGAAGCTCTCCGAAATCGCGGATGGTTATTTAGCGACTCGAACTACTTCCACCTTCGACCCTAAGGTAATATGAACGCGTACCCTGTTACAAACTCTAGCACTTTTTTTCATTCGGGTAATGTTTGACATTTAGAATCATATTTCTTAGAAAAATTGATTTGGGAATAGTGAAATGAGTTGAGAGGGCTTGTGGATGTCATCGTTTCATCCTAATTTTTTGAGTTATTGGGAAATGGTTCAGATTGCTTTGAAAATTGTTCATTAACACGCCCCCTCAAACAGAAGCTCTCAAACTTCAATAAGTCATGTGCGTGCATGGATTAGAAACTACTCGGATTCGAAAAGGAGACCTCTCGAATTTTTAGGTTATGATATAATGTCAAGAACCATTGCATCTTAATAACTCGAGTTGTTGGGAGATAGTTCAAATTGATTTTTTAGTCATTAATAGTGGAAGGAAAGTTAATTAAACTATGCCCAATGCTCTTCGAAATCACGAATGGTTATTTAGTGGCTCGAGCTACTTCCACCTTCGATCCTAAGGTATATAAATGTCACCTATTACCAAGATTGTTAATATCGTGATTCCACTTAGACAGTGAGATAGTAAAATATAAGAAAAAACAACAATATAGATTTTAAATGAGGTTCTAGCTTATTTCAAAAATCACTGATTTTGTATGAAATTAGGATTGTTAGATACCAATGAAATCGTAAGATGAATTAAAATCGCAATTTTGACTACATGGCCATTACATGCTGACTAACCATGGTGTTGTTCTACTGTCACAGTCCTCGTATACATATCTAGGGAGTGAGATTCCGGGATGGTTTGGAGGACTGGAGGTGGATGGTGCGATCATAAGGCAGCAGCTGCCTGATAATTGTAAGCGACTTAAAGGAGTAGCATTCGCAGTTGTTTATTCCATGGTCGATTCTTCTTCTTCTTCTTCTTCTTCTTCTTCTTCTTCTTCTTCTTCTTCTTCTTCTTCTTCTTCAATCCCCGGTGGGAGTTCCGGTCCAGAGGGGGAGTTAGTGGATATGAAATGCGACTGCCGCATTATTACTGAACATGGTGGTGCAGTCGGCAAGGAGGTGGTGGCATCCTGGGATTTCATGGTCGGGAGCTGTATACATTTTCTTCCCCGCAGGTACCGGCACCTGACTCAGGATCATGTTTTCGTTTGGTTAGACGTGAAAGGTGAGCCGACGGAATTTACAGAAGAAGCTTGGTATGTGAAATACAGTGGACGTGAAATCTGCTTTCAGTTCTACAGTCATGTGAAATCGGGAGGCAGCGTTACAATAAAAAAGTGTGCCGCTCGTCTTATATTGTGATATTCTTGTACATTGCTCCACTTCCCTCTCGGTCATCAACTTTTATGTCTGGATGAACAACTTGATCAACAACTTGATATCTCAACTGGATCAACAACTTGATATCTCAAATATCCATGTTGTAGAAAGTGAATACAATCAGGGAATGTTGTTTGAAACAGGATGGATTTAGAGGTGACTCTTTGGCTATGTCTCCGGCACTCAAGTAACAAATTCTATTATAAATTAAGAATTTTTTTGTTTTGGCTACCTGCTATTTTCAATCATGGATCTGTCCTTGGTTTTAAAAAAATCTCATAATAAGGCTTTTTTTAAAGAGTCAAATGCTCAAACTGTCTCGATTGTATGTTTGGGGTGAATTACATTTTAGTCCCACAACTATCAAAAGATACGGAGCACTTTTTTTCTTATTTGTTACAACATGATCCTATTCACGTTGGCGGTATAGATTTTCGGAAAATTTATCATGTATGCACTGCCACGTCGTACTAAAATAAATTACATATTATAAGTTGGATTGATTGCCAGTCCAAACCGATTATTAGACAATCGAAAAAGACCAATCGACAATTACCAGGCACACCACAAAACGAACGGCTCAGTATCCATACAACTAGTGGCGGATCCAGAATGATTGAGTGCACTAGGTCAAATTGTATCGAATTAAAATGCATTCAACGATATATAAACAAAAAATATACTAATTTATCTCAAAATATAAAAAAATTTATATAATATTCTAAATTTAAAAATAGACCATGACGCTCTCTTAAATCCGCCATTAAGACATCTGAAAATAACACACAATCACCGTCCAGAGGAAGAAGGAATCAACTAACATCCTCGATTCGTGTTCCCTAAGCTCCAGGTGTCAGCCTCACGAGCCTCTCTTTAGATTCATCGATTCCGAAAGTAGTGCCAGCTCATCATCAACATTAAACAACGTTTGTTCAGAAACACAAATCCTGAACCAATCACTTGGCTATCATTTGATAAATCCAAACCGAGGCCAGCTCTAAAGCTCAATGTGATGCTGACCTGGCTACCTGACGTGGCTATCCCATTTCCCACTACCTTTTCTAATCACTTTCATGCACGCGGATATCCGCCTAACTTCTTTCACAGATATACATCTGATCCATCAGGACCCTAATTAATAATTTGAACCAACTCAACGTTTAACTAAAGTGCTAAACATGTCGGAATCGAGTGTTCGTAGTACTTGATTTTTTGTTCTCAAAGATTTGAGTTCGAAGGTTAGAATGTGTAATCATTTTGATATTTTTTATGGCATCACCGATATCATTTAGGTCGATAGCCGATAATTTTGAAATTTACCTAATTACTTAATGAGTTAATGTGGTGCCCGTAAAAAAAGGACTAAAGCGTTTTAAAGGTTTTGGTAAAGTGTCGCGATCATGTTGGGAAAGTGATCAAAGTTTAGAGCCCTCCATGCAATGCAATTGGTGCCGGTCGTATGTGTTCTTAACTAATCTCCCATCGCCCAAATATGGAAATTAATTTGATAAGATTATTGGATTATTTTTTCCAAGTTCAAAGCATTTCTTGAATTAATTATATTTGCATTCTTTGACACTATTATATTACATATTCATCATTAATAACATGTACATTGATAATACATAATTAAGAACAAGGATTTGCTGCTCTCTACTCACATTCATTTTTGGTGCCACGTAGAGGATTTTGAAACTTTTGAAATAGATTAGTGACGGCCGTCTATAATATGGTCGTGTATATTTTCATAATTAGCTGATAATTTTAGAGTGCTAAGCCTCGTAGCTAGAAGGGATATAAGACGGAAAACCTACCATTAATTACTTAGGAAAAAGTTATGTGGAATTAAAAATTAAATGAGCCTTTAGCTTACTCTCTTAATTTCTAGATTAATAAATAAAATTCACAATGAAGATGCTCTTACTCCATCGTTTGTTTATGACTATGTAACTTTCATATCTCTCCTTCTCATCTATGACGAATAGTTATCAATAAACTTAAGTTATAAAAATGAGGATTGATTTCCAAATTAATTAATTAGCACCAAACTATCAATAAATGCAACAAAACATCAGGTAATTAGGCAGTGCTACAACGCAAAAGTAAAGACCTCTAACTTAATGAAAACAAATATCAAATACGTACTCAACTTAAATACCATTAACAATTACTAAACACAAATAACTAGTTATAATTCACAACTAAAAGCTTATTAATTAATAAAAACTCAGAAGCATAATGATAATATTATATCGATTAGCCATGCATGAAAGCGCCAACCTCCCTCTAGACACGTAAGCTAGCTAGCAGCTGGGTCCCCCCCAACCCTAAGTACACGTTACATGAACCCTTAACCATCCCTTTATTTCCTTCTTCGATCGTTTCCCTTCTCACTTACGTTACACCCTCATTTCCCATTCCTTTTTCTCTCTTCACAATATTAATAATAATTAATAATGTCATCTCAATAATCCGGAAAACCCGACCCGACTCAAAACCGAGCCTATATATAAACATACACACGTACATGCATGTTAATTTCAAACATCATTCCAAACATGGATCACCTTAAGCTAATTCTAGTTTACTATTGCTGTTGTTATTGTCTTATGGCCATCGGCCATTCAACGGCTGACACGCAAGCATTGGACCTTCGTCGTCAGTCTTCGATCAAGGAGACCATGAGGCATGCCATGCAGGTTCGCCAGCAGCTGATGGTGTCATCATCCCTCAGCTCGAACTCCAAGATTCATTCGTCTTCCCTTGTTGTTGAAGATCGTGAGGATCCGCTTCGAATGGCTGCCGCCAAGTCAGCAATGGACGACTGTGCTGAGCTGTACGACGACACGCTGGACCACCTCAATCTCTCGCTGGGGTCCACAGCGACCCCGTCAGACACCGTGACGTGGCTCAGCGCAGCCGTTGCCAACAAGGAGACCTGCCTTAACGGCTTCCGCGACCTCAACGTCACCTCCTCCTCCACGTCATCATCGCTATTGCCACGTGTCATGTCCCAGTTCTCCCAGTCGCTCAGCAATGCGCTGGTGGTGAATAGTCGGGTGGAGGCGGGAGATGGCGGTGGGAGGAAGCTGCTGTCGACGGCGGCGGATGAAGATTTCCCGTCGTGGGTGGCGGACGGTGACAGGAAGCTGTTGGAGGAGTTGGAGGGGAGTGGTGGGCCTGAGGCGGCCCATATAGTGGTGGCCCAAGATGGTACGGGGCATTACAGGACCATATCGGAGGCGGTGGCGGCGTCGGTTAAGGTCAGGAAGAATGCGGCGGGGATGGGGGGGAATAGGTTTGTGATATATGTGAAGAAGGGAGTTTACAGAGAGAGCGTGGAGATTAAGAAATCGATGAAGAACGTTATGATGATCGGAGATGGGATCGATGAAACGGTGGTGTCTAATAGTAACAGCGTCCGTGGTGGCTTCACCACTTACCGCTCCGCAACTTTTGGTGAGTTACTGATGAGTAATAAGTAGTCTACTTAATTTGTAGGTGTAGAAAGTATAAAAAAAAACTCATGACAAGCCAAGAAATGAATTATAAATTTAGTTTAAATAATTCAAATATATAAAAAAAAGAACAATAAAATAAACTTTTGTTTTAACTACAAATGTTTTCTTTTTATATGTTAACTTAATATTAGGTTCAAAAAATATATTCCCCCATTGGTTACTAAACATACTGATTTTTACTATTCAAAATTGATCGATACATATTTCAATCATGGTTCGACTACTACTAAAATTGCAACGTACATGGTTGGATGCAGCTGTATCAGGGGCAGGGTTTATAGCCAAGGACATGACATTCGAGAACACCGCCGGACCACAGAACCACCAAGCGGTTGCGCTCCGGTCGAGTTCAGATCTGTCGGTGTTTTACAGGTGTAGCTTCAAGGGCTACCAAGACACCTTATACGTCCACTCCCAACGCCAGTTCTACCGCGATTGTGACATTTACGGCACCGTTGACTTCATCTTCGGCGACGCCTCGGTCGTCCTTCAGAGCTGCAACATATACGTTAGGAGACCCATGAGTCACCAGAAGAACACCGTCACCGCTCAGGGTAGGACCGACCCCAATGAGAACACTGGCATCGTCATTCAAAGTTCCAGGTACGGTACATACATCAAAACTCAGTTCTAGGCGGAATCTCGATTTTTACCATGCTGATCATATGGGAGATGATGCAATTGGGGATGCCATGTTTTCTAATCAACAGGATCACGGAAGCTGCTGACCTGACACAAGTGCAGGGGTCCTTCGAGACATATCTAGGGAGGCCATGGAAGCAGTACTCGAGGACACTGGTGATAAAGAGCGACGTCGACGGCTTTATTAATCCCGCCGGATGGTTGCCGTGGAACGGTGAGTTTGCGCTGAGGACACTTTACTATGGAGAGTACATGAATAGCGGGATCGGAGGAAGGACTGAGGGGAGAGTTTCGTGGCCTGGGTTTCACGTGATTAGAAGCGCTACCGAGGCCGGAAAGTTCACCGTCGGGAATTTCCTGAACGGCGATGCTTGGATTCCGAGTAGCGGAGTGCCGTATGCCTCCGGTTTGTAAAGCGACATATAAGACGACAGTGATAATTTCTTTCCTTTTTTTGTGTGATACTACACCATTATAACATGGGCTCCGGCGAAGTATGACCAACTAGCTGCTTGGATTTTGATGGATTACATTCTAATCCCAGACAAGAAGGCTGTTTAAAAAAATCCCCGTTCAGTCCCGAACGTTAAATTTAGGTATATATTCAAGGCTTTTACGAGTCCGATCCAATACAATTTTTAAATCCAGCTTAGTGTATTAAAATATGTAAATAATTCAAATCACAAAAATATAATCAATTCAATTTCCATTTGATAAAGAGTGTTGCTAACATTTTTAGAAACAAATATAATATCTGTTTTAGTGACAAGTAATATAACAGATTAAACCAAGTTTTTTTGCAAAAATAACAAACGAGGTTAGTTTAGCTGAACATAAACAACAAAAGATTTATATAATCAACAAACTGTACTTAGATTCAAGTCTTAATAGATGACTAATCAGAGATGGAAGTAAAGTTGGTAGAAATTTCATATGACTTTTGTGTCAGAAGACCTCTCACCAATCAGAAAAGTGACTTCCCACACTTTCTTTGCCCAACCTACAACGAACTGTCAATACATACCAGAAATACACAGTAACATAACAGTTTCCATATCCATCCAGTTAAAGAAGCCCTACCAGGCTTCAGCGACCTCTAGCACACTTTACAACCAACCTAACGAACGTCCGTGAAATCAGTAGTAGAAAGTTAGAGCTACCAAACCCTGTGCAATCAAGCTGCAGTGGTGCGGACAAAGTCGCTAGGATAAGTTTCGACCTGATATATGCAGACATCTAGACTGACTTGCTTGTACCTGCCAAAGTAGCTAGCCGGAACTACAAGGAACCCGCCTGGAGGCGGGGAATTCCCCTTCTTCAGAACGTTCTCTGTGAAGGCCTGAAACTTAAGGTTGCTGTCCTCGGTTTTCGCACTCACTTCGTAGAAGAATTTCCCTTTGTACGACGAGGGCCCTATACAGCTGACGTAGATCATGTTCCCGATAACTTCTTCACTGTTGGTGAGAAAGAAGAGAACCTCTTCTTTCTCCTCCTGAAGAATGAGGAACTTGTGGTCGCTGGTGAAGAACGCTGGGAATGTGGTGTTGTACCGGAACTGTACCGCACGGTTCTTGTGGTTGGAGGTGAAATGGTGGCATAGCTGCTGGGCGGAGCCGGAGAAGTTGCAGCCGGAGATAGGACACTGACATGGTGCATAGATGCAGTCCTTGTCATGTGCCTGTTTTTTGCTGTAGGTGATTATTTCTTTGCAGCCGTTGGATGCATTTGAGCATTGTACGGTGGCTGATTCTAAAACCTTTTCGATTGCGCGGCACCGGTTGTAGCCAATTGGCAAGCAACATGAAGGACACTTGTATGCCATTTTGGAACAGCAGGGGCTGCAAGCTGTGTGGCCGTTCTCACACTGACAATGAGCAGGAACAATGGAAATGTCAGAATATATATAGGTCAGATATGCCAGGATCGCAATATGGCGCATGAAGATTGATATTCGAGCAACAAGAGAAAGAAGGTAAGACACTCGAAGTCTGACATATCTAGCAGACTAGCACAATTAATCACTTGATTGAAACATGTAGCCTCCAGGTATGCAGCATTCGAATTTGTCAAAGAAGTTACTTCCCTGTAACGTTTCATACAAACAGCCAGCGAAGTAAAAGGTTTGATATCAGAAGAGATACACAGGCAATCCTAAGTCTAAATGACACAAGGAAAAGGAAATATGAATCGCTAAATGCTAGAGAAGAAGTTAATGGTAAGAGGCAGCATGTCCTATTTTGCAGAACCTTAAAAAATCAATAAAATAGAGGCAGTCCATAGGGAACTGGAACCTAATACATCCATAAGCTATCCGGAACAAATTACTAAAAAGAATCATAGATTAATCATTAATGAAGCAAGAAAACCAGATTAGAAAATCCGTAATAAGAAATAAATTGAGTTAAAGGGATATCAACCATGATTTCCTAAAGTTAAGGATGAGACTCCCCGCAATACTTGAGTGGTTTAGGTCTCTCTATGGCTTCCATGGAGGTAAGCGTCTAGGTCTGATGTACTGAAATCATTATAGTTTTTTCTGTTCTGTTCTGTGTTTGATGTAGCTCCAAGTGCCCAAGCTCAACCCATAGTTGCCCATTACCCATTCCATATAACAATCATATAGAAAGTTACCAACAAAAGAACCAGAATGGAGAAACATGCTAATACAGATGCTATTCACAGCTGTGAATCTTTTCAGAAAGTAGGAATTTGTCCATGTGCTACATTTGGTGATAAAAACCAACCTCTAAGAACTTGATTCTCAAAGAACAAACTAACTGGTAGGCTTTAGAAAGCTGGTTCAGGCAAACTATTCTTCGCCCAAAGCAAGAGAGCTTCAGCATTTGAGGCAAAAACTAATACACAAACTTCATAAGAAATCAGGGCCTTCTACTATAACTACTAACCCCCTGTTATAAAGGGACTATAGAAAGTCATCACAAAAGAAAGAAACTCAGCACATACCAGAACAAAAGACTGCTATTTAACCTCACAGGTAGCTAATAAACTAGAAATGAAGCGACAAACTAGATCATTTTCCTCATTACTATCTCAATTCTAAATTCCTCAATTAGACCGGGAATTCACTTATTTAGCAGCTCATACAAGCAGGCTTGAATCTCTTATTAATGAAACGATTAACTTCAAATTCCTGCTCCTTAGTACGGATTAAGCAAGCTTCATCTACTTGGTGCAGTTCATATTATTAACAGGGAACAAAATCTATCCTCAGTTCTAATACCAAAAGGTAAGAATAATCAACCACGTTAGAAACTGATCGACCACATCAACAGTACTCAGCATATAGTGGATGATCTCACTTTCCTCTAGTACACAACTACACAAAATGATATCCAGATTCAAAGTATTTCAGTGTCATTCTCATGACCGCCAAAATCCTACACACGCTAAGGTATATCACAGTCCCGGAGATATAAACTACTTTTCCTACCTATCAACTCTTTGAATGACACTACAGAGCTAGTGAATTTCCTCACGAGAATCCTCTAGGAGTGAAGAGTTTTCGTCGTGCATGCAAGAGCGGGAAGATAAGTAGGTTACAAAAGGACATCTGAGACCAGTTTCACAAAGGAATCCATAGCAGGCATTACGAAACCAGTACAGAAACTGCAACAGGAAACAGGCTAGCTACTAACAAATCAATTTCATCGCGCACAAGATAAACAAGCATATTATCATCCACAGATCGGAAAATGAGCATTTACGGGGTAGATAACAAGACCTGGTAGACAGGAATAGTCAAAGTATCGAAGCAGACGGCGCAATCGAGCACTTCCGGATCAATGAGGGTTACGGAGACGGAACCACTTCTGGTACTCTCCGCATTCTGCAAAGGTTCCTCCCGCGATTCTCCTAGGATGGGATCGTCATCATCCTCCTCACTCTCATAGTCATCCGACTCCTCTTCCTCCGCCTGCGCCATTACCACTTCCCTCAAAACGTCGTCAGCCTCCTCGGTCACCCAATCCTCGTCATCCGCCTCATCTTCTTCAAGGAGATCTCCAGCACGGCCTTCCGGTAGTTCGTTTTCATTCTCATCGTCGCCGCTAAGTATCACCGCTTCGTCATCGCCGGCGGAGCCCGTCATCGGTTGATGAAGGGAGTGGGAAGAGGGAGAAACTGTCCTTGGTCGTTTACGATGTCTGTTACTCGATCCTTCGCCGTCTTCAGCTGAGAATCTGGCCATCGGCCACAACTGAATATAGCCAGCGCGTCGTAGGAACCTCTTCTCTCAGAGGATCAGCCGTTTTGGCTGGGAGATGGGAAAAGGAAAACTTAGCAACCACTTTCAAAAACTCGAAATAAGAAATGAATACAGAATCCACAACGTACTAGCTTTATTCCTACTATCAAGGATAAATTAGTAATTTAAACCGCCACGATAAAGAATTAATTAGTACTATCAGGGATTAGATTGTAAAAAGAAAATTTAAATGGTGATATGATAAATTGATTGTTGTTGGCTGGTTGCATACTTGTACAATTCGATATTCGAGTATGCTCGAGCTTTGAGCTCTTCATCATCTAAACATCTAATGTCCAAAGAAACTAATAACCAGCTTAGCTTAGAACAACAGAAATGGAGGATAACATTACAAAATGCATCAACTTGGTGTTGTTAGACACTAATACTTCATAAGGCAACTTCTGAGTCGCAACGAAATCTGGCTATTCCTCCTTGTTATGATTCGCATATCGGCATACGATTTCTTCACCTTGGAGAAGCCTCTCCACGGCGTCTGTTGGAAGACCAACCAGCTCTAGTGTCTTCTCCCACAGTTTATGTGATTGCTCAGTTCTGTGAGCTTCTTCTGAAGGGCTTGCTGGTTGACAATCTTGGGAGATAAATGCACAGGCGGGATGGTCCTCTGCTTGCAGGAGTTCGCAGTATTCCGACATCTGAGGATCTGTGGCTGCAAAAAGAGCACTACGGGAACCTGCATTGGTGGTGGAACCAGAAGATGTCAGCTCGATCGAACCAAGGTACCGAATAAAATTCAATCTGAGTTAAACTTCGACATGGAATGTCGCTGATTGATAGTCTCACCTTCCTCGGGACTGAAGATGAAATACGGTATTAGATTATATCCGGTTTGCAGGATTCTCGGAAGATCCCTAGCCTGCATCAACATAAATGGTTAAAGCTACACCCTGGGACCTAATGAATCCATATTTTGGTTTGTCATGGACTCGACAGAGGAACCGATTAAATCAAGATCGGAATGGTTCCTGGCATTTCTAAATATCTGCTATAAGCTGTGAATGCTGAGAAACGATCAGAACAAAGAAACGACATATCACCAAGGCTGAAGAACTAGGCATGCATGGATATCTTCGAGCAACCCACAGGCAGAAAAGAATACAAAATTCTGATATTCAAGATACTTACAACATTTGTATGGACTATTCCGGGATCAGCACACACGACGTTTATACCAGCTTCACCAGGCAAGCGCTTATGGAGAATATTACTAAACATTACCTAAAATCAAAGGGAGAACTCATAATGACTACTACGTATTGAAAGATATAGAACAAACGAACAACAAATTTTTCTCTTGACCTTGTGACTCTGGATTCATCAAAGATTTTAGAGGACTAGATCAAACTGATAACATCTTAAAGCATGATTCTCGTCGAAGCAAACATGGTCGTCATTATTCAATTAATTCTCTTCAGCCTATGATAAAGAAGCTATGAAATCTAGCACATGTAGTAGTCGAGGATAGAAAAATCCTGACTGTAAAAGTAATGTCTTGACAATACAGCTAGCTGAACTCTGAAATAATTGCTGCTATTAACTTGTTCCAACTCCCAAAATCACCACGATATATCAACCGCTTGATCTGAACAGTAAGATAAGGAAATTAGTCCTAGAACTAATTTAAATCCAGAAAGCTATCTACCATTCACATTGGACATCCAACCTAATTCTACAATGCCTCCTCGCTAACTGTGTTGCCCATACTTACAGATACAGGCACTTCATTAACCTCGGCCCCTTCCGCTTTAGTAGAAAGCTGAAGGGGGGCAAGGAAGAGAACATGTTGCAGCGCATGAATAATACCACACAATCTATAAACTCCCTTAACTAATAATTCACCAAAAATTGATTTAGCAAGGGGAAATATCAAAATGCAAGAATGAACTAAACCACCAAACTGAATATCACTCCCAAGGAACCTGTGCTAACTTGCTGCTGGTATATCCCACGAGGCTTGTGTATTTTCTCTTCCCAGATGTAACATTCAAATCTTCTGTGTCACAATAGCCAATATAGTGCATCTGCATGTAACGACAATGTTGAAGCTCCTCTAAGTTTAAGCAAAGTGGTCGATACGAAAATGTGAAAATGCTCACTTTCTGATGATTTTTTATCAAAGTCAAGATTACAGGAGAAATCTGAAGACAAAGTAAGAAAACAAGACGAACCAAGAAAGCAAAAGTACAGCTGGGCAATAATTAGCAATCTTCAAAACTCACAAGTAGTATACTCATTCTTCTGTAGAACTTGTAAAGCGAAATTCACAGAGAAGACAGCCAAAAGAACTCACCACTGAATTCACATTGACAATCCTACTAGGAGAGCCTCTAATTAGGGAAGGCAATAGTAAGATTGATAGTAACGCTGGAGCAAGATGATTCACTTGCATGTGTTCTTCATATCCATCTTTTGAAAACCTTTGTGGTTCTGAATACAGCAAACCTTGAGGAAGTAAGACAGTGCAACTGTGTACAACATTGAATATAGAACTTGGCAGATAGACAGTGAAAGTATTGCATCATTTAGGCTGTTTCCTAGGTTATGAAATCTATTCAATGAATATCCAAGAGAGTAGAATGTCATGAAACTGCAATCGGAACTCAATGAATGTCCAAGAAAGACAGACCTCCAATGGAAAAAATGCCAGCATTGTTGATAAGGACATTGAGAGGCCGTGAATGAACGTTCCAGGCTTCAGCAAACCTAACAACCGATTCCAATGAGAGAAGATCAAGTTCCATCACCTAGCCAAATTGAAAAACCACATTAGCTAAGCCAAGTCAAAAGTTAATCACAGAAACACACAGACGATTTGCTTACTTCACCATCTGAAATTTTACTTGGTTTGACTTTGAACTTAACTTAGAAATGCTCATACAGTACTAGTTACTAAATCAGTCAACGATCTAAACTTACGAGATCAGTAAACAAAATCACATACCTCGATGTTAAGCGGGAGGCCTTTCCCTGCCCAATCAGTCTGCCATTTCTGAATCAACTCGGTGCCTGCCTTAACATTCCTAACGGCCATTACAACGTGCGCTCCCGCCTCCGCTAGTTGCCTGCAACACGGGGATGGAACTAATTTAGAATCAAGAAAGCGAAGCTCCTCCATCCATCTAGAACCAAAGTATATACGACGGAAGAAGGAGAAGGAACCTGGCAGTTTCGCGACCGATGCCGCTGGTGGATCCGGTGACGATGTAAGTGAGGTCGTTAATAGGAGGCAGAGGCATAGGATTCTGCAAGTGACTGGCCAGGATTCTTTGAAAGAGGATCTCGTATATCACGTACATCCATCCCCTTAGCCACTCTATCCATCCTAACCCCTGCTTAGTACTGTCTTCCCCTTTCAAAGGCGACGAGCTAGAAGCGGAGGGAGACGGCGGAGAAGACGAAGATGAATTGGGAGACGACGGCGCCATTTTTTCCCTATCACTCTGACTGTCTTCCACAAAGCGTCAGAGTTACGGCGGCAGACGGCAGTTGCTATATCTCCGATTTGGGAGTTTGATTTTCTGTAGAGTGAGTGACTGGAAGAAGACGGTCAGTAGCAGGTGTGGGAGAAGAACACAAAGAAAATTGGCTGGCAGTGGCGCGTGGGTGAAGAAAGTGGACTCTCCCCGAATCCTGCTTGTCTCATTCTTAAATTACTATTTCATCATGCATTTTACTTACACTTGCGCTTCAGTACTATAGGCAAAAAGCATTTACATTTTCATATGGGAACGCGCGACGTATCCAATAGTGTCAAATTGTATTCGGTATCAAATAAATCACAAATCTATCATTTCATTTTAAAATGAATTACTTTATCAAATTGAACACTATTCGGTATCAAATAAATCAAAAAACTATTATTTCATTTTAAAATAAATTATTTTATAGAATTCAAATGAATTCTTATATTTAGAATTTTATATTAAATTTTAAAAATAAATTAAATTGTCAAATTATATTTGATAAATTATTCAAAATTGAATTACATTAACACCTTGCTCAGTAGAGGTAATTTTAAAATCATGTATTCAATTAAATAAAATATATTTGTAAATGTAAGGGATCAATAGTAGGGATTTTAACAAATTCTATCTATATTAAAGTGAAGTTTGAGAAATATATATTGAAATGGGATTCTCAAATCTTATCTATATTGGTAAGATTCTCACAAGTATGTATTTGAGGATTTAAATTACATGTATTTGATTTATTATTTTTGTACCAAATAAGGGATTCAAGCAAATACAGAATTTTGAAATATATTATTTAAATATTTCCATATATTCCCTAATTAATTTATTATAATTAGCCAGATTCAATTGTAGTAAGGATATATCTATCATTTTATTCTAATTAGATTCTATTCTTTTGTAAAATTCATTTTGAAATTCCAGCTTAAGTGATTTGCTAGAACTAATTTTAATTCCGCAGAATTTAAAATGAATTCCTTTACATACTAAACACAAACTTTAATTTCAAAATGAGTTGTATAATTTTTTGAAGAATTCATTTATAGGTTGTGAATTCAAAATTGATATTTTGTATCGGTACAGTCTTTACTCTGTACAACTGTTACCACATTCAAGTTGAACACAACCTCTCTTTTAATTTCTAACGAGGTTGACATGTCTTTCTAATCGGTGAATCAGGGAACACACAAAGCTCCTTTCCCGCCGGTTGTGAGATACTTATTTGCATAAGTCAAATCTCCAACCATTAAGATTAGCCACGGTTCATTCATCGTCGAATGGTCTATAGTCGATGTAGTGTTTCTTGTGAGACCGAGGTCTCTAACCACTGCTACTCGAACAGGATATGAATTTGGACCACACAATGGCATGATTTCAAAGACTAGCTTGTCGTTCATAGCTGTTATGGAACTGTCCCCACATTTATAGTAATATCTTGTCCCCGGTTCGAGCAATCCGAACTCAGCAAGAAAAGGAGATCGAGCATAAATAAATTACAATGAATTCTAACATGGTGGATGATGGGAGAGGTGTAATTCAAGAGGCCCTCAAAGGGATACAACTGAGAATAGACGGTTGAATCCCCTGTGACTTTATCAGTATACTTACCTCACTACCCACAGAAGCTGGATCCAGAGGAATCACATTTCTACCCATCTTCGCTTCACCTGAAGCACACAATAAGAGAAACCTAATTCAGCAATCCATCCAAAACCGTAACAAGTGAATTCAGATAGGGAGTGGGATTGGATTACCGGTGAGCCAAGATACCCAGATTGAAGTAGGGGGAAAAGAAGCAGCAACAGCAATCTGCTCAGGCAAATTGCCGTTGACATTTCTGATGAGCCTGGGGTGATCCATGGGCAAGTCGTCGCTGCCTCTGCGTAAAGAAGAATCAAAGCTGCGAGTGAATGGCTGGAAGGGACCATCAAGAGTTGTTGGTATAGCCCAAGTATGGGAGACCACAATCTCCATCACAAGCAGGGAAACGGCCGCCATTTCCCGCCAATCCATTGTGAACTGAATCCTTCAGCTTCGCTCGGCTGCTTGATTTCCTAGTTCGTTTGGATGTAGGAAAAGGAGACCAAAAATGTCAACCCAATTGAAGGTTCAGTGGACCCATAATTGATGAAAATTGTGCAAGTTTAGGGAATCTGGAAGTACCAAATCCTGTAATGCCGCCAACCCATGTCTCTAGCCAACTAGTCCGCCAGCAATCACGCACCAGCTCGCGATTCAAGAAAAGAGCGACGCAGTCCCAAAGGAAGTAAGTTATATAATTATGACTAATATCAAACTCGAAACTTCCAGATCACCAATGCACTGTGCTACCAACTAAGCATAAAAGTTGGACAAAATAATGGTGATGTATCCGTTTACATAATGAATGTTTAAAACAGAAATTTCCTGCTTTATTTTCAGCCGGCCGGGGCAAGAATAATGATTTATTGAATGAGAAGTGGAGGGATCAAACATTAGTTATAGTCTCTCAATCAATGTGATCCCCAAGAATCAAGCTAAGCTACAAATGGAATTGCTTCCGTTTTGACTTCAGTCAGTTGGTCCAATCATCTTCTCCGGTACCACCAAGTTATCAAACTCTTCGCTGGTCAGAACTCCCAGTTTCAGTGCGGCTTCCTGCAGGACAATTTCAGGCATAACTCTGGTGTTTAGACAATTTCCCATAGTCGAATTGCATTGGTCTAAAGATTAGACAGCTCAACGAGTTTCAACTAGCTAGCTAGTTAGGCATGGTTCTACAAACACTGATTATTTCAACGTATCGTAGAGAAAGGTGAAAAGGGTCGACTTCTCCCGGAAGCTCTCAGAAGAGCTGAAATTTACACAGCTCCAGTAGGTCATGTTTACGGATTGGGGGTTACCAGGATTCGAATCGGAGATCTCTCGATCTTTATAGGATTTGATACCATATCAAGAACGGTTGCATCCCAATAACTCGAGTTGTTGGGAGAAGGTTCGGATTTACTTTTATATTATTAAACAAAATTTCTAACTAGGGATCCAATTATATCTTACCTTCAGGGTGCTTCCTTCCTTGTGGGCAAGCTTAGCGACTGCAGCAGCATTGTCATAACCAATTTTCTACGAGGAAAAGCAAGTTTGTGCGCTGTGTCAGAGATGATGTAATAAACGAGTAGAAGGTTGTTTGCGTTACAAAATAATGTACAGGAAACTCACCGGATTCAATGATGTAACCAGCATAAGTGACTGAAATCCCACACGAAAAAGGTTTATTAGCCATGGAAACCATCATAGCTCAACGAATGCATGATTAGTTGTAATTCTGGAACTAAGTAAGATCACTAACCTCGTGCAGCAGCTTTGATATCCGTTCTTTGTTAGCTTGAATTCCCCTCACACAGTTCTTCTCGAAAGAAGATGAGGCGTCTCCAAGCAATCTCACAGACTTTCAGTGACAACATAAATAGAACAGTTCAGTAAGAATACGATGCTAGAGATAACACACCACAATCTAGTGGAAGTTGATATGGAATTTCGTTGAACAGACAAAAGAATGTAAGAGAAGGACGACATACATGTAGGAGACCACTTGCAATCATTGGCTTGAAAACATTTAATTCAAAGTGTCCATTTGCTCCGCCGACTGTTATTGCCACATGGTTTCCCATAACCTGCATGAAACAAGATAAAAACCGCAATCATGAGATTAAAGTTTTGATTGATTTTCAGGCAATCTCCAACTGCCTTGCACAGACAACAAAAAACTTAAGTACAGCAGGGATCGAAAGTGGAGAATTAAAAAGTCTGAATAGCTCAATATCAACTGGAGAAGGAAATCTGCAGTGACAAATGTGATATAAAAGACAGCTAAACAAACGACATTTACCTGAGCACAGACCATTGTAAGTGCCTCGCACTGGGTTGGGTTAACTTTTCCCTGAAACAAGAAAACAGAACTAACCTTTGTGAGTATAAAAACCTATCTGGAAAAAATCAAGAGAGGGAGAGAGGTTAGTGAAGAATGAGGATAATCAATATTACAGGCATAATACTGCTGCCTGGCTCATTTTCTGGAAGAATGAG
The DNA here is from genome assembly GCA_030674075.2 of Linum usitatissimum. Taxonomy (NCBI): domain Eukaryota; kingdom Viridiplantae; phylum Streptophyta; class Magnoliopsida; order Malpighiales; family Linaceae; genus Linum; species Linum usitatissimum. Next base: position 3,697,160 of record JAUJYP020000285.1, on the reverse strand, counting down.
TTCACCAAGACCACATCTTGGACCACTGATTAAAGAGACAAAGCCAAATCCATCACACAATCAAGAAAGGAAGTTGGGAGTAGAGTGGTTTGAGCTTAAACTAGTGCTTATATATTCACCTTCCCAACAATCGTATATCATTGGCCACCTTCATCAAAGAAGTAGCAAGCGTGTTAAGGGCTCCACTACATTCAACAAAAGCATCATGTGCAGCCTGCAAAACATGAAGTGCTTCAGTTAGAAGAAATCTGTTTACGGCTAAAATACAGCATACATAAAAACACGGCTGGACAAATTAACAAATTTAAAGGCAATTTTAACGTAAAAACAACTTGAAAGAAGAGAGAAGGAAAGTAAGCTTCAACTGTGTCAAAATAGCAAACCGACCAGAGCTTCGAACTTGTTTTCTGCTGTCACAAATGGTAGGTTCGTCTCCTCGGCTACTGCTCTAGCAATCTTTACATCAAACCTGCATGTAAGTTGCAAATAATCCCAATTAAAGAAAGAACGAATTATACAGCAGAATGCTAACTGTGAAAAAAATCAACATCTATGAAGATATGCAAACAGTAACGTATATTGACAATAACGACTTGTTAACTAGTAATTAGCAAATAAACCTAACAATTAGAAACACTACTCCCAAAAACCCATATTACCAACTTGAGGTTCATCATCATAATGTGTCAGTCGCTAAACATGCTTGCACCAGAAATTATCAAAACGACATTGTCAATAAGAGTGTAAATGACGAATATTGTAAAAGATAAATCTCTTCCTTTTTCGTTGTTTACTTTTCCACCCTCTTTCTACAGTGTGGGCAGCTTAGTTTCAAAGAGCTCAAAGCAGAAGAAAAAGTAGAGTGAAAAGGAGAGAGGTCTATTTTCTGGTAAGTTTCGGGAAATGTTTCCAGTTCTTGGTTGAATATTTGCTTTGAGTAGGAAGACATAGAGAAACCCCAAACAAATGACAGTAGTTGACACTGCATATTTTAACCATTCAAGCAGAAACATGATGACTAAAAACCCTAACCAATGTGACTAGGAAAGAACCTCTCAGATACTTGAATACATAATGAACACAACCTGAAAACGTATCAGGGTCGAAAGCTACTGAAAATAACTCACCCTTTCTTTGTGTTCAATCCGGTGCCAACTGCAGTTCCGCCTTGTGCAAGCTGCCAACCATCCAAGAAGTTAGTATTTTATACGGAGAAACAATAGATTGATAAGCATTCTAATATCCTATGGACAACCTGATACATATGAGGCAGAGTGCACGTGACTCGATCAATTCCATACTTCACCTGGTAAAAAATACATAATGAACGAAGGTATAATTTACAAACTCAGAACAGATAATGTAAAGAGATCATGTAACATGGAGGAAAATATCTCACTTGGGTGGTATAGCCGCTAAACTCCTGGCCGAGTGTCAAAGGTGTTGCATCTTGAGTGTGAGTACGACCAATTTTGACAATATCATTGAATTCAACAGACTGATGGCAGAAGAGCACGGTGACAATAGAATACGAGTACAAGTCAGAAAATTACAAAATGGAAGCTAAAAGACATGCTAACAAAATGAAGACAGGAACTATCTCCGCCATTCACCATTGTGATTGATAGCATAAGGTAATGACATATGGAAGACGGCGTAAATTGCAAGAGTTTAAGAGCTCCAACTGACTACAAGAACAGAAGTCGTCCATTTCAATAATTATATTCAGGTGCAATTACCTTGGAATGAAGGGTAGTGTGCAAAGTTTTTAGTTTTGGAATTAATCTCGAGTTTATTTCCATTCCAGCGGCAATATGCATCACCTACAAAATAAAATACAATGGATGGAAAATAGTATTAGAATCTTACCAAGGAAAATGCAGTTCACAGATATTGTAGGAGTTGAACATAGTAAATCACTTACAGTTGGAAAAGTGTCATTAGAAGATTGAGATCTATTAACATGGTCATTTGGATGCACGTGCTTATCTCCACGCTTATGGCCAAGGATCTCAGCAGCTCGATTAGCAATAACCTGGAAAGTTATTTGTGAACATCAATAATTAATAAAAAGAATGGAAATAAAAGAATAACAAGCTACTGTAGAAGATCAACCACAGAAAAACAAGCTATGCAACTTATAGGTGCAGCATTTGAAGCCAGTGTCTCCTCTTTCTGAGCCAGGTTACATGATTTAGGACATAATCACATAAGTGACCACGGATAGTGACACGTGACAACCATACCATAGACAGAATTTTGTACTAACATAACTCCATGTCAGATACTTTGACAAAACAAAACACAGCTGCAGTTTATACTCTTAAATGCTTCTCGATTATTTGAAGAATAAATAAGAAGAGAAATTGAGAGTTCTACTTCAGATATCAACAAGACAAAACGGATAACACATTAAACAGTCATCTGGTCTTCATAGAAAACCAAGGATATGGACTATTTTATATACTGTATTTAGCAACCCCAAAAATAGAATACTCTCCTTCAAATTTTAGCACCCATGCTTCCTTAAACAAATCACAAAGACAAGCAGAAGATGACTGTAAAGTAAAAAATGGCAATCACTATAAGAAAACAGTCAAACAGTGGCACCACTAAAGGCTATATGCTGTTTTCACATCATTTCCAACTAGTCAACAAGGCACCAAGCACAGTGCTAACCTCATTGGCATTCATATTACTTTGAGTGCCACTACCAGTCTGCCACACAACAAGTGGAAAATGATCATTTAGCTTCCCCTCGGCAACCTCTTGAGCAGCCTGCATGATGGCCTTACCAATTGTTGGATCAAGACCATAGTCCATGTTCACCTGTAATGGGCAATCAATAACACAACAATTCTCCTAAGTATAACAAGCACGGTTCTAAAACCTCTTATTTGAGAATCACAAGCTCAAACATGGAATATAACAACTTTTACCTTAGCAGCACATTTCTTGAGGATACCAAAGGCACGAATTATTGGCTCCGGCATTCGCTCACGTTCACCACCAATATCAAAATTCTGCAATGATCTTTGAGTTTGTGCACCCCATAACCTATTCAGAATACACAGAAGACAATAGATTGTCCATCAAACGTCATATAGAAAAATCATATAAGCTAAAAAGAAATGGAATAAGGCATTTGACTGTGGAAAATGAGAACTAACTTATCCGATGGAACTTGAATTGGTCCAAAAGTGTCCCGCTCTTCCCTGAAGGAAGTTGAAAATGATCTCCACGGAGTCGCACAACGGAGCACTGATGACGAAGACTCACCAAAGTGAGAAGTGATCAACCCAAGTGATCGGCGCCGAGCAACAACATAGGCTGCCATATTGACTATGCTTGAAGCAAGCTACCTAGGAATATAAGACAGAAAATCATTTTTTATGAAATAAAATAGCCTAATCAGAAGGTAAGTAAGATGCATATGAATCAAAGATCCTAGCCAAGTAAGCAGACAACCACTGCCACGCTCACAAGATAATATTCTGAAACATACAATAGCTTCATCACAAACGGTTAAACGCACCAGAATTATCATGAACTGTAGCAGCTAACCACACTGCAATGGTGTGTGGTTAATCACATAATCAAATGGGATGTTCCAAATTTCAGCATGGCATTTCGATCTATCCAGACTCATTTATGAAGAAATGATTGTCTCAAGACACAAACTCCAGCCAGCTGACCTTCCAAAGTAACCAGATCCTACATGCTCACAGCTCGCTTATACTTCATTTCAAGCCTATCCTTGCCTGAATCGTAATCATCCTCAGAGCCATTTCTGAATCTAATCCTTCTCATTTTAAAATACAAATGTCCCAAGAAATCAGAGGGTTTTAGTGATGTAAAAGTGATCCAACAAATTGTTCTAACAATCTAACCAAGCAACTAGACAATCAACATCCATTAGAACTGTTCAATGCAGATTACCCTACTAATCAACGTTCTCCTCTCACAGCCATACGCCCATTTTACCAGCCCCAGCTAAAAAGATTAAACACCGACACCCTCACGTCTGCATTCGAAAAACCAGCTACAAGAACAACTATTCAAAAACCTGGAAGAAATGACAACCTGATGCGAAACAGAGTCGTGCTTAATTGATGCGGAAATGTAAACCACAGCGAGTTAATATTCTTCTCTAGCTAATTCCCACAGAACACACAAAATGTGATCTCGACAGAAGTTTCCAGCATAACATAATACTGCAGCGTACAAATCATGAGTTGAGATACAAAAGCAATCGCTACTGAACTCACCTGTAAACGACGACAACAGAACGGTAGCTGGCGGTAAGGCTGGAAAACAACCGAGACTGATCAGAAGGAAAAAGAGAGAGCTGGCCGGTGGACCTTTCGATCCCGATCTGTCTATTTCCAGGCGAAACGGCTGCACCGTTCGTGAAAGACGGCGACGAAATGAATGTGATGCGTTTGACCCTGTCAAAACTCGACTCGCGTTTTCTGCTGCGCTCTCTCCATTGGTTCTCTTTTTAATTACAATTATTCTACTGGCTGCTAAAACAAAAAAGTGGCACGCCTCCCTAACTCACAAGTGACGTCGTTTTTGTCAAATTTCCATTTCAGTAACGTTTTTTAAATGGCTAATATCGCTTCAACCCCCAAACTATGATCTATCCATAGAGACTAATCTATACCATTTTTCAAAGTACTAATTGAGTTGTTCTACTTTTTAAAATACCAAAATACTCTAAAATGTCATGAAGTTTGGACATATTTCGATAAATATCATCATAATTTTGATATATACTTTTTGTTATATGGTATTGACTAAAATAACAAACCGAACCCTAAACTTTCAGTTGGGTCAGCGGGTTGAATCTAAGATTTCCAGGTCTACATGAACATTTGACTGCGTACGTGACAATATATTTAATGGTGTTATATTTTCCACGGCCACATCATAATTGAAATAAATAAAAAATACTAATTTAAAAATATTCTCTCTCCTCCTCTTCTTTATTGTACCGTCTCCTCCATCCTCCTCCTATCTTTAAGGGTGGAAATGATTCGGTTTTGATTTAATCGAACTGAATTTCGTAGTTAACTAAATCACGACAGAGGTAATTTCCTTGCCAAAAACCACACCTGTTTAGTTTTGTGATTCCACCTTTCCAAATGCCAGACTTGTCGCGTTCAACCGCATTTGTTCTAGTCATTGTGCCATTCTTCTTGATTGGGGGAACGACCAAGAATCAAACATTCATGGAGATTTGAGTATATGTGGATGAGACATGAAACTTTTCGGTCATTCATCGAAAGATGTTGGGGTGAAGCTCCTAGTGGAAGGAGCAGTCTTTTTACTCTTTACAAAAAACCCAAATTCATAAAGGAAAAGTTGAAGGTTTGGAATAAAGAAGTTTTCGGTCAACTCGATTCTCAAGTTGAAGAGGTTTCAAATATTATCTTCAGTCTTGATGTCAAAGAGGAAGATGGAGCCTTATCAGAGGAAGAGCGAATTAAAAGGTGTCTCCTGAAGAATAAACTTAATTGAATTATGGAAGAGGGAGGAGATATGTTGGAGACAGAAAGCTAAGATGCTTTGGCTTAAAGAAGGCGATCGTAACACATCGTTCTTCCATAGAAGCGCTAATGACAGGAATCTAAGAAAATAGGTGGAGAGAATTCGTATCGATGATGAGTTGTATATTGGACACTCGAAAGTGGTTGGTGCTATATCAAGCTATTTTGATCGATTCTATGGGGACATTCCTTATGTCCTTTTCCTTCCAACCTGGTGTTTAACAATGTTAATTTTAGTTGGGTTGACTCTCTGACCAAGGAGTTTGAAAATCTGGCTTGCAATCAGAAGATCAACAGGGGAAAAAGCTTCGGGTCCTGATCACTTCAATATGTCATTTTTTCAGAATTTTTGGCTACTCGTTAAGAATGATGTGATAGAGGCCTTTCGACAGTGCCAAAGATCAGGTTACATTCCTATCGCTGTTAACAGTTCTTTTATGTGTTTGATTCCGTAGGAGGCTATTCGGGATATTTAGGATCTTCGTCCAATTAGCTTGGTTGGTTGCATATATAAGATTCTTTCCAAATGTATGATGTCCTGATTGAGAAAAACTATGAAGGATGTGATCTCTACCCATCAATGTGCATTCCTTGATGGTCGCTAAATCACAAAGACGTCGTTGTTAGCTAATGAGGTGCTTGATTCAAGAAGATCTGCAGGAAAGAACGGGTTAGTTTTTAAACTTGACTTGGAGAAAGTTTTTGACTCGATGAGTTGGACTAGTATTCTTGGTGCTCTAACAGCTCGGCTTTCTTGATAAGTGGATTGAATGGATTCGTGCTTGCATTTTCTCAAGTTTTATTCTTGTTAATGGTGAGCCCACGAGTTTCTTCCAAATCAAGAGAGGTATTCGACAGGGAGATTTATCTTCCCTACCTTTTCATATGTGTGATGGAAATTTTTACCGTTATGCTCGGAAAAGCTAAAGAACATGAATGGATACGAGGCTTCTTCATGAATGAGAGAGACTGTGCTGGAGAGATTACTCACCTCTTATATGCAGATGACACATTGTTGTTTTGCGAAGCGGATGAGGCTCAGGTGAGGAACCTATACACAATTCTGAAGGGTTTTCATGTCGTTAAGTGGAGTTTAGCTAAAGCAGAATGTAACGAAGGTGGTTTGGGTATCTTCGACTTAAGAAGTTTGAATGTTGCTTAATTGAGTAAATGGTTGTGGCGGTACGCATCATCTCAATCAAGCTGGTGGAGGAATCTTATAGATATTAAAAACGAAGCTTCTAATAGCATTTGGCGACCAAGAATTGGCTCCGGCTCCGGGTCTTGGTCGATATGAAAAAAAATTCTGCAAGTTGATGCTATTTTCTGGAGCATTGCTTTTATTGATCCAGGGATGGGAGGCATATTTCCTTTTGGTTCGATCATCGGGTGAAGGGCGGAGCTGAGAGTTGTTTAAAATCCAAATGTCCTCGTGTTTTTACGGTGGCTTCCAATGAGGAGGCCACCCTCTCTAATGCTTTATGCTCTTTGAACAGTTCTTGGCACATGGAGTTTGATGTAAATCTTGGAGGAGGAGCTAGAAGAGAATCGGAGGATTTCAAAAAGAAAATGGATATGCATGCAAGAAGGATCCAGCTTGCTGTTTCAGATGATGTGCTGAAGTGATCTTTGGAAAGTAATGGGAGTTTCTCAGTTAAATCATGTTATCATGCAGCTTCATCTGTACATTTTCATGAGATTAGAGGCTTTCCATTCAAGGTGATTTTGGACAAGGCTTTCCATATCGTTACATTGGACTCGCTACAATGAAGGATGGGTTTGTCTATTACAAACTGGTGCACCCTTTGCAGAAGAAACGAAGAATCAGTGGATCGTTTATTCATCAACTATGAGTTTATAAGCAAAATTTGGACTCACATTTGCACACGACTTGGACGCAACAGGTTACGTAACACAAACTTGCACTCTCTCGTTTCTTCGTGGAATTCAATTAATCTCGATCTCAGGCCTTTCGCAACCTATCTGCTCCATGCTATTTGCTGGTTTACTTGGTTGGAAAGGAATCCCCGTATTTTTCGAGATGTTGCTTCCACAAAGAAAGATCTTATCTTTCAAATTGGTCATTCAGTGCAAAATTGAACAGCCCCCAATGAGAATATTTCGGGCAACTAGTGCAAGCGTTGGTTGAGAAAAGTCATTGATTTTCACCCTCCTTAATCCTTTTCATTGGGTTGTGTTTCTCGATCGATTTGATGGTTTTTTTTCGGTGATATTGTTGATGGTTTTTATTTTTTTTGGATGTGCCTGCTTTTTTTGTTTTGTCGGTTTACTTGTTTCAAACTCTGTTTAGGTCTCTAAGTGTTTTCACGTTTCATTTCTCAGCCATACCTGTCAATTATGTTTAGGATCGGGACTTGTGTAGACAATGAGTTCGACCCGTGAGACATTTGATTTCCTTTCTTTCGAAACCTCTAGTTCCTTTTTTAATTCATTCATAAAAAAACCACTAATCGCATTTTGATTTTCGGTTTGATTAGTGGTTAACCACAAAACTACTAAATTTGACTCCTAAGCCACATTTCTTCATCTTCTTCCTCCACACAACCCCCCAAATCGAAACCAGAGTCTCCTCTCATCATTTTCCATTAGGTTAGATCAATTACCACAACCACCCACTTGACCAGATTCCCCAATTCATAAAAAAATGGCGTCTTTGACTCTGTTCTCAAGCTCGATCCCACCGACATTTGATTTCCTAAACCACCAGTGTTTCAGCGAGAACCCACTTCCTAATCCCACCTTTCTTAACGTATCCATATGTCAAAATTTTACAACTGATGCGATCAGCTCCACTTCCGGAGGCGGCAGAAGAAATCAAGCCTTCCATTAGCCAGAGCAGTGCTAACGGTTACGGAATTGGATGCGCCGAAAGGAGGAGGTGAAGAAGAAGAAGTTGAGGGTATGGTGGGAGTTGAAATTAGATCTGGATATGGTGGGGATCGAGGAGAGGGAGATGGGTTTTGATAGCTATGGGAGTTTTGCTGTGGGGGTTTGGGGGATTTGTGAGAATGTTGGTTTGTGGTTAGAGGGACATGAATTTGAATTCAATTTGATTAGTTCGGTTTTATTATAGTTAATCAATTAGTTTGTGGTTAAAATCACTAACCACAAACCAATTTCAAACCCCTATCTGTCTTTATTTTTCCCTCCGCCGCCTCACTGGTGGATCCAACCATAGTTAGTTAATCTGGAACACTTATTCTCTATAGATCTCATCTTCCCCAAACTTCGCAAAACCGGGTCGCCCTCGGAGTAACACAAACCGAACAACTAGCTATCAAACCGGCTCGATCTCTAAAACTTTATATAAAATTTCATTATTTTAATAAGGTAGAGTGTTGAAATTCCATCATTGTTAAAATTCATAATAGTTGTCTCAAGATCTTTCTTCAATGGTGTTACCATATTTTTCATATACACATATAGATCTTGTGCAAGTTTTCACTTCAACCCTGAAAGAGTCACTTTGCAATTTTTTATAGTAGAAAATTAGCTACAAATAACAATTGTGTTTAATTGGTATATGTATAATACAACTTTTTAGTACTTTTTTAATAAGAGATACTGTATATATATACGTATACGTGTTGTGTGTGATGTATATATTATGTTTTTTTATATCCAAACAGACTCATATCTGACCATAGTTATCGTGCATATTATGGCTGATGCTCATATTTTGGACCTAGAGGACTCTAGCTGGATTCTTTTAAAAATCAATTATTAGTTGAATAAAAGCTTGAACTTGTTGGTATGAAGTTTCTGGAGCAAAAATATCCTAAAGCTAGCAATCCTGCCATATGAAAACCTCAATCGCTTTAAGAAAAAGGCAATAGATAAGATGGATGAAGATGTGGAATAAGTTTGGAATATAAACTTTGAGCTTTCCGCCTGCGGTAGGGAGCATGCTTAGCCCAGATATTATCTCCAAAGACACGACATGTGTAGTGTAGAATCCCACCAATAATTACTTATAAAAATGCAATTATTGAAAGGTTTTCTTGTTAGACATAAGTATGAAATCAAAATTCGAAAGCTACCATAAAAGCACTTTATACAAACTAAATAATAACATATTGAACCGATCCGTGTGTTTTATTACTGTATGTGTTGAAATGTATGGTAAAATATTTTGATTCTCATAATTTATGGTCGAAGTTAACAAAATGCAATTCATATAATGACGGTTCAACACAAAGAAAGTAAGCTGATTTTAACCACTAACATAACACCAAACAGAATTAATTTTTAACTTTATTTGGCCATTATTTATAATATTATCATAATAAAACTTAATTTTTTAACCATTTCCAACATGCATGTAAATATAACTTGATTTTTTAATCATTTTCAACATGCATCTTAAATATTAGTCAATTTTAAAATTTAAAAATTTTCTTGTGAAAATGGTCAAATTTCCATAGTATAACACACGGAATTTGACCAATTTTGACATAAAATTTAAAAATTTTAAATTGATTAATATTTACCATGCATGTTAGAAATGACTAAAAATTAAGGCTTTCACCAAATTAAGCTTTTCAAATAATAGCCAAATGAAATTTAAAAAAAAACATTTTTTCTAAGGGTTTTGATTGTTGCTGTTAGTGGGATGTATCTACTTTCAATTATAAAAGTATTAGCTAGTTTGGATTTCTCATGGTTTCCCATTATATCTAGACAGAAAATAAGCCAATGCAATTTGAATATTTTCAACACTAATATAACACCAAGTATTATGAAATACACGCCCCGAGTACATCCCTTATACTTATCTGTCTTCCAAAGACTTCCATAAACTTACCCATTTGTATAAACTCAATCTTACTACTCTTCCTTGACTACTTACAAGGAATCGCTCACTAAAATCCCTAAACATCAAAAAAAAATCTTATCATATTCTACTCAACCCACTCAATTTTCTCAATTAAACTATTTATTAATCCACGAACCAACCGAACGCAACCATATATCATTCAAAACTTGTACTTTCACCAACAATTGCATACTTTATGTATGTAATCATTCCACATCCAATAAAGATTCCCTAATTATATATATATATATATATATATATATATATATAATATAATTTTGGCCTCCCCAAGTGGGTAATATTAGCTCTACCCAACATAAAGTAAAGTAACTCTCTTCTTATATATATATATACACAAAGAACTCCTTCATTCACTTCATATCATATCAATTCCCCAACTGTTCTTCTCTCTCTGCTGCCGTCCGTGTGAAATTTTCTCTGCCTTATCAGAGAGATCATATCATCTCTTTGTTCGAATCGTGGAAACATAAAAGAAATATAATAATGGGAGCTCTTGATCTCATATCAAACTTTTGCAGCGAGACCAGCACCGCCACAAGCACTCGAAGATCCAAGCGCAAACCAATGCAGGTGAATCATCCATCTCTTCGTCATCGATCATCTTTCCCAAACTTCAAATTCTTCTTGTCATCAGTTTAATTGTTTGATCATGACGATGAGTTGTTATGTATGTTGTTGTTCTGTAATTTTGGCTGCAGACGGTGGAGATAAAGGTGAAAATGGACTGCGACGGGTGCGAAAGGAGAGTGAAAAATGCTGTTTCCACCATGAAAGGTGACGACGAACTGACTTCCTATATAGCTCTGAGTTCCTCGTATGCTTTCTTTCCATATCTTCTTCGCCTGTTGCTTCCATATTCTAGTTCTCTGACAAAAGAAACAACTTCCTCAACACGATAGCTCAACTGTAAACGAAGGTTGCCTATTAGTATGAATTATGCTGCAATTATAAATGTTGAAGTATTGTGTATCATGAACCATTTCATTTTAATAATTTAAAGTTGTTGAGCACAGTATAAGAAAAATGACCTATAGTGACTGCAACTTTAGTCGCTAAAACCCCAAATCTGGTGACTATAGGTGTTGTGGAAGCTAATTGATGGTCACTATTCCTTTTAATTTTATATCATTTAATAAAACTAGATATGTTTGATATGATATTGTGATTTAATTTGAGCTAATGTTTAAAAATCTTAATTTAATATTTTATTGTCCTATAGCAATAGTATGATTGGTCATTATTTTTACTATTAGGTGAATCTTTGAAGCATAACCCTCAACGTTTCACTTATCTAATAATCGGACAAACATGAGAAAAAAGTGCATCATTCATCGCTGATTAAGAAACACAACAAACAAATTCATTTAGGATCGATCGTCAGTAACGATAATAATCCCCCCACTGACTTGTTTGAATTTTGAAAAAAATCATACTTTTGTACGATTTTGTTTAATTTATTGTTTTCATGCGGCGCGGTCGTAATCAATTGGAAGAAAGAAAAACCTAAGTGGAACCGTCCACGTTTCGAGGGAACAGTTTGTGCATATTGGGACCTATTTATTTTCTTTTGAATTTAATTTAATTATTCATGAAGTGGATGCATAAGAATTGTAGGAACATGGCATGTCTTACTTTTCATAATACATTTTTGGACCAACTTAAATCTTATGTCATTTCAACTTGCAATAAATAACGAGGCAGAACTTGAGAGGACAAAGCAAGAGTAACAGTTTGGAGTTTGATTGTCAACATCCAAGTGCAACACCAAATCCTTGTTGTCGTGTAGGTGATTAGTTTAATACCATAACATAATTAAGATTGTAGGAGATCCTAAGTAAGAGTTTATGTTTGCCCACTTGGCAGAATTGTAGTTTTGATAATTTTATATACAATTCCATCGATCTTGAGCCAAGAGATTTTGGACGGTAACAGAAAATTCGTTCATTTTTGGTTCAGAGTATTATAATCAATTATGCAACCAATTAAATTAGGTCGTGCGTTGATAATCCGCCGAATTCTATGTATATTTATTATCTTTCGTTTTCTTTTTCTGATAATTCGTAATGATATCCTTAAATCGTCGAGAACAACAATGTTATTATACGAATTTTGGAATTTCATTATATGTTGTGTGGGTGTTTATACATATGGCCAGGAGTGAAGACGGTGGAAGTAATAAGGAAACAGAACAGGGTGGTGGTGAGCGGGTACGTGGAGCCCAACCGGGTGCTGAAGCGGGTCAAGAGCACCGGGAAGGTGGCCGAGTTCTGGCCGTACGTACCGCAGCATCTCGCCTACTATCCTTACGCCGCTGGAGTTTACGACAAGAAGGCTCCCGCCGGCTTTGTCCGGAACGTCGTCCAGGCTTTCCCTAGCAACGCTAGTAACAACAACAGTCATGTCCCGGAAGAGAATTTTGTCTCCTTCTTTAGCGACGACAACGTCAATGCTTGTTCCATCATGTGACATTATATGTACTTTGACGACACCGAAGTATCTATATATGCATGTACTTGTCGTTTGTCCAGTGTCAGAGTTCTATTATTTTTCCTTTCTTTTTTCATCGTTGAGCACTTATCTGTCTCCTTGTGATAAGTCTTCGTCGTCCAGAAACTGTTTGAACCCTCACTATTTCAAGAGGTCAAACCTTCTGATCATGATGTTCACCTCTTATATATCGGAGTGTGATTTTCAAATTGTTTCTTTCCAATATGGGAAATACAAAAATAGGAAGAAAAAAATATATTATATAGCTGTCAATTTGCGGGATGTGATTAAATTTGAGTTAGTTACTTTCGGATTACAGACACATAATATTGCCACCTACATTATTCTACTTAGACGGATTTTTGAGTTGTTTAGAAATCGATTAACAAACTTGTCGCCTTTTTTGGATAGTATGTAGTTAGAGTACGCGGGTAATCTATAGTTTAGGAAAAATAAAATTTAGTTATAATTTCTGTCAAAAAAAATCTTAGAGTATCTTCATCCTTACTATTTTAGCAATTGTTAAATGAGATGAAGAGTGATGTGACGCCTAATAAACAATTATAATAATTTATCTATTATAATTTTCAAGAAATATATTTATGAATAGAGAATAAATCAAAGATAAATGATATATATAATGATTTTGATTGGTCCATTTTTATTTTGCTTGTTTGTAAAAATGATAATTAGAAATTGCTAATCAATTATTGGGATGAAAGAGTTTAGAAATTGCAGAACTAAAATTGTTGATGTGACAATAAAATTCCAATTCGAAATTGTTAATCAATTTCTGAAATGAAGATGATCTTACAAAATAATATATCATTTATTCACAATTAAACAGTTATAAAAAAATCAAGTAAATAGTGGTTACGTTAGACTACCTAATGCATTAACGAAAGATCGGAAATATGGAAATCGGAAGCATCATGGGTTTAATATACTAGACATATATAATTTGTTTTATTTCATAAATCTAGAATTTCCAAAATAAATAAATTCAGAATTTTCAAGTCTTTTTTTCAATAGAAGATAAATCTGGTGAATTTGGAAATGAAAACATACTATATAAATGTTCATATGTGAAGTGTTCTTGATTCAAACTCACGTATCTCCCAAGTTAACAGTACTACACAACGCAACTGCCTGCGTTATACGACGAAACTTTCAGGTCATGAGTGATAATATTTTGTAGATAAAAAACAAGTTTAAATTAAAATAAAAAAGAAGTTAGGCAGATTATTCTTTCCAATGAAGAGTAGAGAGAATAAGGAACCATATGCCCTCCACCAATAATAAATAAATAAATAAAAAGGTGTAGGTGAGTCGAATATATCACGATCACGATCGGCATCAAATTCTGGCTTCTGATCCAAACTTTAGGGATTAAGAAAGGTGGTTTCTGAACTTACTTCTTCACTCCATGGATGGGGTCGCATATATATCATGGCTAACCATCAACTCCACGACTCATATTCTAAACGACACTTTCTTGCAAGGTACAAATCCTACCGTTGACGTCGGTTCAATTTCATCGCCTAATATTCGTCGGTGGACAATAGAAGTTCGGGATATGTGATCGTCGCGTCTAAATTGTATCGTCTGATCCAATTTTGTGTGAAATCATTACAAAAAAAGGTCACTTGTGGAAGAATTTGTCGTCGGTCGAGTGAAAAAGGACGCCAAGTAGCGGGCTCTGTAACTTCGCATCGTTCCGAAAACAACCAACAGCGACATAGAAATTCAAACACACATCTCGGTCAACTAGCACACGCCCACTTGCCGTCGTTTCACTCTTGGAATGGCGTCGGTTATTCAGTCAAGCGACGGAGAACAATTGATCGGCCAATTCTTCCCATCGGTTAGCCCAAAGATGACGTATGATTATGGTAGGAAAAGAGAAATGAACAAAGTATACGTACGTACCTAGAAATTCTTCCATTGGTTACGTTAATTTGATCGTCGCGACACCAACCATTGATCTAAAGCAGCCCATTGAGATTTTTCCATGTATGCTTGTAAGCAATAACCTATCCATGGCAGGGTGATTATATCTAGTAAACTTATGTATTTAATTACCAAGAACCTCTAAACAACTTATATATGACCAAAATCTTTTAGGGTTAATCAGTCGAATCCCGATCAGTGTTGACCCTTATATGGACTTTTCGCTTTATATAGCGAGCCATCAAAATTGTATGGAGTTCTTACAAATAGATTATATCGAACAAAATTATAAAAATAGTATTGGATTAATCTACACTGAAGAAGAATATGTTGTATTTGTTTAAGTGTATGTACAACTTCTGTTGACTATTGTCGTCTTGTTTAGATATCTTTCCACAGATAATTAAATACTACTGTGGATGAGTAGAAAAGAATGAACAAGATATTATAATTAATCAAGAGTATGAGTCCAAAGAAACACCCCCATGAGGCCGTTACCCCCCTTGAATTAAGGCTTTAAATTAGTACTTGAATACTCAGTCAGTCACCTCTTTATAATTCCTCAAAAGCATTATTAGTTAGTTGGTTTACGAAGAAAAATTGGATAGCCGAAGTTAAGCATCCCCATCGGGGAGGCATCCGGTCAACGAACTATCAATTATATTTATTATATTTATGCTTCTCGTCCTATTTTATTTTTTCATATCGATCCGTATGACTTAGTTTTCGAAACTCGTTTTAATTATGAATGAAAAACGAAAACTAACGCATCCAGCTACCGGTTGCCTGTTTAAGGGCTAGCTAGCACAATCCTCATGGGATGGCCCCCAATATTCCGGATCACATGCAATAATTGTATGCAAAATAATGGGATCTCAATGGGAAGGGGAATGATTAACTTAGCACCCAGCCAGTTAAGTTTTCATAACTTTTTTCTTTGTATAATTATAGAGTAATCATCACTAATTAATAATAATAATAATAAGAAAAATAATGAAGCAGAAGCTTCTTGTTGCCAAAAGAGTTCATCGTGACCTTTTGTACCAACGTTGGTCCACACTCCATACCTTTTCTATTTATTCAAGTGGTGATCGAATAAAGTTTGATCAAACTTTTGATATATAAGGCATAAAGTAAATTACATAATTTCGAAAGGGATAGAATAGTGAGTTTTATTACTTGGGATTCTCGTCGGATCAAAGTGGAGTTGGTTTTGTTTTGCATGATTTCAGGATTTTGCATCCTTCTATATTGCTGAGATAGATTCAGGATGTAAAATTTTTAAAAATATGATGAAGTGGCGGTGGTTTTAGAGGTGGATATAAGGAGTTTGGGAGCCATGATTCATGATAATTTTGATCGTAAATTTATATATATATATAAATATAATTTTTTGTGTTTAGCTCAAAGTTTATCGAATATCTGTAAGGTCTCATTTCAAAATAATATTGGTATGATCATTTTCGTAGTATTTCTAACATCCTAAAGGACCACCTATTCATTACCATTTGGGTTACCCTAATAAATAGTTAAATACCAAAGAAGAATCGCAAACTCAATCATCATTCTTACTCGATACGAGGAGAGAGGTATTTTTCGAGCAGTGAATTGAAAATTTTGATGGAAATTTTTGCCTGATTTCATAAATCATCAAAATTTTATCTAAAATAGTAAAATTGACGGCCATCTCCTTGGATCTGGGCTTTGCCTACATCTTTGAGGCCACTAATCTAACCGATCTTCTAATAATCGAGCCCATAAAATAGATGGTGGATTTTTTCAGTCCACGGTGTGGCTCAAATAAAAATGGACGCGTATATCAGGTAAGTGGATCTCTTATTGGGCTCGTTCATCAGGCCCAGTTTATTCTACTTTTTTGTTTAAGAAAAAGTTACAAAAAATAAAAACTTTAGATATAAATGTGAAATATTTTATTTGATAAATCACAAATAAGTCATACAACATAAAGACAAAATAAGATCATCATGGACTTGTTTAGTATGTTAATATTGGATGGTATTTAATATTATTTAATAGTTAGTTATTTAAAATATTTTTATTTTTTAAAATATGAATAGTTAATTATTTGATGATATTGAATATTATAATATTATAGTATTTAATATTTATCTAAATAAGATAATATTGAATATTATCTTAATATTTTTTAATGAAAATAATTGTCTATAAGGGAATTTAATAATTACAAACAATTGAGGGGTACACAATGATAATTTTTCTGTTCCCGTTGTTACAAACTAAGACCCATCACATCTAATCATTCTCGTACCCTACCACTCATATCTTACACCAAACAAAAATATTTATACTTTTTACATTGAATATCAATCTCACCCAATATTATGATATCTCGAATAGCTAGTTATTCGAGATATCAATTACCAAACGAGGTCTAAGAGAAATAGGGAAACGATGGTTAAGGCCAGCTAAATAGTAAGTAATCTGGTTGCGTTCACTTTAATCAACAAGTCTCGATCTAACATCTCACATAAACCGACAACCTTAGAAAAGTATTGTTGGTGCATGAGCTTACCGTCCTTCAGCAAAAACTAAATCACAGATTTGCAAATCCTGACACATCAGCTCTCAATTCAACCTCAATAATTTAACAAACCCCCAAATTCATACTATAAATTTCATGCAACTGCTCATCCGACTTTAGAAAAATTAACCCGTCAAAATTAAAAATAAACCATTCGAATAATGATGTTGACGATCACGAAATATCCACCATCGACTCGACATGTGAACGAGGTCATTAATGTGATATATGAATTAACACTAATAATTCATAAACAGTGATTTAGTCGATTAGGTGTCATTCTGATCTGGTACGAAAAGCCGTGAAGATGGGTAATTCATAGAAGCACGATAAACTAGGGAAGAAAAATGAAGGAAAAAATTAAAAATATTTTCCAAACAGTTGACGATCAACGGTTCAGATCAGATCAGAACTACTCACACAAATATCAAAACCGGCAGACAAACACCTGATTACTTTCCGCTTTCCAATCGTAACCTCTTTTCCCTAATATCATCAACACACATCCCACACACCCTCTCCCAATTTCGAAAACAGTACTTTTCTTCACTCCGATCACCACCGGCGTAGAATTTGAAAAATGTCTCTGTCGACAGCTAAGTCGGAGTCGGACGAGTCAGTCCACTCGACGTTCGCTTCCCGCTATGTCCGGACCACTCTCCCAAGGTACGTAAATCATCAATCAATCGGTCGATTTCGAGTTTTGATAATTTACTGATTGATTCGATCTGGTCTGATTGGGGGAAATTGGGAAATGTTAGGTTTAAGATGCCGGAGAACTCGATACCGAAGGAGGCGGCGTACCAGATAATAAACGACGAGCTGATGCTGGACGGGAATCCGAGGCTGAACCTGGCGTCGTTCGTGACGACGTGGATGGAGCCGGAGTGCGATAAGCTAATAATGGACTCCATCAACAAGAACTACGTCGACATGGATGAGTACCCCATCACCACTGAGCTCCAGGCATGGTTTCTTTTCTATCCTGCACTGATCCTTCATTAATTTCTTCTCCTCGTCTATGTATTTACTAACTTATTTTCGTGATTGAACGGTAAGGTCAGCTGATCTATATATCCTTCATAGATCACTGGTGATAATCAACTAACATTTAAAACTTCTGCGAAACGAAGAGATCAGGGAGGGTAAAAGGGTATTTTCCAGCTGAATCTTGGAATTAGAAAGAATACCCCCAGGAATAACGTAACATTTTGGAAAATGAAACTGAAGTCTCGTATTTCGTTACGTGTGATAAAATTGTTGTAAGCCATTTTGCCAGTCATTCGCGGTTGGTTGCATGTGGACGAGGGTAAAAGGGTCTTTTCCAGTTTCATGAGGACGTTGACATAGGGAGCGTTAGTAGTCCCAAGATGTCAGTTTAATTTCGGGACCAATACACAATGTTTGGGAATTTTTAGGACAAATATGTAGCATGATACAAAGTGTGGGACTTGTTGAGTATTTGACCTATGGGTTATATGTTTTGGTATTAATTAACTCATGTAGCTATGCTTTTTGGTTGCGGCAGGTTCTAGTCAAGTGATTGTACAGTATTATCAGCTTATTCGTTTGGATCAAGAGGTAAAAGATATAGGAATTAATACTTTATTGTTTGTTAAAAACCATAATGAGAGAGGTACTTAAAGTTGATCTAAATTCGAAAAGGTTGAAGGTTTAGAGGGACTGAAATCGAATTACTAAAAAACCTATTGAGGATGTAATTAAAATAATTAGTATGATCATCGGGAGATAGCAAACACAAGTATTAATTTGTGTTTTATAAAATGTTACATCATAATAATTCAAGTTGTTAGGGAGAGTTTAGATTCAATTTTATATTGGTCATTAAAATTATGAAACAACTTAGACATTTAGTGGTGGTTTGGTAGACCAGATTCGAGATGACTAATAATTTATGAACATTTTAGACCTTCGATCCGACTCGGTTTAAGAAATAAATATTGAGTTTGATAGGTCGGATGGGTCCGGCGATGGAGTCATGGAATGGCGACATTACAATAACAATTGACACAACAATCGTATTCAGTACTTGGACAACAAGAAAGCTGTTAATGGAGGTGTGATGATCATATTCACTAGTGATTATTATTGTAAAAATCAGTTGTGTTTTTAAAAGATTATGAGTTGGCAGCTAGCTTTACAAAATATGCGTATGATAGTGTCATTACCGTTTAAGACATTACAGCATTTCTATAAAATAGATGAAATGGTAGATGAAGAAAATAAAAATTATAATTTAGTGATATACAGTGCACTAAAATTAATATAATGATGAGTATAATTTAAAATAATAATTTAGTGGTATTATGTATATTTAACTTGTTATTTAATTTAAATAAGAATTAAGTAGACGGTATTATACTAATATATGAATTTTTTGGTTTGGTTTGGATGGGCCGCAGGGATATAGGCACGTGATGGAGAATTGCATGGAGAACATGAAGGTGCTGGCGGCGGCGCTCGAGAAAACCGGAAGGTTCAACATAGTCTCCAAAGACGTTGGGGTCCCACTGGTGGCATTCTCCTTAAAGGACAGCTCATCTCACGACGAGTTCGAGATCGCCGACCTCCTCCGCCGCTACGGCTGGATCGTCCCGGCCTACACCATGCCCGCCGACGCCCAGCACGTCACCGTCCTCCGCGTTGTCATCCGCGAAGACTTCTCCCGCACCTTGGCCGAGCGCCTGGTCAACGACATCCAGAAGGTGCTGCCGTCCAAGTTGAAGGCCAAGATGTCCATGGCCGGAGAAGAAGCCGACCAGTCTCTGTTCCAGAACAAGAAGACCGCCGTGGAGACCCAGCGGGAGGTCACCGAGCTCTGGAAGAAGTTCGTCATGGAGCGCAAGAATAAGAAGAACGGCGTTTGCTAAATGTTTAATATTGCTTCATTTAATTTGTGCTCATGTATTTGCTCATTCATATGTGTATGTAATTATATTTGAAATCATTCATCCCAATAGTTTTATTTTAAAAATAGCAATCCTCATTTAAATCTCTTATATTTTAAATTTTTATCTATTTCAAATTTCTTACCAAGACAATCGATAAAAACAATAAAAAAGATAACAAATTAACAATGCTAAAATTCTTCGGTTGAGACAAGCTCAACAATCAAAATCTTCTTTAGCTTTAGGATTGCATTGTACTTATCGGGTCGATGATGTCAATTCTTAGCCTCACTCTCGAGATTTGGGTGTTCTTCATCCTTCGTAAACAGAACAAGCTTATCGATTGGATTGCAGTTTCAACCATGAACCGTACTTTTCCTCAAAATTAATTTGAAATTGAGATTTTAAAAAAGGTAACTTTGTCCCCCATTTATAAAACGAGTTTCATCTGACTAATGAATCTTTTATTTCAAAAAAAAAACACAACATACATATTGCAAATCAAATAGAAAGAGAACCATAAC
Source organism: Linum usitatissimum (assembly GCA_030674075.2). Lineage (NCBI taxonomy): Eukaryota > Viridiplantae > Streptophyta > Magnoliopsida > Malpighiales > Linaceae > Linum > Linum usitatissimum. The sequence continues at coordinate 3,676,317 of JAUJYP020000285.1, read as the reverse complement.
AGTAAACAAGCAAAAACACATAAATTCTGAGAAGTAAAATATAGCACATACCACTATAATTTTGAGTTAGGATACCACTATATTTAAGATATATCAATATAATAATATTTTACATGTGATTATTTATTATTATAGACTTTTTAAGATCTAACAAATCATCAAATTAAAATGATAGCACCTTCCCATAAGTGGAGTAAAACATTCCATGACCATTTTGGTGTCTTTTTATTTATTAATTAATATCAATTGATATACATACTCTACATCTTAAATGTGCACTCAGAGAATAAACGCCAAGCATCAAGAAAGTGGTACTTGTCACACTGAATGGCCACCACAACCTTGACAAGAAGATTCAAAACTCTACAATAATTTATGAATGGTAATTCCTGAAGATTTGGAGGTCATTCTCAAATATAATTTTTTTTTCTTTCCTTTCTATTCTCGTAAAAAAATAAAAAGATTGTCGAGAATGAGATTCAAAACCATGTCCTTTCGGACCGATACCTGAAACTAAAACCTTAGACCAACTCAGCCATCTTGACCTCATTGTTTTTGGGTGTTTTTTTCGTTACACCCACTACTTTTAACAAAATCCTTTATAAACAGAATCCTTTCATTTGATCAAACAGAAAAATATTTGTTTGCCTACATAAAATAATATAATTAGAGAAAGCAAAGAACAATAATTTGATTATATCAGACATTCTTTCTTTGAAGGTAACACCATTGTGACATTTCACCATAAACAAAACATAACAGAGGATTCCAAAAGGAGTGGGTAAGTAGCTTAAAATAGTTAGTTTGCAAGGACAGGAGTCAGAGAGACCAGAAGTTACTTTTTTAGCTTTCTGTTCTGTACAGAGGAAGGCTGAAACTGAACCAGGCAAGGAATCACGAGAAGTGGGTTGGAACCTGTTACAAGAAACAACTTGGCAGAATGAACAAGTAAGATATGACACACAGAGACACACACATTATGCTCTGTTCCTCTCTCTGTGTCAGAAATGTCCCAATCTTACCTAGTCGCTTATCAAACTCCATTACCAATGCCACACCTCTCTTGCCTTCTTCCTTCTTCTTCTCTCTCTCCAATTTCCACTCTTCTCTTATAAGCTTTCCTTTCCCTTACATTATAATACCGAGACATCGAAAGAATCAGGACAACAGCACTGTGAGAAAGAAAAAGAACCATTTTATACCTTCAATCCAACAATGTCGAGCAATGGAGTTGAGCAGGCTCAGAAAGAGAAGCTCCACAAGCTTCAGGCACTGCGTCTATTCACTTCTCCTTCCAAAGAGCTTTTCTTTGAGCTGAAGCTTTTTTCTTTCTTCGGTTTCCCTCCTGTATCTCATTCTTGGTTTGGTTAATCTTGGTTGTAGCTTTACAGTTTTTGATGGTGTTTTTTCCCTTTTTCTTTGTGTTCAACAGAAGCATGTCCTGAAAGTAAACGTGGACTGTGAAGGGTGTCGGAAGAAAGTCTGGAAATTGCTGAAGAAGATTGATGGTGAGTGAAGATAGTAGTTATTAAAAATTCGTAGAGATAAGCTTAACCTTTTATTGTCTATTGGAGTTGCAGGTGTATACTCCATAGACATTGATGCAGAAACCCAGGAGGTGACTGTGTCAGGAGCTGTGCGTTCTGCTACTTTGATCAATATGTTAAACAAAGCTGGCAAATATGCAGAGCTTTGCTTTCCAAGAGTGCAGCTTCAAGCAGCTCTTGTCCCTAATAAACAGAACACGCTTCCTATTTCCATTGGAGATGAAGTTGAGGATCTCAGCGGCAGCTTCAGGAACCAGAACATAGGGATGGGTTCTTCTGGTACGACCCCTACAGATTTAATGGCCGTGGCAAGGATAGGAGATGTTTACAGGGATGAGGATAGGTTTGCAGGATGGAACAGCAATCTGGGATCAAATAGGCTTCAAGGAGGGTATCACGGGAGTTATGATAGATCTTTTGGGTTCTCTGGGATGCCAACTTACGAGGTCAATCATCAGCCATTGATGGGGAACCAGCAAGGTTCATACCGCTACTTCCCATCTGCAGAGATGAACAATGGCTATATTGGCAACAGGATTCGAAATAATGATATGAGGTTACCTGAGATGATGAATTATGGTCCTTCGTTGTTTCGTCCCCAAGCTGCTCCTATGGCCAGTATTGACTATAACCTTACAGCTGGACAGCAACCTTACCGTTACATTTTGTATCAGTGAGTGACCATAAGCTTCATTCATCAAGAAGTAGAGATAGATGAGTCTCCTCCAAAAAAGTCACGTCTTCTCAGCTAGATTTTGCTAATTATATGTTATCTAGTAAGTTGCCACGGTTTTGTTGCTTTGGTGACTTGGCAAGGGAACTTGGTTAGTTAAATCTTAGATGAATATGCATTGTAACAGTGAGTTGGAGTCCAAATGCATCACTTGCATGTAACGAACTAGAAATTCTCCTTACATTTTAGTCATATAGACTGACTAACTTGAAGCAGTCAGATTCTCAGAAGCTATTACCTGCAGCTGAATAAGCTTTGGATTCATCAGCAGAAAATAAATTATGCTAGGAAAGGTCACCAGTCAAGCTTTGCTAACTCGATACATGAGATACATTAAAGCCAACACACAAAAAGTTCGAACCAACCCACAGAATGGTCTGAATATGCCAAAGAAAGAAGCACTCAGCGTAAATACAGCAATTCTGCAAGTAACACAGAAACCAAGCAGACATTGAAAATTCACCAAATAAAGAGATGGAAGAAGTGATTCGGTTATAGGACAAGGATCATACTTGATGTATTTGTACACGTAGCTTCTTCTTTTTTCTACCTTCTGGCCTTCTGGGAAGGTCCAAGTTTCATCTCCCCATTGCAACTTGATGTTTATGTTGCTATATCCACTAAACTAACTTCAACTAGATGCTAATGGCTGCAACTCAACGTTTTTGTGCTTTCCTTCGCCTGGACTGGGTTTTCTGCCATTTCTTTCTTGCTACAAGCTTGCTCTTTGGTTTTAACTTCAGCTCAGGCGAGAACTTATAATTAGGATCCCTCATCCGTGCCTGTATATCCTTGAAAAACTCCATATTCAACTGCTTAGGCCCTCCTTTTCTAAGCTCCTCATACTCCGGCCCGGATACAATGTTTTCAAACGCACCAATTAGAATATCAATATCACTCATGACTTCCCACACGTTCATGTAACGCCCATCCGGTCCCTTCTTCAGTTTCTTCAATGCATTCTCAACTGCAAGCTTCCTGGCTTGCTTCCCTGGGGACAACTCTTCCGGTTCCTCCTCCTCTTTCAGCATTTCCGATAACGTCCTGTATTTTGGTTTCTCATCAAACTCAAACAATCTATCTACATACTTATCACTCGCCTCATTTGGATGTGCTTCAGTGGGAATGTCATCGTCATCGTCCATTTCGCTACCAGTCCACAAGCTCTTCTCCTCATCACTCCCAGACCACACACTTCTTAACTCGTCACTGTCATCAGCATCAATTAGGTCCGAGTGCTGTTTCGCCTGCTTTCTTACCTTCCTAATCTCCTTCTGCAGATCACTAAGGCGTTCATTGGGATCGTCTTCATCGGATTCACCTTCACTTGCGGTCCATAGAGAAGTGTCTTCTTCTTCCTCCATCTCTTTCTTCCATGACTTCTTGAAGTTGTCATCACCTGGCTTCACGCCACCAAAGAGATCATACCCCTCCCCCCTCTGTCGTGCGTACGATCGAAAGGAAACTGCAAAAGCGCGGGAATATAATCAAAATCAAAATCACTTGGATTCTTCACAGAGGACTTTTAACGAACACTTGGTAGGCAAAAAAAGGTACGCGTTAATAAGTGACTGTAGCTAGTGCCAAAGAGTGTAAAGAACAGACGAATGATTAAGAGAGGCACCGAGAGGAAATCGAATGCAGAAGCTGAACTGAACCTTGTAAAGTAGGAGGAAACCGGTGGCGTATGTTAGGGGCTTCCGGAGGACAATGGATCGCCGTGTGTAATCTGAAAGATGGGAGAAGTTGATTGCGGATCTTGAAAAGGGAAGGAAGGGCAGAGAAGCGGGAATAAAAGTTCTTCGCCATCTCTAGGTTCTGCAGGTTGGTGGTCATCAGGCGTTGCGTTGAGTAGATGAAGAAGTCATAAACTCTGTACAGGGTTTAACAATGGGGACGATGGTTTGGATACCTGTACTGGAGTAACAAATGTTTTTATTTAATTTTTAGGTTTAATATCCGTAAATGTCATCAATGATTCGGTATATACAATTATACCATCGTTGTTTAAATTCTAACATAGCGTTAGTTTTTTTGCTGAAAATCCGAATAAGTGGACGGATGGAGTTATATGAGTGTATAAATGTATAAAATTATGATATAACGGTGAAATTCATCGGTATATCTGGTATATCGAAATTTTTAGTGTGTCTAGTTTGTTTTGGTGACGTAAATCTATTACCAACGTCCATTTTTAATTTGCGATCTCGACGATTCCAAGTATTAAAAATAAACAGGAGTAAAAGAAAAAAATTAGTACAGTACAAAACAAAAAACTCAAATACATATTAAAACTTGAGTACATAAATTGGTACGTATGAATTCATATACTCATTTTGTATACCGTATAAATTCATGTACACACTCACATTCATATTTTCACCATCATAATCGGTTATGTTGTTGGGGTACATGCATGGTACATAATTGAGTAGAGTTGATTATCCTAAATCCTATATGAATTTTATATATTATATGTTGGTGTATGTTTGGTTAATTTGCATGAGTGGAAAATTCATTTTAATAGAATAGAGAAAGTAGATACGAGACTACATGTGCATCTAATTGGAAATTTGGATATGCTTTCAATGACAATGCATGAATCATTTTTCATTAAAAAGTCTTTTAATTTTAAGACAAAATTGTCGTTTTTTTTTTTTGTCGTCAGCAAATAAATCAGGTATTTGTCGCAGATTCAGAGTCCACCATTTTGAAAATTTGTACTTATTTTCAATAATATAATGCTCGTTTTCCCCGAATTTCTCGATGATGATGATGATACTAATGATGCAGCAAGAATTGAATCTTTACTTAGCCTGAAGATAAATAGATGCCCAGTAATCGATTGTATATCAATACCTAAGCTGTCCAAGTTTCCAAGACTTAGGAAGTTGGTTTTAATATCAATGATGAATCTGCCAGCAATCAGCTACTGGAAGGGCTTGAAAATCTTGGAGAGATGGTTGAATTGCAAGTGTGCCGTTTGGCGAAGGTAGAGAGACTACCATCTCTATCAAAGCTAGCCAAGTTGAGGAAGTTAATAGTGACAGACCTTCCACGTCTGCAAGAAATTATAGGACTAGCAGAATTGAAGTCGTTAAAATCATTAATAGTGAGTGGTTGCATTTCGTTGGAAAGATTGCCTGTCGAGGGTCTACCCTACACCAATATGAATTCTATAGAGCTGGACTTGAGAGGAGGCACAAAATTTACTAACGCTCATTCTGATCTTTCTGTCCTCGAGAGCATAGCAATCATCAGGTGGCCAGATGAATCCTTGTCACCACGATATTAACACTGCTTATACTTTAATTTTTTTCAATATTCTATTTCGACTTTGTGCTGAGTTCCGATATGTAGTCCTTCGGGGATTATTATATCGAAAAAGACTGCATTTCTTAAAGATTAGACATTGCTCATCTACTCTACGCTGGTATGAAAGAGTATACATGTACAATTGAGAAGATGCAAAAACTTCACCATGGTTCATTCTGATCTTTCTCCTGAGCATTTGGAGTTCTGCTTCCTGCTGAGCAACATCAATTCTTTTCTACTTTACACTTCACCTCCATTCATACTTAGATCCTCCAAACTAACTACTGCCGGAGCATACTGCATTTACATGGAACTCGACGGTGTAAGAAAACTAAAACCAGAGAAAATAAATGAGAAATGAAAGGGAGGAGATGATTGGAGAAATTTGATTTACTGACCTCATCATCTTCCTCAAAGTATATCCCATCAACTGAATTACTCTGCTGCAACTCCCATCCCAACTCATTCTCCACCATTTCTTTCAGTTTCCTGCTCTGCACATTCATGATGTATCCTTTTTGGTAAGACCGACCATCTCGAATTTGTCACATAAACACAAAATATTAAAAACTGGAAAATGTATGTAACTGACCCATGAGAGAAGATCTCCATCTATCACAGATGCCTCTTCTAACAGCGAAAAGAATTCCTGCAAAACAATCCCACAATTAATCAACAGCGAAAATAATTCCTGTAAGAGTTGGAAATCCATGCAACTATTCGTTTTAAAGGATATCAGTGCAATGGTTTACCTTAAAAAGCCGATGCAAAAAGCTATCAGCAGTGAACCAAGACTCATCCAACAACAATGATACTCCTACACCTGCACCGTTGGCATCCTCCCTATCCTTCTGCAGTCCAAATTTCAGTTGGTAGTATATTACCTTGATGAACTGCACCATAATAACGTATCTTTAAGATATGGAAGTCCAAAATAACGATGCAAAATATCATGTACATAGAAGCTAGAGTTCATTCAAATGTTCAAATTTTACTACTTCATTGAAAATTTACCTTGGCATATAGATGACTCCTCGTGCGGAAAGGCTGCAGAGAAACAGAAAACAGTATCACTCTTGTGGGAATATAGAAAGTCAATGTGTTCATCAAGATGACGAATCATGATAATGCATTATGCCACTACTAAAGAACTTGGAGCTCTTTAGCAACCAACAACAGACATACTAAAAATCTCATTTGACTTGTTCGAATTGCTCAGAAAGTTTAACCTGATTTTCAATGGGACATAGATTAACTTACAGCTTCTACACAGCCAAGCAAAAGACTGACAAGAGATTTCCACTGGAAAAAACCTTCAAGTGACTGCCCCATCTGCACCAGACAGAAGTTTTTCAGAGCTGAAAAATAGAAATAACAAGAAAACTTCTGTGTATACCACCCTCACTTACCAGAAATGCAATATATGAAAACTGAAGCTCCCCAAGAAGGACATCTTCGCTACCTCCATAATGTTTCGTCAAAATGCTCTCTAGCAATTCTGTCTGGACAAGTAATAAAGTTGGAACACAGACTGTTAAAATGGAGGCCGGATGACATGAATACTGACAATAGCAAAGGATTCATAGGATACAACAATAAGCACCTTGTCGAGATTCAAAGAAGTAAGTTCCATTGCAGTGATTCCTTTATGTTTAATAGTGCGAGGAATCCGGGTATAATAGCATGCTCTTATTGTTGACTTGTCAGTGGTTGTAGACGTGCAGAACTTGTTGTTCACCAACTGCTCATCTAAAGCTACCTCCATGGATGTTTTAGGAACATTTTCAAATATTTTTGATTCACTCGTGATCGTGATTTCTCCTCCAATAGGTTCTGTCATTCAAAAGAAATCACATGAAATAAAGTGTGAAGGTATAATCCAATAAGAACTTGCATTAAAAAACAAGCATTCTAATGATCAAGAACTTAGCTAAGCAGGGAATACAAATTCCGTGAACAGAGAACTGTCAAGTGACCATTCCTGGTATTTTTGAAAGTGGTTATTGTTTGTTATGATCCTCATCTATCCTAAACAAATACTAAGAGAAGCCGAGTAGTATCTGTTAATTCACTGTAAAAAGAAGATAAACATCAAACTTGGGAAAAAACCAACAACAGAATGAAGTTGAACACATCACGATATTGAGAAACCCGGAAAACCAACAAAGATGGACCTTAAGACAGCACCACAAGTTTGTTTATAAGAAGTGCTCGTATCTGCAATACCTATTCGTTCAATAATGCTCCGCGTGAGATAATTGGACAAGCTTTTCCACTCTCTATATTGGCTCACATTGTAAGGACCAAGGTTTCCATCAAATTCCAGACGTATAACTGCTTGTGCAAATCTCTCTGTCTACATGGATAAAACAAGAGAAAGGGAAGTAAATATAAGAGATGAAAGTCAATTCTCTTGAAAGCAAATAACCTTAGAAAAACAGATAAGAACGTTAGTATAATGCTTTTGAGTAAGTTAATTGAAGGTCCATCTAAATCAGTTAATTGCAAGATGCAAATCACGTATATAGTATTTATCTTGCACAGGCTCACCTGCTTGTTCAATACAACCCGCTACAAATAGAAAATATTCACAAAAGAGTATAGAACATCAACATAAATTCACTTTTTTACGATCCATAACAAAAAAGTTCACTTTTTTAAGGCTTCAGAGACTGTTCATTAGCACAATAATGAATCAGCTACAAACCTCTTCGTCAGATAATTTAACTAGTCGTTCCTCCTGCTGCTCCCATCTTCTAACAATTACCTGTTTCACAAACTGTAATGATCAGTGCTTTGAAGCATCATGAATTTCCGGAATGTTGGTAGATCTAAACTACCAGCAATCCAGTGAATGGACAACTATCCACTTGTTTCACTAAGTAGCTCGTCATCACCGTTCCATAAGCACAATAAAGCCATGCTATTTCACAAGGAAAAATTTCTCAAGACTGCAAATGCTGTAGCAGGACAACTCATATAACATTGGTCCAATACGCTACCCTACAAACGACCACTGAAAGGGAGATACAAGGACCAAGTCAACATGATTGCATACCTCTGATGGACCAACATCAATAAAGGAACCAATCACTGGTGAAAACTCCTTGCCTTCCCTGGAATGAAGACAGATGTGACTGTTTTCAAATTTGCAGACATGATAGGAAATATAATTTCATAACATTATGGTCTACCTAACTGACTGCAACAACACTATGTAAACTCCTCATCATTAGTAGTTATGAAAGTGGCACGTGGGTAATAAAATCTCTAGTGAAACCATATATTCAAATGTTTTATAACGCCACAAAGTCTAATTCTGCCACAACTTTTTCCGCAGTGCTTAACAAACTATGATCAACACAGCCTAACAATGGAAAAGACAGATTTTTTTTAGAGAAAACAATGAAAAAGACAGAAGCAGCCGTACACCAAAATAAGAAGGGAGATTAATCAGATGAGTCAACCTGGTAGAGGAGCTGAAGTATAGAAAATGAACACCAGGCGGAATCATCTTAATACCCTTAAAAGCCGGACCAACAGTGAAAACCTGCAAGACAAAGTTGTAACAGTCATGAAAAATCAGAGAGCGAAAGTTCTTGGTGAGTACAAGACAACGATAAGATGAAAGAAGCATCATTGGAATATAAGAATCCTCAGTCAAATTAATTTTGAAACAATGGGATAACACAGTAGAACGTAAGTAGCTCGCACAAGGACAAGCAAGCAATCAATAGAACTCCTAGCTGAGAATTCTCATCAGAACCGGCAGATAAACAAATTTTAGTACCAACCCATCAGCTATCCTTTTTTCAAAATCAACCACTGCGACAACTCCAACACAAGCAATAAAGCAACATACTTTCTACAGTTTGACGAACTTTGTACAGGAAAAATTAAACAGAAGAAGCATCATTCCAGTACCTGAGTGTCAACGCCGATAAGAGTGTACTGAGGAACATCGAGGAGGAGCAGTGTAGCTCCCTGTTTCACAAGCTCCAAGGCTATGTTGGGATCCATTAGCAACTATGTATTGCAGACAGAGTTAGAGACTGGAATGGAGAAAACGAATACTACCAGGGATACTGCTTATGCTTACGGCCAGAACTAGAAGAACCCAGAACCTAACAGGGCTATTGACATTTATAGTTTTAAAGGTTTAACTTTTTTTAAAAACATTCTAAGGTTGTATTTTTACAAAGTGGTTCGATTTTGAATTTTCGTCCATCCCCGTCCGTATTTTCCATCCACTCTGTCATGCGGGACGTTTATGTATTCACGCCACGTCGCCCGTATTCCAACCAACTAACTTCAAACAAAAATTAAAATAACCCAGCAATAACCCAGATATCAAAAAATAATCGAGAGAAATAAAATAATTTAAATAACTCAAAACTGTTGTCCCTCTCTTTTGACATTTCCAACAAGAAATAGAACCTTCTTCCCTCTCCATAAACCGATCAATTTTCGATTAATTGTGGTTGTTGACGGTGAGAAAGTTTTTAGACTCGAATACCTTTATAAGACATCATCCTGTGCAATTATTTCATGCTCGTCCTCTGTTATTTTTCATTTTTCAGTTTTCAGTGAAGGAAAATCTTGAATCTGCAATGGTAAAGTGGATGTTGTATCCGTCGAATGAGGATATGTTAAATTTTCGAGGAGGTAAATGCATTTGTTTTTCATTTTAAAAGACAAAAATGTTGGTGCATGTTTGTTTAGGGTTTTGGGGGTTTGTAAGTTTCTGAATTTGATGGGGAAAAACAAAGCATCATATGGGTTTGTGGGTTTTTTGGGTTTCCCATTCATATTTGGTGCATGGTCTTTTAGGGTTTTCTGAGAATAAAACAGCGATTAGTGTGGCTTTCACTATGTTTCTTCGATCTTCAAAGAACACGTCGTTGACTCCTGATATTGTTTATGTTACAGCTGCCTCTGTCAGATACACCATTGAAATGCATTACGATGGTGTCCTTGACCCCCCTCCGGTATATGTACGGGTCAGTGACCTACTTCAACGGCGTGGACCCCGATTTCTTTTTAAATGAATAAGATGATTGAGTTGTTGGATATCGAGTGGATGTATTTTCAGATCTTGTACTCTCTTCTAGGACAGGAAATAGAAAAAGGGTTGAAACCGTTAGAAAGGAGAAGCTGATATCATTTATTTTTAAATCTAACCAATCATCTTGTGGCTAGCATTTTACTTTTTAACCCCATTCCAAAGTCCAGATCATCAATTATGTTTTTCCGTCTTTGGTTCCTCCAAGCT